>CM059804.1:28670477-29329227 GCA_030435695.1 Brachymystax lenok tsinlingensis
GATCTTTTTTTTAATAATAATGTGCAAATATTATACAATCGAGGTGTGCAAAGCTCTTAGAGACTTACCCAGAAAGACTCCCAGCTGTAATCAAATGTTAATTGTCAATACAACAGGTGTAGACCGTATCGTGAAATGTTTACTTACAAGCTCTTAACCAACAATGCAGTTCAAGAAATAGAGTTAAGAAAATATTTACAAAATTAAATAAAGTAAAAAAAATTAAGAAAACATAACACATTAAAATAACAATAACGTAGCTATACACAGGGGGTACTGGTACAGGATCAATGTGCGGGGATACAGGTTAGTTGGGGTAATTAGGGGTAAAGGGACTATGCAAAGATAATAAACAGCAAGTAGCAGCAGTGTACAAACAAAGAGGGGGAGGGTCAATGTAAATAGTCCGGGTGATCATTTGATTAATTGTTCAGCAGTCTTATGGCTTGGGGATAGAAGCTTAAAAGCAGCCATTTGGACCTAGACGCTCTGGTACCACTTCCCGTGCAGTAGCAGAGAGAGAAGTCTATGACTTGGGTGACTGGAGTCTTTTTTATTTTTTTATTTTTTGGGGGCCTTCCTCTGACACCGCCTAGTATATAAGTCCTGGATGGCAGGAAGCTTGGCCCCAGTGATGTACTGGGCTGTAAGTACTACCCTCTGTAGCGCTTTGCGGTCGGATGCCGAACAGTTACCATACCAGGCGGTGATGCAACCGGTCAGGATGCTCTCAATGGTGCAGCTGTAGATCTTTTTGAGGATCTGGGGACCCATGCCAAATCTTTTCAGTCTCTTAAGGGGGAAAATGTGTTGTCGTGACCTCTTCACAACTTTCTTTGTGTGTTTGGACCATGACAGTTTGTTGGTGATGTGGACACCAAGGAGCTTAAAACTCTTGACCCGCACCACTGCAGCCCCGTCGATGTAAATGGGGGCGTGTTCGGCCCTCCTTTTCCTGTAGTCCATGATCAGCTCCTTTGTCTTGATCACGTTGAGGGAGAGGTTGTGTTCCTGGCATCACACTGCCAGGTCTCTGACCTCCTCCCTATAGGCTGTCTCGTCAGTGTTCAGGCCTAACACTGTTGTGTTGTCAGCCAACTTAATGATGGTGTTGAAGTCGTGCTTGACCACGCAGTCGTGGGTGAACAGGGAGTACAGGAAGGGACTAAGCACGCACCCATGAGGGGCCCCCGTGTTGAGGATCAGCGTGGAAGATTTGTTGTTACCTACCCTTACCACTTGGGGGCGGCCCGTCAGGAAGTTCAGGATCCAGTTGCAGAGGGAGGTTGTTTAGTCCCAGGGACCTTAGCTTAGTGATAGCTTTGTGTGCACTATAGTGTAGAAGGCTGAGCTATAGTCAATGAACAGCATTCTCACGTAGGTGTTCCTTTTGTCCAGGTGGGAGAGGGCAGTGTGGAGTGCGATTGAGATTGCGATTGCGTCACCAGTGGATCTGTTGTTATAATGGTGACTTTCTTGGGCACAGGGACTATGGTGGTCTGCATGAAACATGTAGGTATTACAGACTCGGTCAGGGAGAGGTTGAAACTGTCAATGAAGATAATAGCTGCCAAATGTGATTCTAACATGTATTGACTCAGAGGTGTGAATACTTATGTAAATGGAATAGAGTGAGCTCCACAAGTATTGGGACAGTGATATATTTTTGTGAATAATGATAAGTGAGAAAGTTACAGATATACAAATATCATACCCCCAAGACATGCTAACCTCTCACCATTATAATAACAGGGGAGGATAGCATTTTTGGGGGGGGGGGTTGATATTTATGCCTCTGTAACTTTCTGACTCATCATTATTCACGATTCGTTCAGGATTATCAGATAGCAAGGTAATACCCAGATGCAGACACATCAAATTGACAATGGTTTAATATTCCAGCAGGGGCAGGCAATAGACAGGTCAAGGCAGGCAGGGGTCAGTAAACCAGAGGTGGAGCAACGGTACCGGACGGCAGGCAGGCTTAGGGTCAGGGTAGGCAGAGATCAACAATCCAGAGTTGGGGCAAAGGTACAGGTCAGCAGATAGGCTCAGGTTCAGGGGCAGGCAGAGTGGTCAGGCAGGCAGGCTCAGAGTCAGGACAGGCAAGGGTCAAAACCAGGAGGGTGAGAAAAAGAGTGACTGGGAAAAGCAGGAGCTGAGAACAAAAACGCTGGTTGACCTGACAGGAGACAAAGGCCTGTGAGACATAGGTTTGACTCTGGACACCTGAAGGAGTGATGTATACAGAGGGTACGGGGGAAACGAACAGCAGAAAGACTAATAATCCTGGAGATGTGAAATGGGCCGAGAAACCGGGGGGAGAGTTTGAGGGATTCCGCCCTGGAGGAGCAGATCCCGGGTGAATAGCCATACCTTCTGCCCAAGACGATACCGGGGAGCCGGGGGTCCGATGGCAATCCGCTTGTTGTCGATACCTGGAGGTGGTCTTGAGGAGGGCCAACCGGGCTCTCCTCCAGGTATGACAACAGCGGTGGACAAGCATCTGGGCAGAAGGTACGCCGACCTCTTCCTCTTGCTCGGGGAAGAGCGGGGGCTGATACCCCAGGGAACACTCAAACGAAGATAGGCCCGTGGCAGAGCAGGCAAGGATGTTGCGGGCGGACTCGACCCACACTAGCTGCTGGCTCCAGGAGGTGGGGTTGGCGGAGACCAGGCAGCACAGAGTAGTCTCAAGATCCTGGTTGGCTCGCTCTGACTGTCCATTGGACTGGGGTGGAACCCAGAGGACAGGCTGGCCGATGACCCAATGAGGGCGCAGAATGCCTTCCAGAATGCCTTCCAGGGACGAGAACTGAGGCCCCTGGTCAGAAGACGTGCTGGGCCGTCTCCTTGGCCGAGGGTAGTTTGGGGAGAGGAATGAAGTGAGCATCCTTGGAAAAACGGTCAACCACAGTCAGGATGGCAGTGTTGCCCTCAGACTGGGGGAGACCCGTGACGAAATTCAGGGATATGTGGGACCATGGACGGTGAGGGACAGACAGTAGTTGCAGAAGACCGGCCGGAGCTTGGCAAGGAGTCTTATTCTGAGCCCCGGCCGCGCAGGCGGAGACAAACGAGGCGACATCTGGAACCATCGAAGACCACCAAAAGTGTTGTCGCACGAAGGCCAGGGTCCGACAGGAGCCCAGATGGCAGGCAAGCCTGGAGGAATGGGCCCATTCCAGGAGCGCAGAGCTGACAGCGTCAGGCACAAACATCCGATTATCAGGGCCCTCCCAGAGTTCGGCTGGGACCGCTGCGCCTCCCATACCCGTTTCCCTATTCCCCAGTTGAGTGCCGTCACCAGGCACGAGGTGGGGAGGATGGTCTCGGGCTCTGGGATGGTACCCGAGTGGCCAGGGTGCTGTAACCCCGGTTAAAGTAGCAATAGAAGTTGGTGTTGTGGGTGACTCGGCCTATAGAGCGCCCGTCCAGCGCTCTAACGTCCATGGGAATGGAGAGGGGCTGAGTGGGGATGTTCAGCTCGGACACCAGCGTAGCATCCAAAAAGCTCTCGTCGGCCCCAGAGTCAATGAGAAACCGGAGAGATTTGGACTGGTCTCCCCACAGCAGAATGGGATGAAAAGGGGTGCGAGCAAGGGAAGCAGGAACGTTCTCCATATGTCCCACCAGATTATTCGCTCCTAGCCTGTTTTTTTTTAAAGAACAGGAGGACACGAAATGATCAAGAGTCCCACAAGACAGACAACTCTTCGTGTCGATCCTGTATTGCTGTTCCACTGGCGACAGCCCAGCTCTGCCTAGTGGCATAGGCTCTGGAGCGGTGACTCTGCCATTTCCGGCAGCCCTAGGGGCAGGTAGGGAAGCGTCGGGTTCTCTCGGCAACAGACCATCGGGAGCTTCCGGGATGACTCGGAGGCAAGGTGGAATACCCGGGCGTGCGAGCGAAATCCAATTTCCTGTCCCTCCGTCATTCTCGTAATCGCCCATCGATTCGGATGGTCAAAGCGATGAGGGAATCGAGCTCCGTATGTAAATTCCGGGCTGCAAGCTGAGTCCTTGACTTCCTCTGGTTGACCTGACAAACAAGACGAACTGGCAATGGACAAACAGAGAACACAGGTATAAATACACAGGGGATAATGGGGAAGATGGGCGACACCTGGAGGGGGGGTGGAGACAATCACAAGGACAGGTGAAACAGATCAGGGTGTGACACAGGAGTATCCGTAATCATTGTAGATTCCACACTAATGTAGTGTTTAGAAAAATATTATATTCTTATTTACAATAAAGGTTCTTACAAAATGACACAATACATTGTTTACCATTAATCTCTATTGGGGACAAAATCATCTGAAACACAACCAAAACAAACAGCAAATGCTAGGAATATGGGACCAAATACTACACTTTTGACTACTTTAATACACGTACAGTGTAAATACATTTGTCCCAATTTGCCCCAATTGTAAAATCACAGTCTATGGATGAAAATACCTTCAAATCAAAGTCATTGTATAATTTAATATCCAGAGTTCTGCAATACAGAGCCAAAACCAAAACAGTGTCACTGTCCTAATACTTTCGGAGCTCACAGTATTTCTGTATTTCATTTTCAATAAATCAGCAAATATTTCTAAAAACATGTTTTCACTTTGTCATTATGGGGTATTGTGTGTAGGTTGGTAAGAAATAAAAAAATATTTTGAATATATTTTTTAATTCAGGCTGTAACACAACAAAATGTGGGATAAGTCAAAGGTAAATGCCTGCACTGTATAGGTCTGCGCCAAAGCCTGCCATCTTATCCTCCAACGAAGACGTTTCTTTTTATGTGCCCAATTGTCCTTTTATCCACTGTACTTCGTTTTTATTTGTATATTTTTTTTATGTGCAGGCAACATGTGTATAGATGATGTCATGTATTATAGATGAAACCTGTACAATGTTTGATCATGATTATTTTTAGTGTCACAGAACTTAGTTTGAGTGATCCACAATGTGGTTGAAAAAAAATCTGTATTTATTTATTTACTTATATACATTTTTCTAACTCTAAATCTAGCTATGTTGATTTATAGGCATAAAAAAGTAGAAATAGCTACAACACTATTTAAAGCCACATTAGCATGTAAATAACCCCCACTTTTGTGTCTGACTATGAATTTCAATGCTGTTTTAACTGTTATGAACTTTTCTCAGGCAGTTATTGAAATCAATCCCTCCTCTCTCCCTCTCTTGGAGGAAAGAAGTGAGGAAGATAGAGAGACGGTTCCCCCTGACTTAGTTAGAAAAAATGAGATGTGTAGTGCTGTCTGTGTCAAAAAGAAAGAGAAGGGATGAAAAGGGCATGTCACATGCACAAACCCACAAGTAAGTGCACAATGACACTTTTTCACTAATGAATGAGCTACATGACACTGGAGGTAAGGAGTGCGAAAGGGGTTTTAAGGAAAGAGTGAGATTGAGTGTTACAGAGAGAATGAGAAGGTTAAAGGGAAGAAATAGATGCAGGGGTTGTGAATGACTGTGTTTTGTAGGAATTCCAGAGCATTGACAAAACCTCAGCAGTCTGACTTTTTGTTTGTGTTTGAGTTTTCAGACTGCACAGTCACGACGCACACACATACACACACACACAATGTTATGTTCCTCTATACTTGTATGGACCTAAACTGTTTTTATATTCAAAATCCTATTTTCCCTAACGCCTAACACTAAACCTAACCTTAACCCATAACCCTAAGCCAAACCCTACATCTAATTCCTAACCCTAAACCTAACCACTAACACCTTATCCCAACCCTAACCCTAATTCTAACCCTAACCTTAATTGTCACTGAAAGATTACTGGAATCTGTGTGGGTAGGTGGACAGGTCGGATGACTGACAGTGAAGGTGAACAGGTGGTCACGGGTCAGGTGACAGAGGAATGGATGAGACTGAGGCAAGAATTCCGTTAACCATAAAGTGGTATATTTACTGGGTAGTCTGTGCTGCATAACAAAGGTAACAGAATAATATGTATCCAATCAAATTCATAATCACAAAGATCAAATCATAACAATCATTCATTCTTAACATAATTAGGTAATTCAGCAATTCAGTTAAAAAAAGAAGTCAATAGGAATCATCCTTGAGTCATTTAGCTTGTAACTATTTATCATAATCATGAGGAGAATAATACAAATAGTTCAATCAGTGATCTGTTATTCAATCTATAATCCCCATCAGTTTGATATCAGAGTTGATCAGTTCAGCAAACAATTACGTTTCATATTTCACACTTTCAAGTGTCTTCATATTTCCATGTAATTTCATTACGTATTAACCATATATCAATGGCATAATTGGCCTGTGCTGATCTGTAGGGCTGTGATCATTGACCATTTACATTACACCATAAGTTTGAAGCGTGCGCTCCAAGCCCGCGCTCCGCGGTAATAACTATGAACAATAACTGATGGCCCGCTCTCCCCGATCACAACAGATAGTTCAGATGAAAGGTAACAGATTCGGTGGACTTACGTGGACTCATGGACGCACAGAATTCTGGATTAGAAGGAGTTAAGGAAGAGAAAACAGCGAAATCGGGCGTTGGCGATTTCCTCCTTTTAATGAGTGGAGATCTGCCGGACATTTCCACCTGACCTAATTAAAGCACCCCTGGCCCAGCTGAGCAAGTGGCCATGAATTAAAGGATTCTTCAACCAACTCCATGGGCCTTTTCTACAGTCACCCCTAACTCTAACCCCTAATCTTAAAATAGCCTTTGTCCTCATGGGGATGTGGGAAGTGTCCCCACAAGGGAGAATTTCCCTTGTTTGACTATCCTTGTGGGGACCTTTGGGGATTTTAGGTCCCTGCAAGGACAGAAGAACACCAAATCACACACACAAATCTCCCAAGGGTAGCCAGACTATAGGACTATAGGAAAAATCCAGAGAGTAATCTCCCTACTACTATTGAACAAATGTATTCCTGCCCTGCCACAGCAAGCCTACTGTATCAACGTCACTGCTTGGCATGTATGTGTGTGTGTGTGCAGGGTTGGGGAGTAACAGATTACATGCAATCCGTAACATGTAAGGGATTACAAAAAACAGTAACTGTAATCCGTAACGTTACCAGCAAAAATATTGTAATCAGATTACAGATACTTTTGAAAAACTAGATGATTACTTAGAGGATTACTTTTAAATTCAGAAAGGAGGTTTGCGAAAAAAAAATATCTTTGACACTGTTTTCTCAATGACATTCAAATCAGCATTGAAAAAAGGTGCAAGTTTAAGCTTGTTCCACCTGAGTGAGTTGACCACAAGTCAGAGACCACTATGATGACACACTAAATTAGTTTGGATTGAGGGAAAAGAGCAGGAATAGGCTTTTGTAGTCTACAGTCCAAGCTATGTCTTCGAATGGTATGACTGCTGTCGGCATCCAAAGATTATCCAATTTAAATAAATGCTTGGAGGTAAGGATGACAGCAGTGGTGTAGTCTAGGGCGATTCAGATCACTTAATAGTGTTACAGTTGAAGTTGAAAGTTTACATATACTTAGGTTGGAGTCATTAAAACTCGTTTTCAACCACTTCACAAACTTCTTGTTCACAAACTATAGTTTTACTTTGTGCATGAACAAGTAATTTTTCCAACAATTCTTTACAGACAGATTATTTCACTTATAACTCACTGTTTCACAATTCCAGTGGGTCAGAAGTTTACATACACTAAGTTGACTGTGCCTTTAAACAGTTTGGAAAATTCAAGAAAATGATGTAATGGCTTTAGAAGCTTCTGATAGGCTAATTGATGTCATTTGAGTCAATTGGAGGTGTACTTGTGGATGTATTTCAAGGCCTACCTTCAAACTCAGTGCCTCTTTGCTTGACATAATGGAAAAATAAAGAAAATCAGCCAAGACCTCCACAAGTCTGTTTTTTTCTTGGGAGCAATTTTCAAACCCCTGAAGGTACCACGTTCATCTGTACAAACAATAGTAAGCAAGTATAAACACCATGGGACCACGCAGCCGTCATACCGCTCAGGAAGGAGAAGCGTTTTGTCTCCTAGAGATGAATGTACTTTGGAGCAAAAAGTGCAAATCAATCCCAGAATAACAGCAAAGGACCTTGTGAAGATGCTGGAGGAGACAGGTACAAAAGTATCTCTATCGACAGTAAAACGAGTCCTATATCGACATAACCTGAAAGGCCGCTCAGCAAGGAAGAAGCCAATGCTCATTCTTGCTGGTCTGATGAAACAAAAATATAACTTTTTGGCCATAATGACCATCTTTATGTTTGGAGGAAAAAGGGGGAGGCTTGCAAGTCGAAGAACACCATCCCAACTGTGTAGCACAGGGGTGGCAGCATCATGTTGTGGGGGTTCTTTCCTGCAAGAGGGACTGGTGCACTTCACAAAAAGATGGCATCATGAGAAAGGAAAATCATGTGGATATATTGAAGCAACATCTCAAGACATCAGTCAGGAAGTTAAAGCTTGGTCGCAAATGGGTCTTCCAAATGGACAATGACCCCAAGCATACTTCTAAAGTTGTGGCAAAATGTCAAGGTAAATGTTAAAGTCAAGGTACTGGAGTGGCCATCACAAAGTCCTGACCTCAATCCTATAGAACATTTGTGGGCAGAACTGAAAAAGCGTGTGCGAGCAAGGAGGCCTACAAACCTGACTCAGTTACACCAGCTCTGTCAGGAGGAATGAGCCAAAATTCACCCAACTTATTGTGGGAAGGTTGTGGAAGGCTACCCAAAACTTTTGAACAAAGTTAAACAATTTAAAGGCAATGCTACCAAATACTAATTGAGTGTATGTAAACTTCTGACCCACTGGGAATGTGATGAAAGAAATTAAAGCTGAAATAAATCATTCTCTCTACTATTATTCTGACATTTCACGTGGTGATTCTAACTGGGAATTTTTACTAGGATTAAATGTCAGGAATTGTGAAAGCTGAGTTTAAATGTATTTGGCTAAGGTGTATGTAAATCTCAGACTCCAACTGTATCTACATAGCGCATTGATGTGAATCACACTGTTGCTCTCTCGTTTAGCTATTTGCACCTTACGGATTGTGGTTGTTGTGGATGGCTGTTCACAAATCTAAATGTGTATTTGAACCCAATAATGATTGAATTCAAGAAGTTTAAGCTGCCTGTCAATCATTGTTTTTGAAACCAGTGGGCAGCCAGTGAAAAATGCACTCTTGCAACAGCTGCACAGTGTGGATCCCAGCCTATGGAATAAAAGTGGGGCTTTAATTGCTGAAACTCGCACACTTTTGATAGACTTAAAGGGGCAATCTGTAGTTGCTACATCCATTTTTGGACTTATAAATTGTATATACTGTATATATCCATTGATTATTGAAGAATTTGACTTATAAATGACTCATGAGCTTAGTTCAACTGTCACACCCCATGAGAACCCAAAATATAAGCTTGATATTCTCCAATGTTTGTAAACATTGTAAATGTAAACAAACACTGTATAGCCTCATAACATCGCTAAAACAATCATTTTGATATCATGGATGGTCAGTTCTTACATCCATAGCTCTGTCTATTAATCTGAGAGTGGTTACATTTCTCTAGGGCCATCCCTCAGCTTTTACCAAAACAGAGGCGGGGTGTCCATTTTGTTATTGTTTCATCTGTGGATTATCAAGATATCAAAGTGTCAGTTTAAAAATAAGCCTATAGCAAATGCAGCATATGGCATTCATTTTTCACATGTAAATAGCACTTTTCAGTAGTGCTCAAAGCATGCCATTCCATGAGAGCAGCATTTATTTTTCAATTCCAATCAATGAGCCCGATCAGTCCTCCATGACAACTAAATCATAAACAACAGATTAGGGATGGCTAATAAATCCTTAGTTTTGGGGTTATGCTCAGGTAAAACAATTTGGCTAATCGATACTTCAATATTTCCAAGTTCTATTCTTGAAGATCAAGGAGTATAACATTTATTGGAATGACTGGAATTCTGATAGACTTAGGTTTGTAAAAAATTATTTAACCAGGCAAGTCAGTTAAGAACAAATTCGTATTTATAATGACGACCTACCCCGGCCTCCCCTTACCCGGATGACGCTAGGCTAATTGTGTGCCACCCTTTAGTTTTTAATACATTTTTTATTTCACCTTTATTTAACCAGGTAGGCCAGTTGAGAACAAGTTCTCATTTACAACTGCGACCTGGCCAAGATAAAGCAAAGCAGTGCGACAAAAACAACAACACAGAGTTACACATAAACAAACGTACAGTCAATAACACAAAAGAAAAGAAAAATAGAAAATCTATGTACAGTGTGTGCAAATGTAGAAGAGTAGGGAGGTAGGCAATAAATATGCCAAAATAATTACAATTTAGCATTAATACTGGAGTGATAGACGTGCAGATGATGATGTGCAAGTAGAGATACTGGGGTGAAAAAGAGCAAGAGGGTAAGTAATAATATGGGGATGAGGTAGTCGGGTGTGCTATTTACAGATTGGCTGTGTACAGGTACAGTGATCAGTAAGCTGCTCTGACAGCTGATGCTTAAAGTTAGAGAGGGAGATATAAGACTCCAGCTTCAGAGAATTTTGTAATTTGTTCCCATCATTGGCAGCAGAGAACTGGAAGGAAAGGCGGCCAAAGTAAGTGTTGGCTTTGGGGATGACCAGTGCAATATACCTGCTGGAGCGCGTGCTACGGGTGGGTGTTGCTATGGTGACCAGTGAGCTGAGAAAAGGTGGGGCTTTACCTAGCAAAGACTTATAGATGACCTGGAGCCAGTGGGTTTGGCGACGGATATGTAGTGAGGGCCAGCCAACGAGAGCATACAGGTCGCAGTGGTGGGTAGTATATGGGGCTTTGGTGATAAAACGGATGGCACTGTGATAGACTACATCCAGTTTGCTGAGTAGAGTGTTGGGGGCTATTTTGTAAATGACATCGCCAAAGTCAAGGATCGGTAGGATAGTCAGTTTTACGAAGGTATGTTTGGTGGCATGAGTGAAGGACGCTCTGATGCGAAATAGGAAGAAGATTCTAGATTTAATTTTGGATTGGAAATGCTAAATGTGAGTCTGGAAGGAGAGTTTACAGTCTAACCAGACATTTAGGTATTTTTAGTTGTTTACATACAGTGGGGCAAAAAAGTATTTAGTCAGCCACCAAATGTGCAAGTTCTCCAACTTAAAAAGATGAGAGAGGCCTGTAATTTTCATCATAGGTACACTTCAACTATGACAGACAAAATGAGAAAAAGAAATCCAGAAAATCACATTGTAGGATTTTTAATTTATTTATTTGCAAATTATGGTGGAAAATAAGTATTTGGTCAATAACAAAAGTTTATCTCAATACTTTGTTATATACCCTTTGTTGGCAATGACAGAGGTCAAACGTTTTCTGTAAGTCTTCACAAGGTTTTCACACACTGTTGCTGGTATTTTGGCCCATTCCTCCATGCAGATCTCCTCTAGAGCAGTGATGTTTTGGGGCTGTCGCTGGGCAACACGGACTTTCAACTCCCTCCAAAGATTTTCTATGGGGTTGAGATCTGGAGACTGGCTAGGCCACTCCAGGACCTTGAAATGCTTCTTACGAAGCCACTCCTTCGTTGCCCGGGCGGTGTGTTTGGGATCATTGTCATGCTGAAAGACCCAGCCACGTTTCATCTTCAATGCCCTTGCTGATGGCAGGAGGTTTTCACTCAAAATCTCACGATACATGGCCCCATTCATTCTTTCCTTTACACGGATCAGTCGTCCTGGTCCCTTTGCAGAAAAACAGCCCCAAAGCATGATGTTTCCACCCCATGCTTCACAGTAGGTATGGTGTTCTTTGGATGCAACTCAGCATTCTTTGTCCTCCAAACACGACGAGTTGAGTTTTTACCAAAAAGTTCTATTTTGGTTTCATCTGACCATATGACATTCTCCCAATCCTCATCTGGATCATCCAAATGCTCTCTAGCAAACTTCAGACGGCCTGAACATGTACTGGCTTAAGCAGGGGGACACGTCTGGCACTGCAGGATTTGAGTCCCTGGCGGCGTAGTGTGTTACTGATGGTAGGCTTTGTTACTTTGGTCCCAGCTCTCTGCAGGTCATTCACTAGGTCCCCGTGTGGTTCTGGTATTTTTGCTCACCGTTCTTGTGATCATTTTGACCCCACCGGGTGAGATCTTGCGTGGAGCCCCAGATCGAGGAAGATTATCAGTGGTCTTGTATGTCTTCCATTTCCTAATAATTGCTCCCACAGTTGATTTCTTCAAACCAAGCTTCTTACCTATTGCAGATTCAGTCTTCCCAACCTGGTGCAGGTCTACAATTTTGTTTCTGGTGTCCTTTGACAGCTCTTTGGTCTTGGCCATAGTGGAGTTTGGAGTGTGACTGTTTGAGGTTGTGAACAGGTGTCTTTTATACTGATAACAAGTTCAAACAGGTGCCATTAATACAGGTAACGAGTGGAGGACAGAGGAGCCTCTTAAAGAAGAAGTTACAGGTCTGTGAGAGCCAGAAATCTTGCTTGTTTGTATGTGACCAAATACTTATTTTCCACCATAATTTGCAAATAAATTCATAAAAAATCCTACAATGTGATTTTCTGGATTTTTTTTCCTCATTTTGTCAGTCATAGTTGAAGTGTACCTATGATGAAAATTACAGGCCTCTCTCATCTTTTTAAGTAAGAGAACTTGCACAATTGGTGGCTGACTAACTACTTTTTTGCCCCACTGTATTCTAGGTCAGAACCGTCCAGAGTAGTGATGCTAGTCGGGCAGCAATTGGTTGAAGAGCGTGCACTTAGATTTACTAGCATTTAAAAGCAGTTGGAGGCCACGGAAGGAGTGTATGGCGTTGAAGCTCGTTTGGAGGTTTGTTAGCACTGTGTCCAAAGAAGGGCCAGATGTATACAGAATGGTGTCGTCTGCGTAGAGGTGGATCAGAGAATAACCAGCAGCAAGAGCGACATCATTGATATATACAGAGAAAAGAGTCGGTCTGAGAATTGAAACATGTGTCACCCCCATAGAGACTGCCAGAGGTCCGGACAACAGGCCCTCCAATTTGACACACTGAACTCTATCTGAGAAGTAGATGGTGAACCAGGCGAGGCAGTCATTTGAGAAGCCAAGGCTATTGAGTCTGCCGATAAGAGTGCGGTGATTGACAGAGTCGAAAGCCTTGGCCAGGTCGATGAAGATGGATGCACAGTACTGGTGGTTATGATATCGTTTAGGACCTTGAGCGTGGCTGATGTGCTTCCATGACCAGCTCGGAAACCAGATTGCATAGTGGAGAAGGTACGGTGGGATTCGAATGGTCGGTGATCTGTTTATTAACTTGGCTTACGAAGATTTTAGAAAGGCAGGGCAGGATGTATATAGGTCTATAACAGTTTGGGTCTACAGTGTCTCCCCCTTTGAAGAGAAAGATGACCGCGGCAGCTTTCCAATCTTTGGGGATCTCAGACGATACGAAAGAGAGGTTGAATAGGCTAGTAATAGGGGTTGCAACAATTTTGGCGGATAATTTTAAAAAGAGACGGTCCAGATTGTCGAGCCCAGCTTATATGTAGGGATCCAGATTTTGCAGTTATTTCAGAACATCAGCTGTCTGGATTTGGGTGAAGGAGAAGCTGGGGGGGGTTGGGCAAGTTGCTGCAGGGGGTGCTGAGATGTTGGCCATGGTAGGGGTAGCCAGGTGGAAAGCATGGCCAGCCGTGGAGAAATGCTTATTGAAATTATCGATTATCGTAGATTTATCGGTGGTGACAGTGTTTCTTATCCTCAGCGCAGTGGGCAGCTGGGAGGAAGTGCTCTTATTCTTCACAGACTTTACAGTGTCCCAAAACCTTTTGGAATTAGTGCTACAGGAAGCACATTTCTGTTAAAAAAGCTAACCGTAGCTTTCCTAACTGACTGAGTATATTGGTTCCTGACTTCCCTGAAAAGTTGCATATTGCGGGGGCTATTCGATGCTAAAGCAGAACGCCACAGGATGTTTTTGTGCTGGTCAAGGGCAGTCAAGTCTGGGGTGAACCAAGGGTTATATCTGTTCTTAGTTCTACATTTTTTAAACCTGTGGGACTCCCGATCACGGCCGGTTGTGATACACTCCGGAATCGAACCAGGGTCTGCAGTGCCTTAAACCACTGCGCTACTCGGAAGCCTGGTTTTTAATGTAAAGATATAATTTAATTGTGTTATTATATGTAGTAGAAAGCGATGGGTTAGAAGAAGCCTACATAACCAACCCATTAAGTAAAATGTAACATCCATACATGGCCAGCTATGTAAACTTTAACATTGATCCTGCAATAGATGTGGTTCAATTGGTAACATACATGTTTGTCTTCTTGTATGCCTCTTAAGGGGAAAGTAATCTAAAAGTAACTGAATGTAATCAGATTACGTTACTGAGTTTCTTCATCCAAAAGTTAAGTTACTGATTACAATTTTGGACAGGTAACTAGTAACTGTAACGGATTACATTTAGAAAGTAACCTACCCAACCGTGTGTGTGTGTGTGTGTGTGTGTGTGTGTGTGTGTGTGTGCATACCCTTGGACACAGCTGTGCAACTGAATACACCACCAGGGGAGATACACCACTTGTAGATGTAACCAGATGAATATGGTATTGCTGGGTTGGTTGTTTCACGGTTCAGACACACACACCCACTCACTCACACAGACACATACACACATGTAATTCAGTACCTTGTCCCACAGTCTGTCTCTGTCCAGTGCGACGATGGCCATGGAGGGGTTGGTCAGGTAGCCATCACTGTTGAACGACAGGTCCTTACGCTCCCATGTCACGTTTAGCATGTGTCTGCAACACACACATACACACAGATTCAGTTTTCAGCACTCACATACACACACCTGTTTAGTATGTGCCTACTTACAAAAACACACACAGGACGAGAGGGTGTGTGGCCTCACACACTCACCTGAAAAGTGTGTTGTTGTTGATATGTGTAACTGGTGTGTTGCAGTCGCTGTGTCCCTCTGGAAGGAACCCTTGATGCCTTCTGAAACTATCCGCCCCTTTGGCCACTATGGCCACTCCCTCTCTGACACGTTGCCTCAGGCTCTTCCTCCAGTGGTCAGTGATGACGCCAATCAGTCCTACAGGGAAGCTGATAGGTGGAGGGCTCTTTGTGTTGCCCAACGCAAGGGAGGGGAGGATCCAGATGTACCCAGGCCCCAGTAGACCCACCTCCCCTGCTACCTGGAACAGGTACTGGGCCTCTTCATAGGAACAGTAGGCCAGGAGCACCTGGGAATCAATCTAGAGGGACAGACAGATATAACACTGTAAGTAATATCTAACATTAACCTCTAAACCTAACCGTAACCTTAACCCTAATTCTTGCTTCATGTCCACATCCCTGTTCAATCCTAACCCTAGTTTCAACCACAGCCCTAACCCTAGCTTCATGTCCACATTGAGGTTCAACCCTAACCCTGGCCTCAACCGTAACCTTAACCCTAATTCTATCTTCATGTCCACATCCCGGTTCAACCGTTACCCTAGCTTCAACCCTAACCCTATCCCTAGCTTCATGTCTACATCCAGGTTCAACACTAACCCAGTAACAGGCACTGGTCCTCTTCATAAGTACACCTGTATAGAGACATAACATATGTATTGCCTATTAACAAGCCCAAACCTTTTCTCTCTTTCGATATCTTCGTTTCTTCTCTCGCTCTCTCTTGCTCTCTCTCTCTTTCTCTCTCTCTCGTTGGAAATAGTTTAAAAAAAAATCTCTCTCCTACCTGCTGTAACATGCGTTTAGCTCGGACGTCAGTGGTTCCGACAGACATTTCCAGAGACAGGATATCTTGTAGCCTCCACAGGAAGTAGGAAGTGTCCGTGTAGGATCGGACGTAGTCTACAAACGTCTCGTATCCCGGCCACATGCTGGTGATGACTACAAAGTCTCCCCAGTCATACTCCTCCATCAACTAGAATATAGACATGATAGAACATATTACATATAAGGGTCGTTCCACAAATAGAGTACATTTTGGCTAGTGTAATTTGGTCCAAAGTAACTTTTTATTTCACCTAATTAACATTCTGTCATAAAAAAGCACATGTTCAAATTATATTGAAAAAAACACGTTTTCCATCTCAAGTGATTTCCATTTCCATCTCACGTTTTCCATCTCATCTCATCTCAAGTTAAATAAAAAAAAAAATATCAGCTATTCTTCCTGGGGTCCAGAAAAATTAAGGAAGTTTATACAATTTTAAAAACATTACAAAACACTCACAGGCCGTGTGCCCTCAGGCCCCTTTTCCACCACTACCAGATATACAGTTGAAGTCGGAAGTTTACATACACTTAGGTTGGAGTCATTAAAACTTGTTTTTCAACCACTCCACAAATGTCTTGTTAACAAACTATTGTTTTGGCAAGTGGGTTAGGACATCTACTTTGTGCATGACACAAGTAATTATTTCACTGATAACTCACTGTTTCACAATTCCAGTGGGTCAGAGGTTTACATACACTAAGTTGACTGTGCCTTTAAACAGCTTGGAACATTTTAAAAATCATGTCATGTCTTTAGAAGCTTCTGATAATCTAATTGACATAATTTGAGTCAATTGGAGGTGTACCTGTGGATGTATTTAATGGCCTACCTTCAAACTCAGTGCCTCTTTGCTTGACATCATGGGAAAATCAAAAGAACTCAGCCAAGACCTCAGACAAAAATCTTTAGACCTCCACAAGTCTGGTTCATCCTTGGGAGAAATTTCCAAACACCTGAAGTTACCACGTTCATCTGTACAAACAATAGTATGCAAGTATAAACACCATGGGACCACACAGCTGTTATACCGCTCAGGAAGGAGAAGCGTTCTGTCTCCTAGAGATTAACTTACTTTGGTGCGAAAAGTGCAAATCAATCCCAGAACAACAGGAAAGGACCTTGTGAAGATGCCGGAGGAAAACAGGTACAAAAGTATATATATCCACAGTAATACGTGTCCGATATCAACATAACCTGAAAGCCCGCTCAGCAAGGAAGAAGCCACTGCTAGAAAACCATGATTCAAAAGCCAGACTACGGTTTGCAACTGCACATGGAAACGAAGATCATACTTTTTTGAGAAATATCCTCTGGTCTGATGAAACAAAAATAGAAGTTTGACCATAATGACCATCATTAGTTTGGAGGAAAAAGGGGGACGCTTGCAAGCCAAAGAACACCATCCCAACCGTGAAGCACGGGGTGGCAGCGTCATGTTGTGGGGGTGCTTTGTTGCAGGAGGGACTGGTGCACTTAACAAAATAGATGGCATCATGAGGGTGGAAAATTATGTGGATATATTGAAGCAACATCTAAAGCTTGGTCGCAAATGGGTCTTCCAAATGGACAATAACCCCAAGCATACTTCCAAAGTTGTGGCAAAATGGCCTAAGGACGACAAAGTCAAGGTGTTGGAGTGGCCATCACAAAAACTCAGTTACACCAGCTCTGTCAGGAGGAATGGGCCAAAGTTCACCCAGTTTATTGTGAGAATCTTGTGGAAGGCTATTCGAAACGTTTGACCCAAGTTAAACAGTTCAAAGGCAATGCTACCAAATGCTAATTCCGTGTATGTAAACTTCGGACCCACTGGGAACGTGATGAAAGAAGTAAAAGCTGAAATAAATCACTCTCTACTATTATTCTGACATTTCACATTCTTAAAATAAATTGGTGATCCTAACTGACCTAATTTTTACTAGGATTAAATGTAAAGAATCGGGAAAAACTGAGTTTAAATGTATTTGGCTAGGTTTATGTAAACTTACGACTTCAACTGTATACGGTACAAAATCCATGTGTCCATGTGTACTCTTTGTTAAGTGTTGCAGTCATTTCAGTCACTGGCATGTACAGTGTTGAGTCATCCATATACTACGTAGACACTCTGGCTTTCCTCAAAACCAGTGGCAATTCAATAGTAAAGATTGAAAAAAGTCAAGGGCCTAGACAGCTGCCTTGGGGAATTCCTGATTCTACCTGGATTATGTTAGAGAGGCTTCCATTAAAGAACACCCTCTGTGTTCTGTTAGACAGGTAACTCTTTATCCACCATATAGCAGGGGGTGTAAAGCCATAACACAAACGTTTTGCGAGCAGCAGACTATGATCGATAATGTCAAAGGCCGCACTGAAGTCTAACAAAAGAAAGTGCCAATGAAGTGCAAAATAAAGTAACAGGGTTGTGACAGGGGTAATAGAAGCTTGTTGTGTGCAACAGGGAGGGGAAATTGAATGCAAGCTTCACAAAAAAATGAAATTGTAAAAACATCTCTAGCCTATCTATCTATGGGTAACAGAGTTGACGTGTTGTGCTGGATGCGCTCAGTTTTACACCACAAAACACCAGAAAAAGGCCCATAAATGTAAAATCATATATTGACATTACATTTTAGACCACAGCTTTGCTGAATACTAAATTCTGATTTGCTGAAAGGGGGCTCTATAAGTGAACATTAACTTTAGATTATTCTAGTCCTGTACCTTGAACATGCAGACGATCTGCTGCTCCAGGGAGGCACCCATCTGGAGAAACGTGGAACCCTCAGCCTAAAGGGGGGAGGAGTGGGGGGAGAAGGAGAGGGAGGGGGGAATGAGAATATGTTAGCTCACTCCAATAATATTGTACACTATGCAGGTGAGCACACTCACAAACACTCGGAAACAGACACACACTCTCTCTTTCTCCTCAAACTCTCAAGTAGACATTTTCCACACCCAGAGGTAAATAATGTGTGGTCAATCCTATCGCTGTTACAACACCTAAACACACCTACTCACCTATAGACACACACACACACACACACACACGTAAACATCGGGCTGTGAGGGTCGATTCTATCTCTATTAAAGCCGCGCTATGAACATTGATATACAGTGCATTCGGAAAGTATTCAGACCTTTTTCTTCTAAAATGAATTAAAAAATAAGAATCCTAATCAATCTACACACAATCCTCCATAATGACAAAGTGAAAAAAACAGAAACACCTTATTTACATAAGTATTCAGACCCTTTGCTATGAGACACGAAATTCAGCTCAGGTACATCCTGGTTCCATTGATCATCCTTGAGATTTTTTTACAACTTGATTGGAGTCCACCTGTGGTAAATTCAATTGATTGGACATGATTTGGAAAGGCACACACCTGTCTATATACGGTCCCACAGTTGACAGGGCATGTCAGAGCAAAAACCAAACCATGAGGTCTAAGGAATTGTCCGTAGAGCTCCGAGACAGGATTGTGTCGAGACACAGATCTGGGGAAGGGTACCAAAAAATGTCTGCAGCCTTGAAGGTCCCCAAGAACACAGTGGCCTCCATCATTCTTAAATGGAAAAAGTTTGGAACCACGAAGACTCTTCCTAGAGCTGGCCGCGAGGCCAAACTGAGCAATCGGGAGAGAAGGGCCTTGGTCAGGGAGGTGACCAAGAACCTGACAGAGCACCAGAGTTCCTCTGCGGAGATGGGAGAATCTTCCAGTCATCTCTGCAGCACTCCACCAATCAGGCCTTTATGGTAGAGTGGCCAGACGGAAGCCAGTCCTCAGTAAAAGGCACATGACAGCCTGCTTGGAGTTTGCCAAAAGGCACCTAAAGACTCTCAGACCATGAGAATCAAGAATGTGTTCTCTGATGAAACCAAGATTGAACTCTTTGGCCTGAATGCCAAGCCTCACATCTGGAGGAAACCTTGCACGATCTCTACGGGGAAGCATGGAGGTGGCAGCATCATGCTTTTGGGATTTTTGCAGCGGCAGGGACTGGGAGACTAGTCAGGACAGGGTGAAAGATGAGTGAAGCAAAGTACAGAGAGAACCTTGATTAAAATCTGCTCCTGAGCGCTCAGAACCTCAGACTGGGGCGAAGGTTCAACTTCCAACAGGACAACAACCCTAAGCACACAGCCAAGACAACGCAGGAGTGGCTTTGGGACAAGTCTCTGAATGTCCTTGAGTGGCCTTGCCAGAGCCCGGACTTGAACCCGAGCGAACATCTCTTGAGAGACTTGAAAATAGCTGTGCAGCAACGCTCCCCATCCAACCTGACAGAGCTTGAGAGGATTTGCAGAGAAGAATGAAACTCCCCAAATACAGCTGTGCCAAGCTTGTAGCGTCATACCCAAGAAGACCCGAATCTGTAATCGCTGCAAATGGTGCTTCAACAAAGTAAAGGGTCTGATTTATTTTAGTTTTTTTACAATTTCTACATACCTATTTTTGCTTTGTCATGATGTGGTATTGTAATTTATACAGATTGATGAGTGGGGAAAATTATTTAATACATTTTAGAAAAAGGCTGTAACGTAACACAATGTGGAAAAAGTCAAGGGGGTCTGAATACTTTCCGAATGCACTATATGTGAAACTGTTAATTAAACATTACCTTCTCAGCAGGCATTCTGTATACAGAATGAACAGACTGTGAGCAGACTATATGAGCTGTCATAAAGCCTACACAACAATCCTATGAAAATGACATAGCACCTGACGTAACAACACACTTTGAAAATGTAAAACGTAGGGCTTCCTGAGTGGCGCAACGGTCTAAGGCACTGCATTGCAGTGCTTGAGGAGTCACTACAGACCCGGATTCAATCCCAGGCTGTGTCACAACCGGCCGTGACTGTGAGTCCCATAGGGTGGCGCACAATTGGCCCAGCGTCGTCCAGTTAGGGGAGGGTTTGGCTGGGGGGGCTTTATTTGGCTCATCGCGCTCAAGCGACTCCTTGTGGTGGGCCGGGCACCTGCAGGCTGACATTGGTTGTGAGTTGAACAGTGTTTCCTCCGACACATTGGTGCGGCTGGCTACCGTGTTAAGCATGCAGGTGTTAAGATGCGCGGTTTGGCGGGTCATGTTTCGGTGGATGCATGACTCGACCTTCGCTTCTCCCGAGCCCGCTGGGGAGTTGCAGCGATGAGACAAGATTGCAATTGGATATCACAAAATTGGGGATAAAAAGGTAGGTTAAATATTTTTTACAAATTATACAAGGCAAAACTTGTCTTAGGGCAAAGCGCGTGCATTCGGGAGTCAAAGTTAAAGGGTAAGTACCTTAAATCCCAAATTTCCCAAGTGATTCTATACATTGAAACTAGTTAGGTGGAGTTTGCCTTCTCTCCCTGCAGTCTTGAACTGGAAAGCTGCAAAAACGTTTCATGTGACTCGTGAGGTTTCTTTGTACACTGCTAAGAGCGATTGAGAAATCTGCGAATTGTGGGCAAATTCTTTGTTTTATTGAAAGAATACAGACAAATGTGCTATTTTTATCAAAAGTACTAATGGTTTTGAGTCAGGAAATGTGTACCTTTCCACCTAAAGTGGTTGCAATTATTTTATATCATTATTTTATGTGGCCAACTGCAACAACAGCGGAGATGGGTAACAACTGCGCATGTGCGCTCTCGTGCGGCAAACTCTGTGATGTATATGCCCTTATTTGGAGCTTGACATCACAGATGCGAGTTTAGTACAGGTTAGTAAACATGGTATCACTTGACTTATGTGTTAAAGTGGAAGTTTTTCTTAGTCAATACGCATACTAATAATTTGGCATATAACAATGAAAATGTGAGCATGGAATAAGCTACAACTGCCACTGATACTTGAAGAACTTGAACGAATGGATAAACCCAATTGACTTCATATCAGTCTTTTTATTATAAAATGTGTCACACATGTAAATCACACTTTGAAGACATTGTCTAGCATAATATAAAATACCATATTTTCTGTTACAAGATAAGCTACCTGTATTTTGTGAAACACAAAAATTATTATTTAGAATAAGTGTGTGTGTGTGTGTGTGTGTGTGTGTGTGTGTGTGTGTGTGTGTGTGTGTGTGTGTGTGTGACAACATTGCCACAGAGGAGAGGACCTGGTTAGATTAGAAGACATCCCTCCAGGATTTGTTTTTTATATGCAACAAAAAGTCTTCCCTTTTCTTTGTTGAGGGGGGACAAACAATGCTTGAATGTTTTGTATTCCATTTTTTGTGACAAAAAATATACTGAACAGAAATATAAACGCAACATGTAAAGTGTTGGTCCCATGTTTCAAGTTCCCAGAAATTTTCCACGGACAAAAAAATCTTATTTCTCTCAAATTGTGTGCACACATTTGTTTACATCCCTGTTCGTGAGCATTTCTCCTTTGCCAAGATAATCCATTCACCTGACAGGTGTGGCATTTCAAGAAGCTGATTGAACAGCATGATCATTACAATAAAACGTCACTCTAAAATGTGAAGTTTTGTCACAACACAATGCCATAGATGTCTCAAGTTTTGAAGAAGTGTGTGATTGGCATGCTGACTACAGGAATGTCCACCAGACCTGTTGCCAGATAATAGAAAGTTCATTTTTCTACCATAAGCAGCCTCCAATGTCATTTAAGAGAATTTGGCAGTATGCCCTACCGGCCTCACAACTGCAGACCATGTTTACCACGCCAGCCCAGGAGCTCCACATCCGGCTTCTTCACCCGTGGGATCGTCTTAGACCAGCCACCCGGACAGCTGATGAAACTGTGGGTTTGTACACTGTACAACAACGTGTTCCAGTTCCTGCCAATATCCAGCAACTTCGCACAGCCATTGAAGAGGAGTGGGATAACATTCCACAGGCCACACTCAACAGCCTGATAAATTCTATGAGAAAGAGATGTGTCTTGCTGCATGAGGCAAATGGTGGTCACACCAGATACTGACTGGTTTTCTTATCCACGCCCCCATCTTTTTTTAAGGTGTCTGTGACCAACAGATGCATATCTGTATTCCCAGTCATGTGAAATCCATAGATTTGGGCCTAATGAATTTATTTAAATTGACTGATTCCTTATATGAACTGTAAATAAGTAAAATCTTTGAAATTGTTGCATGTCGTTCAATGTATATTATAAAAATGACAATACAATTCCTGCTTTATTGGTCCATTTGCATGGATATTCTTTATTTTTGCAGAAGCATGCTTTTTGTAAGTACAGTACTGTACATGACCAAACGTATATGGACACATGCTCGTTGAACATCTCATTCCAAAATCATGGGCATTAATATGAAGTTGGTCCCGCTTTTGCTTTTATAACAGCCTCCACTCTTCTGGGAAGGCTTTACACTAGATGTTGGAACATTGCTGCGGGGACTTAACTCCATTCAGCCACAAGAACATTAGCGAGGTTGGGCACTGATTTTGTGCGATTAGGCCTGGCTCGCAGTCGGCGTTCCAATTTATCCCAAAGGTGTTCAATGGAGTTGAGGTCAGGGCTCTGTGCAGGCCAGTCAAGTTCTTCCACACCGATCTCGACAAACCATTTCTGTATGGACCTCGCTTTGCTGAAACAGGAAAGGGCCTTCCCCAAACTGTTGCCACAAAGTTGGACCCACAGAATCATCTAGAATGTCATTGTATGCTTTTGCGTCAAGATTTCCTTTCACTGAAACTAAAGGGCTTAGCCCGAACCATGAAAAACAGCCCCAGACCATTATTCCTCCTCCACCAAACTTTACAGTTGGCACTATGCATTCGGGCAGGTAGTGTTCTCCTGGCACAACCAAACCCAGATTCATCCGTCGGACTGCCAGATGGTGAAGCGTGATTCATCACTCCATAGAACGCGTTCCACTGCTCCAGAGTCCAATGGCGGCGAGATTTACACCACTCCAGCCAACGCTTGGCATTGCACATGGTTATTTTAGGCCTGTGTGGAATCCAATTTCATGAAACCTCCGACTAACAGTTATTGTGCTGACATTGCTTCCAGAGGCAGTTTTGAACTCGGTAGTGAGTGTTGCAACTGAGAACTCGTTCTGTGAGTTTGTGTGGCCTACCACTTTTAGCTCAGCCGTTGTTGCTCCTAGACATATCCGCATTTACAGTTGACCGGGCAGCTCTAGCAGGGCAGACATTTTACAAACAGACTTGTTGGAAAGGTGGCATCCTATGATGGTGCCATGTTGAAAATCACTGAGCTCTTCAGTAAGACCATTATACTGCGAATGTTTTTCTATGGAGATTGCATAGCTGGGTGCTCGATTTTATACACCTGTCAGCAACAGGTGTGGCTAAAATAGCTGATTCCACTCATTTGAAGGGGTGTCCACATACTTTTGTATATATTGTGTATATAGTTTGGAGGCCAAACTGTCCTCTCCAAGTTAAGCAAATTTAGCCCGAAAGGATTTGAGAAATATGATTGGTTGACTATAGGCCTATGACATTGGCCTACTGTCTCGTCTTAAACTGCGCAGAATATCAGATCTCAACAACGATTGGAGAAGTGTTTAACATCACCATTAGGCTGAGGCTACCATATCCTCATGATTTATATTTCATTAGCCACCGTGACTGGAAGAGACAGGTTGGAATGTCTGACTGAAATAAGGGAGAAATCAACCTTTATTTCTAAATTGGTGGTGTTTGAATGTGTTGATAAAATGCAGGATATAATTGTTTGGTTGCGGGACGCAGGACAAAGGGCCAAAATGTGTGACTGTCCTGCACAATCCGGGACATGTGTTCACCCTAACAACATGCTCCATGTACCTTCAAAATTATTCGGCAATCATCATTTATCCAACTGTTTCCAAAATTCGATAAAAGATTTGTTTTTGCGACACTGCTTTTGTTGGATAAACCTGGGTCAATGGAAATCAAATCAAAGTTTATTTGTCACGTGCGTCGAATACAACAGGTCTAAACCTTACAGTGAAATGCTTACTTACAGCTTCTAACCAACAATGCAAAAAATGTATTAGGTGAACAATAGGTAAGTAAAGAAATAAAAATAACAGTAAAGAGACAGTGAAAAATAACAGTAGCGAGGCTATATACAGTAGCGAAGCTACATACAGGCACCGGTTAGTCGGGCTGATTGAGGTAGTATGTACATCTAGATATGGTTAAAGTGACACTGCATATATGATGAACAGAGAGTAGCAGTAGAGTAAAAGAGGGGTTGGCGGGTGGTGGGTGGCGGGACACAATGCAGATAGCCCGGTTAGCAAATGTGCGGGGGCACTGGTTGGTCGGGCCAATTGAGGTAGAATGTACATGAATGTATAGTTAAAGTGACTATGCATATATGATATGATAAACAGAGAGAAGCAGCAGCGTAAAATAGGGGTTGGGGGTCACACAGTGCAAATAGTCCGGGTAGCCATTTGATTACCTGTTCAAGAGTCTTATGTCTTGGGAATAAAACTGTTGAGAAGCCTTTTTGTCCTAGACTTGGCACTCCGGTACCGCTTGCCATGCGGTAGTAGAGAGAACAGTCTATGACTGCCTGGTACGGCAACTGCTCCGCCCACAACCGCAAGGCTCTCCAGAGGGTAGTGAGGACTGCACAACGCATCACCGGGGGTAAACTACCTGCCCTCCAAGACACCTACACCACCCGATGTCACAGGAAGGCCAAAAAGATCATCAAGGACAACAACCACCCGAGCCACTGCCTGTTCACCCCGCTATCATCCAGAAGGCGAGGTCAGTACAGGTGCATCAAAGCTGGGACAGAGAGACTGAAAAACAGCTTCTATCTCAAGGCCATCAGACTGTTAAACAGCCATCACTAACATTGAGTGGTTGCTGCCAACATACTGACTTAAATCTCTAGCCACTTTAAAAAATTGAAAATTGGATGCAACAAATGTATCACTACCCACTTTAAACAATTCTTTATATAATGTTTACATATCCGACATTACTCATCTCGTATGTATACACTGTACTCTATACCATATACTGAATCTTGCCTATGACATTCGGCCATAGACTCAAATCTCTAGCCACTTTAATAATTAAAAAGTGGATGTAATAATTGTATCACTAGCCACTTTAAACGATGCCACTTATATAAGGTTTACATATCCTACATTACTCATCTCAGATGTATGTACTGTACTCTATACCATCTACTGCATCTTGCCTATGCCGGTCAGCCATTGCTCATCCATATATTTACATTATACATACTCGTATTCATTCCGTTACACTTGTGTGTATAAGGTAGTTGTTGGGAAATTGTTAGATACTACTGCATGGTCGGTACTAGAAGCACAAGCATTTCGCTACACTCGCATTAACATCTGCTAACCATGTGTATGTTGCAAATAACATTTTATTTGATTTGACTGGGGTGGCTGGGGTCTTTGACAAATTTTAGGGCCTTCCTCTGACACCGTCTGGTGTAGAGCTCCTGGATGGCAGGCAGCTTAGTCCCAGTGATGTACTGGGCCGTACGCACTACCCTCCGTAGTGCCTTGCAGTCGGAGGCCGAGCAATTGCCGTACCAGGCAGTGATGCAACCAGTCAGGATGCTCTCAACGGTGCAGCTGTAGAACCTTTTGACCCATGCCAAATCTTTTTAGTTTCCACAGGGGGAACAGGCTTTGTCGTGCCCTTTTCACGACTGTCTTGGTGTGTTTGGACCATTCTAGTTTGTTGGTGATGTGGACACCAAGGAACTTGAAGCTCTCAACCTGTTCCACTACAGCCCCGTCGATGAGAATGGGGGCGTGCTCGGTCCTCCTTTTCCTGTAGTCCACAATCATCTCCTTAGTCTTGGAAACGTTGAGGGATAGGTTGTTATTCTGGCCACCCAGCCAGGTCTCTGCTCCTCCCTATAGGCTGCCCTGCCTATTGACTGATTTCACCTGTATTTCTAGACTTTGCACTTCAAAGTAAACCTCAGCTCTGTTATAAATATACCAGTGCTTAATTTGAGCCGGATCCTGCCAGCACAGGATCCAGCACCTCTCAGTTTTGGACTGATTCATTTTGGAACCTATTTGCCAGGATATGGTACCTCTGGTGGCATGAAACATACTTTTCAGCCAAAACAGGCCTTTTGCAATATTTCAAATACAATCATGGGATAGCACAGGTTGGAATGCAAATGGGTCCTGCTGAAACAAAAATTGTTATCTGGCTGTAGGCTACGAAAATATTTTCCAACTTACAAATAGGCCTATTGAGTGAACAGCATTGTTTTTACAAACTGAAACGAGGGAGATAGGCTTTTGGCACGAGCTCATCGGCCATTGCCGGTGAGTGAGCTGCGCATCATTGGGTGAGTCAGTGAAACTGGAAAGCTTTTTAAGGACTATAATTTCCTCCTCATATTGTACAAGATTGTGTCTCCTCAACACACCTAGGCCTAGGCTATTGATGGATTCAAGATTATGTCATTTTTTATGACCTCTCATTCTCAGTTTGTCAGTGTCAAACTAGCCTGACATTTCAATAATTTGTGCGGTATTAAAAAATATTCTGCTTAAGTCTCCAGTCATGTAAAATTACATAGAATTGCATGAAATGCGTTTATAAAAAGGCCCAATTTTTCCCGGACCCTAGGTTACAAAAATAATTCTGCAAGCGCCTCTACTCTACTGCTCTAGTCTAGACCACCATATGCATGCGATGCTTTATTATAAAGGTGATTTTCTGGGTACCTCAGAGCTCCCCAGGTCACCCCCCTTGCTCGCTCACTTTTTGTTCCGGCACCTCCCAATTTACAAATTAAGCACTGAAATACACTCAAGAAAATTGCTGAGATTTGTGTGTGTGTGTGTGTGTATGAATAGGAGTGTGAGGGAAGAGTGAGGGACGATGAATATGAATATGTGTAAGAGTGTGGGAGAGAATGGGTGGATCCATTGGGTATATGTTGGGTGGGAATGAATGAGAATGGATGAGTAAGTCGATGGATGTACAGTTGAAGTCGGAAGTTTACATACACTTAGGTTGGAGTCATTAAAACTCGTTTTTCAACCACTCCACAAACTATAGTTTTGGAAAATTGGTTAGGACATCTACTTTGTGCATCTACTTTGTAATTTTTCCAACAATTGTTTACAGACAGATTATTTCACTTATAACTCACTGTATCACAATTCCAGTGGGTCAGAAGTTCACATACACTAAGTTTACTGTGCCTTTAAACAGCTTGGAAAATTCCAGAAAATTATGTCATGGCTTTAGAAGCTTCATTTGAGTCAGTTGGAGGTGTACCTGTGGCTGTATTTCAAGGCCTACCTTCAAATTCAGGGCCTCTTTGCTTGACATCATGGGAAAAACCAAAATAAATCATCCAAGACCTCAGAAAAAAAATTGCTGACCTCCACAAGTCTGGTTCATCCTTGGGAGCAACTTCCAAACACCTGAAGGTACCACGTTCATCTGTACAAACAACAGTACCCAAGTATAAACACCATGGGACCACGCAGCCAGCCGTCATACTGCTCAGGAAGGAGATGCATTCTGTCTCCTAGAGATGAACGTACTTTGGTGCGAAAAGTGCAAATCAATCCAAGAACAACAGCAAAGAACCTTGTGAAGATGCTGGAGGAAACAGGTACAAAAGTATCTATAGCCACAGTAAAACGAGTCCTATATCGACATAACCTGAAAGGCCGCTCAGCAAGGAAGAAGCCAATGCTCCAAAACCGCCATAAAAAAGCCTGACTACAGTTTGCAACTGCACATGGGAACAAAGATCGTACTTTTTGGAGAAATTTCCTCTGGTCTGATGAAACAAAAATTGAACTGTTTGGCCATAATGACCATCGTTATGTTTGGAGGAAAAAGGGGGACGCTTGCAACCAGAAGAACACCATCCCAACTGTGAAGCATGGGGGTGGCAGCATCATGTTGTGGGGGTGCTTTGTTTCAGGAGGGACTGGTGCACTTAACAAAATAGATGGCATCATGCGGAAGGAAAATTATGTAGATATATTGAAGCAACATCTCAAGTCATCAGTCAGGAAGTTAAAACTTGGTCCCAAATTGTTCTTCCAAATGGACAATGACCCCAAGCATACTTCAAAAGTTGTGGCAAAATGACTTAAGGACAACAAAGTCAAGGTCTTGGAGTGGCCATCACAAAGCCCTGACCTCAATCCTATAGAAAATTTGTGGGCATAACTGAAAAAGCGTGTGCGAGCAAGGAGGCCTACAAACCTGACTCAGTTACACGAGCTCTGTCAGGAGGAATGGGCCAAAATTCACCCAACTTGTTGTGGGAAGCTTGTGGAAGGCTAGCCGAAACGTTTGACCCAAGTTAAACAATTGAAAGGCAATGCTACCAAATACTCACTTCTGACTGTGATGAAAGAAATGCAAGCTGAAATAAATCATTCTCTCTACTATTATTCTGACATTTCACATTCTTAAAATAAAGTGGTGATCCCATCTGACCTAAGACAGGGAATTTTTACTAGGATTAAATGTCAGGAATTGTGAAAAACTGAGTTTAAATGTATTTGGCTAAGGTGTATGTAAACTTCCAACTTCAACTGTAAGTGTGTCTGAGAGGTAGGAAGGGTGGGAAAAGATGGGTAGTTTTTTTTGGGTAGGTTTTAGTGTGACAAGATGTGCACAAGGTCCACGTACCCTCGGCCCAGATGTTTGTATGCCGTTGTTGACGTACCTGGAGAAGAACTCCGGCGGCACTTCTCAAGACCAACTCCAGGTATCGTCGACAAGCTCCCCGCCACCTGACTACAGCTCCCCGCTACTGCATTGGGCAGAAGGTATGGCTTTCCACACGGGACCTGCTCCTTCGGGTGGAGTCCCGCAAACTATCCCCATGTTTCATTGGTCTTTTTATCACCTCTGGAGTCCTTAGTTCCACTGCTGTCCATCTTTTGTTACCCCATACCCTCCGTATTCACCCTACTTTCCATGTGTCTAGGATTAAACCCGTGTCTCACAGCTCTTTGTCTTCTGTCTCCAGGCTCACCCCTCCTCCCCCGTGTCATCGATGGCCATCCATCATACACGGTGAAACGCCTCCTGAGTGTTTGACCACGGGGCAGGGTTTTCCAGTACCTGGTTGACTGGGAGGGTTACGGCCCAGAGGAGAGTTGCTGGTGGTTTTAACCTTCCAGACTTGGAATTGTATCAACTCGCCACGCAAGGCTTTTACTTGCGACATATAGTTAAATGCACTAAAGAGGAACAATGGGTACATATTGAAGATGCGGATGCTTATCCCCAGAGCTTTTCACTTGTCTATTTTCAAAGGATAAAGCTAAGAACATTGACCACTTCATCGTTAAGAACACTATAACAATATGGAAGAAAATGAAACATATTCTACAAGAACCAATATCACTCCCTAAAAACACAACCCTATGTTACAATCCTTGTATAGCTTTTCAGAATTCACTGAAAAGGATATTCATATGATAAGATATATAAAACCTTGCAGACAGCCTATCCAACTGACAATGTCTTTGAAAAAAATATTAACTATTGGAACCAAGACTTAAAAATAACTGATATTGTCACAAGATGGAGAGAATGTTGAAACGTAACTAACAAAAAATCAGTTAAAGAAAATTTAGATTTAATCCACTATTTACTAATGCATATAATTTATTACACAAGATATAAAATTCACAATTTCTTCAGCACAACGGCAGAGTCATGTCTTAAGTGTAAAATGAACAATGACTCAATAATCCATGCCTTCTGGGAATGCTATAAAGTCCAAAAGTTATGGGCGGAGTTAGAAAGATGGCTGTCAGAAGTATTACAATGTAAATGTCCTTTCAATCTGTCTATCTGAATATTTTAAGACATGGCATATGAGGGTGCAGTGAGATACCCAATGGGTTGGAAGATACATTCCTCGTCAATCATCTAGAAAGAAATGCATACTTAAACTGGAAATCAACCAATTCTCCATCGTTAACACAATGGAAAGGTAAAATGTTTTATTATCTAAATGTTGAAAGTGTGTGGGTGACAGAGAGAAACAAAATGATGCAGTTTGAGGCCATGTGGTGGAGAGTGATGCGGGTGCTGGAGATGCGGGTGTGAACAAAAGGGTCTGGGCAGGGGTGATGTTGTGATGTTTGTGTACGTCTGTATGTTGTCATTTGTAGGTGGACGTTTTGTATTGTTAAAATAAATAATAATAATGATGTTACAAAAAATATTAATGTTGAAGTCTGGATCATTGCATCACACTATCATTAAACATCAAAATTAGCTACCTGTATATATAATTTCAATATTGTCAAACAAGTAAAGAGACTAATATTAAACTGCAATTTACACAAACAGAAAGAGAGTGTAAGCCATACTGGTGCACATTCAAGTCAATTGCTGCTTACCTACATTTTTTTTTTACTGTTCCACTATATGACCACTGATTATGATTACCGTGTGTTTCTGGATAGACCAGAGCTATTTTCCATATGGAGCCCTGGCTGGGTTACAGTACGTGTTTATGAGTGTTTATCACGCAGTTGTGTGAGTATTCCTCAGGGGACACTAGCTGTCTCCCTCGTTAGGAGATACTGATGTTAGCGGGTGTACCAGTCCCTCAACACAACATCTGGATACACCACTGTCTACTGAACACAACCAACAAATATGACTCATAGCCTGGAAAACACAAAGGCACGCACGTATGCGCGCGGACACAAACACACACAAACACACACACAAATAGCAAGCATATCCGACCATGATCAGAAAACACACACACCAATAGCAATCAAATACGATCACACATACACACTCACCAAAAGAAAGCATATGATAACACATGCAAGCAAGCCCACACACACACACCAGTAGCCAGAATACATACGATCGCACACACACTTTGTCTTCCTCCCCCCTCTATATCGTACCCTCTTGATCATTTGATTGATACGTGCATAACCTGACAAAAGACATACAGCTCCTTTCCTTTTTTCATCTTTCATCTTCCTTTCATCGTTCTGTGTTTAGTGATGGATAGATCAGGGATAGAGGAGAAAGGACAAAAAAAGGAACCAGAAATAAGTGTCTGAGACTGAATAGCAGGGTCCTTTAAAAGGCACCAAAGACATCAAAGATATGCTTCCTCCTCATCATTATCTTCATCATCAGGGCCATTGATAATCAAGCACTGTTGAACCCTTTTATCTATGAATAGGATCACACACACAGAAACACACACACTTCCTTTCCCACCTGCAGGTTAGAAAGACGAGCCAGCGGGGAAAAATCTGAGTCTGATGGGAAAAATCTGTCTGGAAATTAGAGGGTTGCTTGTTTCAAATCCTAGATGCCATTGCCTGCCGTTGTGCCCTTGAGCAAGGCACTTAACCTCCCAAAAAAACTGCTCTGGGGCGCCCAGTGTGGCAGCCCTCCACTCCTGTCCAAAACCTATAGCTATGTGTATGTACAGTATGTGTGTCTTTCGGGGGATTGGGATAAAAGCGAAAGTAACATTTTGGTTGGACCTTCGGTTGGGTGCAATTGACCAATAAAGTGATCTTAATCTTAGTCTATTGTAAGAAACCCTACTAATGAGTTTCTTTGTCGCGTTAACAAAGACCAGGGACTATAGAGTAGATCAGCCTAGATATGAACAGGGTGGATCAGAAGAGTTTTATCAAATTCATGTTGTTTTCTATTCAGTGTCCAGTGTCAGTCTTGCCAAACCTGTCATGTCATCTTGTATAATGTCAGAGGGTGGAGATCTCTATTACTGTGTGTCTTATAAAGAAAGCTGTCTCTCAATACTTTGGCTTTCAGATGTTTTGTCTCATAGAGCTGCATGTATCTTATATTTTGATTGTTATCATAGATGTCTACAGCTTTAGACAGCCTGTCACTCTACACTGTCTTAAACATATGCCTGTTAGCTGTCTCTCTAAACTGTCGTAGACATCGGCCTGTTAGCTGTCTCTTTACACACTCTTAGAATAAAGCCAAAAGGGTTCTTCGGCTGTCTCCAAAGGAGAACCTTTTTTGGTTCCAGGTAGAACCCTTTTCGGTTCCAGGTAGAACTCTCTTGGGTTCAATGTAGAACCCTTTGGGGAAAAGGTTCTAGTATGGAACCCAATAGGGTTCTACCTGGAACCAAAAGTGTTCTTCAAAAGGTTCTCCAATGGGGACAGCCGGAGAACCCTTTTAGGTTCTAGATAGCACAATTTTTTCTAAGACATTTTAGATGTCTCAAAGCCATACCTCAGCTTTAAGAGCCAGGGCTGATTGTGTGTCAGCGAGTGACTCATCTCTCAGAGTCTTTAACAAGCTGTCAATTAGACCCTTTCAAAGAAGAGACAAGGGTTATCTATACTCTAATTACAGATGGAGCCAAATACTCACTCGCAGGCTATCAGCTATCCGCAAGTGTGAGATGGAGAGAGGTGGGGGGGAATAGAGAAAGAGAGGGATAGAGGAAAAGAGAAAGGGAGAGAGTGGAGGAGAGAAATAGAAAAAGAGAGTGGATAGCGAGAGAGAGTGAGAGAAAGCGAGTGGTGGAGAGGAGAGGGAGAAACAGAAAGAGAAAAAAACAGAGAGTGGAGGAGAGATGGAGAAAAAGGGGGACAGATAGAGAGGGAGTAGAACAGGGAGAGCGTAATAGATGAGAGTGACGGGCAGTAAGGAGTCTCTACCTCCTAAAGGGTCTAATTAAGTGTTTAATAGAGTGGCAGAGCTCTGAGAGACCACTGGCTGACTGTGTCACACATACGCACGCGCACACAGACAGACACAGACACACACACACACTCAATGCCATCAGCGCAGCATAGTGCTTGCTACCTGCCATCACATCATCTGTCTCCGAGGATCTTACCTCGGAAGCGAGGTCATTCCCCAAACTGTTTAATAAAATGTCATATTGCATTCTGTCTTTGTTATTCATTCAGTTAAGCCTGTACTTGATTGAACTGAAGTACTGACTTCTGTCAGTAGGCTACAGCTTCATATAGACACCAGATTATGACTGATTTCAAATCAAATCAAATGTATTTATAAAGCCCTTCTTACATCAGCTGACGTCACAGAGTGCTGTACAGAAACCCAGCCTAAAACCCCAAACAGCAAGCAATGTAGGTGTAAAAGCACGGTTTTTGTAAAAGCATGATTTAATTCCACTCAATGAATCACTGTCTCTCAATAGCTCCATCACGTCTTTGTTTGATGCATTTCTATCTGATACATTGACTCAAGAACAGCCCAACCCCTGCTCAGGTAATTATTCACATTCCCACTATTTCACAGCATTATCATTGTAGTACTACAGATATTAGCAGCAGCATACCAGCCTGCATCCCACTGCTGGCTTGCTTCTGACGCTAAGCAGGGTTGGTCCTGGTCAGTCCCTGGATGGGTGACCAGATGCTGCTGGAAGTGGTGTTGGAGGGCCAGTAGGAGGCAATCTTTCCTCAGGTCTAAAAATAAATATACCAATGCCCCAGGGCAATGATTGGGATTGACATTGCCCTGTGTGGGGTGCTGTCTTTCGGATGGGACATTAAATGGGTGTCCTGACTCTCTGAGGTCATTAAAGATCCCATGGCACATATTGTAAGAGTTTGGGTGTTAACCCTGGTGTCCAGGCTAAATTCCCAAGCTGTCCCTCATACCATCATGGTCACCTAATCATCCCCAGCTTACAATTGGCTCATTCATCCCCCTCCTCTCCCCTGTAACTATTCCCCAGGTTGTTGCTGTTAATGAGAATGTGTTCTCAGTCAACTTACCTGGTAAAATAATGGATAAATAATAGAAAATGTTCCATATTCCCAGCATTGTTGTCAGTAATATTCCAGTGCACATGCATATGTTACTGTTAGCCCAAATGGGAAGCCCACTGTGGTCAGCTTGTCCAGTACTGTTATTTAAAATACCAAAACTATGGATTCCCCCTCAGTTTTCAAAAGCATGTAGAGGGCTTGGGCTGTTATACATAAATGTGCAAAGCTTGATGTCAAAGATGGACATTCTTGATGTCTGGGTATAAACACGAGCCCAAAATATATTTTATATTTGAGATTCTTCAAAGTAGCCGCCTTGATGACAGCTTTGCACACTCTTGGCATTCTCTCAATCAGCTTCACCTTGAATAGTTTTCCAACAGTCTTGAAGGAGTTCCCACATATGCTGAGCACTTGTTGTCTGCTTTTCCTTTACTCTGCGGTCCAACTAATCCCAAACCATCTCAATTGGGTTGAGGTCGGGTGATTGTGGAGGCCAGGTCATCTGATGCAGCACTTCATCACTCTCCTTCTTGGTCAAATAACCGTTACACAGCCTGGAGGTGTGTTTTGGGTCATTGTCCTGTTGGAAAAACAATGATAGTCCCACTAAGCGCAAACCAGATGGGATATCATATCGCTGCAGAATACTGTGGTAGCCATGCTGGTTAAGTGTGACCAGCAAAGCACCATCACACCACCTCCTCCATGCTGCACGGTGGGAACCACACATGCGGAGATCATCTGTTCACCTACTCTGCGTCTCACAAAGACACTGAACCAAAAATCTCAAATTTGGACTCATCAGACAGATTTCCACAGGTCTAATGTCCCTTGCTCGTGTTTCTTGGCCCAAGCAAGTCTCTTATTCTTATTGGTGTCTTTTAGTTGTTTACAGGAATTGGACCATGAAGGCCTGATTCACACAATCTCCTCTGAACAGTTGATGTTGAGATGTGTCTGTTACTTGAACTCTGTGAAGCATTTATTGAGGCTGGTGACTCCAGTGAAGATATCCTCTGTAGCAGAGGTAACTCTGGGTCTTCCTTTCCTGTGGCGGTCCTCATGAGAGCCAGTTTCATCATAGAGCTTGGTGGTTTTTGCGACTGCACTTGAAGAAACTTGAAAAGTTCTTGACATTTTCCGGATTGACTGACCTTTATGTCTTAAAGTAATGATGGACTGTCGTTTCTCTTTGTTTATTTGAGCTGTTCTTGCCATGATATGGACTTGGTATTTTACCAAACAGGGCTATCTTCTGTATACCACCCCTACCTTGTCACAACACAACTGATTGTCTCAAGCGCATTAAGAAGGAAAGAAATTCCACAAATTTACTTTTAACAAGTCACACCTGTTAATTGAAATGCATTCCAGGTGACTACCTAATTAAGCTGGTTGAGAGAATCTCAAATATATTTAGATTTGTTTAACACTTTTTTGTTTAGTACATTATTCTATATGTGTTATTTCAGTTTTGATGTCTTCACTATTATTCTACAATGAAGAAAATAGTTAAAATAAAGAAAAACCCTTGAATGAGTAGGTGTGTCCAAACTTTTGACTGATACTGTACGCGATATCAACACTTGTTGCATCATGTTCTCTAAATGTCACGATCCCCCAAAAGTTTGTGTTTTTGATCATAAATGTAGCTCTATGCCAAAAACTGCATTTGTTTGTAACAGGGATCCACCCACTCTCTGCCTAAGCAAGTTCTGTCCAGCACTGGCATCTTTACTGAAAAAAGGAGAGATAAGTGATGCACCTAATCAGGGTAAGGTTTTACTAAGCTAACATATGGAATAATTTTAAGATGGTCCTACCATGGATCATTTATGGATCATTTATTTTATTTAGAAGATCCCTTTAGGTCAAAAAAATAAATATATACAAATATATTTAAAAAAATATTGAATTTGGCCTTTACTACTATAGCCCATAGAAATGCATTGAATAACATATTAATAAATGACTAATGTCTCATGGTCTGACACACACTGCTGTAGCTCGGTCACCTTCCACCGCAGATGCGCCCTCATACCATCATGGCCGCTTAATTATTCCCAACTTCCAATTGACTCCTTCATCCCCCTCCTGTTCCCTGTAACTATTCCCCAGGTCGTTGCTGTAAAATGAGAATGTGTTCTCAGTCAACTTACCTGGTAAAATAGGGTTAAATAAAAAGAAAACCTAAACAGGGGTCGGAATTTTTGGTCCTGTACTTTTTACTGTCTATGTAAATATTGGTCTATCTGCAAATAATTGTAACATACACCTGTATGCAGATGACACTGTTGTGTATGCTATTGCCCCCATGGTTGACCAAGCTTTTTCAGAGCTGCAATCTGCCTTTGTTGCTTTGCAGAAAGCCTTTGCTTGAAAGTGATACTGAAAGTGATACTTAATGCAGATAAAACCAAGGATATTCTGATAAATATCTGAGCATCTGGATTGATGTAAAGTATGGATGAGTTAGACATTCTTTAGAAATAGATCACACCATTTATATGAGTGCAGCTGCCACTGCACTGAAACCATTAGATGCAGTTTACAACAACATCAGAAAGTAGGCTGGCCCTCTCTTAAGTCTTGTAAATCGACACACTGCTCTCTTTTTGTTTATAAAGCACTCTTGCACAAACTTCCACCGTACCTTACTTCATTGTTAAAATACAGATATACGAGTCACCAGACCCGATCACAGGGATGGCTTAAGACGTCCGCATGCTTCCCATCAGAAACAGTTCGGAACTGTTAGTGCATATATTATAATGGCATTTTGTGACGTTATTCTTTGTTTTGGTCTTCGGCAAGGTGGTGACCCTTGTGACCTTAATAATTATCGCTCTATTTCTAAACTTTCTTGCCTAGCAAGACACTTGGAATCCTTGATTAATGCAAAAATATTTCTTAACTTTAAAATCTATTCTAAATCAGTCAGGCTTCAGACCAGGGCAGAACACAATCTCGGGAGCATCACTGGTTTTAAACAATGTGGTAAATTGTTTTGATAGAAAGAAACACAGTGCTGCTCTATTCATTGACTTGTCTACGCATTCGACCACTCTTTACTAATTCCCTGCTAAATCTGAACATCAGGCTAGGCATGGGCACGTGAGTGAGAGAGGTATATATTCTTATTCCATCCCTTTACTTAGATTTGTGTGTACGGGTATTAGGTAGTTGTTGTGGAGTTGTTAGATTACTTGTTATATATTACTGCACTGTCGGGAACTAGAAGCACAAGCATTTCGCTACACTCGCAATAACATCTGCTAACCATGTGCATGTGACCAATAAAATGTGATTTGATGTGTGTGTGTGTGTGTGTGTGTGTGTGTGTGTGTGTGTGTGTGTGTGTGTGTGTGTGTGTGTGTGTGTGTGTGTGTGTGTGTGTGTGTGTGTGTGTGTGTGTGTGTGTGTGTGTGTGTGTGTGTGTGCGTGTGTGTGTGTACTGTATGTGTGTGAGTGCTACTGTCGGTACTATAAATACAGGGTGTTGATGACAGGTGTTAGTGCCTCACATCTCTTGGGTGAGGGGAGGGGGGAGAGGGAAAGGGGAAGGAAGGAGTGATGAGAGAGAGATGAGAGGGAGGAATAGTAGGCGAAAGTGGGAAGATGAGTTTGAAGTGGGGTGAGGGATGAGTTAGGGACAAGAGGAAGAAGAGAGGGTGAGAACAAGGTGAGGTTCAGTGGAAACTGTAGTGATCAGACTACTACAGAACCAGTAGTGATCTGATGATTGATCATCTCTCTACACTAAGCATCGAGCTTAATGTGTCTGTCTGAATGCATTTCTGTGAAACACTGTGCACATCATCATGGTATAATTTGTCTGTATTTATCTGTATAGGGATGACTGATTGAGGTATAGATCCCTCAGCCTTTCTCGTCTCAGATTCTCAGAATTATTTCCTGCTTGTTTCCTAGCAGAACAACTCTTTCCCAGCTATTATCTCATAAAGGTTGATGGGATGAGATAAGGTAAAAGACATATTTCTATTTATCATCCATGCCCTGTGCTGCATGTTTAGACAGAACACACACGTGTATTTACCGACTGGTGTTAAACAGCATATCTGTAGAGGTGTTGTGGTGTTGTATTACTGTCTGTAGGTGTTTGAATTGGTACCCTGTACAACAGAGTATCAAATCTTACCCTACGAGGTCCGTACTACTGATGTTTTCTGTTCTACCAGATAATGAAGTGCATCCACCTGGTGTCCCAGGTCTAAATCAGAGGGAAAGACTGAAAAAAAGCAGTGGAATTGGCTTCAAGGTCCAGGGTTGAGTTTGAGGGATATACAGTATAGGTGATTTGTCTCACATTACGTGGTGTCTAGAGGAGTTGTAGTACTACATGATGTGTTTTGCTAGGGGTATTTGTGATTTGTGTGGTAGCTTGAGTATATATACAGTATTACGTGTTGTCTTACCTTGTGAGGTATGACAACAGTAGATCCTCCGCTGATGCCAACGATGGGCAGAGCTGTCTGAGTCGACAGAAAGTCTAGGATCTGAGCCACTTCTGCCACCTGCTTTTATTAGGTCCAGGAGATAGTCAAAAACATACACACAACATATAGATGATATTTTACCAAGGGATCTGGCATCTCATATCTATCCCGTTTTTTCAATATCCCCAAAGGACAGAGGTCAGTATCTGAGCTAACCTTCCGCCTTGTTTAACATGATTGATTGATTGATTGGCTGACCTGAGGTCCAGCTCCTGATCCCACATCGTCCTCGAACACGACCCCATGCAGTTTCTCTGCCGCCATGGTTTCACAGAGACGTGTCAGCAGGGCACGAGGGTTGGTGTCGTTAACCAGAACAGTGACCGGGTTTACCTCTAAGAAGAAGAAGAAGAAAGAATGTTGCACTCCAAAGTGAACATAGTAAAGAGCACATAAGTATTAATGTAGAACATACAGTGGCAAAACTGGTTCATAGGTTCATACCTAGGGGAAGATCAGTGAAGTCCTCTCTGCTCAAATGACCCCTGACCTCATTCTGGTAAGCAGAGCCACAGAACACCACCGCCACGTTTATAGAGGGATGAGGGATGAGAGGGCGGGAGAGGAGGGGAGGAGGGGAGGAGAGGAAGAGGAGGAGGAAGAGGAGGAAAAGTGGAGGATATCGCAGAGAAGGGGGGTGGCTGTCCTGGAGGAGCAGCCATGTCAGCACCTTACTGCCTGGAGAGGAGTAAGAGGAGTAAAAATAGAAAGAGGGGGAAGAGGAGGAGAGAAAGAGATATGGAGAGTGGGAAGAGGTGAGGGTGGGACAGAGGGTTCAAAGAGAGGGGGTAGAGGGGGTTGGAGAGGGAGAGAAATGGAGAGCAGTAGTCAGACATGCAAGCAGCTTTTGTCTTGTGACAATTGATGTGTCGTTCCACGAAACAAGTCTCTTTTGCGTCCCTTTGATATTTTAAGTAGAAATTGTCACCAGTACTGGATTTTAAAAGTATGTTATTTTAAATGAAGTGTCCTTTAATATTGACCACATGGACAATTCAATAAATATTTTAAAATGCAATTCCATTCATAAAATTTTTCCGTCATTTATATATATATATTTTTCCACAGGTTGGAATAATAATGTGAAATTTAGAAAATTCTGATAATGCCCTTTTAGTGTAAGAGCTGTTTGAAAAGAGCGCCTGACATTTCAACTGCATTGGACCTGTATATTGTGGTCATCATGACAGAATGTTAAATTAAACTACCAGAAATGGACTCATTTTGTGTAACGACCCTGAAACCCATAATTTTTCAGTGCATTTGTTTAAGTATTATATATTTTTCTCTCTCTCCATCCCTGTTCATTGCAATCTCACACACACACACACACACTGACACTGACACCAGCGCCTGACCTCCATCAGACATTAACACTTTAGTCTCTAGCCCCTTTTTACAAGATGTCATCTAGAAACATTTCATTTAGATTACATGTGTTTTGGTCACATGTACAGGGTCGCAAATATAGTTGCAGTGTACTGTGAAACTCTTAAACTCAACGCTCCAACAGTGTACAGTCGTGGCCAAAGGTTTTGAGAATGACACAAATATAAAGTTTGCTGCTTCAGTGTCTTTCTATATTTCTGTCAGATGTTACTATGGAATAATGAAGTGTAATTACAAGCATTTCATAAGTGTCAAAGGCTTTTATTGACAATTACATGAAGATGCAAAGAGTCTATTTAAAGTGGTGACCCTTCTTTTTCAAGACCTCTGCAATTCTCCCTGGCATGCTGTCAATTAACTTCTGGGCCACATCCTGACTGATGGCAGGCCATTCTTGCATAATAAATGCTTAGAGTTTGTCAAAATGTGTGGGTTTTTGTTTGTCCACCCGCCTCTTGAGGATTGACCACAAGTTCCCAATGGGATTAAGGTCTGGGGAGTTTCCTGACCATGGACCCAAAATATCGGTGTTTTGATCCCTGAGCCACTTAGTTATCAATTTTGCCTTATGGCAAGGTGCTCCATTATGCTGGAAAAGGCATTGTTTGTCACCAAACTGTTCCTGGATGGTTGGGAGAAGTTGCTCTCGGAGGACGTGTTGGTACCATTCTTTATTCATGGCTGTGTTCTTAGACAAAATTGTGAGTGAGCTCACTCCCTTGGCTGAGAAGCAACCCCACACATGAATGGTCTCAGGATGCTTTACTGTCGGCATGACACAGGACTGATGGTAGCGCTCACCTTGTCTTCATCGGACAAGCTTTTTTCCGGATACCCAAACAATCGGAAAGGGGATTCATCAGAGAAAATGACTTTACCTCAGTCCTCAGCAGTCCAATCCCTGTACCCTTTGCAGAATATCAGTCTGTCCCTGATGTTTTTCCTGGAGAGAAGTGGCTTCTTTGCTGCCCTTCTTGACACCAGGCCATCCTCCAAAAGTCTTCGCCTCACTGTGCGTGCAGATGCACTCACACCTGCCTGCTGCCATTCCTGAGCAAGCTCTGTACTGGTGGTGCCCCGATACCGCAGCTGACGGTCCTGGTGCTTGCTGGACTTTCTTGGGTGCCCTGAAGCCTTCTTCACAACAATTGAACCGCTCTCCTTGAAGTTCTTGATGATCCGATAAATGGTTGATTTAGGTGCAATCTTACTGGCAGCAATATCCTTTCCTGTGAAGCACTTTTTGTGCAAAGAAATGATGACAGCATGTGTTTCTTAGCAGGTGACCATGGTTGTAAGTGGAAGAACAATGATTCCAAGCACCACCCTCCTTTTGAAGCTTCCAGTCTGTTATTCGAACTCAATCAGCATGACAGAGTGATCTCCAGCCTTGTCCTCATCAACACTCACACCTGTGTTAACAAGAGAATCACTGACATGATGTCAGCTGGTCCTTTTATGGCAGGGATGAAATGCAGTGGAAATGTTTTTTGGGGGATTCAGTTAATTTGCATGGCAAAGAGGGACTTTGCAATTAATTGCAATTCATCTGATCACTCTTCATGACATTCTGGAGTATATGAAAAGGAAGCAGACTTTGTGAAAATTTATATTTGTGTCATTCTCAAAACCTTTGGCCACGACTGTATGTGTGAATGAAACAATAAAAAAATATATATACATGTTTACAACTGTGACAATGATGAATATAAATGTCCATTGGGGTGTGGGCAGCGTAATTGTCCGTTGTGGAGTGGGGGGAGAAAAATAACATGTCCATGTGGGGAGCAGCGGAAGTCGTGGTGGCTATTCATTATGACTTTGAGTGTGATACGTACACACTCAAAGTCAGTACGTACATTTAAACACACTCAGTGTCAGCACACACTCACTTTCAGTACTAACCCACACTGTCAGTAGGCTATGTACATATCAGTTTTATAATTTCATTGGATAAGGATGTCCTAAAAAATATGTGTAGTAATCCAGTGGTACATGCAGATTTGGACTGTTGACTTTTGATGGGATTGGACAGGGTACATGAAATGATTGAATTCTTGTCCAGGTTGTTCATGTCCATGTTATTCAGTCAGAAGACAGGATTTACTCTGGGCCTTTTAGACACAGTGTACAATAATTAGTGCTGAACAACTGCAGGGACATGAGTAAAATAGTACACATTTTCAAAGGCAGGAGCATTCGAAGTCATATGAAAGGAAACAGACAAAATCACCTTAGAAAAGAGAGGCTTGAAAGAGAGTTGAAAGGATACATCTGATGACAGTTCTATTCTAAGAGCTTAATATATTTGTTTCTTAGTCTCGTTCTTCATTTGCACACCAAACGACAATATCCCAGCATTGAGACATTGGTCTGTGTTAGAACAAAGAGATAGGAGATGGGGGATGTTAGAGGATTATGAAGGCCTCTCTGATGACCAGAGATCACACAGATGGATTAACCAGCCAGCGGTCACTACATAGACACATAGCCTCGAGAAGTAGGGGTGCTGAGTGTGCTGCAGCAACCCTTGAAAAATTACAATAACTATTTAAAAATAGGTATATTTAAGTAGTGCACTGGGCCTTTACTAGTCCTGTATTAGTGGACCAATATAGCATCTTCCAGCGGCAATGTATAAACACACCACGCCAACAGCACATCTGACAGAGGAGAGTGTATGGTGTGGGGGGGAGGGAGTAGCATGTGTGTGCGTGTGTGTGCATGCGTGTGGGTGCTTGCGTGTGAGTGTGTGAAGCAGGAACGGGATTGTGCATAGGTTATCAAACACCAAAGGCTTCGCCTTGTTAGTTTGTAATGCCCACTTTAAAATCCCACAGACAAGAAGAAATGCTTTCAACATGCACAATGTGTCAAAAGTGTGCGCATGCATGCCTGCGTGTGCGTTCCGTATATGTTTGTGCCGGCGTGAACATGTGTGTGTGAGAGGTGAGCAAGGTGGCGGCCTGTAATAGAAGACAAGGTCTCATTCTTTCTCATTTGAAAAATATGTTGTGTTTTAACAGTTATATGATCGATACTAGTCGGGGGGAGAGAGTATGACAGAAAAATAGCAAGAAGGCGAAAGAACCATTCAAAGAGTGATAGAGAAACATAAAGATTAGAGAGAAATGCAGACAAGGGGGAGGGAAAAGGGAAAAAAAGAGAGTGTGTGGGTTAGTTAGAGGAGATGACTGGAGAACAGAGATGCTGGTTGCAGATACACTCAACCCACTATAAAAAAATATTGTGAAATAGACACAAATTACTTATGTCCACCACATGATTTTGTATACAGTGCATTTCAATCATAGACGACGGTAGTAGGTTACTTAAAACTGTCACACCCTGATTTGTTTCACCTGCCCTTGTGCTTGTCTCCACCCCCCTCCAGGTGTCGCCCATCTTCCCCATTATCCCCTGGGTACTTATACCTGTGTTCTCTGTTTGTCTGTTGCCAGTTCGTCTTGTTTGTCAAGTAAACCAGCGTTTTGTCTCAGCTCCTGCTTTTCCCTAGTCTCCCTTTTTCTCGCCCTCCTGGTTTTGACCCTTGTCTGTCCTGACTCTGAGCCCTCCTGCCTGACCACTCTGCCTGCCCCTGACCCTGAGCCTGCCTGCCGTCCTGTACCTTTGCTCCTACTCTGGATTACCAACCTCTGCTTGACCTGAGCCTGACTACCGTTCTGTACCTTTGCCCCACTACTTTGGATTATTGACCCCTGCCTGCCTTGACCTGTCGTTTGCCTGCCCCTGTTGCTGTAATAAACATTGTTACTTCAACACAGTCTGCATTTGGGTCTTACCCGAAACGTGATAAAAACAGAAACGATAGGAGGGAGATTGGTCGGGGCCAACGTGTGGGCGTATAATGCGAAGGTCTAGCAACCCAAATGTTGTGTGTTCGAATGACAATGGACAACTTTACCATTTTAAATAATTTGCAACTTTGCAACTTCTTATTACTTTTTAACTAGCTATTTAGCTAGCATGTTAGCTAACCCTAACCCTTTAGTTACTTAGCTAGCGTGTTACCTAACCCTAACCCCTACCTTAACCACCAGCCTAGCTATCGTTAGCCACCTAGTTAACCTAGCTAACGTTAGCCGCAACAAGTTGGAAGTCGTAATGAAGAAAATCGTGTAGTGGTCAAGAATGCATTTTTTGTGTGCCTGTCACGAATTTCAAATAAGTAATTTGTGTCTATTTTCATGGTTTTCTGTTATAGTGTCTTGATAACACTATAATCTCTACACTCCGGGCTGGGCGGTGATGGACACAGCAGATTAACAACAGAAAGTGTGTGGGAGAGTGGGATAAGGTATAGGACAGGATATGAGCATGTCTAGAGACAGACAGTAGACAGTGTAACCTCACCCTGCAGACCTCAGTTACATACAGTGTAACCGAGTTGGTTTGATGACTTACGGTAGCATGAATCCTGAGACCTGGACATTCATTAGCTCCCAGAGTTAATGCCCAGGCTTTAACTTAGAGGCCTTACACAGTCTTGTGGTGCCCAGACAACTAAGGTTAAAATTAAATTAATTTGTATTTGTCACATGCTTCGTAAACAACAGGTGTAGACTAACAGTGAAATGCATACTTATGGGCCCTTCCCAACAATGCTGTCGTGACGTGACTATCGTTAATCTGATGACTATTTATTTTATCAACCAGCTATGTTTAATTGATACTCTATTAAATTAATCATGTAACAACTCATTAGGAATTTGGGGCACCACGGGAAAGGTTTGTTTAATGAGTTACCGTCTCCGGAATTAACTCAACAATACATAGATATCATAACAGTCCCTAAATAATAATTTCCTCATGTCAATCTCATGCTGAACGTCATAGACTTCATAAATCTGCACAAACCAGAGTCTCACTGATAATTCCATACCACACAAATTGATTTGATTATGTATTTACTAACAAACTAAGTGATAACATAGGATACACACACACGGTATAGGTTATTGATTAGAAACCTAATAAGTCCCTAGCGGACTACACTTGTTACACAAGATGGATATTTAGAGAGAGAGAGAGAGAGAGAGAGAGAGAGAGAGAGAGAGAGAGAGAGAGAGAGAGAGAGAGAGAGAGAGAGAGAGAGAGAGAGAGAGAGAGAGAGAGAGAGAGAGAGAGAGAGAGAGAGGCAGCAACACTTGGATACAATTGGGAACTACACCCGCAATAACCCTAATACCTGTTGAAGGTCTTCGTCGGGTATCACTATCTTATCATCACAAAAACATTCTCTTTATCCTGGATATTTTCTACACAACGTAAGTATGTAAATCTGATAAACACTGTGTAAAAGCTCTTCAAGTTACAATGTTTCAGTTATAACATCTTTATAACAATTTTAATGACATCACAAAATATACATACATTTTCCATATTCCATCATCATTCCCAACATTCGGATATTGTCCCAGTGTCCATTGTTTGATGTTGTAGTTTTGGCCAGCAAACTCTTCATAAGACACAAAGACATTCCAATCACCCAAACTAGAAACCAAAAGTAGTATGTCTGCTGCATTACAATTTACGATTGATGTGAGGTGTCATTAAAAAAAAAACACATCCCCCTGTGGGTAAGAGGGCTCTATTGAACACTGGTCCACTGTAACCTGTACCTTGGATCCTCACAAAAGAGAGGCATGACAATGCAGAGAGAAAAATATATAACATATAGAAAAAAATAACACACTAGCGATAACTTAGCTATACAGTGCTTTTGGGAAGGATTCAAACCCCTTGACTTTTGCCACATTTTGTTCAATCTTGAGCAATCTACCCTATAATGACAAAGTGAAAACAATTTTTTTGAAATGTTTGTGAATGTATTAATAATAAAAAAAACAGAAATAGCTTATTTACATAAGCATTCAGCATCCTGTTTCCATTGATCAACCTTTAGATGTTTCTACTTGATTGGAATCCACCTCTGTTAAATGCAATTGATTGGACATGATTTGGAAAGGCACACACCTGTCTATATAAGGTCCCACAGTTGACAGTGCATGACAGAGCAAAAACCAAGCCATGAGGTCGAAGGAATTGTCCGTAGAGCTCCGAGACAAAATTGTGTCGAGAAAGATCTGGGGAAGGGTACCAAAAATGTTTTGCAGCATTGAAGTTCCCCAGGAACACAGTGGCTTCCATCATTCTTAAATGGAAGAAGTTTAGAACCACCAAGAATCTTCCTAGAGCTGGTCGCCCGGCCAAACTGAGCAATCGGAGAAGGGCCTTGGTCAGGGAGGTGACCAAGAACCCGATGAGCCCTCTGACAAAGCTCTAGAGTTCCTCTGTGAAGATGAGAGAAACTTCCAGAAGGACAACCATCTCAGCAGCACTCCACCAATCAGGCCAACAAAGAGACCAAAGATAATCCTGAAGGAGCTGCAAAGCTCCACAGCGGAGATTGGAGTATCTGTCCATAGGACCACTTTAAGCCGTATACTCCACAGAGCTGGGCTTTACAGAAGAGTGGCCAGAAAAATTGCTTAAAGAAAAAAATAAGCAAACATGTTTGGTGTTTGCCAAAAGGCATGTGGGAGACTCCCCAAACATATGGAAGAAGGTACTCTGGTCAGATGAGACTAATATTGAGCTTTTTGGCCATCAAGGCAAACGCTATGTCTTGCGCAAACCCAACACCTCTCATCAACACGAGAACACCGCTGTGGGGATGTTTTTCATCGGCAGGGACTGGGAAACTGGTCAGAATTGAAGGAATGATGGATGGCGTTAAATACAGGGAGATTCTTGAGGGAAACCTATTTCAGTCTTCCAGAGATTTGAGACTGGTACGGAGGTTGACCTTTCAGCAGGACAATGACCCTAGGCATACTGCTAAAGCAACACTCAAGTGGTTTAAGTCAAGGTATTGGAGTTGCCATCACAAAGCCCTGACCTCAGTCCTATAGAACATTTGTGGGCAGAACTGAAAAAGCGTGTGCAAGCATGGAGGCCTACAAACCTGACTCAGTTACACCAGCTGTGTCAGGAGGAATGGGCCAAAATTCACCCAACTTATTGCCGGAAGCTTGTGGAAGGCTAGCCAAAACGTTTGACCCAAGTTAAACAATTTAAAGGCAATGCTACCAAATACTAATTGAGTGAATGTAAACTTCTGACCCACTGGGAATGTGATGAAAGAAATAAAAGCTGAAATAAATAATTCTCTCTACTATTATTCTGACATTTCACATTCTTAAAATAAAGTGATGATCCTAACTGACCTAAGACAGGGAATTTTTACTAGGATTAAATGTCAGGAATTGTGAAAAACTGAGTTTAAATGTATTCGGCTAAAGTGTATGTAAATATTTCCTAATATTAGCACATTGCTTATCTTTACAACAGGAGTATAGCCTACCTGGAACGAACCACGGGAAAAGGGTCCTCCATTCGTTAATTAAGTGCATAGAAGAAAAATCTAAACAAATTTCACACATATATTGGTATATGTAAAGACAAGATTAAATCAAGAATAGTCTGATGGGTGACAATATTAGCCTATCACTTGTGAATTATATATTATCACTTGGGAATGATGCCCAGCGTAAGGCAAGAAACAGTGCCTTTTTTTGGGGCTAGTTTCTCTAATCATAGTCGCATACCTCATGTAGCCTAGCTCATAGGCCTATATGTTTGATAAGGTTTGTATCACAACTAAAGTGGCCAAATAACTTATTCAAATTAAGGACATTAATCCGCTTTACAAGGGGTGTAGAGCCAACCGGCATACATGAGCAGCATGTGAGTTTTAAGTTAGGGGAAGATAATTTTCTCAATAAAATGCACCTTTATAATAAAAGCATTTCCTGCATAATCACATCTGCGGTGACTTTTGATAATGGTGTTTTCCCGCTAAAGGAGTGTTCACGCTTATAGACTACTGCCGTGTGGTCATTGCTGCGCTTATATTGTGAAGAAATAGCCTAATTGTTTATCAACATGTTAAGCTAAATGCTCTGGTCTGTTGCGTCAGCCTCATTGTGTAAAACAGTTTTTTTGATGCTAGTGGTTGTATTCATTTGGAATCTATCGCATCGCACAACTGTCCCAGTCAGAGTATGTTTGGAATATAATTTTTTTGCACAGAATAAAATAGGCTAACTTTTGTACTATGGGGGATAGTAGATTGACATAAGCTAGTGCTTTTGCTGTTCGTTAGGCCTAATCGTCTTGTTGGCTGACGAAAAGTAAATGTGGACAGTTCTTCCAATATCTTCAATATGCACCTCGGAATTGGATAAGGACGTGCACAGTTATGTCCCCGATGTGTCTGTCTTCACTTGTAGCCTGTGAGAAAGACCCGATCAGGTGATGAAGAGCCATGTGAATGAGAGGTGCTTGGGAGCAAGCAGCACTCCGGGAGAAGGGAATTATAATTTTTATATTCAGCCTAAGGGCACAACGACCACTGGCCGCAAAAGGCATGGATTTTTTTTAAGGGACATTTCAGCCACACAAAGGCGATGCCACTGGGAAATTTGAGGCACTATCAAGTGCTTGTCAAATTGTGGAAGAGAGTCTGATGAAGTTTGTACAGCCTGTGAAAAAAACAAAGCAGAGTTCATGCCTTTCATGCAATTTTTTTCAAATCATCATTAGAGTCGCATCATGCAGCCTTATAATGTATAAAAAATCTAAACATATAGCTCAACATTTGTAGATCAACTAAAGTTACATGAATAACTCTAAATTAAGCATATTGGAGTAACTATTTCTTTGTTAACCAACTGTGCGCACTCCCTCAAATATCCTTTCTCTTTTATTCAGCTTTGTTCAATTTTATTCTTCATACTATAAAATTATATAAAATAATGCCATGGAATTCTAAGAAAATCTTGTCTGCTAATAAACTAGTGTAGCCCACAGGCATATTGCATAGCCAGATGAGGACCTAATATAAGGACAACTCAGAGTATGCTATTATGTTGTTCTGAAATAGACTACATTTTCTTCATATCATGTTTCTTTAGACCTGTCTAAAACAAATAATGGATTTATTGTGAAGGTGTAGGCTATATTACATGGATCTATTAGACTTTTTAACATGTAGATGTTCCAAAGGTCTGCATCAGTGGCTTGTAGTGTGTGGAAGCCAGGAGCTGCTAAATGTGTTTAAATTAATTAACGGTCAATTACCATGAAACTGGCAGTTATTTGCTTGACAATCACCTGCTGACAAAATCTTGTGACTGCCACAGCCCTACTCCCTACCATCATATCTAAGCCAATATGACAACAACAAAGTTGGAGGTACACAACACACTCAATGACAGCTGACCACACAATAATTCCTTCCACTACATATGCCAAAGCAATATATTCAAGTTTCACACATCACATCAGTATGTTATAGGACAGTGGACACCAACCGGTTGACTGCAATTGACTGGTTGATCTTTAAGGTATTCTTAGTAGATCGCCAAACATTTCTGTAGAAAACCAAATGATAAGCCTTGCGTTCATATTGTTTTAATTTGTCTCGCACTGTTGGCACTAGGTTCACCCATTTCAGCTGCCCTGCGCCAGGTAGGTGACATGTTCGCATTTTGTGTCTGAAAGTACAAACTCAAGTGTGCTGTAGGCCTACCACTGGCCAATTGGATGTCTCAGATGACCATGTCTGCAGTAACATAGCAGGCGCAAACGAAAGCTACAGCAAAGTTGATACTGTGAGATTTCTAAACTTTTAAAACCATGACTTGATTCTGACCATCAGATGCTCCATCAGCCCAGTAACATTTTTAAAAAAGCAAATCATTTAGATGTATGCTCATTCAGTTGTGCCTCACAAGTAATACAACAACTGGTCTATTAATGGTTTGATCATGCAGCCTACCTAAAACGTTGAAATGTATTTTTTTTAAATAGTCTGAGAAGAACAACAATGCATTGGCAGGAATATTTGCGCAAAGCCAATATGCGGTGATAACGTTTAAGGCCAAAAGTCTACTGCACAAACCTCATTACTACAGTACTGTTATTAATAGGTTAATGTTGTATTGGCTTACAAAACACAAGTCATGTTAAAAACAAATTGAGCTGTACATTTTGGCTTGGCTTTTTGGCTTTTGCCTCAGTAAAAAAAAATGGACTCAAAAAAGGTTGGTGACCACTGTTAAAGTATATACTATTCTGTAGGGAAGCAGAGAGAGGGGATTGCATACATTACTATTTCACTCTTTCTTTCTTTCTTTCTTTCTTTCTCTCTCTCTCTCTCTCTCTCTCTCTCTCTCTCTCTCTCTCTCTCTTGGTCGCTCTCTCATTCCCTACATCCCTCCCTCAGTCAATGATTCCTAGACAGAGACATTGTGATTGATGAGATGCAGACAAACACACACACACACACAATCTGAATAAACAATACCCCACATTACAGTTTGTAAATCATAACTATGTGTCTCTCTGCCTCTCCACTGTAACAGCTGAGTCTAACCTACAGTGTAACATATCACAGCTAGTCATATATTCTACAGCAGTCTCTATGGGACCATGTTTTTCTTAGGCATAAAGGTTTGATGGCTCTTGCAGTCAAAGCTATGCTAGTCGTTTCTCTGTACAGTGTAAAACTCAGATCACTATTGGGAAGAGGGGTTTAAGTCAATTTAAAGGTTTAGTTGAGCCACCCCTACACAAAATGTATCACATGACCAAATATTTTGTGAGTGGTCATCATTTCCTGGAGTCTGTGAAGGAAGAAACCACATGGAAAATGTGGTAAGCAAAGAAAAACGGATTTTCAAAAAGTCAAATATTTTTGGGGTCAAATAAAATAAAATGTTATTTGTCACATGCTTTGTAAAGAACAGGAGCAGACTGTGAAATGCTTAAGTAAAGGCTATTCCCAACAATGCAGAGAGAAACATTTAAAATAATAGAAAAATAATAACACTAGGAATAAATACACAATGAGTAACGATAACATGGCTATCTACACGAGGTACCAGTACAGAGTCGATGTGCAGGGGGTACGAGGCAATTGAGGTAGATATGTACATATAGGTTGGGGTGAAGTGACTAGGCAACAGGTTAGATAATAAACAGTAGCAGCAACTAATGTGATGAGTCAAAAGAGATAATGGAAAAAGGGTCAATACAGATAGTCCAGGTAGCTATTTGGATAAATGGAGGGGTAGTATCTGGGGTAGGCTTAGGGGTAGTATCTGTTCAGGGTCCTGTTATTTCCAGACTTAGTGCATCGGTACCGCTTGCTGTGTGGTAGTAGAGAGAACAGTCTATGACATGGGTGGCTGGAGTCTTTGAATTTCTTTTGACACCGCCTGGTATAGAGGTCCTGGATGGCCGGGAGCTCGGCCCCAGTGATGTACTGAGCCGTACACACTACTCTCTGTAGCTCCTTGCGGTCGGATGCCAAGCAGTTGCTACACAAAGTGGTGATGCAGCCAGTCAAGATGCTCTCAATGGTGCAGCTGTAGAACGAGGATCTGATGGCCCATGCAATATCTTTTCAGCCTCATGAGGGGGAAGAGGTGTTGTCGTGTCTTCTTTACGACTGTGTTGGTGTGTTTGGACCAGGTTAATTCCTCAGTGATGTGGACACCAAGGAACTTTAAGCTCTCGACCCACTCCTCTACAGCCCCATCATTGTGGATGGGGGAGTGCTCGTCCCACCGTTTCTTGTAGCCCCTGATCAGCTCTTTTGTCTTGTTGACATTGAGGGAGAGGTTGTAGTCCTGGCACCACACTGCCAGGTCACTGACCTCCTCAATATTGGCTGTCTCATCATTGTCGGTGATCAGGCCTACCACTGTTGTGTCATCAGTAAACTTAATGATGGTGTTGGAGTCGGTGACTGATGTGGAGTTGCAGAGGGAGTTGTTCAGTCCTATGGTCCTGAGCTTAGTGATGAGCTTGGAGGGAAATATGGTGTTGAACGCTGAGCTGTAGACATTCTCACAGGTGTTCTGCAAGTCCAGGTGGGAGAGGGCAGGGTGGAGTACATTAGAGATTGTGTCATCTGTGGATCTGTTGGGGCGGTATACGAATTGGAGTGGATTCAGGGTGTCTGGGTTTATTTTTTGTTGATGTGAGCCATGACCATCCTTTCGAAGCATTTCATGGCTACAGGGCGATACTCATTTAGACAGGTTACCTTGGCATTCTTGGACACAGGGACTATGGCGGTCTGCTTGAAACATGTAGGTATTACAGACAGGGAGAGGTTGAAAATGTCAGTGAAGACACTTACCAGCTTGTCAGCGCATGCTCTGAGTACGCATCCTGGTAATCCATCTGGCCCCGCAGCCTTGTGAATGTTAACCTGTTTAAAGGTCTTACTCACATCGGCTACGGTGAGCGAGATCACACTTTCATCAGGAACAACTGGTACTCTCATGCATGGTTCAGTGTTGCTTGCCTTGAAGTGAGCATAGAAGGCATTTAGCTTGTCTAGTAGGCTCGCGTCACTGAGCAGCTGGGTTTCCCTTTGTATTCCGTGATAGTTTCCAAGCCCTGCCACATCCGACGAAAATCAGAACAGGCATAGTAGGATTCGATCTTCATCCTATATTGACACTTGGCCTGTATGATGTCTCGTCGGAGGATGTTGCGGGATTTCTTATAAGCATCCGGGTTAGTGTCACGCTCCAAATTGAGGTTGGTGATTGCTGTTCTGATGTCCAGAAGCTGTTTTGGGTCATAGGAAATGATGGTTGAGACATTATATACACAAAAAGTTAAATTCGGCGTAACAGAACACACAAAATAGCAGAATTGGTCAGGGCCCATAAAACACCTGCTTGCCACAGCACCATCTTTTACCATATATATTATAGGTTTCATGATGCTTGTATCTAAGCCAAAGTAGATCATTTTGTACATCAGTTGGGGACTCAAGCTACATTATGACATCTTAAACCTAGCAGTGCATCCTTATAGCAGTGTGGGCTAATATAGTCAAAATGTTTGCCTTAGGGTACGTTGAGCCAATGGCCCCCACACCCCATACAAATGATGATTACGTTTTGTCAGTTTTATGCATAATATTCCTAGTATTTTTCCAATGCGTCATGCAAGATAGTGCATTTCTATTGTTACAAAGCAGACATCATCATGCCTCATGTTTACAAATGTAAAACAAGCAGGGTTTAGCCCCCCTTGAGGTTCTTGAGAGAGCAGCCAAGGAAATGAGAGAAGGGAAGAAGTCCATTTGAGCAGCAGCAACAGATGTAAAAAAAAGGCTGAATGACACTGAAGAGGTACATTGACCAAATAGAAAACTAACATGTACCTATGCAAAAGAGAGGCTATTATATTGTAGCAGAGGCACACAAGGTCTAGCTAACTCATAGACGCTAGCTAACTCTAGAGTCTATTCACGAAGGTACCTTCCATTAAGAGCCCGTTAACACACATCGCTTGTGGTACAATTTTTGAAACATAAGGACCTTATCTCATATCAGCTAGAAATATATATATTTATTTAAAAGGTTGATTTACTACACTGTTAAAATGAAGTGCTTTGTAACACCTAAACTAGTGGCAACTAAGCTGCCACCAAGTTGAAGGAGATGAAACCTTAACTTTGCTTAAGTATTGAAACACATAATCCTGAGATGTTTTGAAACTTTACATGATGTGTTGTAACAACACTCCATCGAGTAACATCTTGATAGGGACTGGGAGCACTAACAGAAAAGGTATAAAACACTATTCTTGTGTTTCTAGTCCTGTTTACTGCAAAATTAGATACCTTCTCTTTTGGTGTTGTTTCCTCTATTTAAATCTTCTAAACACCATTATGATCTTTTGAATCCCGTCTTGTGCAGAATGAAATCCCTTTTTTCTGAAGTGTCTTAATGTTTAACATTGTTCTATGCATTTGATAATTTACCATTATATACCATTTTGGCAGGCAATGTCAAGCACAGTATTCAAACTGGCAGTTGAACTGAGGATTCTACACTTGCCTCTTCCAATAACAACCAAGAGTGTGGGAATGGGTGTCCTCACTGAAAGTCAATTTGCCTAATGATTTTGATATCCGTTCATCATGATCCATTACACCTGATGACACAACAAGCTTAGTACTATAATAGAAATATACTTTTGTTTCTTCAAACATGCATACAACATTGCGGGAATGAATCACAAAGTCTAACAATTTTTAATTACCCACAATCCTCTAAAAACAGAGTCACATGTCAAGAAAGGAAATGCAAGGAGATTAAAACCGAAGACTTCCAATGGTTCAATCACTCTATTGTCTCTCTCTTTGGTTATCCTCTTTCATGAGGATACTTACATTTTGAGAAACATGTTAAATTGGATTTACATTATTTTAGTCAAATTAAATTAACAAATCATTGAAACGAGTTGCATATCATTTTGGGGTAGTTAGGCTATAAACCATTTGCAGTTTTGGTATTTTGATGCTGCCTGTTTTTACAACGCTGTCTTAAAAACGTCAATATTCAGGTTAAAGTATCACTTTGGGTGTTTCAGAGTACTATATTTCTTTTTTTAAAACACATTCTCTGTATTAAAACACTGTCACGTCCTGGCCATAGATAGCCCACTGGCTTCTCTATGGTGTTTTGGTCAGGACATCACCAGGGGGGTTTTGTGTTCTATGTTGTATTTTCTATGTTGGGTTTGTGTTGGTTCCCAATTAGAGGCAGCTGTTAGTCGTTGCCTCTAATTGGGAATCCTATTTAGTTTGTTCCCTTCCCCACCTGCCTTTGTGGGTTATTGTTTGTTTCTGTGTAGTGCCATTGTGTTACACAATGGGTCAGAGTTTTGTTTTGTCGCTTGCATTTGAAAGTTTCACTACTTTACTAAAAACATGTGGAACTCAACTCGTGCTGTGCTTTGGTCTGCTTATTCAGAAGATCGTGACAAACACTTACATAGGGTTTACATTCAAACACCAGATCTCAGCTTAGATGAACTACTTTTCATGGTTTCATTACACAATCATGGGGTTTTGAGACTCTTGGGTTAAGGTTCCCTCATAGCAATATTTCCATGTTACAGCACTTGTTTACGGAAGACAGACAGAAGACAGAGGTGACCACCTGTGCTATATAGTGTTCTCTTAATACCTGTGTGTAACAGAAGACGGACGCCAGAAAAGTGTTGCAACTGAAAAATACCTTTGGCTGCAACTGTGTAAAAAAAATCATGTTTTAAAACAGTGTACAGTAAGTGTATATTTTGCATTTGTGAAATTATTTTGATGTTAAAGTAAAGGGCTTTATGTTTCCAAAACTGTATCGCAAAAGACGATTATTGACTTTTGTAAACGTTAAAACTGAGTGTTGGGAGTGTAGTTCACATGGTCGCAGCTGTGGGCGATACTTACGGCTGAGAACCCTAGGGATAAGGCAGAATGACACCTTGGGTTCTCGAGAGCAAGATGACATAGAGTCTGATCTTGTGGACCAGTTTCATGGGCTTAGTAACCTCAAATGCAGTGAACTTGCCTACGAATTGCTCAAGAAATGGAAGAGTAAGGGATATTTAACATAGAGATCTATATCTGAATGTAGGCATACATTTAAGATATACAATATACCCCATTCCATGAATTACACTTTGATCTACCAGCACCATCACCCACTGTCACAGGACATCATCACCCGCTTACCCCAAGGCAGCTCAACTTAGCATGTCCCTATGCTCAACTTACCCCATACTCAGGGTAAGTTGTGCCAAGAGACCACTTTTTTTGGAAAAGCTGTGTTTACACACACACACACACACACACACACACACACACACACACACACACACACACACACACACACACACACACACACACACACACACACACACACACACACACACATACAAAGACAGTGTTGTGTCCTGTCAGATAGGATGTAATTGTGATTGTAATAAACAGTTATTCAGCCTGACATGTATATTAGACTTGGCATGGCCATTCATCACTTTGTAACTGTGGAATACGCTAACAGAGATGCGTTATAGACCTGCCCTACCCAATCATAACCACACACACACCCATTAGACCTCTTGTACACAGCTGTAATTGGACAGTGACTGGCACTACTAAAAATGCAAGAAAATGGCATCAGAAACACACACACAAAACACACACACACACATACACACACACACACAGAGAGAGAGAAAAACTCAGACACCCAACCTTTGAAGATCCACCAACACCTCTGGAAAAACGTCCAAAAATATTAATAAGCTGCCATTTCTACAACAACACATCTTGCACTCAGAGAATATCGGTATTTCTCTTCTCTCTCTACCTCCTTTTATCTCTCTAACTCTTACTCTCTTCTCTTTCTTCCCTCTTCCGTTCTCTCTGTCTCTCTCATAGGAACAACCTTTTTGACAGAAACACTACATTCACAGACCCATATCTCTCACACACACCTAGGTTGCGTATTACCTGTGCTGTTTCATCTTTCTCTAGGTGCACTCTCCCTTCTTCTTTTCCTGCTTTGTCTTCTCTCTCCTTTCGCTTGTCTCTCACTTCCCTCTATCCCCTTTCAGCAAGTAGGAGTGTGTGTTCAAACTGTGTGTGTATATGTGTGAGAGAGTGAGTGTATGAAAGTGTGTGTGAGGTGGTGGCATGCTTTCTTGAAGGAGAGAGCACATCTCAACGGGAGAGTGCCAACATATGGACAGTGTGTGTGTGTGCTACTGTGTGTGTGTTAATGTGTGAAGGCGGACGATAGCTGGTGTTAATGAGTGGGACTGAGGTGAGGACAGTGAAAATTAGGGGTGGGGGGAGAAAGCAAGACAGGGATGACAGAGAGAGGAGTGAAGCTGTCCATACACTCCTCCTTCTGACCGGAGCGATACACTGGGGAGAGGTGTGAGAGACTACAGAGACTACAGAGAGGTGTGTGTGTGTGTGTGTGTGTGTGTGTGTGTGTGTGTGTGTGTGTGTGTGTGTGTGTGTGTGTGTGTGTGTGTGTGTGTGTGTGTGTGTGTGTGTGTGTGTGTGTGTGTGTGTGTGTGTGTGCTTCAGTGCCTGTGTGCGTGTGTGCTTGGTTGTGTGTGTGCTTGGTTGTGTGTGTGCATGCGTTCTTATGCTCTTGCGTGTGCGTGTGTATGTGTGGTAACCTGCTTTTTTAGCTCTCTGTCAGTCTACCTGTCTCCCTCGCTCTCTGCTGGTCTGACGAGGAGAGATGAGAGCGATGAGAAGTCCGCTCAGCGGAGGAGAGAAAGCAGTGTGAAAAGGTTTTTAAAAGTGAAAAAAGAAATCTGAACCCCCACCTGGTCATAACACCTCTCTATTTCTCTCACTCTCTTTTTCTACTTCCTCCTTCTCTGCCTCTCTCTCTCCAGGAATAATGTACAGGTCCTCCCCATGCTGATTGTTATTCAATTCATCAGATAAAACAGAAAAGTTTCTGTCCTTTTTCCTCCTGGAGTATTCCTCCACTCCTGGTTTGTTATTGTATTCCCGAGTGTTGTCAATATTCCAGTGTGTTCTCCTTGTTGTCCCCTCTCTGTAAAGTGTGGTTAGTATTCCGATGTGTTTGTGTTTGTGTTTGTAGTGTGTTTTTGTGTGTGGAGTAAGTGTAAATCTCCCTGATCTTAATATTCCTTGTGGTCTCTTTGTGAAGCGTGGTGAGTATTCCGATGTGTGTCTTGGTATTCCGGTCTGTGTCCCTCAGGTCTGATGTGTTCAGTAGAGTCCAGAGGAAGCTCCCATATGGAAGAGCTCCAGATGTCTCTGGGACCGGAAGACGGACAGATGGACAGACGGACAGATGGTGGTTTGGCGTGTCGGATCTATAACTCCTGTTGCTCTGACTCACACAAGTCAAAGAGTTTTCTGTCTGGCTCCGCTCATCTGCCGACACTGTCGGAGCGTGATCCTGCTTTCCTCTCTCTATCCCGCGCTATATCTCCCTCCCTCCCTCTCTCTCTCTCTCTCTCTCGCTCTCGCTCTCTCGCTCTCGCTCTCGCTCTCTCTCTCTCGCTCTCGCTCTCTCTCTCTCTCTCTCTCTCTCTCTCGCTCTATCTTTCTCGCTCTCTCTCTTTCTCTTTTGTGGTGTCTCTCTTTTTTTTTCACTCTCTCCCCGTCACAGGAGGGGCTGGGAGTCCTCATCACCCCCTCTCTGTCTCTCTTCTCCCCTGTCCCCTTTCACTCGCTCTCTGTAATATTCACACTCTTTCCTTTTACCTCAATTCCTTTCAATCCCCCCTCTTTCTTTCTTTCTTTCTATACCCAGTGAACCTCAAATCCCTTTCCTCTCTATTTCTCCTTTTCTCTCTCCTTCTGTCTGCCTGTCTGCCTGCCTGCCTGCCTGTCTGTCTGTCTGTCTGATTGTCTGTCTGCCTGTCTTCTCCCAGGTTGGGGTTAATTCCCTCCCCACACTCTCTCTCCATTGAATTTGTTTCAGTTCCCCATCTCTTTCCTTCTCTGTCTCATTCTCTCTCTTACTCCTTGCTCTCACTCTCTCACCCTCCTCTCTACCTGTCGCTCCCTCCCTCTCATACCCCCGCCTCTCTCTCTCCTCCCTCTCACCCCGCCTCTCTCTCTCCCTCCCTCTCATACCCCCTCTCTCTCCCTCCCTCTCATACCCCCGCCTCTCTCTCTCCCTCCCTCTCTGTTTCTCGCCGTTACACCCCACCCCTATTTCCTTGACAGCATACAGATGTAGGATCTTAATTTGAGCCAGTTTGCTACAGCAGGAAAATAATCCTGCAGCAACAGAAAATGTGAATTAATATTGACTATAATTAATGGACATTTTTGTAGGGGTTGATACATTTTTCATAAGGGAAAATCAACTCTGACATTTCAACATGGAAATTACAAACCTCAAAAGCCTTAAATTAAAATCTCCTGCAGCAGAATGATTAAATGAAGATCCTACATCTGTATTAACAGCGAAGACGTAGAGATCAGTCCATGGGTTTTGACAGGGAGACAGATAGGAGGTTTAAACATCGTAACTCAAGCAGACAAAGTACTGAATAATTTGGCTAACATCAACCTACAGTAACTAAGAGCTATATTTAACAGTGATTACAAGTGTGTTTGTGGGTGTCTTTCAAAGAATGCACATAGACTCTGTTACACCTCTGCAATTGGCACCGGAGTGACTGATGTGTATTTTTAAACATACGAGTTGACTCGTCTCGGTGTGTGTGTGTGTGTGTGTGTGTGTGCGTGCGTGGACTCGTCTCAATGTTTGTGTATGTTTGTGTCGCTATATTATTATTATCACACACACATAAACATTGAGACGAGTCAACTCGCTTGCTTAAAAATACATAAGGCTTGCAGATTGAGTGCCTCTTTTTATATCCCTGCTGAAGACGCACATTTATAAAGATGCTTTTAATGAATGATTTCAATGTATGATTTTAATAAGCTAAGCTTTTTCTCCTTCCTCTTGTTTTTGTTTATTTGTTTGTACTTTTATTTAATTTCATTATTTTATGATGTGAAGCACTTGTATTAAAAAGCGCTATACAAATATAGTTATTATTATTGTGTGTGTGTGTACAATATCCTCAGATTGCCTCTCCTCTCTCACTTCTACTACCAACGTTTCTATCATCTCTCTAAAACAACACCCAAACACCCTACCCCTCTCTCTTTCTCCTCTCTACATCTTTCACTCATTCCGGCAGGCAGGCTTTTCACAACTTTAAACTTTCCTGTCTTCCCAGGTTACTGTCTGTTCTAAAATATGTCTGTTTCCCTCTCAGTCGCTTTGTCAGGGTCCTTTTAACACTAACAATACAACAACGCTACTCTAAAATAGATCTGTGTGTGTGTGTGTGTGTGTGTGTGTGTTGCTAAAATAGACCTGAAAGAGAGGTGTGTGTGACACCTTTACTAGATACAGGATATTGCCGATGGTAATAGATACAGGAAACAGCCGATGGTAATAGATACAGGAAACAGCCGATGGTAATAGATACAGGAAACAGCTGATGGTAATAGATACAGGAAACAGCTGATGGTAATAGATACAGGAAACAGCTGATGGCCAATCCCCCCAAAAAACATTTCAGTGACCCTGATTGAGGCAGAAAGAGCCTTAGCAAAACGTTAGCGTGTGTGTGTGTGTGTGTGTGTGTGTGTGTGTGTGTGTGTGTGTGTGTGTGTGTGTGTGTGTGTGTGTGTGTGTGTGTGTGTGTGTGTGTGTGTGTGTGTGTGTGTGTGTGTGTGTGTGTGTGTGTGTGTGTGTGTGTGTGTGTGTGTGTGTGTGTGTTGGCTAGTTTATTGGTTTGTGTACACAGGTGTCAAAGGGCTGCGTAAACAGTTGTGAAGTGTATGATGGTGGGGATAGAGAGAGAGAGAGAGAGAGAGAGAGAGAGAGAGAGAGAGAGAGAGACTGTTGACAACCCTGTACTAAACGTGATTGAAGACAAAGGGAGAGCTATGGGGCAGGGACACAGAGGCAGAATTATCCCACTGAGCTAAAGCCTAGAATAGATTATAGCTGTGAGGAACAAGAATAAGTATTTGGGTTTCAGGCAGGGAGGAGGAGGTTGCAACACTGTTGCGTAGGGGTTAAGATCCTCAGAGCTGGTTGACGGTCAAACTGTCAGGTATTTTACCATAATGTACCATACTAGCAGGCATAACGTAACTCGGACCACTCTGCGCGTGTGTGTGTGTGTGTGTGTGTGTGTGTGTGTGTGTGTGTGTGTGTGTGTGTGTGTGTGTGTGTGTGTGTGTGTGTGTGTGTGTGTGTGTGTGTGTGTGTGTGTGTGTGTGTGTGTGTGTGTGTGTGTGTGTGTGTGTGTGTGTGTGTGTGTGTGCGCGTGCGTAACTGTCCCCTGTGGCTTAACTCAGCTGACATATTTTCTTTGACAGCCTCAGCCAGGTCACTCAAATTCCAACGTGCTATTCAACATTCGTCCAGATCCTCAGGTCGTTGTGAGATGCCTTCAAACCCGTCCTTTAGGGGCAACGGTGAGCGCTATTACCCTCAAGTAGGCTTAGGGTATTGTGGACAGGGATGGTGGATGAGTGTAAGCCGCGAAATCCGGCTCTGAGGGTTGCGTGTTCAATCCCAGTGCTAAGCACTCGTTTTACTTCATTTTAACCGTATCCCAAACCTTAACCTTTACTTTAACCTTTACCTTAACCTTTAGGAATGAATGCTTAAACTTAACCTTTGAGTTGGTTCTGTTGTAACCCTATCCCAAACCTTAACCCTTGCCTTAAAGGTCCCGCACATTCATCCTATTTCCCAAGTAAAAATAGACATTGAATGACCAAAACATCACCCATAATATTTCTACGCTATTAAAATGCTCAGAATTGAAGAAATTGTATCTTTTCTCTCATCTCTAACTATCAGGAAGCCTGAAAGAACAGGCTGAGTGGGCGAGGAGCTTATATTCAGGAGTTCGCCTTGACCGACAGCACTTTGAAACGCCATTGTGGTTGTTGCCCCGTAACAAGGTAAACAATGGGCCACATGTCATTCCGAGCCTAAATAGTATGCATCAACCCATTTTCTCAGCAAACTTCTCTCATAGGGCCCGATTCCGACTTTTTACACCTTTCTTAGGGCCGATTCAGAAAGCTTAGACATGACAACAGCATACAATCAGTGTACTGGACAATTTATCGCTGCCTTTGCCTTAGCATTATAAATTACAATATGTTCAGAATTGTATGTATTGATTTTAATTAGATAATTTACAAAAGCCAGCATAGCCAACATATTGATCAACATGAACACTCATGAGAAATAAAGGGGAGAAATAACGGTGAGACATCATTGGACCGAAAAAATATAATCTCCCTTCTGAATGCTTGAAAAAAAACTATACAAAGTAACAAAATGTGATATCATATCATGCAAAAGTGAATTACTTAGGCTTTAGGAAATGCAACCAACTACAGTGATTGATGGGGACCCATGTACCCTCCTTCAATCAAGCATTCCTTCAATCAAGCAGGCTTCAGTCACCCACTTGGCTTCAGTCACCCCCAAGATTGAAGTGGGAGACAAATCCAGCTATGGCCTTCTCTTTGTCAGGCCTCTCAAAGGGGATCCGGGATGGACAGCTCGCACATCTTTCCCACATACAACGCTGGATCAAGGGTGACCTCATTAAAGAGGAGATCCAGGAGCCTGTAATGTTTTGAAAAGTTAAATGGGTACTGAATTGAATTTCCTTTTATTTACTGTTTATTTATTGATAGTTATGATGCTATAAATATCTGTCATTACAGCTTGATGATAGTGGGAAAACAAAAGGAGATGGAAAGTGAAATAATAATACTTTGAAGTACTACTTAAGTCATTTTCTTGGGTATCTGTATTTTATTTTTGACAACATTTACTTTTACTCCACTACATTCCAATAGAAAATATGTACTTTTTACTCCCATGCATATTCCCTGACACCCAAAAGTACTTGTTACATTTCGATTGCTCAGGTAAGACGGCAATGGGGTCCAATTCTCACACCTATCAATATAACGCGTTGTCTTCACTACTGCCTCTGATCTGGAAGACTCCCTAAACACAAATACTGTGTTTGTAAATTATGTCTGAGTTTTGGAGTGTGCCCCTGGCTGCCCGTAAAATAAAATAAATAAAAAGTACATAAATATTGTGCTGTCTGGTTTGTTTAATATAATGAATTTGATGTACAGCATTTACTTTTACTTTTTAATTTTACTGAAGTATGAAAATCGAATACTTTTTGCACCACTGTACTTAAGTACATTTAAAACCAGATACACCACATGACCAAAAGTATGTGGACACCTGCTCATCGAACATCTCATACCAAAACCATGGGCATTAATATGGAGTTAATTCATCCCAAAGGTGTTCGATAGGGTTGAAGTCAGGGCTCTGTGCAGGCCAGTCAAGTTCTTCCACACAGATCTCGACAAACCATTTCTGTATGGACCTCGCTTTCTGCACGGGGGCATTGTCATGCTGAAACAGGAAAGACCCTTCCCAAACTATTGCCACAAAGTTTGAAGCATAGAATTGTCTAGAATGTCATTGTTTGCTGTAGCATTAAGATTTCCCTTCACTGGAACAAAGGGGCCTAGCCCCAACCATGAAAAACAACCTCAGCCCATTATTCTTCCTCCACCAAACTTTACAGTTGGCACTACGCATTCGGGCAGGTAGTGTTCTCCTGGCATCCGCCAAACCCAGATTCGTCAGGTGGATTGCCAGACGTGTTTCCACTGCTCCAGAGTCCAATGGAGGCAAGCTTTACACCACTCCAGTTGACGCTTGGCATTACACATGGGGATCTTAGTCTTGTGTTCGGCTGCTCAGCCATGGAAACCCATTTCATAAAGCTCCCGACAAACAGATCTTGTGCTGACCTTGCTTCGAGAGGCAGTTTGGAACTTGGTAGTGAGTGTTGCAACCGAGGACAGACGATTCAGTGGAGGCTGCTGAGTGGAGGACGGCTCATAATAATGGCTGGAACAGAGCTAATGGAATGGCATCAAACACATGTGTTTGATACCATTCCACCTATTCTGCTCCAGCCATTACCACAAGCTCGTCCTCCCCAATTATGGTGCCACTAACTTCTGAGTGCTAAAGCTATGCACTTTAGCACTCGGTGGTCCCGTTATGTGAGCTTTTGTGATCTACCACTTCACGGCTGAACCGTTGTTGCTCCTAGACATGTCCACTTCACAATTACAGCACTTATAGTTGACCGGGGCAGCTCCAGCAGGGCATACATTTCACAAACTGACTTTCTGGAAAGGTGGCATCATATGAAGGTGCCACATTGAAAGTCACTGAGCTCTTCAGTAACGCTATTCTATTGCCAATGTTTGTCTATGGAGATCGCATGGCTGTGTGCTCGATTTTATACACCTGTCAGCACTGGCTGTGGCTGAAATAGCCAAATCCACTAATTTGAAGGGGTGTCCACATAAAGTTTGGACACACCGACTCATTACAGGGTTTTCTTTATTTTTACTATTTTCTACATTGTAGAATAATATTGAATACATCACAATTATGAAATAACACATAAGGAATCATGTAGTAACCAAAAAAAGTGTTAACCAAATCAAAATATATTTTATATTTGAGATTCTTCAAAGTAGCCACCCTTTTCCTTGATGACAGCTTTGCACACACGCATTCTCTCAACCAACTTCATGAGGTAATCACCTGGAATGCATTTCAATTAACAGGTGTGCCTTGTTAAAAGTTAATTTGTGGAATTTCTTTCCTTCTTAATGCGTTTGAGCCAATCAGTTGTGTTGTGACAAGGTAGGGTTGGTATACAGAAGATAGCCCTATTTGGTAAAAGACCAAGTCCATATGGCAAGAACAGCTCAAATAAGCAAAGAGAAATGACAGCCCATCTTTAATTTAAGACATGAAGGTCAGTCAATCCGGAAAATTTCAAGAACTTAAAATAATTCAATTTCTCACTCCACGAATGTTGTTTCTCCTACAAACACCTGCACGGCATCAGCCTCAGACAAACAGGCATTAGATGTAACAATGTTGCCCCTCAGTGTCGTTTTGACTTAATTTTTTTACTTTTTATCTTTGACCGTCATTCTATCCGCCGCCCAGGAACTCTACTCCCACTTGTCTCCAATTCCACATCCCAACCCTTAGCTTCCCTCAGCCCATGGCCACCCTCTTCGGATTTCTACGCACCATATATCTTTCAACTATGCTGTGATGTCTAACATACAATTTTAATCTATTTAATTGAATAGAATCCACAGATTGCGCGTTGAAGATACATACTTTTGCTTACAGTATTAGTATATTAGTAATTGACTGACCAAGGCTCTCCAGATCTCCCAACAATGCTATTTCTGGGGTCAATTTTTGATTAATTGATACCGAAACAAATGGTTTATTGATTCTGTATCCTCACAACAAAATCTGCAGATCTACGATGATTGTACGCCCCAAATATTCAACTCTTTTTGTGGAAAACATTCCTTCGTGCCAGCTGTGTGCTGGCAGTTCTCAGACTCAATGTAGGGGGCTTAGGGATGGGAGAAACCAAATTATACAGAAAATATATGGTTCACAAGTCAAAGCAGCCACAGCCACGGTTGCATTATCTAACGTTAGCCCCCCGATCCCCCCGAAAATATTGTCTACCAGACTAATCAAACTGATACTTACATTATGGTCAGCACTTGCAAGATCCACTGATCCACTGTCAATGACGGTACAGCATCCGTCTTCAGGATTTGCTTCCTGGCAACCAATCGAATGTTCTCCCCAATTGATAAAGCAACTTCGCTCTAAATGTGCACTGCACACGCATTACATAATAGTAATTTTCAATGCAGCCTGTCCACCCGAAAAGTTAAAAAGCAGCCACTGCTGTCGGATGTCTTCATTCTTCGCAAAGTAGTGTGATGTTAAATTTACACTATGGCATCCAGTCACAACACAGTGTTTTTGCCGGCCTAGCTTGATTGCTAACAGTCATACCACAGATGAAGGTTGTCTTTGGTTGTACGTTCTGCTTACGGTTTGTAAACAAAGCCAAAGCAGTTGTGTAAAGTACTTAAATAAAATATTTTAAAGTACTACTGATGTCGTTTTTTGGGGTAACTGTTCTTTACCATTTATATTTTGACAACTTTTACTTTTTCACTACATTCCTAAAGAAAATAATGTACTTTTAACTTCATATATTTTCTGTTACACCCAAAGTACTCCTTACATTTTCAATGCTTAGCAGGACAGGAAAATAGTTAAATTCACACGCCTATCAAGGGAACATCCCCGGTCATCCCTACTGCCTCTGATCTGGTGAACTCACTAAACCCACATGCTTCATTTGAAAATTATGTCTGAGCGTTGAAATGTGCCCCTGGCTATCCGTAAATTAAATAAAAACAAGATAATGGTGCCGTCTGGTTTGCTTAATATAAGGAATTTGAAATGGTTTATACTTTTACTTTTGATTCTTAAGTATATTTAAAACCAAATACTATTAGACTTTTTCTCATATAGGATTTTACTGAGTGACTTTCACTTGAGTCATTTTCTATTGAGGTATCTTTACTCAAAAAAAGGGTTCCAAAAGAGATATTTGGCTGTCCCCCTAGGATAACCCTTTTTGGCTCCAGGTAGAACCCTTCAGGGTTCTATGTAGAGCCCTTTCTGCAGAGGGTTCTACCTGGAACCCAAAAGGGTTCTGCCTGGAACCAAAAAGGGTTCTCCTAGGGGGACAGCCAAATAACTCTTTTGGAACCCCTTTTCTAAGAGTGTATGACAATTGGGTTATTTTTCCACCACTGAGCCAAAGAAAGGCACAGGCGCACATGTGATAACGGTTTATTAAATGTCCAGCTTTATGTAACGTTGAATAAAACCGGAAGTAAATCCCTGGTTTGCCTGCATCCTGAATCCAAGTGTTTGACACGGGGGGAGGGGACCATCTTCGAATATAAGAATAGAAAAAGGGAAGAAGAGGTCAACTATCCAGAGAAGGAAGAGAGGAAGATTACCCAAAAGGAACTGTTCCTATTCATTTTTTTTATTTAACTAGGCAAGTCAGTTAAGAACAAATTCTTATTTTCAATGACAGCCCAGGAACAGTGGGTTAACTGCCTTGTTCAGGGGCAGAACCACAGCTTTTTACCTGTCTTGTTACCTTTCAGTTACTGACCCAATGCTCTAACCACTAGGCTATCTGCCACCCCATGTCAAGGTCATATTCCGCCACAGTAACAGAGACTAACAGGCATGTACTCCATTGTTCTCTAGCTCTCTCCTTTTCCTTCTGTTTCATCTTGTAAATCAATGATGATACGTCTCTGTCGCCCCTAGAGACTCACCATGATTCCAGGTGACCTGTGACTGGGATTAGGATCTTGACACACACACCTGCATAGACACATGCACATGCACACACAAATACATATACAGCGCATTCGGGAAAGTGTTCAGACACCGAAAAACAGTTTTTTCGAAATGTTTGCAAATGTATTAAAAATAAAAACAGAAATAGCTTATTTACTTAACTTCTTAGGGATCAGCAAGGTGATTTGGTGCGCTAGCGCCCCACTCCCGACACTACCAGGTGAAAAGCAAGACAAAATCCAAAAGTTGAATTATTAAAAATGCACCAATATACAAGTGTTTCATACTCATCAAAAGCTCTGCTTCTTGGCAATATCACAGCGTTTGTCGGATTTCAAAAAGGCTTTACTGTGCCTTACCTTTTGTAGAACTTCTGCAGAGGGCTTCCTAAGTATCCAACGAAGACAATCCATGGGTATTTGGTTAGAAAAAGTAATTTATTATATCCTTAAATCTCCGTTTGGTTGGCACCTTGTGTTCAGAAAATCCAACGTGAAGTGAACGCGTTCATTTAAACCTATAAACTTTCCCTCAACAAAACAAAAACCAATTAAAATGCAACCTTAGCTTATCTTTTATGAATAAAAGTGATAATCTTTCACTTGGATGGTCACCTAAACGTTATATAAGTCAAATAAAGTGGACCGCTCAGCCAAACGTGCGCCCAAAAACGTGCAACTGAAAAATAGCTCCCCCTGACTAAAACGTCTACCGATTGAACACAATGGTTCCGATTTCCATTAAACTTTACCTATACACTGCTGACATCCAGTGGAAGCAATAGGTACTACATTCAGTGTCCTGGTATAAATACTTTTCAATAGGCAGTCTCTCTAAGTGAGCCATAAGCCACCAGAATTAAATTTCCGGTGGTTTTTCTCTGGTTTTTGCCTGCCAAATGAGTTCTGTTACACTCACAGACAAAATGTTAACACTTTTGGAAACCTCAGAGTGTTCCCTATCCAATAGTACTAATTATGTGCATATCCTATTTTCTGAGCCTGAGTGGAAAGCATTTTACTTTAGGCACGCCAGACTCTCCAAAACCGACCCCTCAGCTGCTAATCCCCAACAAGTTAAGTATTCAGACCCTTTGCTATGAGACTCGAAATTGAGCTCAGATGCATCCCATTTCCATTGATCATCCTTGAGACGTTTCTACAACTTGGAGTCCACCTGTGGTAAATTCAATTGATTGGACATGATTTGAGAAGGCACACACCTGTCTATATAAGGCTCCACAGTTCACAATGCATGTCAGAGCAAAAATCAAGCCATGAGGTCGAAGGAATTGTCCGTAGAGCTCCAAGACAGGATTGTGTCAAGGCACAGATCTGGGGAAGGTACTAAAAAATGTCTGCAGCATTGAAGGTCCCCAAGAATACAGTGGCCTTCATCATTCTTAAATGGAAGAAGTTTGGAACCACCAAGACCGTTCCTAGTGCTCCAGTGGCACATCTGGAGGAAACGTGGCTCCATCCCTACGACGAAGCATGGTGGTGGCCGCATCATGCTATGGGGATGTTTTTCAGCGGCAGAGACTGGGAGACTAGTCAGGATCGAGGGAAAGATGAATGGAGTAAAGTATTGAGAGATCCTTGATGAAAATCTGCTCCAGAGCGCTAAGGACCTCAGACTGGGTAAAGGTTCAACTTCCATCAGGACAATGACCCTAAGCACACAGCCAAGACAATGCAGGAGTGTCTTCGGGACAAGTCTCTGAATGTCCTTAAGTGGCCCAGCCAGAGCCCGGACTTGAACCTGATTGAACATCTCTGGAGAGACCTGAAAATAGCTGTGCAGCGAAAATAGCTGTGCAGTGAAGCTCCCCATCCAACTTGACAGAGCTTGAGAGGATCTGCAGAGAAGAATGGGAGAAACTCCCCAAATACAGGTGTGCCAAGCTTGTAGCGTAGTACCCAAGAAGAATTGAGGCTGTAATCGAAAGTACTGAGTAAAGTGTCTGAATACTTATGTAAATGTGATATTTCAGATTTGAATACATTTGCAAAAAATTCTAAAAACCTGTTTTTGCTTAGACATTATGGGGTATTGTGTATAGATTGATGGGAAAAAAGTATTTATATATTTTTTGAATAAGGCTGTAATAAAACAAAATGTGGAAAAAATTGAAAAATTAAGGGGTCTGAATACTTTCCGAATGCACTGTACATACATTCGGTAAACACACACTACAGAAACACCCACAAAGAAAATAAACACACACACAGAGGGCAGATGTCACTGTAGCTTGTGGCATTTCATTAGCCTTCTGATGTGGCCATTTGTCTTGTGACTGTCAGGTCAGCTGGGGCAAGGAACACATGTGGGTGTGGGTAGGGACCGGGGATGTGTGTGTGTGTTGTCAGTAAACCATAAACCCTTGTTTCACAGCAGACAAAAAAACAAAAGACTTCATCATATACTCCTCCACGCTAATGTCAATTATTATAATGTACAGTATGCATCATCTGACGAGATACAAACGTCTCATCTAGCCTAAACAAGTCATGTTGAGTAAATTAATGACTGGATGACCAGTGGTTGTAGCTCCCTTTGTGGAGTAGCTTGTGTGTGTGTATAAAGTATTTGAGTGTGCGTGAGTGTAGGTCCCTCTTTTTTCTGTGGGTGTTTGAATACAGGTTATTCTATGGAGTAGCATTTGTTACAGGGGAAGGTGTGAGACTGATTCCTCTCAAGGTGTCCAACTCCGTGTTTAGTTCTTCTGCTGCGCTGCCTGACTGCACTGTCCACTGTGCTATTTGCTTGGTTGTTCACCTTTACCATTCTTCTCATGATCAAGTCACCAATGGGGGTTTAGACATGGGCTGCCACTAGTGTGAAATGCATTAGTGAAAATATGTCCACACAAAAAACAGCCATTAAACAGTACCTGTAGTATTAGCTTGTCTTCAGCCATGAAAGGTGCGGAGAACTCCACCCAGTGGTGGTTGAGCATAATCACTGTCCAGAAGACAGATACAGTATAATGCCATACATGAACTAGGTTTCCATTTCAATGCGGATTAATTACCTGAACCATGAAAAAAGTCACGACCACACTGATGAAAACAGGAAATGGCAGTACAATTTTATAAATGTCCACAGACAATGTGTTTGTTAGACATGGTGGGATCTTTTTTTGTCTGTAAAATAAATGATGTGAGAAATGGAGTTGGAAACGCCTTTATGTCCAAATATTGATACAATAACCAATCATTTCGAAGTAAACTTGGAGTCACCGACGATGTGTTGTGTGGTCCTCCCACTATGACTCGTGAAAGCATGCAGTTTATTAGGCTACAGATTAAATCAATTAAAGTGAACTTCACAGGATGGTGAAAGTGCACGGTGATGAGATTGATGCTCCTTCACAATAAATATGGAGGGTCTTATTCTGGTGACATGATGATCGATGCTTGGCTGCCATTTGACAAATATCTCGCTCTTATCCATAATAATCTCATTATGTAGTAAATTTACCAGCACTGTACAGATTTAGAATCTTAATTTGAGCCAGTTTGCTACAGCAGTAAAATAATCATGCAGAAACAGGAAATGTGAATTATTATGTGGATTATAATTAATGCAATTATTTTGTAGGGGTTGATACATTTTTTGTTAGGGCAAATCAAGTCTGAAATGTTAAATGGGAGCCTTTTTAAACCTTGAATACAATACAAATTTGCATTTCCTTCTATGCAGGAAAATTCTCAGAAACAAAAGAGTGATCAAATTAAGATCCTACATCTGTATCTGCAAGCTGTTGGCTAGAGCACACATGCCAAGACCAGAGTGGGCACATTTTCTACATAACGCAACAGTTTTTGTGAGAAAACCATAAGTCTAGTTTCAAATTCAATGTAAACTCATTTAACTTGTATTTTTATTCAGTACATGGGAATAAAATCGCTAAAGTTATTTTATGTGCACTACAATTGTAGAATATCTGTCGCCAATTGGATGGAAACTATTGTCAGTCAGTCTAGTTACACGCAGAGATACATTTATTCTTCACCCTGTTATGGTCATGTTTAGTAGTTTATTGAGACACTTACACAAGCCATGGCATGTATAAATCATACATTACAGTTCAAATGTTTCACATTCTGGTATCTGTAAACATAGAAAAAGGTTCAGGGTAAAATACATTCTGACATTTTTCTCATTGTCCCATCCCTTAGGAAAGACACAGTGGAAAAACATAACTTAACCCTAAAGATGAAGACAAAGGCTACCCAACAGGATTTTGTATGAACCAGTGATGTAGACAGGTCACTAAACCTTGGGTCCGAGTCGAGTCACAAGTCCCTAGTGTCCAAGTGTGTCCAAGTTCGAGTCCTTTATCCTTGAAGGCACGAATCTCTTGATAGTGCTAAAAGTTGCTGTCCAACCATTTTTAAGCTACATTTCATTATTATAGTGTTGTACATTTGTAAGGCTAAATAGATACTACAGCTATCTAACATTTTCTGTTCTAGCTAGTATGTTGAATTATGCAGCGAAAGATTTTCTGACAATAAAGTCACTACTGGTCAAGTCCGAGTCAAGTCAAGAGTCATGAAAATAGTGACTTGAGTACTACAAGACTGTATAAAAAAGCAGATAAGCCAAATGCCAAACTCTACAGAGCAGCAGCATGAGAGACACACTGTAGACCTTCTAACGTCACAAAACTAAACAGAGTTTAACTCATTAGACTATACAATGAGTATACCAAGCATTAGGAACAACCTCTTTTGCCTTCAGAACAGCCTCAATTCATGGGGGCATGGATTCTATGTCGAAAGCATTCCACAGGGATGCTGACCAGTAATGACTCAATTGCTTCCCAAAGCTGGGCCAAGGTGGCTGGATGTCCTTTGGATGGTGGACCATTCTTGATACACACAGGAAACTGTTGAGCATGAAAAACCCAGCAGCGTTGCAGTTCTTGACACAAACCGGTGGGCCTGGCACCTACTACCATACCACGTTCAAAGGCACTTAAATCTTTTGTATTGCCCACTCACCCTCTGAATGGCACACATACACAATCCATGTCTCAATTGTCTCAAGGCATAAATATCCCTCTTCTTAGGGAGCGGCAGCTGAGGTGTCGGTTTTGGAGAGTCTGGCGTGCCCAAAGTAAAAGGCCTGCCACTCAGGCCCAGAAACTAGGATATGCACATAGGAAACACTCTGAAGTTTCTAAGAGTGTTAAAATATTGTCTGTGAGTATAACAGAACTGATATAGCAGGCGAAAACCCAAGGAATTTCTGTCCTGGAAAAAGTGTTTTTGACACATTGCCTCATTTTGAACCCCTCCCTATTGAAAACAGCCATATATGGGAGTAAGATTGCAGTACCTATTGCTTCCACTGGATGTCAACAGTCTCTAGACAGTGTTTGGTGATGTTAGGTTGCTCTGGATGGTAATAGAAGAAGAATGTCAAACTACAGTGAGGGGAAAAAAAAGTATTTGATCCCCTGCTGATTTTGTACGTTTTCCCACTGACAAAGAAATGATCAGTCTATAATTTTAATGGTAGGTTTATTTGAACAGTGAGAGACAGAATTACAACAAAAAAATCCAGAAAAACGCATGTGAAAAATGTTATAAATTGATGTGCATTGTAATGAGGGAAATAAGTATTTGACCCCCTCTCAATCAGAAAGATTTCTGGCTCCCAGGTGTCTTTTATACAGGCAACGAGCTGAGATTAGGAGCACACTCTTAAAGGGAGTGCTCCTAATCTCAGTTTGTTACCTGTATAAAAGACACCTTTCCACAGAAGCAATCAATCAATCAGATTCCAAACTCTCCACCATGGCCAAGACCAAAGAGCTCTCCAAGGATGTCAGGGACAAGATTGTAGACCTACACAAGGCTGGAATGGGCTACAAGACCATCGCCAAGCAGCTTGGTGAGAAGGTGACAACAGTTGGTGCGATTATTCGCAAATGGAAGAAACACAAAAGAACTGTCAATCTCCCTCAGCCTGGGGCTCCATGCAAGATCTCACCTCGTGGAGTTGCAATGATCATGAGAACGGTGAGGAATAAGCCCAGAACTACACAGGAGGATCTTGTCAATGATCTCAAGGCAGCTGGGACCATAATCACCAAGAAAACAATTGGTAACACACTACGCCGTGAAGGACTGAAATCCTTCAGAGCCCGCAAGGTCCCCCTGCTCAAGAAAACACATATACATGCCCTTCTGACGTTTGACAATGAACATCTGAATGATTCAGAGGACAACTGGGTGAAAGTGTTGTGGTCAGATGAGACCAAAATGGAGCTCTTTGGCATCAACTCAACTCGCTGTGTTTGGAGGAGGAGGAATGCTGCCTATGACCCCAAGAACATCATCCCCACCGTCAAACATGGAGGTGGAAACATGGGGGTGTTTTTCTGCTAAGGGGACAGGACAACTTCACCGCATCAAAGGGACGATGGACGGGGCCATGTACCGTCACATCTTGGGTGAGAACCTCCTTCCCTCAGCCAGGGCATTGAAAATGGGTCGTGGATGGGTATTCCAGCATGACAATGACCCAAAACACACGGCCAAGGCAACAAAGGAGTGGCTCAAGAAGAAGCACATTAAAGTCCAGACCTTAATCCCATAGAAAATCTGTGGAGGGAGCTGAAGGTTCGAGTTGCCAAACGTCAGCCTCGAAACCTTAATGACTTGGAGAAGATCTGCAAAGAGGAGTGGGACAAAATCCCTCCTGAGATGTGTGCAAACCTGGTGGCCAACTACAAGAAACGTCTGACCTCTGTGATTGCCAACAAGGGTTTTGCCCTTTTTGGCAATCACTAAGTACTAAGTCATGTTTTGCAGAGGGGTCAAATACTTATTTCCCTCTTTAAAATGCAAATACATTTATAACATTTTTCACATGCGTTTTTCTGGATTTTTTTGTTGTTATTCTGTCTCTCACTGTTCAAATAAACCTACCATTAAAATTATAGACTGATCATTTCTTTGTCAGTGGGCAAATACTTTTTTCCCTCACTGTAGTCATCGGATGTAAACAGAAGAGAAGGAGCGTTCACGGCTCGCGCGCGCTGTGGTTTTTTCCTTTCCTATCGTCCAGTTTATAATCCGGTTGAAATATTATAGTAAATATACATAAAGGTGTTCCTAAGGATACATTATCAATGATGTTTGATTGTTCTTGGACAAGTGTATAGGTATAGGTTGAACGTGTTCTCTTCACGGTTCAATGGTTCAACACGCCAACCAAACTGAGATTTATGGATATAATAAATTACTTTGTCTAACAAAAGAACCATTGGATGTCTTCGTTGGACACTTGGGAAGCCCTCAGCAGAAGTTCTTCGAAAGGTAAGGGATTTTATACTAGCGCCCCACCACTCCCTAAGTAGTTAACCGGTCTCCTCCCCTTCATCTACAGTGATTAAAGTGGATTTAACAAGTGACATCAAGAAGGGATCATAGCCTTCACCTGGATTTGTCTGGTCAGTCTGTCATGGAAAGAGCAGGTATATATATATATATATATATATATATATATATATATATATATATATATATATATATATGTACACTCACACACACACATACACACAGTATGTATACAGTGGGGCAAAAAAGTATTTAGTCAGCCACCAATTGTGCAAGTTCTCCAACTTAAAAAGATGAGAGAGGCCTGTAATTTTCATCATAGGTACACTTCAACTATGACAGACGAAATGAGAAAAAGAAATCCAGAAAATCACATTGTAGGATTTTTAATTTATTTATTTGCAAATTATGGTGGAAAATAAGTATTTGGTCAATAACAAAGTTTATCTCAATACTTTGTTATATACCCTTTGTTGGCAATGACAGAGGTCAAACGTTTTCTGTAAGTCTTCACAAGGTTTTCACACACTGTTGCTGGTATTTTGGCCCATTCCTCCATGCAGATCTCCTCTAGAGCAGTGATGTTTTGGGGCTGTCGCTGGGCAACACGGACTTTCAACTCCCTCCAAAGATTTTCTATGGGGTTGAGATCTGGAGACTGGCTAGGCCACTCCAGGACCTTGAAATGCTTCTTACGAAGCCACTCCTTCGTTCGGCGGTGTGTTTGGGATCATTGTCATGCTGAAAGACCCAGCCACGTTTCATCTTCAATGCCCTTGCTGATGGAAGGAGGTTTTCACTCAAAATCTCACGATACATGGCCCCATTCATTCTTTCCTTTACACGGATCAGTCGTCCTGGTCCCTTTGCAGAAAAACAGCCCCAAAGCATGATGTTTCCACCCCATGCTTCACAGTAGGTATGGTGTTCTTTGGATGCAACTCAGCATTCTTTGTCCTCCAAACACGACGAGTTGAGTTTTTACCAAAAAGTTCTATTTTGGTTTCATCTGACATTCTCCCAATCCTCATCTGGATCATCAAAATGCTCTCTAGCAAACTTTAGACGGGCCTGAACATGTACTGGCTTAAGCAGGGGGACACGTCTGGCACTGCAGGATTTGAGTCCCTGGCGGCGTAGTGTGTTACTGATGGTAGGCTTTGTTACTTTGGTCCCAGCTCTCTGCAGGTCATTCACTAGGTCCCCCCGTGTGGTTCTGGGATTTTTGCTCACCGTTCTTGTGATCATTTTGACCCCACGATGTGAGATCTTGCGTGGAGCCCCAGATCGAGGAAGATTATCAGTGGTCTTGTATGTCTTCCATTTCCTAATAATTGCTCCCACAGTTGATTTCTTCAAACCAAGCTGCTTACCTATTGCAGATTCAGTCTTCCCAACCTGGTGCAGGACTACAATTTGGTTTCTGGTGTCCTTTGACAGCTCTTTGGTCTTGGCCATAGTGGAGTTTGGAGTGTGACTGTTTGAGGTTGTGGACAGGTGTCTTTTATACTGATAACAAGTTCAAACAGGTGCCATTAATACAGGTAATGAGTGGAGGACAGAGGAGCCTCTTAAAGAAGAAGTTACAGGTCTGTGAGAGCCAGAAATCTTGCTTGTTTGTATGTGACCAAATACTTATTTTCCACCATAATTTGCAAATAAATTCATAAAAAATCCTACAATGTGATTTTCAGGCCTCTCTCATCGTTTTTAAGCGAGAGAACTTGCACAATTGGTGGCTGACTAAATACTTTTTTGCCCCACTGTATGTATATGTACTGTTTATTGTTAAGAGATGTGTAAACTCACAGAAAGTAAAGATGTGCGCTGTATAATAAAGAGCTTTGTTGATGTCAATGGGCAATGCTTAGCTAATAGTAGCTTCTGCTACATACAGTGCTTTCAGAAAGTATTCACCGTTAACTTTTCTTTTACAGCCTGAATTTCAAATGGATACAATTGTGATATTTTGTCACTGGCCTAAACACAATACATCAGATGTCCCAATTGAGATGGTTTGGGATTAGATGGACCGCAGAGTGAAGGAAAAGCAGCCAACAAGTGCTCAGCATATGTGGGAACTCCTTCAAGACTGTTGGAAAAGCATTCCAGGTGAAGCTGGTTGAGAGAATGCCAAGAGTGTGCAAAGCTGTCATCAAGGCAAAGCGTGGCTACTTTGAAGAATCTCCAATATAAAATATATTTTGATTTGGTTAACACTTTTTTGGTTACTACATGATTCCATATGTGTTATTTCATAGTTTTGATGTCTTCACTATTATTCTTCAACGTAGAAAATAGCAAAAAAAAAAAGAAAAACCCTTGAATGAGTAGGTGTGTCCAAACTTTTGACTGGAACTGTCTATACAGTCAGGTCCATAAGTTTTTGGACAGTGACACAATTTGGATAATTTTGGCTCTGTACGCCACCACAATGGATTTGAAAGAAAACAATCAAGTGAAGACAATGTACATCGTTACAGAATGACAACTCACCAAAGGGAAGCATCAGGGAGTGGGTTTTTTTTCTTTGTTTTTGTGTTGGGGGTGATGTCGGGTCCGGGTGTTGGAGGTCTCAGCCAGCTCATCAGGTTCACTCCTCAGCCGGTTCGCCAGGTTTCTGTGCCTCAGCAGAGGCGACCGGTCTGTTCCGGATCCCCGGGATCGTCCCTGTGGTTGGCGTCCTGCGGCTGGAGCCGAACGAGCCGGGGAAGGGGTACTGTCATGTATGCTCTCTCTCCGGCACTCTAGGTTGTCATGCTCTCGCGCCTCAGCCGGATCGACAGGTTCCCGCGCCTTAGCAGTAAGTAAGGCGCATAAGGCGCATAATGACATTCACATGGACTCCATCACCTCCTTGATTACCTGCCATTCATATGCCTCTCCCTTTGGTTTCTTCCCCAGTCGTAATTGTTCCTGTTCTATGTCGGTGCGTGTTTCTTGTTTTGTTCTTTTATTTATTAAATGTATTCACTCCCTGAACTTGCTTGCCTGAAGTCTGGAACCCATAGACATCACCAGATGCTGGGTTTCTTCCCTGGTGATGCTTTGCCAGACCTTTACTGCAGCTGTCTTCAGTTCCTGCTTGTTCTTGAGCTGCTTTGCCTTCAGTTTTGCCTTCAACAAGTGAAATGCATGCTAAATTGGATTCAGGTCAGGTGATTGACTTGGCCATTGCAGAACATTCCACTTCTTTGCCTTAAAAAAGTATTGGGTTGCTTTCACAGTACGCTTTGGGTCATTGACCACTGTGAAGCGCCGTCCAATGGATTTTTAAGCATTTGGCTGAATCTGAGCACATAATATAGCCCCAAAAACTTCAGAATTCATCCTGCTGCTTTTGTCAGCAGTCACATCATCAATATATACAAGGGAACCATTTCCATTGGCAGCCATACATGCCCACAGCATAACACTACCTCCACCATGCTTCGCAGATGAGGTGGTATGCTTTGGATCATGAGCAGTTCCTTCCCTTCTCCATACTCTTCTCTTCCCAAACTCTTCTCTTCATTCTGGTACAAGTTGATCTTTGTCTCATCTGTCCATAGGATGTTGTTCCAGAACTTTACAGGCTTTTTTAGATGTTTTTTGGAAAACTCTAATCTAGTCTTCATGTTTTTGAATCTTACCAATGGTTTACATCTTGTGATAAACCCTCTGTATTTACTCTGGTGAAGTCTTCTCTTGATTGTTGACTTTGACACATACGCCTAACTCCTAGAGGGTGTTCTTGATCTGGCCAACTGTTGTGAAGGGGTTTTTCTTCACCAGGGAAATAATGATTCTATCATCCACCACAGTTGTTTTCCGTGGTCTTCCGGACGTTTTGGTGTTCCTGAGCTCACCAGTGCGTTCTTTCTGTTTAAGAATGTACCAAATAGTTGATTTGGCCACACCTAATATTTTTGCTATCTCTCCGATGGGTTTGTTTTGATTTTTCAGCCTAATGATGGCTTGCTTCACTAGCAGTAACATTTGAAATCAACTCTAGACCTTTTATCTGCTTACTTGTAAATTAACTAATGAGGGAATAACACATACTTGGCCATGGAACAGCTGAGCAGCCAATTGTCCAATTACTTTTGGTCCTTTAAAAAGGGGGGGACCACATACTAAAAGTGCTGTAATTCCTACACCGTTCACACAATTTGGATGTAAATACCCTACAATTATTTCATTTAAACTCCAATATGCTGTGGTAGACAGCTAAAATAATACTAATTTGGTCAATGTCCAAATATTTATGAACCTGACTGTATATATATATTTTCCTTTATTATTTTCTCCATAACCCTGCCAGCCCTCCCCTAATTGGAGGAAACTAATGGACAACAACACTTACTACATTTTACAATTGTTATCTTTTGTTTGTTTTTAGTCCCATCCTTCAGCTACCCTCAACCCCTCCCATCTATCTCTGAAGAGAGTCCAGTTTTGATTTCTATTTGCCATATATTTTTCAACTGTGCTGTTTCACAAACATTCTGAACCTATATACATTTTACGGACCCAGTATATTTTACATTAGTTATCTTGCTTTTAGTCCCATCCTTTAGCTCCACTCAACCCCTCCCATCTATCTCTGAACATCATCCAGTTTTGATTTCTGTTTGACATATATTTTTCAACTGTGCTGTGATGTTTCAGAAAAGTTCTGAACCTTTCTATTCTCATAGTTTCTGAAGATTATAAATTAAAGATAACATTTTTGCTAAGAGTATTATTATATTATTGATCGATTGACTATGACTTTTCTAATCACCCAGCAGTTCCATTTGCAGAGTTAAGTAAATGTGGCAATTCTTCATCCATTCCTGAACCTCCGACCAAAAACAAGCTACTTATGGACAGTACCAAAACAAATGATCTAATGATTCTGGCTCTTTGCAGAAAAATTTGCAGAGATGGGATGGTTGTATCCCTCATATAAACGTCCCTTTTTCAGGACCCTGTCTTTCAAAGATAATTCGTAAAAATCCAAATAACTTCACAGATATCCATTGTAAAGGGTTTAAACACTGTTTCCCATGCTTGTTCAATGAACCATAAACAATTAATGAACATGCACCTGTGGAACGGTCGTTAAGACACTAACAGCTTACAGACAGTACGCAATTAAGGTCACAGTTATGAAGACATAGAGGACACTAAAGAGGCCTTTCTACTGACTCTGAAAAACACCAAAAGAAAGATGCCCAGGGTCTCTGCTCATCTGCGTGAATGTGCCTTAGACATTCTGCAAGGAGGCATGAGGACTGCAGGTGTGGCCAGGGCAATAAATTGCAAAGTCCGTACTGTGAGATGCCTAAGATAGCGCTACAGGGAGACAGGACGGACAGCTGATCGCCCTCGCAGTGGCAGACCATATGTAACAACACCTGCACAGGATCGGTTTATCCGAACATCACACCTGTGGGACAGGTACAGGACGGCAACAACAACTGCCCGAGTTACACCAGGAACGCACAATCCCCCCATCAGTGCTCAGACTGTCCGCAATAGGCTGAGAGAGGCTGTGCTGAGGGCTTGTGGGCCTGTTGTAAGGCAGGTCCTCACCAGACATCCCCGGAAACAACGTCGCCTATGGGCACAAACCCATCGTCGCTGGACCAGACAGGACTGTCAAAAAGTGCTCTTCACTGACGAGTCGCGGTTTTGTCTCACCAGGGCTGATGGTCGGATTCGCCTTTATCGTAGAAGGAATGACTGTTACACTGAGGCCTGTACTCTGGAGCGGGATCTATTTGGAGGTGGAGGGTTCGTCATGGTCTGGGGGCGGTGTGTCATAGCATCATCGGACTGAGCTTGTTGTCATTGCAGGCAATCTCAACGCTGTGTGTTACAGGGAAGACATCCTCCTCTCTCATGTGGTACCCTTCCTGCAGGCTCATCCTGACATGACCCTCCAGCATGACAATGCCACCAGCCATACTGCTCGTTCTGTGATTTTCTGCAAGACAGGAATGTCAGTGTTCAGCCCGGATCTCAATCCCATTGAGCACGTCTGGGACCTGTTGGATCGGAGGGTGAGGGCTAGGGCCATTCCCCCCAGAAATGTCAGGGAACTTGCAGGTGCCTTCGTGGAAGACTGGCAAATCTGGTGCAGTCCATGAGGAGGAGATGCACTGCAGTACTTAATTTTATTTCTTTATTTAACTAGGCAAGTCAGTTAAGAACAAATTCTTATTTTCAATGACGGCCTAGGAACAGTGGGTTAACTGCCTTGTTCAGGGGCAGAACGACAGATTTTTACCTTGTCAGCTCAGGGATTCAATCTTGCAACCTTTCAGTTACTAGTCCAACGCTCTAACCACTAGGCTACCTGCCGCCTCAATGTAGCTGGTGGCCACACCAGATACTGATTGTTACTTTTGATTTTGACCCTTTGTTCAGGGACACATTATTCAATTTCTGTTAGTCACATGTCTGTGGAACTTGTTCAGTTTATGTCTCAGTTGTTGAATCTTGTTATGTTCATACAAATATTGTTCACCGAACCACTCTCCTCCGAATTCATATTTATTATATCAATAGGCCTGTAAGAGTTGCAGGGTCATGTCTATCAGAGAGGGAAAGAGATCATAGAAAGTGAATCTCATTCTAGTTATGTGAGAGATAGCTACTGGCGCTTCTCACACAGCCACGGCCACGTGTTTGGCCGGCCCAACCCAAATCAGCTCTTAGAATATTAGGCCCAGGCTGAAAATCAACTTTTTCACATAGTTTTTTTGTTTGGGCAGGAGAATGAACAAATAGGCAACTCAAATGAACTTTGATTGCTTTTGTAAAAATTTGTACATTTCAAAAAGTAAAAAAATATTAATGTCACCAGAGGTACCGGATCCGGTGTTGTGCCGAAAATCTCCCCCGACAGAATTCTCCCGCCCTTCGCGTTCTTCATTTCCGCCCCCGCCCACACCCGGCGAGATGCCATGTCTTATTCGACTAGTATTTTTGAAAGTGTAAGGATAATAATTCAGCCATAGTTGTTCTGACATGTTTATTGCTTGCCAACATTTTACTCCCTCCTATATGTTTAATATAACACACATACATGAATTATTAATTTTGGTTGCCTATCCTGACGTGAAGTTTGTTCTATAGAAAGTATTTGACTCTAGCCACAAAATGAAGGAAATTAGAAAGGGGGGGCAGAGAATTCTGGCGGGTGGAGATTTTCGACACAACACCGGCCAAATAGGTTCTGGAACAAAACAGTCCAAAATGGAGAGAAGCAGGGTCATGTTCCGGCAGGATCTGGCTCAAATGAAGCACTGCTAATCTACACTGAATTTGCTTACCAAGAATACAGTGAATGTTCCTGAGTGGCCGAGTTCGCTCTTTTTCTTCTTGAAAATCTATGGCAACACCTAAAAATTATTGTCTAGCAATGCTCAACAACCAATTTGACAGAGATTGAAGATATTTTAGGAGTGTTGCACAATCCAGGTGTGGAAAGCACTTAGAAACTTACTCAGAAAGACTCACAGCTGTAATCGCTGCCAACGGTGCTTCTACAAAGTATTGACTCAGGGGTCTGGAATACTTATGTAAATTTGATATTTCTGTATTTCACTTTCAATACATTTGCAAACATTTCTAAAAACATGTTTTCACTTTGTCATTATAGGTTATTGTGTGTAGATGGATGAGAAAAAAATCATATTTAATCCATATTGAATTCAGGCTGTAACACAACCAAATGTGGAATAAATCAAGGGGTATGAATACTTTCTGAAGGCACTGTATGCATGTCCAGAGCTGAGCCACTCATGATGTGTGAATTGAATGACTGTCATCTGATAGGTGCAAGAGAGTGATCAGTTTGGTTAAAGTAAGGATTAACGGTAAGGATTCAGGTGTGTCCGTGTGTGGGTGTATGTATGTATGTATGTATGCATGTATGCATGTGTGTGAGAGTGTGTGTGTCTGTATCTGTGTGCATTAACAGGGTTGGGGAGTAACCGATTACATGTAATCAGTTGCATGCAATCTGTTTACAAAATAACTAACTGTAATCAGTTATGTTTCCAGCTAAAATATTGTAATCAGATTACAGATACTTTTGAAAAACTACATGATTACTTGTTGGATTACTTTTAAAATAAAAATACATTCTGACACCTTTCTGTTTTCTCAATGACATTCTATTCAGCATTGAACAAATTTGCTACTTTAAGATTGTTCCACCTGAGCGAGTCTGACAAGTCAGAGACCACTATGATGACACACATCTTCTAACACTTCTGAAGTGGAAAGTAATCCCAAAGTAACTACGTAATCAGATTACATTACTGAGTTTGAGTAATCCAAATGTTATGTTACTGATTTTGGACAGGTAACTAGTAACTGTAACGGATTATACTTTGGAAATAACCTACACAACACTGTCAGCATTAATGTAAGCGTGTGTGTGTGTGCGCGCGTTAATGTGTGTGTGTGTTACCCGGCCCCCTCATGAGGTGTTAGACTTTCTCTCTCCCCCACTCTCCTCCTCATCCTCAGAGTCAATGGGGTAGATACGACACTCTGGAGGGATGTCCACCTTGATCTGGAAAAAACTGAAGGAAAGTGGAGAGGAAAGATGGATGAGGGACTAAAGGGATGAGGATCTATAAAGGTGTGTGTGAGCTTACTCTCTCTCCTGTGACTCACTTGGCAATGCGCCTGGGCGGGGCTTGGCTGGACTGCTCCATGTTGATAGGCTGAACGCGGCTGCTGGTCACGGTGGGGGCAGGACATTTCGGAGTAAGGCTGGCGAATACTGCGGAGGGAGTAAAGCCCCCTCTCAACAGACAGCCCAATGAGAGAGCCATACGTGAACGAGAAGCGACAGCAGTTCCCCGGCTCTCAATGCCGGCCTCTCCTCCCTCCACCCCACCTCCTCCCCATCCCTCCCACCTACGTTCTGAGGCAGGGGTGCTATCTATTTTTACGCTGATGGGTGAAGAGCAGGCAGGGGTATTGGGGAGACAGAGAGGGAAAGGGGGTGAGGTGGAGGAAGAAGGGGGCCCAGAGTAGACCACCAGGTGGGGTATGGGTGCCATGAAGTGACACAGCTGTAGAGGTTAAAGGTCAGAGGTCAGACATAGGGTCAAGGGGGAAAGATCACTGAGAGGTCATACAAATATACCAATAATAATAAATAAAAATTATGGGTAAACACTGAACACTGGTATAAATGAAGGCAGTATGGACTGGTCTGGCCCTCTGACAGAAATTACTGTGAGTTATCTGTGAGTTCTGTTATGGCATTATGGACTAATGGACAGAGATGGCCAAAGTGACTGGATGACACAGTGAAGATGAGATGACAGACATGTGCTGGATATAGACTCTTTATTGGATGGATGGTGCAGAAATGTAAGTTGCAATAATGACATACCACATACAGTATGTGTCATTCCACAAATAGGACACTTTTAGGGTAGTGTAATTGTTTCCCCATCTCAAGAGGTCAAATTCAGAAAAATTACTATAAAAGTGAAAATGGCAAGGTTGACCGTAACAGGGTTGTCGATTTCATCTTAAATCATCCATAACTCCCCTTGTGACAGTGTGTAACTGAAAGTAATCAGAAGTTTGTTGTGAGGAGGAGAAATTAAATGCAAGCTTAAAGGTCCTACGCAGCCATTTTTAACTCATTATCAAATCACTCTTATTATGTTGGTGATTTGACAAAATTACAATCATGGTCTTGAATTGGACTTGCATTTTTCTGGTCTCGGTCTTGACTCGGTCTCACCGCCCATCCGGTCTTGGTCTTACTTGGACTCGATTTGCTCCGGTCTTGAATAGTTCTCGCTTTAAGTGGTCTCGAACATAGGATGCAACCTTTCCAACAAGTCAGTTCGACAAATTTCTGCCCTGCTAGAGCTGCCCCGGTCAACTGTAAGTGCTGTTATTGTGAAGTGGAAACATCTAGGAGTATCAACGGCTAAGCCGCAAAGTGGTAGGCCACACAAGCTCATAGAACGGGACTGCCGAGTGCTGAAGCATGTGGCGTGTAAAAATCATCTGTCCTAGGTTGCAACACTCACTACCAAGTTCCAAACTGCCTCTGGAAGCAACGTCAGCACAATAACTGTTTGTCTGGAAATGGGTTTCCATGGCCGAGCATCCGCACACAAGCCTAAGATCACCATGCGCAATGCCAAGCGTTGGCTGGAGTGGTGTATAGCATGCCGCCATTGGACCCTGGAGCAGTGGAAACATGTTCTCTGGAGTGATGAATCACGCTTCACCATCTGGTAGTCCGAATTTGGGTTTGGCGGATGCCAGGAGAACGCTATCTGCGTCAATGCATAGTGCAAATTGTACAGTTTGGTGGATGAGGAATAATGGTCTGGGGCTGTTTTTCATGGCTCAGGCTATGCCCTATAGTTCCAGTGAAGAGAAATCATAATGCTACAGTATACAATGACATTATAGATGATTCTGTGCTTCCAACTTTGTGGCAACAGTTTGGGGAAGCCCTTTCCTGTTTCAACATGACAACACCCCAGTGCACAAAGTGAGGTCCATGCAGAAATGGTTTGTTGAGATCGGTGTGGAAGAACTTGACTGGCCTGCACAGAGCCCTGACCTCAACCCCATCGAACACCTTTGGGATGAATTGGAACGCCGACTGTGAGCCAGGCCACTTTAGGTCATGTAGTGTAAGTTAGAGCGTAGGTGTATGTGATCCAACTGTTAAATTGAATGTTTTATCAAAATGTACACACATAATGTATGAGGGACATAAAAGACACTCTATTGGTGTAAGGACACAGATATGTCCCTATATGTAGAACATGCTGATGACTGAAAGACAGGTGAGACAGGTGATACTGTTAAGTGAGTGAAGCATACCATCAAGACTAAAACACTTAATAACTTAAATATTGAATGGTTTTAAACCCTTGTGTCTGTGGTAGTATTGCTTCATAATGACAGTTAGACTGATAGACATAACTGCTCCTCTAGCTTTGTCTGATGTATGTATGCTACACTGGCCATGGCAACATACAGTTAATAGAAATTAAAAATAGTACATTTCATTTCAAATGCTCACTATTTGTCAACTTTGCTGTACTCCAAACTATATATAAAGGTAGCAACTACATTGCTTAGCTTTCAGCTGGTGTGTATCCTGTGTATGTGTGTGTGTGCTTGCGTTTGTGCTTATAGAAGTGTGTGTATTCATGTCTATGCATGTGAGTGTGTCTATGGTCTATTTCTTGGACGGGGGCACCTCCTTGCCCTTGTTGCTGAGTTTGCTCATGACCTGTGTGATGTCCACAGGGCCACTGGTGGCCATCCTGGCTCTCTCCTCCTGCTCCAGCTGGCGGACGATGATGGGACTAATGCTGGGTCGACGCTTCCTCGCATTGGCCTCCAACTGGGACACACTGAAAAAGGGAGGGTGGTGGGGGGGTTGAGGAGGGGGAGAGAGAGTTATACATGTCCTTACAATTACACACTAATTATATATTTGAGAGAAGAGGGAAAGAGGTGTTGAGTGAGATACCTTAAAACTTAAATTAATAGCCTGTGAGTTTATTTGCTTAAATCACACAACAGGTGCCTATTAGAGGCAGGCTTCCACATACACTTCCAGCATTTTAATCAATTTCTTCATTTCCTGCACTGTGTTATCATTTACACACTGTGTCACATTTATTTTGTCTTAGTATGCCTCAAATAAAAAATAAACATTTTCCTTGACAGAATAATTATTCTCATCTTTGACTGTGCATTTTCGACAGTTATCACTTTTCGCCACTAGAGGGTGATCGGACAATTTATGGGGGTCTGTACTTCAGTAATTGTCATTACTGAATTATTTAATGTAAAAAATAACATTAAACCTCATAAAGAATTCATGGTAATTCATGGAAACCTCAAACATTTATTTTAAACAGGCTGAAATGTGTGCCGTTGCTCGGCTATTAAAAGGGACAGGCGGCTATTTGAGACTCAGCGTTTAATTGAAGTTTTACAGCAGTCACACCAGTGCAGACAATAAGCTCCACTGTACTGACCACACTCTCACACACACACACAGCACTGACCTGAACATGTGTTGGTCAGGACAGATGGCCCTCTTCTGAGTGTCCTTAAACACTGGAGACTTCAGGTACCGCCCATAAGAGTCCTATAACACACACATACACACACACTTAGATACATTTGAAGTCTGAAGTTTACATACAGTTAGGTTGGAGTCATTAAAACTTGTTTTTCAACCACTCCACAAATGCATGACACAAGTAATTTTCCCAACAATTGTTTACAGACAGATTATTTCACATATAATTCACTGTATCACAATTCCAGTGGGTCAGAAGTTTACAAACACTAAGTTGACTGTGCCTTTAAACAGCTTGGAAAATTCCAGAAAATTATGTCATGGCTTTAGAAGCTTCTGATAGGCTAATTGACATAATTTGAGTCAATTGGAGGTGTACCTGTGGATGTATTTCAAGGCCTACCTTCAAACTCAGTGCCTCTTTGCTTGACATCATGGGAAAATCAAAAGAAATCAGCCAAGACCTCAGAAAAAAAATTGTAGACCTCCACAAGTCTTGTTCATCCTTGGGAGAAATTTCCAAACGCCTGAAGGTACCATGTTCATCTGTACAAACAACAGTACGCAAGTATAAACACCTTGGGACCACGCAGCTGTCTTACCGCTCAGGAAGGAGACGTGTTCTGTCTCCTAGAGATGAACGTACTTTGGTGCGAAAAGTGCAAATCAATCCCAGAACAACAGCAAAGGACCTTGTGTAGATGCTGGAGGAAACAGGTACAAAAGTATCTATATCCACAATAAAATGTGTCCTATATCGACATAACCTGAAAGGCCGCTCAGCTAGGAAGAAGCCACTGCTCCAAAACCGCCATAAAAAGCCAGACTACGGTTTGCAACTGCACATGGGGACAAATATTGTACTTTTTGGAGAAATGTCCTCTGGTCTGATGAAACAAAAATAGAACTGTTTGGCCATAATGACCATCGTTATGTTTGGAGGAAAAAGGGGAAGGCTTGCAAGTCGAAGAGCACCATCCCAACCGTGAAGCATGGGGGTGGCATCATGTTGTGGGGGTGCTTTGCTGCAGGAGGGACTGGTGCACTTCACAAAATAGATGGCATCATGAGGTAAGAAAATGATGTGGATATATTGAAACAACATCTCAAGACATCAGTCAGGAAGTGAAAGCTTGGTCGCAAATGGGTCTTCTAAATGGAGAATGACCCCAAGCATACTTCCAAAGTTGTGGCAAAATGGCTTAAGGACAACAAAGTCAAGGTATTGGAGGTGCCATCACAAAGCCCTTACCTCAGTCCTATAGAAAATTTGTGGGCAGAACTGAAAAAGCGTGCGCGAGCAAGGAGGCCTACAATACTGACTCAATTACACCAGCTCTGTCAGGAGGAATGGGCCAAAATTCACCCAACTTATTGTGGGAAGCTTGTGGAAGGCTACCGGAAACATTTGACCCAAGTTAAATAATTTAATGGCAATGCTACCAAATACTAATTTAGTGCATGTAAACTTCTGACCCACTGGGAATGTGATGAAAGAAATAAAAGCTGAAATAAATTATTCTTTCTACTGTTATTCTGACATTTCACATTCTTAAAATAAAGTGGTGATCCTAACTGACCTAAGACAGGGAATCTTTACTAGGATTAAATGTCAGGAATTGTGAAAAACTGAGTCTAAATGTACTTGGCTAAGGTGTATGTAAACTTCCGACTTCAACTGTACCTCCTGTACTAGTATTGAAGGTTTAACTCCAAAATAAGTTAGTCAGGAATATTACATCATGGCAGCCATTTTGTGTATGATTTTCCAGTTACAGCAGACAGAGGGCCTGTAGTATTAGTGTGGTGAAACTGACCTTCTTCATCAGCATGAAGATGTGTGTCTGAGCTGCATCCAGTACGTATCTGTGAGGGTGTTTCAACCCTTTAACTGTCACCTCCATGGTCTTCCCGTCAATGTTGATCCACCGGGGGGCGCCACGCATCAAGAAAGTCCTAACCAGAGACATGGTTAATGTGTGTGTGTGTGTGTGTGTGTGTGTGTGTGTGTGCTGGTATTACGGTTGCTGTCCTTTCAGAATCACAAACCTGTCACACTCTGAAGGCCTATAGGTTCGCCACTGAGCAAACATGTCTATAATAGATATAAAGACTGTTAAGATAGCGTATTAATGTTTCAAAAAAGGAGTGTATACTGTATATTTGGCCTGGCGAAGTGGTTTTATGTGCTGACTGAATGGAAGCTGATAATTATGAGTTTTTTACTCCGCTGGTCTTAGTTGGTCTCGGGAAGAAATTACGAGTCCTCACTGTCCGAGACTGAGTCAAGACCGAGTCCAAATGTACAGAAACACTATTCCTGTACTGTGACTGCTGACAGGTGAATATATCTCCAGGTGAGATGATGTGTGTCTCTGCAGGGAGGAGCTCTGGCCTTTCACTCCGACTGGACAGACAGGATACTAATGAAGCATCATGGGTAGAGAGTGATGCATCCTGGGTAGTCTCATGGGGGCAGTGGGGTTGGGGGCCTAGCTTATTCCTCGGTCTGATACCAATCACAAACCAAAACAACATGACCTCAAATCATACCGTGCACATTACTTAATGTTTTGTCTGTCTGTCTGTCTGTCTGTCTGTCGCCAGGGACCATCAGTGCAATGGACTACGTATGGTAGACCCAAACACAGAGGAGGTAACAGTTTAGTCCCAAGTGGGTGTGGGGTTGTGGTTGTCTTACTTGTAGACCTGCTGGGCTTTGTCGTTCATGGTAGCGGCTGTTCCCCACTTCAGATCCTCACATGCTTCCCAGAACGCCAGGTTCTCACCTGTCAATCAACAATCCATTAACTAATCAATCAACCAGCCAGTCAAACTTTAGTTTTATTATGTCAATCCCATAAAGAACAAGCAGAGGCACCTTGAAAAGACCCAGACTGTTGGGTGTAAAATGGGACTGGTACATGCCTGCCTATAATCATGTAAAACATGTTTTATTGTTTTTGTATTTAACCATGTTAGTCTCGTTGAGATAAGAATCTATTTTTCAAGATATGGACGAAGACATATCATAACACCATTGTTGCAATGTTTTCCCAATGTTGTCGTAACGCTGTAGCAACGTACCGCTGAACTCCTTCTTGAGGAAGAGTCTGAAGTCATCTCTGCCTCGAGGGTCAGAGAGCAGCTCCACAAAACTGAAGGTCCACCTCTCCACACGCATCTTAGTAGGAATTTCCACACTGACACACACACGCACACACATATGAATGTCCACGTTTTGATATCAGTTCAAATAATACATTCTACAACAACAGGTAGGACAGGAATAGTTGTTAAACTGAACAGTTAGGGATCAGACTCACTTCGCCATGTTGAGCAACCAGTAGGTGACATCATCAGTTACCCAGGGGTTGCTAGGGAGACAGGGGGCTAGGAAAGGGTCGTGCTTATTATAGGTGACAGAGTACTTCACAAGACTGGAGAAAAGAGAAAACAAACACAAAACCAACTACTATGTTGGAGAGAATGGAGAATTATACTTTTTAGCACCTAGTGATAGAAATGTTTTCACCATTAATCACATGGTGATAGTATATGATTTCAGATTTTAACCCTAGGTGTGATGGATTGTCAAACGTGGTGAAATCTAAACTATAGTGACATACGCTCCGATAGACACAGACGATTTGACCCTCGGCCTCATGATGGACTGCTGCGTAAAAATCATCTACAGGAAACAGGAAACAGGAAAAAATGAATATTCATCAACACAGACAAAAGGAAGAAGGAACTGTTCATATGTACATTTAGATACATTTGATATGCTAATTATTTTAGGATATTAAATGTTTTTCCTCACAATTCTTCTGAAGAAGTCTGAAGTTTGTTTCTGGGAAATAAAACAATGATTTGGTAATATATAACAGCAGAATGGACAGCTGCAGTAAACTTTGCATTTATTGTGCGCGTCTGTCTGTGTGTGTAAAAGTATTCTTCAAAGTTAAGACTGTAAGAGAGGCATTGAAGAAAACCTGCAGACAGAAAAAGAGGGAAAAAATTGATTAATATTAATTAATTAATATTGATTAATTCAAACAGATATAAAACAAAATCTGTGATGTAATTGGCTAACAGAGGGAACAGGTGTGATGTGATTGGTTAAAGACTACAGTAATGGAGGGGCATGTACCTGTATTTAGTGTCACATTACCAAGGTAGAAATCCTCTTATCAAATATAAGCAGATTGAATACAGCCTTGCCCTTGCTAGGTCACACAGACACTGATACTGTGGCTACAAAATACCCCCCCACATGAGCAGGCTAATCCATCCACACACACACACACACACACACACACACACACACACACACACACACACACACACACACACAAACAGTGGGACTAACCTGTTACCTCCTCTGTGTTGGGGTCTACCATGCGTTCAAGTCCGTAGTCCATTGCACTGACGGTCCCTGGCTACAGACAGACAGACAAAACATTAAGTAATGTGCACGGTATAATTCGATATTTTCATGTTTTGGTTTGCGATTTGGTTTGCGACTCCCTGCAGAGACACACATCATCTCACCTGGAGATATATTCACCTGTCAGCAGTCACAGTACAGGAATAGTGTTTCTGATAATATATCTGTCTACGTGTAACGCAGGATCAAGTTATCGCCCCATAGAGACCTTGTATATAATTAAATACATGCAGCTTTTCTTCTGTCATTACTTGCTGCCCTAGAAGACTAAATAACCCTTGCTCATCAGTAAATGGCATACATTGATAGAATGAATACTTCAATCTAGTTCACATCGATCTTTAAAGTTCTCTTTCATCTCTGCTTCTCTTGCATAGCAAAGACGCTAAGGGACTCGGGAGAAAATGCAATAACTCAACAAAAGAATGTTTGACCAAACACCGTCAGTTTGACTGGTTTTAAGGGAATTAAAACGACTTCGGCTTGGATGCATATTTTATGTGGTTGAAATATCTTTCAGAAGGCTTGGTGTAATAGTGCAAAAAGAGTCAGGTGCAGGACAGCAGAGATGAGCAACACAACGTAGTGTACTCAAAATCTTACAAAGTCGAAACAAAATACCAAGCCCACCAAATGGACTGACATCAATCGAAACAATTACACACACAAACATGGGGAAACAGAGGGTTAAATAATGAACATGTAATTGGGGAATTGAAACCAGGTGTAAAAAACAAAGACAAAACAAATGGAAATTGAAAAGTGGATCGGCGATGGCTAGAAGGCCGGTGACGTCGACCGACGAACGCCGCCTGAACAAGGAGAGGGACCGACTTCGGCGGAAGTCGTGACAATATCAGCTTTTATGATGCTGATAAAGATAGCACCTTTACAGACGGTCCCCATCGCGCATTCACATTCTCTCAAGATGCTGAAAGCATAAATCATATTTCTCCACTCCTGTTCCCGAGTCAAAATGTACATTTGGTGTATCATTTTACTGCAAGAAGTGCTTAATTCTGCAGTAGTTAATATTACATTAGGCTATGAGAGAGGTTATAGAACTACAGTCAGTGTCCAGATTTCAGTTACTATTCCATTTAACTCATCTGAACACCACATTACCCTTGACGTGCCCCGTCTTGTGACTGTCGAATTTGTATAGCACCTCACAATCATCACACAAAACATCTACTGTACTGGCCCTCCCTTCTCTTTATTTTCAGCTTTTTTCTTATTGAATTAAACTCCGATATTGTCCTTTTTGCCTCAGTGGATCAACGTTAACTTTTTCTGCATTTGGCAATTGGCGTGTATTTGGTGCACTATAGTTAGGACCTCAAGCTTAGGCTTACACACTAACGCCAGATAAATAATTATTAAAGAAAAACCTCAATGTAGCCTATAGATATGAATTGCAAAATAATTATATATTTATGACATTTTAATGCATTGTTTTCTCTTTATTCAACCTGCCCGCCACCCTCCCGCACTTAATCCACACAATATTTCATGACCCTAAACCCGCAGATATAAATGTGGAGACATTGGGTTATGAGTCAACACACACATCACTAGTGTGTGTGTGTGTGCCTCACCGGAGGTCTGTGTACCACCCAGTAGGCTCTCTCCTGGCAGTCAAACACCACGCGATCCGGCTTCTTCCTCTCCTTCCCCGCCCTGCACACAGACACACACAAACAGTCACATTTTCCAAGTACACAGTCTGTCTGTGGATGAATGTATGATAGTGTAGTCTATTTCTGCCAGACTAACCTGTACTGTTCTTTAGCCTGCATCACAATGAAGTCCCACTTATGGTTCATCCACTTGTGAAGGCTGTTATACTGCACCTGAAGACAACAGACAGACGTGTGTTACCACTTTCACATTAGACAGATGTGTGTGCCTGCATGCAGGTGTGAGTGTCTCTCACCTGTTCATACATCTCCAGTATTCCTTTCTTGCGGATGTTTCTCTTAGCCAAGTATATTGCTGAGAAATAAAAATGATTTTCTATTATTTTTTTACTTAAACTTATTTGTCCACAATGTAGATGGCCTAACAATAAAGAAAACTGTAACTATGTTTGTCTTGTTTTGTGTGTATCTCACCATAATCTGTGTCCTCTACAGGCCACTGCTGGGCTGGCCAGAAGTATGGTGTCTGAGAAAAGACAAAAAGCACAGAGGTTTGGCATAGAGTTAGGCGTAAGGGGTTGGTTAAGGTTAAGATTCATGAGGTGTTGTCATTGTTACCTGAAAGCGGTAGAGAGATGCGTCTGGTTTGATGACTAGTCGCTTATGATCCTGGAGGGGGTAGATGTACCCAAACGCCACCAACATGGTGCCCAGAGCCCACGCCTCTACACAGACAGAGAGAGGGGGAAGAAGAGAAAGGGAGAGAAAAAGTGAAAAGGGGTGGGTGTTAAGGAACCATAATACTAGACAGCTCTGTGTGTATGTCTGAGAAGAAAGCTCTTTTACCTTCTGTCTCTATACTGTAGCAGTTAGTGAGCCATGCCACAATGTCCTCACCTGGAGAAGGTTACAACAAACAGCTATTATAGAGATATGACATCACATGTATGACATCAGACTCATTGATGTAACTGTCACGTGTGCTCCCTCTCCGGCCTCCGGTCACCAGGCTGCTTCCCCAGTCGTCATTGTATCTGTATTTGTTTCATGTCCTTGCACTGTTGGTGTTACGTGTTTGTTTCATTTATTAAATGTATTCACTCCCTGAACTTGCTCCCCGACTCTCAGCGCACATCGTTACAGAATGACAACTCACCAAAAGGAAGCGTTTTTTTTGTTTGTTTTTGTTTTGGAGGTGATGTCGGGTCCGGAGCTACCTGGGAGGCCTCAGTAGGAATGCCTCGGTGGGTTCGACGGGTCCCCGTGCCTCGACCGAGGCAACTGGGGAGGTCTCAGCCGGCTCATCAGGCTCTCACGCCTCAAGCAGTTCATCAGGTTTCTGCGCCTCAGTGGAGGCGACCGGTCCGCTCCTGATCCCCGGGATCGTCCCTGTGGTTGGCGTCCTGTGGCTGGAGCCAAATGCACCGGGGAAGGGGTACTGTCACGTATGCTCTCTTTCCGGCGCTCTAGGTCACCAGTCTGCTCGTCATGGCGCACACCTGTCACCATCGTTACGCATAATTGTGCATTATGACACTCACCTGGACTCCATCACCTCCTTGATTACCTCCCCTATATTTGTCACTCCATTTGGTTCCTTCCCCAGTCGTCATTGTATCTGTATTTGTTTCATGTCGGTGCGCTGTTGGTGTTACGTGTTTGTTTCATTTATTAAATGTATTCACTCCCTGAACTTGCTTCCCGACTCTCAGCGCACATCGTTACAGTAACTCTGAAATCAAAAGAGGCAGTGGAGAGGAGAGAGGGGTGATACAGTGGGGAAAAAAAGTATTTAGTCAGCCACCAATTGTGCAAGTTCTCTCACTTAAAAAGATGAGAGAGGCCTGTAATTTTCATCATAGGTACACTTCAACTATGACAGACAAAATGAGGAAAAAAAATCCAGAAGATCACATTGTAGGATTTTTTATGAATTTATTTGCAAATTATGGTGGAAAATAAGTATTTGGTCAATAACAAAAGTTTATCTCAATACTTTGTTATATACCCTTTGTTGGCAATGACAGAGGTCAAACGTTTTCTGTAAGTCTTCACAAGGTTTTCACACACTGTTGCTGGTATTTTGACCCATTCCTCCATGCAGATCTCCTCTAGAGCAGTGATGTTTTGGGGCTGTCGCTGGGCAACACGGACGTTCAACTCCCTCCAAAGATTTTCTATGGGGTTGAGATCTGGAGACTGGCTAGGCCACTCCAGGACCTTGAAATGCTTCTTACGAAGCCACTCCTTCGTTGCCGGGCGGTGTGTTTGGGATCATTGTCATGCTGAAAGACCCAGCCACGTTTCATCTTCAATGCCCTTGCTGATGGAAGGAGGTTTTCACTCAAAATCTCACGATACATGGCCCCATTCATTCTTTCCTTTACACAGATCAGTCGTCCTGGTCCCTTTGCAGAAAAACATCCCCAAAGCATGATGTTTCCACCCCCATGCTTCACAGTAGGTATGGTGTTCTTTGGATGCAACTCAGCATTCTTTGTCCTCCAAACACGACGAGTTGAGTTTTTACCAAAAAGTTCTATTTTGGTTTCATCTGACATTCTCCCAATCCTCATCTGGATCATCCAAATGCTCTCTAGCAAACTTTAGACTTGCCTGAACATGTACTGGCTTAAGCAGGGGGACACGTCTGGCACTGCAGGATTTGAGTCCCTGGCGGCGTAGTGTGTTACTGATGGTAGGCTTTGTTACTTTGGTCCCAGCTCTCTGCAGGTCATTCACTAGGTCCCCGTGTGGTTCTGGGATTTTTGCTCACCGTTCTTGTTATCATTTTGACCCCACGGGTGAGATCTTGCGTGGAGCCCCAGATCAAGGAAGATTATCAGTGGTCTTGTATGTCTTCCATTTCCTAATAATTGCTCCCACAGTTGATTTCTTCAAACCAAGCTGCTTACCTATTGCAGATTCAGTCTTCCCAACCTGGTGCAGGTCTACAATTTGGTTTCTGGTGTCCTTTGACAGCTCTTTGGTCTTGGCCATAGTGGAGTTTGGAGTGTGACTGTTTGAGGTTGTGGACAGGTGTCTTTTATACTGATAACAAGTTCAAACAGGTGCCATTAATACAGGTAATGAGTGGAGGACAGAGGAGCCTCTTAAAGAAGAAGTTACAGGTCTGTGAGAGCCAGAAATCTTGCTTGTTTGTATGTGACCAAATACTTATTTTCCACCATAATTTGCAAATAAATTCATTAAAAATCCTACAATGTGATTTTCTGGATTTTCTTTCCTCATTTTGTCTGTCATAGTTGAAGTGTACCTATGATGAAAATTACAGGCCTCTCTCATCTTTTTAAGTGAGAGAACTTGCACAATTGGTGGCTGACTAAATACTTTTTTGCCCCACTGTATATAAATGCCAGACACCTGCCTCTGAGAGAAACAACTGCTGAGACAGTTATTTTGTACCAATCCCAGACTACATGCTGTTACAGTGTCTGTAATCTAGGATAATCTTATCAGAAACGGACAAAGCTGAAGTTGTATCATTAAAACTCAAGAGTATACAGTAGGTTCTTTATCCATCTCTCTCTCCTTCATTCTCTCTCTCATCTTTCTCTCCTTACTTCTCTTCCTCCTACTCTCTCTCCCTCCCTGTCTCCCTATGTCCCCCCTCTCTCTCCTTCTCGACCAGAGGTTGTCATGGCGATATACAGTGGGGCAAAAAAGTATTTAGTCAGCCACCAATTGTGCAAGTTCTCTCACTTAAAAACGATGAGAGAGGCCTGTAATTTTCATCATAGGTACACTTCAACTATGACAGACAAAATGAGGGGAAAAAATCCAGAAAATCACATTGCAGGATTTTTAATGAATTTATTTGCAAATTATGGTGGAAAATAAGTATTTGGTCACATACAAACAAGCAAGATTTCTGGCTCTCACAGACCTGTAACTTCTTCTTTAAGAGGCTCCTCTGTCCTCCACTCGTTACCTGTATTAATGGCACCTGTTTGAACTTGTTATCAGTATAAAAGACACCTGTCCACAACCTCAAACAGTCACACTCCAAACTCCACTATGGCCAAGACCAAAGAGCTGTCAAAGGACACCAGAAACAAAATTGTAGACCTGCACCAGGTTGGGAAGACTGAATCTGCAATAGGTAAGCAGCTTGGTTTGAAGAAATCAACTGTGGGAGCAATTATTAGGAAATGGAAGACATACAAGACCACTGATAATCTTCCTCGATCTGGGGCTCCACGCAAGATCGCACCCGTGGGGTCAAAATGATCACAAGAACGGTGAGCAAAAATCCCAGAACCACACGGGGACCTAGTGAATGACCTGCAGAGAGCTGGGACCAAAGTAACAAAGCCTACCATCAGTAACACACTACGCCGCCAGGGACTCAAATCCTGCAGTGCCAGACGTGTCCCCCTGCTTAAGCCAGTACATGTTCAGGCCCGTCTGAAGTTTGCTAGAGAGCATTTGGATGATCCAGATGAGGATTGGGAGAATGTCATATGGTCAGATGAAACCAAAATAGAACTTTTTGGTAAAAACTCAACTCGTCGTGTTTGGAGGACAAAGAATGCTGAGTTGCATCCAAAGAACACCATACCTACTGTGAAGCATGGGGGTGGAAACATCATGTTTTTCTGCAAAGGGACCAGGACGACTGATCCGTGTAAAGGAAAGAATGAATGGGGCCATGTATCGTGAGATTTTTTGTGAAAACCTCCTTCCATCAGCAAGGGCATTGAAGATGAAACGTGGCTGGGTCTTTCAGCATGACAATGATCCCAAACACACCGCCCGGGCAACGAAGGAGTGGCTTCGTAAGAAGCATTTCAAGGTCCTGGAGTGGCCTAGCCAGTCTCCAGATCTCAACCCCATAGAAAATCTTTGGAGGGAGTTGAAAGTCCGTGTTGCCCAGCGACAGCCCCACAACATCACTGCTCTAGAGGAGATCTGCATGGAAGAATGGGCCAAAATACCAGCAACAGTGTGTGAAAACCTTGTGAAGACTTACAGAAAACGTTTGACCTCTGTCATTGCCAACAAAGGGTATATAACAAAGTATTGAGATAAACTTTTGTTATTGACCAAATACTTATTTTCCACCATAATTTGCAAATAAATAAATTAAAAATCCTACAATGTGATTTTCTGGATTTCTTTTTCTCATTTCGTCTGTCATAGTTGAAGTGTACCTATGATGAAAATTACAGGCCTCTCTCATCTTTTTAAGTTGGAGAACTTGCACAATTGGTGGCTGACTAAATACTTTTTTGCCCCACAGTAATCTTGAGCTCAAGACTTGGGATAAAAGGTCCGGGGTCTGTAGGAGTTAACTAACCTATAGCAGCCACTATCTGAGAGTGTTTTTATGTGTGCTTCTTTGTGTGTGTTTACCTGTGATAGCGTGAGGTATAGTAGTGATAACCAGTCTCTGGGGTTGTGACTTGACTCCAGTCTTTGGATCCTGCATCTCCAGCATCACAGACTCCACCTCGCAGACAGCAGGAAAACAGGTCATAAAGACAACAGACATTCACCACTACAGAGGCGGTTCACTCAGACAACAGATTGTCAAGACAACAGGTTACCATGACAATAGGACAGATAGTCAACAGGATACTATGAAAATGAGACAGGTCAGATCCATATGCATAGAATTAAATCTATAGAATCCTATTACTTTTAAATAGAACTATTACTATTAAAGGGAAATTTCATTTCTGAGGCATTTCTAGGACAGTGAGATGTGTTTCACACATAATTGCCCAAAAGGAAGGCAGGTTAGGGCTTCACGCACTGGATGATGCACCTTATGACGGCTTCCGGTATATTGATATTGGGAGCACATGTTGGTGGAATCAGATTCCTTACCACTTACATCAAAATACAGAACAATACACAATTTAACCACCCCACTAATTGTATTGATCTCTATTAGACTGGCTAGCTAAGCATACCTAAAATGGACATTTCAATATTGTCAGCTTGCTATTAGCTAACTAGCGTCACTAAATTGGCAGCAAGATTGCTATCCAGCTGAGACTGGCTCTGAACCAACTAACCAACCACAGACGATTTATTCACATTCATCATTGCTATCAACACACAAATAGAGAGTGTTTTCCAGACAAGGGTGGAATGGATGGCTACCAAATTGAGATACCAAATAAGAGTAACATTAGCTAGCTTACGTTAGCTAACGTCAGTCAAAGATAGAACAAACAAACATGTTTAATCTGCTGAAGGTAGCTACCAGTCAAGAAGTGACTACCATGGCACAAGCTAAATTGATTGACAGTGAATATACCAAAAGATAGCTATATGATTTAGCTAGCTGATGGCTTTCTGGACAGTAACATTAGCTATCTAGCTAACTTACCCAGCTAACTTACCCAACTAGTTTAGCAAGCTAGCTAACATTAGCTTACCTCTAATTGAGAATTTTCAATTTTGTTGTGAAGGAAAACATTTATGGTATCGCATCACTTCTCAGCTGTTGTCTAAATGGATTCCCCATAATTTCATAATGAAAATCCCTCTGATAATCTTTGGTCAAATTTTGGATAACCGTAAACCACTGGTAGAAACTGGGTGATAATCTTTGTTCACGGCATCATTCTGGATAACTGTAAACCACTGGTAGAAACTGGGTGATAATCTTTGTTCACGGCATCATTCTGGATAACTGTAAACCACTGGTAGAAGCTGGGTGATAATCTTTGGAAACGGCATCATTCTGGATAACCGTAAACCACTGGTAGAATCGGGGTGAATCTCTGGTAGGTAGAACTTTGAAAGATAACACATTTTTGCGCTTGTTTGTAATTAGCACAGCTAGGCACAGAACACCAAACGGGCATGATGACAAACCTTATTGAAAAACAAAAGTTTTCAAAACAATTACTGTGTGTTGGTCATTCAAAGTAAACAACGCCATCAGCATTTGCTCTGAACGCTAAACTTTGTGGTTCACTATGAGCTCCCGAGTGGCGCAGCGGTCTAAGGCACTGCATCCCAGTGCAAGAGGCGTCACTACAGTCTCTGGTTTGAATCCAGGCTGTATCACATCGGGCTGCGATTGGGAGTCCCATAGTGCGGCGCACAATTGGCCCAGGTTTGGCCGGGGTAGGCCGTCATTGTAAATAAGAATTTGTTCTTAACTGACTTGCCTAGTTAAATAAAGATAAAACAGATATATATATATAAAAAATGAATGAGCAGACGAATACACAGGGAGTCAAAACTTTGTTTTGGATAATTGTGATGTTTATGATAAAAACGTAATGTTGATAATATAGTAATGACTGTATGTCGTGGCAGAGCCAGGGTGAAATTCCCCTTTAAATATTAATTTAATAGGCTCTCTGTGCATGTATGAGTGCATGGGGCCTCTCAACTTTACAGTTGGCACTTGCACATTATTTATTACAAGTTTTAGTTGAGGTTTAGGGTTTAGTGAGTGTGTTGTTCCAAATACAATGCTTTTAGTTTTAAAAATATTTATGGATAACTTATTCCTTGCCACCCACTCTGAAACTAACTGCAGCTCTTTGTTGAGTATTGCAGTCATTTCAGTCGCTGTAGTAGCTGATGTGTATAGTGTTGAGTCATCCGCATACATAGAAACTCTGGCTTTACTCAAAGTCAGTGGCATGTCGTCAGTAAAAAGCAAGGGGCCTAAACAGCTACCCTGAGGAATTCCTGACTCTAACTGGATTATATTTGATAGGCTTCCATTATAGAACACCCTTTGTGTTCTGTTAGACAAGTAATTCTTTATCCACATTATAGCAGGGGGTGTAAAGCCATAACACATACATTTTTCCAGCAGCAGACTATGATCAATAATGTCAAAAGCTGCACTGAAGTCTAACAAGACAGCCCCCACAATCCTTTTATCATCAATTTCTCTCAGCCAATCATCAGTCATTTGTGTAAGTGCTGTGCTTGTTGAGTGTCCTTCCCTATAAGCATGCTGAAATTCAGTAAACAAATTCTGAAATTTGTTTACTGTAAAATAGCATTTTATCTGATCAAACACATTTTTTTCCATAAATTTACTAAGGGTTGGTAACATGCTGATTGGTCGGCTATTTGAGCCAGTAAAGAGGGCTTTACTATTCTTGGGTAGCGGAATGACTTTAGCTTCCCTCCAGGCCTGAGGGGACACGCTCTCAAGTAGGCTTAAATTGAAGATGTGGCAAATAGGAATGGCAATATCGTCTGCTATTATCCTCAGTAATGGTCCATCTAGATTATCAGACCCTGGTGGCTTGTCAATCACCTCTTCCACACTGACTTTACGGAACTCAAAAGTACAATTCTTGTCTTTCATAATTTAGTCCGATATACTTGGATGTGTAAACCAAGCTGCCCTGGCTGTTTTAAACCAGGATGCCCTGGCCTGTCTCTGACTGATGTGAAGGGGCTTTCTGTCAGAGTGGTGTCTGTCTGAGGCTTTGATGTCATGTAGACAGTTACGCCATACAGCGCTAGGCTCAGCCAAACCACAGTGGACTCTCAGGACCCTCCGGACACTAACTGTCTCTGGGCCAAACTGAGCCTGTAAAAAGGTTGAGGCTTTAGCTCAGTCGGCTAACATCATTATTTTTAAACCTTTATTTAACTAGTCAAGTCAGTTAAGAACCAATTCTTATTTACAATGACGGCCTACCCCGGTCAAACACTAACCCGGACGACGCTGGGCCAATTGTGCGCAACTATGGTTTGCATGCCCTGCTGAAGGACCCTATCATGCGGAATAGGAGGTTGGAGTTCGTTGCTTCCCAGTGGTGTTGAGTATACCGGTAGCTAGACCATAGACTGCTGGTTATGTATCTGGCTATGTATATTTTGATAGTCACTATCACTATCATTGTTAGCATAGCTGATGTTAGCTAGAAACACGATAATATTTAAAAAGAACAAATAATTAGTAGGAAAATCAATTTGTCATGATTGCGATGTCGCCAGATTGTCTTTAGAAGCAGTATAACTTTAGCCAGCTAACTTTAATTGAAGGGACCACTGTATTTTAGTTAGATAACATTAGCATTGCTTGCTATTTTTTTACTTTGCTAGTAACAGTAATCGCAACATTGGCATCTCTCTAAAGTACACTTTACAACATCATAATATGGCAAGGTTGTTTCCTACTAAATATTTGCCTTCTTTAGCAATGTAATCGTATTTCCATGCCACTCTAAGTTAGTGTAATTTAGACAAAACAGTCACATTAGCCTCCGTGGTGCAACCCATCTAGGGCACAAATAAATACTTGGTTGCAGATACGGTGGCACTAGCCAACTTGTGTCTGACTACAACAGTGTACTAACTAGCAGCAACAAACTCAAACCAACACAAGGCCATAGCAAACCATGTCACAGTTGGTTGCATAGTGTAACGGCATCACCGGCCTGAATCTAATCCAATCTGGAGCCAGTCAGTCTACATCTGTAAAGCATAGAATTAGCTTCCAAACGAGATTACATAATTTCTCGAGATGTTTATAATTTTTTTATTTTATTTCACCTTTATTTAACCAGGTAGGCAAGTTGAGAACAGGTTCTCATTTACAACTGCGACCTGGCCAAGATAAAGCAAAGCAGTTCGACACATATAACAACACAGAGTTACACATAGAGTAAAACAAACATACAGTCAATAATACAGTAGAAAAAAAAAAATCTATATACAAAGAGTGCAAATGAGGTAGGATAAGGAAGGTAAGACAATAAATAGGCCATGGTGGCAGAGTAATTACAATATAGCAATTTAACACTGGAATGGTAAAAAAAATGTGCAGTAGATGAATGTGCAATGTAGAAAAACTGTGGTGCAGAGGAACAAGATAAATAAATAAATACGGTAGGGGATGAGGTAGTTGGTTGGGCTATTTACAGATGGGCTATAAACAGGTACAGTGGTCTGTGCACTGCTCTGACAGCTGGTGCTTAAAGCTGTTGAGGGAGATAAGTGTCTCCAGTTTCAGATATTTTTGAACTTCGTTCCAGTCATTGGCAGCAGAGAACTGGAAGGAGAGTCGGCCAAAGGAGGAATTGGCTTTGGGGGTGACCAGTGAGATATACCTGCTGGAGCGCGTGCTACGGGTTGGTGCTGCTAAGGTGACCAGCGAGCTGAGATAAGGCGGGACTTTACCTAGCAGGGACTTGTAGATGACCAGGAGCCAGTGGATATGGCGACGAGTGTAAAGCGAAGGCCAGCCTACGAGAGCTTTGTTGCGAAATAGGAAGCCAATTCTAGATTTAATTTTAGATTGGAGATGTTTGATGTGAGTCTGGAAGGAGAGTTTACAGTCTAACCAGACACCTAGGTATTTGTAGTTTTCCACATAATCTAAGACAGAACCGTCCAGAGTAGTGATGCTGGACGGGGACAGGTGCGCCAGCGATCGGTTGAAGAGCATGCATTTAGTTTTACTTATGCTTAAGAGCAGTTGTAGGCCACGGAAGGAGAGTTGTATGGCATTGAAGCTCGTCTGGAGGGTAGTTAACACAGTGTCCAAAGAGGGGCCGGAAGTATACAGAATGGTGTCGTCTGCATAGAGGTGTATCAGAGACTCACCTGCAGCAAGAGCGACATCATTGATGTATACAGAGAAAAGAGTCGGCCCAATAATTGAACCCTGTGGCACCCCCATGGAGACTGCCAGAGGCCCAGACAACAGGCCCTCTGATTTGACACACTGAACTCTATCAGAGAAGTAATTGGTGAACCATGCGAGGCAGTCATTTGAGAAACCAAGGCTGTCGAGTCTGCCGATAAGGATGAGGTGATTGACAGAGTCGAAAGCCTTGGCCAGATCAATGAAAACGGCTGCACAATAATGTCTCTTATCGATGGCGGTTATGATGTCATTTAGGACCTTGAGCGTGGCTGAGGTGCACCCATGACCAGCCCTGAAACCAGATTGCAAAGCGAAGGTACGGTGGGATTCGAAATGGTCGGTAATTTGTTTGTTAACTTGGCTTTCAAAGACCTTAGAAAGGCAGGGTAGGATGGATATAGGTCTGTAGCAGTTTGGGTCAAGAGTGTCTCCCCTTTGAAGAGGGATGACCGCAGCTGCTTTCAGTCTTTGGGAATCTCAGACGTCACGAAAGAGAGGTTAAACAGGCTAGTAATAGGGGTTGCAATAATTTCGGCAGATAATTTTAAAAAGAAAGGGTCCAGATTGTCTAGCCCGGCTGATTTGTAGGGGTCCAGATTTCGCAGCTCTATTAGAACATCAGCTGACTGGATTTGGGAGAAGGATAAGTGGGGGAGGCTTTGGCGAGTTGCTGAGAGGGGTGCAGGGCTGTTGACCGGGGTAGGGGTAGCCAGGTGGAAAGCATGGCCAGCCGTAGAGAAATGCTTATTGAAATTCTCAATTATTGTGGGTTTATCGGTGGTGACAGTATTTCCTATCCTCAATGCAGTGGGCAGCTGGGAGGAGGTGCTCTTATTCTCCATGGACTTAACAGTGTCCCAGAACCTTTTGGAGTTTGTGTTACAGGAGGCAAATTTCTGCTTGAAAAAGCTAGCCTTGGCTTTCCTAACTGCCAGCGTATATTGGTTCCTGACTTCCCTGAAAAGTTGCATATCACGGGGGCGGTTCGATGCTAATGCAGAACACCACAGGATGTTTTTGCACTGGTCAAGGGCAGTCAGGTCTGGAGAGAACCAAAGGCTATATCTTTTCCTGGTTCTAAATTTCTTGAATGGGGCATGCTTATTTAAGATGGTGAGGAAGGCACTTTTAAAGAATAGCCAGGCATCCTCTACTGACCGGATGAGGTCAATATCCTTCCAGGATACCCTGGCCAGGTCAATTAGAAAGGCCTGCTCGCTGAAGTGTTTTAGGGAACGTTTAACAGTAATGAGGGGAGATCGTTTAAGGGACGATGACAATCATTGACCCTGTTTTTCTGCCAGATTGATCCCCTGGTCATGAATGGATGCTGGGACCTACCAGAAAGAGCAAAGGTGGGTATCATAACATTTCCAAAAATGTGATTGCAATGGTTTAGAGACCTTCAAAAATCCTTTCATTCACTGTTCACTTTCTATTTTCACAGCTTGTCAGGAAATACCTCAAAATAAAAGTGTGTCATGAGACACAAGTACCCTTGTGACCACAAGTACCCTTGTGACCTCCGTTGTTGCCAGAGTCACCCTTGATTCCTATGAAAAGGCCATCATGAAACCTCTGATAGTGACCTGAAATACTGCTCTGATAACATAGACGGCTTCATCAACAACAACAGCTAATGTCTATTATTTCACCCTGTCACAGGCCCTCCCAGTCAACACCACCTCATAGGATTGCCTGCTGCAGTTGTAAGAGAGATGTCCAGTTTGCAGCAGAACATGCAGTATAGAGAAAACCAGCAAGGGGGCCCTCATCAGCATCATACAGACAGGCCCTCGCTGTGAGCATTCCTATGAATGGAACAGTCACCCACATGTTGGCAAGTATCCGGCCAGCAACCTTCACCTGTCAGCTGCAACAGCTTTCACGGGCTCATCATTTGTACAAATACATTTGATAATCCAATTGTGAAACATAATTATGCAAACTGACATTATTTGTTGCTTATTTTCTACTTCTTAGATGCATATAATGCCCAGGGCATAACCTAGCCTGATCACTGTGTTCACCATTATATTTCACTTCAAATTGTATGATATCTGAAGTGAAATAGAAAAGTTAATGCAGCGATCAGTTTGGTTCCACCAGGCTAATCATAACCACGATTGATAATGCAATCAGGAGGTTTGTTTGTAGTGATTGAGTAGGGAAACAGTTGCGGGAAAGGTTCTGACAGATGGGTGTGTCTCTTAAGGAACTACACTGGACTTTGTGCAAACTGGAAACCGCATATCCTGGCTACAAGGCCCTCCCTCGCCCTCCCTTTGGCAAATCAGATCACGACTCCATTCTGCTCCTCCCTTCCATAGGCAGAAACTCAACCAGGATGTACCCATGCTGTCTATTCAACGCTGGTCTGACCAATCGGAATCCATGCGTCAAGATTTTTTTGATCACGCGGACAGGGATATGTTCCTGGTTGCCTCTGAGAATAACATTGACTTATACACTGACACGGTGACTGAGTTCATCAGGAAGTGTATAGGGGATGTTGTTCCCACTGTGACGTTTAAAACCTATCCAAACCAAAAACCGTGGATAGATGGCAGGATTTGCGCAAAACTGAAAGAGTGAACCACTGCATCTAACCACGGCAAGGTGACTTGGAATATGGTACGAATACAAACAGTCCAGTTATGCACTTTGTAAGGCAGGCAAAATGTCAGTACAGAGACAAAGTGGAGTTTGCATACCGCCCCAATAGATCCACAGATGATGCAATCTAGGGCAGCAAGGTAGTGGCAGGGTAGCCTAGTGGTTAGAGCGTTGGACTAGTAACCGAAAGGTTGCAAGGTCAAATCCCTGAGCTGACATGGTACAAATCTGTCATTCTGCCCCTGAACAGGCAGTTAACCCACTGTTCCTAGGCCGTCATTGAAAATAAGAATTTGTTCTTAACTGACTTGCCTAGTAAAATAAAGGTAAAAAAAAAAATGTAATTGCCATTGCATTGCACACTGCCCTATCCCATCTGGACAAGAGGAATACCTATGTAAGAATGCTGTTCATTGACTATTGCTCAGCCTTCAACACCATAGTACCCTCCAAAATCATCATTAAGCTTGGGGCCCTGGGTCTGAACCCCGCCCTGTGCAACTGGGTCCTGGACTTCCTGACGTGTCGCCCCCAGGTGGTCAAGGTAGGCACCTCCACTACGCTGATCCTCAACACAGGGACACCACAGGGACCCCACAAGGGTGCGTGCTCAGCCCCCTCCTGGACTCCCTGTTCACTCATGACTGTGTGGCCACACACCCCTCCAACTCAATCATCAGGTTTGCAGACGATACAACAGTATAGGCCGGATTACCGACAAGACAGAGGTGAGGGCCCTGGCGGAGTGGTGCCAGGAAAATAACCTCTCCCTCAACGTCAACAAAACGAAGGAGCTGATCATGGACTTCAGTAGACAGCAGAGGGAGCACCAACACAGAACAAGTTGTGAAGAAGACACAACAGTGCCTCTTCAACCTCAGGAGGGTGAAGAAATAAAGACCCTTACAAACATTTACAGATGCACCATTTGGAGTCAAGGCAATTTTAGTCAAGGCCATCCTATTCAACTATTGCTGCACATATACTATTCTATCCTAAGTATTCTTCAGTTTAACAACATATTCTATCCACATACTGTCCATAATGGCTGTATATCCCATCACACATACATACATACATACATACATACATACATACATACATACATACATACATACAGTATCAGTCAAACGTTTGGACACACCTACTCATTCAAGGGTTTTTCTTTATTTTTACTATTTTCTACATTGTAAAATAATAGTGAAGACATCAAAACTATGAAATAACACATATGGAATCATGTAGTAACCAAAACCGTTTTGCCAGCCCTCAACTTCGTCTCGGGTCTAACACCACCCGTGCCAATATATCTTCCAAACACCGGCTTCTCGGGCATTATCACTTAATTGTACTCCGGACTCCGACATTGCTCGTCCTAATATATGTATATTTCTTAATTCCATTGTTTTACTTTTAGATTTCCGTGTATTGTTGTGTATTGTTAGATATTACTCCACTGCTAGGAACACAAGCATTTCACTAAACCAGCAATAACATCTACTAAATATGTGTATGCGACTAATACAATTTTATTTTATTTGGTGGTTGCAAGGACACACCCAAGAAACACCCACGTCAAACCACATCCCCAAGTCAACTCATGTTTGGTTTCTGTCACGGCCGCCAGCATTTCTTGAGGAGCAAGCCAAAAAACGAGGCCAAATCAGCGGGTGCAGTTCCCCTTTAAGTTACACAGAGAACCCAGTTTTAGTACCCTGTTGGTAACAGCAGTTGGCACAACAAGCATGGTCCCAGCTGGGAATGCAACAAGAGTTTGTCCTGTCCAGTACAGTTAGTCCAAATGGGTTGGATTATCTGCTGGCTGCTGGAGGTGCTAATACTAATCACACAATAATAGATCAGATAATACTGATCACACACTCCATGACCTCATCACTGAGCAGCAATATAATGGTAGAGAGAACACAGTGTCAATCAAAGCCAAAGCTACAGTACAAGTTTGTGAAAGGCTGTTCACGAAAGTAATGTATTTACACTTTGCACATTGAGCATGGGTGGTCTCATTTTACTGCATAGGCTAGCTCTCTCACACTCGTATTAACACCTGTGAAACAACTAAACATGACTAGCTGGTTAACTGTAAATATAGACAGGCTTTCCTGGGAATTATGTTTTATGATATGTGGCAACAAATCCATAACAGCTGAGTTTGAAAAATGGCTACTGTAGGAGAAAATGTCATGTTATGAAAACATTTTTTTTCCATTATGTATTATTATCATATAGGTGTATTGGGTCGACAAACCGGATAATAATACAAAACATCACTCCACGGCGCAGCGTGTGATGAACGAATAGTCAATATTTATTTTGAGAACTAAATATAGCAAAACACTGTAGACTGGATGTCTGCATCTGCTCTGTAGCATAACGATCTCTGATAGGGCTAACCTACCTTTTTAAGACATGCCATCCTAGGTCGGAACCTCTGTCCATGATCCCGTACGTTTCTGATGGTCATGTTGTCTGCCTTCCTCCCCTATTATTCGCTATGATAACGGCTACACTCTTAATGAATGTAGCCTAATATTTATCCAGCCAAAGGGAATGGGGATTGTATTAGCCAATCAGGGCACGATTCTATATTCCCACCAGTGAACCACCTGTCTGTCTGCCATAGCCTGCTATATGAAGTAAGGTACCGATAAGCTCTGCATTTATGCAACTGAGTGGTGTGACCACCAGGTGGGGACATTGGATCATACATCTCAGAGCCTAAATGTTTCATGATCAAGTCATGACTGTAATTTGGCAGTGTTGAATGTTAAATGTTAAATTAGGGCTTTGATGTGATGTGAATAATAAGGTATTTCAATGTTATAATTTTAAGAACAGCTATTTTGTTTAATTTGGTAAACTTTGTGTGGTTTAAATGTGGTTTAAATGAGGATGTAAAAAAGTTTTATCAGGGCAAAATGAAAAGAAAAATCACTTGGTTAAGTGATGAGATAATGTATTAATTTTTCATTGCAAGAAAGGCATTATATACTATATTTGTAGACTGTACTGTCATTCAAAGCACACTTTCTGGTTATATAAGAGATAGGGGCTTGCCCAAAGGCTTGGTCTTGTGTGTGTGTGCGTGTGAACATTAACACAGGCAGCCCAATTCAGCAGTGTAATCATTAATCCAAACAGTTGCAATAATTTCAGGTAGGTCCCTCCCTGTTTCGTTCCGTTTGCTTCCGTTACTAAACGTTTTGCAACAGAATATGCGTAATGAGTACACCCCTGATATTTTTCCACTTATTGGTCTTTTGTTCAATCAGATCAGCTCTTTCTACAATAATTGGGTAAAAGATCAGAATTGGGCTGCCTGTGTAAACGCAGCCAGTGTGTACTTACATAGAAATCATTATATTTCTATGGTGTAGAGTAGACAGTAGCGTTTCCGCGCTCCTCACATGAACGCGCAAACTCTTTCCCGAGTATCGATGAAGCTGGTTGAAACATGGCGGACTTCCTGCCGACCCGATCCGTGATCAACCACTGCTTCCCCGTTTGCCTGCTTACCAACACCGAGGTGGAACAGCTGAGGAAGTCTAAGGCGATTGACAAAAGTATTTCCCGGGACAAAACCTACGTGAAACGACTAGTGAAGATACTTCTACTGGGCGCGGGCGAGAGCGGCAAGTCCACTTTCCTCAAACAGATGAGGATCATCCACGGGCAGGACTTCGACCAGCAAGCTCGAGAAGAGTTCCGGGCAATAATTAACAGCAATGTTATCAAAGGTAACTAGGGAGATAGTCTACGGGACTATAAAAAGCTACATTAACATTCTTAACGTTCGTCTTTCGGGCAGGACTGTAACTTGAGTGGTGAAAACTTTTTGGCAAAGTTTCCATTATGTTTAGAAGTGGAGCTGCTAGCCGAAGTTAGCAACAGATTAACTAGCTACTGTAGGGGTTTATCTTCAGAAATACAAATTCCCCGTTTAGTGGAGGAACGCCCGTGTTGATGACTATCGGCTAGTGTTGGAGTATCTCCGTTTCTAATGTAAAATTGCCATTTTATGTTATAATTAGCTAACTAAATCAGATATACACAAATAATGACACCAAAAAAGCATTAGGACGCCTCTTTAGAAAATGACTTCCTGCTGTCAGCTCAAAAATTCAACTCCTCTGACGTTATTCTTTGAGTTTTTTGTCAGTTTCGTTTGAACAGTGGTGTAACATGCCTCCAGAGTGACCAAACTATCTAACTGTTGTTTATATCCTCCAACATTCAGACTTCTTTTAAATCAGCCTTGTTGCCTTCTGATACTTGTCAGATGGGGTTGTGAGCCACAGACCCCCGTGTGTGTGTGTGTGTTAACTCTAAACCCTATCTCTCCCCTTCAGGTGTGCGTGTGTTGGTGGATGCACGAGAAAAGCTTCAGATCCCCTGGGGTTCCTCTGACAACCAGGTGCACGGAGATAATGTGATGTCATTTGACACACGATCTTCGATGATGGTGCACGGCCAGGTGGAGACGAGTGTGTTCCTCAAGTACCTGCCCTCCATCCAGGCCCTGTGGGCCGACAGTGCCATACAACACGCCTACGACAGACGCAGGGAGTTCCAGCTGGTCAGTACACACACACACACACACACACAGCATGCACAGATACACACACACAGACTCAACAGGCCTCTGCAGACTGGCAGAGCTGAAGTGAAAGTGAAACTGAGTAGAGACCAGAGACTTGCTTCTGCTTCCTCCCTTGTCTCTCAATTTCTCTTTCTGCATGTGTGTGAGGTTGGTGTGTGTGCCGCAAGCTCAAGCTGCACGTGCATCAGTCTGTTAACTGTGCAGACCTCAGCTCTCCTCTCTTGACACCTGGTCTTTCCTAGCACACACACTAGGGCAGGGAATTGCTAGGGACCTCACGATACAATATTATCAAGATACTTAGGTACCGCTACAATATGTATTGCGGTTTTATCATGATTCTATGTGTATTGCGAATCGGTACTGCAATTTTTATTGTGTTCGATGTAATGCTCACTATATGTCTGCTGCAGAGGAACAAGGGAGAGCCATGGAAATAATGCTGATAACGTTCAAAGTTTGCGTACACAGATTTGCAGATGTTATCGCAGGTGCGGTGAAATGCTTGTGTTTCTAGCTCCAACAGTGCAGTTTATTTTACCTTTATTTAACTAGGCAAGTCAGTTAAGAACAAATTCTTATTTTCAACGACAGCCTAGGAACAGTGGGTTAACTGCCTGTTCAGGGGCAGAACGACAGATTTGTACCTTGTCAGCTCGGGGATTTGAACTTGCAACCTTTTGTTACTAACCACTAGGCTACCCTGCACACATTATCCAAAAAGAAAGAAATTAAGAAATGTCGGAAAGAATCCAATTAGCAACCCAAATAGCACATGTTGGCTCACCATTTAAAAAGATGGAGAACAAGCTATAGATGGAGAAATACTTGAGTATTGGTGAGATGTTTGTTGGTGAGATCGAGTATGATTTGTGCTGGAGTGTTGATCTGCTTACAGGCAGAACACACACGCACTCAAAGCCCTGTACCGGCTGCATTCAACACTAAGACTGACATAAAAGTGACATAGCAGTAGTACATTAGTGACAACCAGATTTACAGGATGCCAAGGAGCTATATAAGTCAGTCTCAGGCCTGAAATGTCTTGATTTTAGGGGCAAGGCCATCCCCACATACTGAGCACTTGTTGGCTGCTTTTCCTTCACTCTTCTGTCCAACTCATCCCAAACCATCTCAATTTCTTGAACTCTGTGAAGCTTTTATTTGGGCAGCTTCTGAGGTGCAGTTAACTCTAAATAAGTAATCCTCTGCAGCAGAGGTAACTTTCTTTTATTTTACCTTTATTTAACTAGGCAAGTCAGTTAAGAACAAATTCTTATTTACAATGACGGCCTACCGGGGGAACAGTGGGTTAACTGCCTTGTTCAGGGGCAAAACGACAGATTTTTACCATATCAGCTCGGGGATTCAATCTAGCAATCTTTCGGTTACTGGCCCAACGCTCTGACCACTAGGCTACCTACCCCCCCTAACTCTGGGTCTTCCTTTCCTGTGGCAGTCCTCTTGAGAGCCAGTTTCATCATAGCGATTGATGGTTTTTGCGACTGCACTTGAAGAAACTTTCAAAGTTCTTGACATTTTCTGCATTGACTGACCTTCATGTCTTAAAGTAATGATGGACTGTTGTTTCTCTTTGCTTATTTGAGCTGTTCTTGCCATAATATGGACTTGGTATTTTACCAAATAGGGCTATTTTCTGTATACCACCCATACCTTGTCACATCACTACTGATTGGCTCAAACGCATTAATTAAGAAGGAAAGAAATTCTACATTTAACAAGGCAGACCTGTTAATTGAAATGCGTTCCAGGTGACTACCTCATGAAGCTGGTTGAGAGAATGCCAAGAGTGTGCCAAGCTGTCATCAATGCAAAGGGTGGCTACTTTGAAGAATCTCAAATATGAAATATATTTTTGTTACTACATGAATCCATATGTGTTATTTCATATTTTTGATATCTTCACTATTATTCTACAATGTAGAAAATAGTAAAAATAAAGAAAAACCCTTGAATGAGTAGGTGTGTCCAAACTTTTGACTGGTAATATATATATATATTACCAATGTGTGTGTGTGTGTGTGTGTGTGTAGATATTGTTTTCCCCTAACCCTACCAAATCAAATTTTATTGGTCACATTTAGCAGATGTTATTGCGGTTGTAGCAAAATGCTTGTAAAGTTTCTTAGGGCAGCTCTGCTTCTAGCTCCTATCTGTCGGTGCCATCTTGCTAAGGGCCACCCCTCCCCTAATATGAGTAAACAACACTTAGGCTTCTACTTCCATCTTATACATACTATATCAAATTTACGGACACAGTATATTTTACAATCCTTGTTTTTTATTTGTTTCTAGTCCAATCCAGCTACTTTCAACCCCTCCCATCTATTTCTGAAGACCATCCAGTTTTGATTTGTATTTGCCATGTATTTTTCCAACTGAGCTGTTTCACAAAAGTTCTGAACCTGTATACATTTTACGGACACAGTATATTTTAGAATTAGTTGTTATTTTTAGTCCCACCCTTCAGCACCATTCAAACCCTCCCATCTATCTCTGAACATCATCCAGTTTGGATTTGTTTGCCATATATATTTCAACTGTGCTGTGATGTTTCACAAAGGTTCTGAACCTTTCTGTTCTCAGTTTCTAAAGGTTGTAAATTAAAGAAACATTTTTGCTAAGAGTTAATATATTATTGATCGATTTGACTCACTTTTTAAATCACCCAGCAGTGCTATTTGCAGAGTTAGCTCCAGTTAAATGTTACAATTCTTCAGCCATTCCTGAACCTGTGACCAAAAACAAGCTACATTGGTTGCAAGAATTTTGTATAATAATTTAAGTGAAAAATTCAAGTTTCAAATAGTGTTAAGTCTATCGGTTCATAAACCATGTGCCATGGAATCGGTACATCGAAAATGTCTTCCCAACTATTTTGCAATCTTTATGGCACAGCTGTCAATTTTTCTTGTTCCTGGTATACTTTTTTTAGTTAACCTTTTTATTTAAATAGGCAAGTCAGTTAAGAACAAGTTCTTATTTACAATAACGGCCTACCAAAAGAACAAAACACACATCACGACGAGATACACTTTATGACAATGAGTGTGTCTTACTGTGTTCCGACCATAGGAGTGTTAAGGGGATTCTTTTTATAAAAACTTCCTAATTTGTCATTGAAACCAGTATTTCTCATGTTTTAAATTTTCTTCTGTTGTCCAGCAGCCACAGACACAATCCTAGTCATTAAAAACCTGTGCTAGTTGTTGCATTTTTAGACCTTTCTACATTTCTAAAGGATATTTTCATCTCTGTCATATGAAATTGCTCGCAATTGCGGTGCGCTTTGGAAAATGGAGAAACGTCTTTTGCATTTTGGAGCATTCGTGCTTATCGCCTGCTGCCGTTTGCACATTCCTGCGCTCATAATGTGAAGAAATAGCCTAATATTTTAACATTTTAAGCTACATGTTCTGATCTGTTGCATCAGCCTCATTTGCTTTTAAAAGGTTGTACTAATTTGGGATCTAATGTCCCACAACTGTTCCAGAGTCTGTTTTGGAATATTTCTTTCTCGCACAGAATGACAAGTTGACCAATAGACAGTGGTGGAAGAAGTATGCAATTGTCATACTTGAGTAAAAGTAAAGATACCTTTAGTAGAAAATGGCTCAAGTATAAGTGAAAGTCACCCAGTAAAATACTACTTGAGTAAAAGTCAAAGTATTTAATTTTAAATATACTTAAGTATCAAAAGTAAATGTAATTCCTAAAATATACTTAAATATCAAAAGTAAAAGTATAAATGATTTCAAATTCCTTATTAAGCTAACCAAACGGCACCATGTTCTTGTTTTTCTATTTACAGATAGCCAGGGACACACTCCAACACTGACATCATTTACAAATGAAGCATTTGTGTTTAATGAGTCCGCCAGATCATTGGCAGTAACGATGACCAGAGATGCTCTTTTGATAAGTGTGTGAATTAGACAATTTTCCTGTCCTGCTAAGCATTCAAAATATAACAAGTACTTTTGGGGTGTCAGGGAAAATGTATGGAGTAAAAAGTACATTATCATCTGTAGGAATGTGGGGAATTTATAATTATTCACCCCATGGCCACTTTGGCCGCAAGGCATGGATATTTTTTTTTATGGGGCATTACGATCACACAAGGGGGCATCAACAGCCGGGAAGTCAGTCTGAGATGTAACAATTTGTGTTTATAACTCTCTGTGTGTGTCAGGGTTTTACGTCAGCCGGTAATAGCCGGCTTTTGGCCGATTTTTCTTTTTATAAATAAATGAAAAGCCGATAAATAAAACTGCCGCCAGCCAATTGCCCAGGAAAAAAAAAATCCCATTGCTAAATGATGTTTTTTAACCTATTCATTGATTGAGATACCAGTCGATGGAAATGCGTTTGACCGGTCATGCTTATCTGTCGATAGGTTCATTTTTGTAGTGCACTGCATATAGAGGCTATGAGCAGAAATCTGTCAGGACAGCCTGAGAGCTCCTGCTGCGGCTACAGCTTCTCAAACAGCTCATTCAACCAGCTCAACGTGATATTATAAGCCCAATCATTGTGTAACAATTCTAAATGCAATTGTGTGTTAACAGTTTTGATAGCCACGATAAAAAAATAAAAAATAATATTAATAATTCCACTGGTAATTAAAGCATGCTTCCCATTCACCATTCAAGTGGATGTAGGCAGGCTTCAGTGCATCACACCACTTTGCAATGAGCTGGAAGCAGTATGCATTTTGGAAACATACAGTATACTTAATTGTTTGAAGCCTGAATGTTTTACGTCATTATGAGGCATGTCTTACCTTGCTTCAAAGTAAAACCCGACCATAGAAACGTGGAGGCAATTATTTTATAAAGACTTCCATATGCCAATGAAACCAGTAGCCTATTTCTCTCGTTTCTATTTGTTTTCAATTAAACTCTTTCATTGTCCAGTAGCCAAAGCCACAATCCCAGTCATATTAGCAACCCATGCTTATTTTTGGATCTTTAGATCTCACCTCTTTCTACATTTCTAACTGATTTTCATCACTGTCACATGAAACAGCTGACATGTATAATGCGCTTTCCCGCTAATTTCATTATGGAACCAACATTCGCACGTTGCGTATTGCCTAGGGTGCGCCGTCTACTGCCTAGGGTGCACCGCCTTGTGCACATTGCTGCGCTTTATAATGTGAAGAAATAATAGTTTATCAACATTTTAAGCAAAACCTTCTGGTCTGTTGTATCAGATTCATTGCTTAAAATAAAATAAATCCTCCCACAACTGTCCCAGAGTCTATTTGGAATAGGCCATTTCTTTCTCGCCACAGTACGACAAGCTGACCAATAGAATAGGTCAACTTTTCTACTATGGGCAATAATAGATTGACATAGTGGCTAGTGATTTTGCTGTTTTGTTACTCGTCTTCTTGGCACAAGAAAAGTAAATGTGGCAGTTATTCTAACATCTTCAAAGTGCGCATCGGAATTCGGTAAGGACGCACGCCATTGCATCCTCGACTTGCATGTTCTGTTAAGATGAATAGGCCTAGCCATAATCTAAATGTGATTTCTGTAATTCTGAGTACCGTGGGTGGACGCCCTAATCAGGTTACGCACCCAATGCATATGGGTCCGGTAAATTTCTAAAATGTCCATTAGTTAAAATGCTAACGGAAATCCTGGTTGTGTGTGTGTGTGTGTTTACAGTAAGAAGGGAGGTAGGATCTGTTACAGAAAATAACAAATCGTATGCCTAGGTTTCACTTTTGGGTCGTAGCTGAGGCCATCTGTCAAATGATATCCTGGTTCCAGTAGCACAGGGCCTGTGTGTATGTTTTATCAGTGTGTGTCTCTGTGTGTGTAGTGTAGGCCGTCATTGTAAATAAGAATTTGTTCTCAACTGACTTGCCTAGTTAAATAAATGTTGAATAAAAAATGCAAAGTATTCTGCCTGTATGGACAGACACTTGAGCTCTGGTTTGCTCAACTCTACATACTCTGTAATCTTAGCCTACTGCACACACACAGGTTTTTCAGGCCAGGTGAGTTGTAAAGATAAAAGGCGTTTAGTGTTGTTATCGAATGTGTACAGTAAAACACACACGGTTGTGATCTAGTCATCACAAAGACACAAGAATAGATTGGTTTAGAATAGAGGTAGAGTGAGTACATGCTCCAACACACACACTCAGACTGGAATGTGAGCCAGTCTTGACTGCAGGCTCGTGTTTGGGCACGCCCCACTCACTGAGAAACAACACCAGGACGACAGGGTGGAAAACACACCCACACTCCGTTACACATCACATACAGGCACACAAATACTCACTTCACATGGATGCACTACAGGGGTTGGCATCATGTGGCCTAAGTTGCGCCTTGTTTACACCATTTCTTGATGTTTCTACAACTTGATTGGAGTCCACCTGGGGAAATTTAATTGATTGGACATGATTTAGAAAGGCACAGACCTGTCTATATAAGGTCTCACAATTGACAGTGCATGTCAGAGCAAAAACCAAGCCATGAGGTTGAAGGAATTGTCCGTAGAGCTCCGAGACCGGGTTGTGTCGAGGCACAGATCTGGGGAAGGGCACCAAAAAAATTCTGCAGCATAGAAGATCCTCAAGAAGACAGTGGCCTCCATCATTCTGAAATGGGAGAACTTTGGAACCACCAAGACTCTAGCTGGCCAGGGGGGGCAAACTGAGCAATCGGAGGTGAAAGGCCTTGGTCAGGGAGGTGACCAAGAACCCGATAGTCACTCTGACAAAGCACCAGAGTTCCTCTGTGGAGATGGGAGAACCTTCCAGAAGGGCAACCATCTCTGCAGCACTCCACCCATCAGGCCTTTATGGTAGAGCGGCCAGACAGAACCACTCCTCAGTAAAAGGCACATGACAGCCCGCTTGGAGGTGGCCAAAAGGCACCTAAAGGACTCTCAGACCATGAGAAACAGGATTCTCTGGTCTGATGAAACCAAGATTGAACTCTTTTACTGAATGCTAAGCGTCACCTCTGGAGGAAACCTGGCACTATCCCTACGGTGAAGCATGGTGATGGCAGCATCATGCTGTCGTGATGTTTTTCAGAGACTGGGAGACTAGTCATGATCGAGGGAAAGATGAACGGATCAAAATACAGAGAGATCCCTGATGAAAACCTGCTTAGGACCTCCGACTGGGGGCGAAGGTTCACCTTCCAACAGGAAAATGACCATAAGCACACAGCCAAGACAATGCAGGAGTGGCTTCAGGACAAGTCCCTGAATGTCCTTGAGTGGCCCAGCCAGAGCCTCGACTTGAACCCAATCTAACATTTCTGGAGAGATCTGAACATTTCTGTGCAGCAACGCTCCCCATCCAACCTGACAGAGCTTGAGAAGATCTGCAGAGAAGAATGGGAGAAACTGCCCAAATACAGGTGTGCCAAGCTTGTAGCATCATACCCAAGAAGACTCAAGGCTGTAATCGCTGACAAAGGTTCTTCGGCAAAGGACTGAGTAAAGGGTCTGAATACATGTGTAAATGTGAGATTTCAGTTAATTTTTATCAATTTGCTAAAATTTGGAGACCTATTTTTGCTTTGTCATATTGGGGTATTGTGTGTAGATTGAGGGGGGGGACACTATTTAATCAATTTTAGAATAAGGCTGTAACATAACAAAATGTGGAAAAAGTGAAAGGGTCTGAATACTGTACTGTATAAAGTTTGTTTGTTTGAAAACTACTTCTAAGACTCATACATTTTTGTTCCGAACACACTTGAGCTAAAGAGGGAGGCACACTCACAGATCAAATATACTTCTGGAATGCCGATTTAAGGTGTTTACATGTCCTAATAATTTGAAAGATTGCTCAGAAAACCATGTTTTAATTGGCGTAGGTTTACTTAGATCTTGACCTTTTGTCAATTCAAGATAAGCAGAGTTAGGTGTTTATATGACTATTGCATAATCTGCCTACTCCCATAATCAGCTTAATACCGAATTATTAGTGTGCATGTAAACGTACTCAATGAAATCAAAGTATGAAATTATTGTTATTTTCAAACATAATCAATATTTATGCTTAGTTGTGGTCAATGTGGTTTTTCAAATTATTATAATTTAGTTCCGACCCCCGACCATTCGCTACGACACAAAACGGCCCACGGCTGAATCTAGTTGCCCTACCACTGTAGTACATACACTCACTCACATGCAGCAGTTTTAGGCTGATGTGTGTACATAATCTGAGTATTAGTAGGATTGGCAATGAAGCTAAACCACATTTCTCTCCTCTCTCAGGGTGAGTCGGTTAAGTATTTCTTGGACAATGTGGAGAAGCTGGGGGAGCCGGTAAGTTTCTCTCCCTCGCCCTCTTTCCCTCCATAAATCACTCTGCCTCCTTAACACCCCCATCCTCTTCTCCTGTCTTCTACTCATCCCTCTCTCTCCTCCAGAGCTACATCCCTTCCCAGCAGGACGTCCTGCTAGCCCGTAAGCCCACTAAGGGCATTCATGAGTACGACTTTGAGATCAAGAGTATTCCCTTCAAGATGGTGGACGTGGGAGGACAGCGCTCGGAAAGACGGCGGTGGTTTGAGTGTTTTGACTCTGTCACCTCCATACTGTTCCTAGTGTCTTCTTCAGAGTATGACCAGGTACACACACAGTGGACACTCACGCACATGTAACACGCTCACCACACACCCTCTGTTTCTCACACGCACACACACACACACAACCTAATGTATTTATTTCATTTTTTTTTTTTTTTGTTCTAGGTCTTGATGGAGGACAGACAGACCAACCGTCTGAGAGAGTCGTTGAACATCTTTGAGACGATCGTCAACAACCGAGTCTTCCTCTCAGTCTCCATCATTCTCTTCCTCAACAAGACTGACCTGCTGGAGGAGAAGGTCCGTACAGTCACATTCCCCGTAATCACAAACTCATTCACCTAAGACGGTGTGCTTAGTGATGCCTTGAGTAGATTGGACACTGCTCGCATGAGTCCTCACTGAAGAAAATGGGCTCTTAGCTTTTCAGAGAGAAATATATTGATGTCAAGTATTGTATTTGAGGCCAAGCCAACCTTCTGATTGTACTGACGTTCCATGTTATGTTCATCTGATCCTTGTTCTCGGCAGGTCTTGAATGTTTCGCTAAGTGAATACTTCCCTGAGTACACAGGGCTGGACCACAGCCTGCCAGACGTCCAGAAGTTCCTAGTGGACTGTTTCCGGGAGAAGAGAAGAGACTTGACACAGAAGCCCCTCTACCACCACTTCACCACAGCCATCAACACAGAGAACATCCGCCTGGTGTTCCGAGATGTAAAGGATACTATCCTCCATGACAACCTCAAACAGCTGATGCTCCAGTGAACTATGACCTCTAGAGAGGACCTGAGCAAAACCAGCCTCCGAGAGGACCCCAGAGAGGACTTATTCTCCTGCCTAAAAGAGGACCTGATTGAGGACCTCTCACCTTTAAAAGAGGACCTGCAATAAACCAGCCTTTAAGAGGACCTGGTTGAGGACACCCGTGCCTTGGAGAGGACCTTGACGTTACACTTCTGTTTAGATGTTTTTATTTGGTTTTTACTGCCCTGTGGAGAGTGGATGGTCTATAGACTACTCTGAAGTCAGTTTGGCTAGGGACATGATTGAATGCTGGATAATAAGCTCTGTCCCTGGGTCAGTTTGATGTCTGCCCTGATGCCTACCGTGCTGTCATAGCTCCTCTCCTGTCCACTGATCTGTGTGACTAACTGATGGAGAAACCATAACGCCTTCATACAACATCTTAACCCTTAATCACTGTGTGTGTGCGCACGTGTTAATCTGTACTGAGCTATCTGTGTATACCTGTCTAGCCTTAGGTATTTGCGTTAACTATCATTTAATCAATCATGTCCTTGATCACCTACATTCCAATGTGTGTGTGTGTGTGTGTATACAGTAAAACAATGTCTGCCTTCTTATTCCCTGGTAGTTATCTTGTAATTCTTCTGTAAGGACACACACTTGCAGCAGGCAGGCAGGCGTGCCCGGTTAGCTAATATTATCTCAGGGTTGTATGGAGACCACTGTATAAATGTCGTTATTGTGTCCGTAGTCTATTGTCTAGAACCCTCAAATTCAAATCTGGACCTTCACTGCTTTTTTCTAATTTTCCCCCTCTAATCAGGGACTGATTTAGACATGGGACATCAGGTGGGTGCAATTAATTATCAGGTAGAACAGAACCAGCAGTACTCCATACCTCGTAGGGTAATATTTGAATACCCCTTGTCTATATTGGATACTCCAGGTTAAAGCTTTAGATTCTTAGTTAAATGTCTCATGTGAGAACCTGTTCTTGGATGTATTCACTAGGCACGAATTGGAAGAAACGGGGATGTACTATCTGAACTTGTCCAATAAGAAACGCTTGTTTTCTTTTTTCATTGCATAATGTTTTGCTACAGTGTGCCCTAATGAATACAACCCAGAAGAGCAGAGGGGGTTGTGTCTCAGATCCTGGGCTGCATTCATTTGGGAGCAAACGTTATAGAACCTTCAGGTAGATCCATACATGCATGTTAATTCCTATATAAGCTTTCTATAATGCCTCCCTCTCCTCCCCTCCACAATTGGTGCCCTTGTAAAGGGATGTGCATTGCGTTAGACAGCCTCTCTGACCATCTGTTTGATGTTTATAGATGTATAGACTGACTCCAATTTATATTCTAGTTGAAATGTTTTTGTTTCTTTCCTGTCTATACTGTAACCTGTGTTGTTGGTGACCATAGTGTGTGTGTGTGTGTATACTGTCCTAATGTGTATAGGTATGCTGACACTGTAAGATCTGCCACCTTATAGTGCTGAATGACAGCTAGAGACTAACTCCAGATCAGCGTTTGAACGTTTCTCTCTTGCTAAATCACACTGTGCCTTCACTGTAAGTGTATAAGGATCAACTGTCATAGTTTCCCTCTAGCTACAGAGATGACATGTCTGTCTTTCCACTGTCCCTCTCTGGCTCTGGCCTTGTACATACTGACACCTGATGCCTTAGTTGTAATATAAAACACTTGGTTTGCTTTCATGTGTAAATGGTTGTTAGAAAAGGGCAGATGATTATTCACTGATCGCTGTTTCACACTTTGCCTTGTCATTGAACAGACTATGGACATGTTTTCTTTTTTCTAACAATCAGTGTTTTTCCATGTTTAATGCCACTAACTGTTAAAATAAAACATTTCTTTAATAAAGTGTGACTTGTCATTCATTCACACCATAGACTAAAGTAGAGGTTCTCAATTCTGGACCTGAGGCCTCTGCAGTGTGCATGCTTCAACTCCCCAAGGCCTGATTAGTTCAATTGAACTTGAGTATCCTTGGTCTAAAGAGTTTAATCCTCTGACCAGACTGCCTTAAAATTTAATCTAAAAAGGCATTACATTTGATTGTTTTCCTACTGATTGACACAACCTGCTCCACATTTCCAATGTGAAAGAAAAAGTATAGAAATGTTTCTAAATTAATATGCGATGAGATCTTCATTTATGTCTTCACACCCCAGAGTTAATACTTGGTGGAAGCACCTTTGGCAGGAATTACAGCTGTAAATAAGATTCTACCAACTCTGCACAACTCTTAGAGCAACATATCCATTGTTTTTGTCAACATTTCTCAAGCTCAGTAAAGTCACTGATGGACAGCAATATTCAAACCTTTTCTACTATTTTTTTAAGCAGATTTATGTCAGGACTGAGACACTCAACACCTCTTAGAAAGCCATTCTGGTGTGTCTTCTGCATTACGATTTGTGTAATTGTCCAGCTGAAAAATATAACTATCCCATGATTAGTTATTCAGAAGACTGAGGCAGGTTTTTTACCTGGGCTTTGTTCCTTTCATATTTCTTTTGATTCTGACAAACTCCAGTCTCTGCCAATGACAAGCATACCCATGACATGATGCTGCCCCCACGATACTTGAAAATACAGAGGCAGTGGCGTGTATTCAAGGATGCCATTTGTTTTTCTGTCTTTCATGAATTTCCTTCAATTCACAAGAGGTTGAATGTACTGTGCTTTCGGAAAGTATTCAGACCCCTTGACTTGTTCCACATTTTGTTACGTTACAGCCTTATTCTAAAACAGATGAAATAAATGCAAATCCTCAGCAATCTACACACAATACCCCATAATGACAAAGCAAAAAACTTTTTGTTTTACATTTTTGAATAAAAAAAAACAAAGAAATACCTAATTTACGTAAGTATTCAGACCCTTTTCTATGAGACACAAAATTGAGGTCAGGTGCATCCTGTTTCCATTGATCATCCTTGAGATGTTTCTACAACTTGATTGGAGTCCACCTGTGGTAAATTCAAATGATTGGACATGATTTGGAAAGGCACACACCTGTCTAGTAAAGGTCCCACTGTTGACAGTGCATGTCAGAGCAAAAACCAAGCCATGAGGTTGAATGGAATTGTTTGTAGAGCTCCAAGACAGGCTTGTGTCAAGGCACAGATCTGGGGAGGATTACCCAAATGAATCACCAAGACTCTTCCTAGAGCTGGCCACCCGGCCAAACTGAGCAATCGAGGGAGAAGGGCCTTGGTCAGGAGGTGACCAAGAACCCAATAGTCACTCTGACAGAGCTCTAGAATTCCTCTGTGGAGATGGGAGAAACTTCCAGAAGAAGGACAACCATCTCTGCAGCACTCCACCAATCAGGCCTTTATGGTAGAGTGGCCAGATGGAAGCTACTCGCAGACCATGAGAAACAAGATTTTATGGTCAAATGAAACCAAGATGGCCTGAATCCCAAGCGTCACGTCTGGAGGAAACCTGACACCATCCTTACGGTGAAGCATGTTTTTCAGCAGCAGGGACTGGGAAACTAGTCAGGAAAGAGGCAAAGATGAATGGAGCAAAGTACAGAGAGATCCTTGATGAAAATCTGCTGCAGAGCGCTCAATACCTCAGACTGGGATGAAGGTTCACCTTCCACCCGGGCAACAATTCTAAGTGCACAGCCAAGACAACGCAGGAGTGGTTTCGGGACAAGTCTCTGAATGTCATTGAGTGGCCCAGCCAGAGCCCAGACTTGAACACCAATCAAACATCTCTGGAGAGACCTGAAAATAGCTGTGCAGCAATGCTCCCCATCCAACCTGACAGCGCTTGAGAGGATCTGCAGAGAAGAATGGGAGAAACTCCCCAAATACAGGTGTGCCAAACTTGTAGCGTCATCGCTGCCAAAGTTGTTTCAACAAAGTACTGAGTAAAGGGTCTGAATACGTATGTAAATGTGATTATTACTATTTTTTTCTTATTTTTGTTTTAATAAATTAGCTAAAATTTCTAAACCTGTTTTTTCTTTGTCTTTATGGGGTATTGTGTGTAGCTTGATGAGGGGGGAAAAACACTATTTCATCAATTTTAGATTAAGGCTGTAACCTAACAAAGTGTGGAAAAAGTCAAGGGGTCTAAATACTTTCCGAAGGCATTGTATCTCTCCGGAGAAAACGTCCAAGCGAACGAAACAGAGTATGACATTGCTGCCCGTAGCATTGAACGCAAGGGAAGCCAGGGAGCATTTGGCCTACCTTCATTAAAAAAGTATAAAATAATAGCCAATCAGCGTTGAGGTAGACTGACTTCAGCTGTGAATGGTCCTGGCGCAAGAAAAAAAAGTGTCAAGGGAAGCCAGTTTGGATTTGGCTTCACACCAATCACATCACATCTGGAAACAAAGGTAATTTACAGAAAAACTTGAATTGTTACATCTCGTTGTGTTGTTCTCCGGTGGCTAGCTAGCTAGCTAAAATTGTCCCTTTCCTAAATTAGCAATGGATGGAGATAAATATTTGGACATCTGTTTTTACTTAATTCTCCGTACTGGCCAGTGATTATAATGGTGATTCTGATCCAACCATAAATTCATACATTGTGCCCCTGGCCTGAGAGAATGGAAGTTCAACACGTAGCTAGATGTAATGTTAGGCTAATGTTAAGTAGCTGTCCTGGCGCATCGTTACCCATGAAAGGAAGTTAGGCTAGCGAGCAAGCATTTTAGCCAGGTAGCCTATGACAACAAAAACTAGAAGCGTGTATGACAGAGTCATAGACCGTTTGGGCAACATGAAAATGGAGGATGGCTTTGGCGTTTCCCTACAAGTAGGTTGAGTAAATGTTTTTTCTACTTGCACACACACACACATAAATCAGTACCATGGACAGCCACATATTTAGCTTACTTTGTTTGGACTAAATATTATTTTTATCTTTCAGTTGTCACTGTATTAGACTAAGCATAATTAATTAGATGTTGAAATGGGGCTGGAATACTGGAGGCAGCACCTGTTTTCTTTGCGACGAAACATCAACTTGCTTGACCACGTAGTAGATCATGTAACTGTTACTTGCAATATGTTTTGTGGACTTCACTGGACAGGTGTTGCTCTCTGGTTTTGTGATGAAGCAAAGGTTTGATTTAATTTATTCTGCCTTGGGCCTATACAGTGCATTCGGAAAGTATTCAGACCGCTTGACATTTTCCACATTTTGTTACGTTACGTAAATGCAGTGTTCCTGTTTTTTGTTTTATTTATACATTTGCAAAAATGTCAAATCTATTTTCGCCTTGTCATTATGGGGTATTGTGTATAGATTGATGAGGAAAAAGTTGTATTTAATCCATTTTAGAATACGGCTGTAACATAACAAAATGTGGAAAAAGTCAAGGGGTCTGAATACTTTCCGAATGCACTGCATATCAGTGTCAAGGCTACTGAGGGGAGGACGGCTCATAATAATGGCTGGAATGTTACAAATATAATGGCATCAACCTATGGAAACCATGTGTTTGATGCAAGTAACAAATGCTTGTTACTTGTTAGATACTACTGCATGGTCGGAACTAGAAGCACAAGCATTTCGCTACACTCGCATTAACATCTGCTAACCATGTGTATGTGACAAATAAAAATTTGACAAATAAAATTTGATTGATTTGATTTGATTTGATTTGATATCATTCCACTAACTCCGTTCCAGTCATTACCACGAGCCCGTGCTTCCCAATTAAGGTGCCACAAACCTCCTGTCGTGTCAAGGCATATGAACTAACAGGTTATAGAGCAAACAGCGCAATTATCACAACACAGGTTGTAAAATGCGTTATTTTTTTCTGGCTTGCCTTCCCCAGTGATTTTACCCACGCACCGCTAAATGTGATAACTGGCCAAAGGGTGTGTAGACTCACTAGGCACTGTAGTGGAGCTGCAGTTTCCACTAGGGGGCAGCAAAAGTCTATTTTAAAAAATCACGCCCACTGTCTTGACTACTACATTTTATCTGTTGTTTTTATCTTTACAACTGTAACCAATTGCTGTATTGGTAACGCGTGAAATAACAGTTTAACAAAAGTAATGTCAGACATTCGGTAACCAGTTTATAATAGCAATAAGGCTCCTCTGGGGTTTGTGATATATGGCCAATATACCACTGCTAAGGGCTGTGTCCAGGCACTCCGTGTTGTGTTGTGCTAAGAACAGCCCTTAGCCGTGGTATATTGGCCATATATCACAAACCCCGAAGAACCTTATTGCTTAAATAATGTATAGATCATGTATAGTTTTTTATTCTGACATTAAAGTTAGTCATTAGAGGTAAAAAAATAAAACATCTAAAAATACATCATAATTAATATAATCTATACTGAACAAAACTATAAACGCAACATGTAAAGTGCTGGTCCCATGTTTCATGAGCTGATCCCTGATTTTTTAAATATGCACAAAAAACTGATTTCTCATTTTGTGTACACATTTGTTTACATCCCTGTTAGTGAGCATGTCTCCTTTGCCAAGATAATCCATCCACCTGACAGGGGTGGCATATCAAGAAGCTGATTAAACAGCACCTTGTGCTGGGGGAAATAAAAGGCCACTCTAAAATGTGCAGTTTTGTCACTCAAAACAATGCCACACATGTCTCAAGTTTTGAGGGAGCGTGCAATTCAATCAAATTTCAATCAAATGTATTTATAAAGCCCTTCTTACATCAGCTGATTTCACAAAGTGCTGTACAGAAACCCAGCCTAAAACCCCAAACAGCAAGCAATGCAGGTGTAGAAGCATGGTGGCTATGAAAAACTCCCTAGAAAGGCCAGAACCTAGGAAGAAACCTAGAGAGGAACCAGGCTATGAGGGGTGGCCAGTCCTCTTCTGGCTGTGCCAGGTGGAGATTATAACAGAACATGGCCAAGATGTTCAAATGTTCATAGATGACCAGCAGGGTCAAATAATAATAATCACAGTGGTTGTCGAGGGTGCAACAGGCCAGCACCTCAGGAGTAAATGTCAGTTGGCTTTTCATAGCTGATCATTCAGAGTATCTCTACCGCTCCTGCTGTCTCTAGAGAGTTGAAAACAGCAGGTCTGGGACAGGTAGCACGTCCGGTGAACAGGTCAGGGTTCCATAGGCAGAACAGCTGAAACTGGAGCAACAGCATGGGCAGGTGGACTGGGGATAGCAAGGAGTCATCAGGCCAGGTAGTCTTGAGGCATGGTCCTAGGGCTCAGGTCCTCCGAGAGAGAGAAAGAAAGAAAGAGAGAAAAAGAGAAAGAGAGAATTGACATGCTGACTGCAAGAATATGCCCACCAGAGCTGCTGCCAGATAAATTAATGTTAATTTCTCTACCATAACCCGTCTCCAATGTCGTTTTAGAGAATTTGGCAGTACGTCTGACGCTTCTGGCAGAAGGTGGCGTTTGGGAACAGTAGAGAGGAGGTGGGAGTGGTCAGCCCAGACCCCGCATCCAAGACCACCCCACCAGCACAGCTGACCTCAAACCTGACTGTCAGTACAGCAAGACAACCGTACTGGACCATAACCCAACCATAACCTCTGCCTCAATAAAGACAGTCTATGCAGCAACAGGGGACCACTCACGGTCAACCACGTTTAAACAATGCTGGATCGTGTTCAGACCACAAACACTGATCATAACAAAGACCATCTATACAACAAGACCAGATTACTTTTCACGGTTGACCTTGTTCAAACCTCAACCACAAACCCTGCCCTCAGTGGTAACCGTGAAACTGTTGGCATGTTAGCACCCGAAGCTAACTCAGTCCAGACACACACCCTCAGACCTCACTAACTGAGCTAGTCACAAGCAAAAGCCAACACTAACCGAGAGGATTAGAGATCTCAACAGCAACATACAACCCATCCTTCCCCCCCTCCCTTTTAGCCATCACCTCTCTTCCCTCTGCCCCTTCCCTCACCTCTTCAGGATTACCCCACCTAGGCCTGAATAGGGGGTCACCCCACCCCAGCCTTTTCATTTCTCTCCCTCCCTCTGTGTCTCCATCCCTGTACTCTGATCCTCCTCCCACCTCACTCAATACCCCTTGGACCCCCCCAGTGGGATGTAGTAGGTACGGACGCAACGCTTGAGATGCTCCTGCCCTATCAGAGGAAAGGACTCAAGATAACGTCATCACCCTGCTCTCTTACTGGCCCAATACTGGAAGGGCTGATGCTTCATCATCTACTCGCTTCACTCCCTGTCTCCCATCCCTCTCACCCTCCCACTCTTTCTGCCCCTCCTCTTTTCTTTCTTTCACCTTCTCATCATTGCGAAGACAGCAACAGCCAATCAGAGCGTGACGAGGGGAGAGAGCGCCACTCAACACCGGGAAGTACGGCACTGAGCAGAGGATAATGGGTCAGTAGTGTTTGTCTAGTCCTACTTTATTTAGACCGGCTAACACCACACACACACACACACACACACACACACACACACACACACACACACACACACACACACACACACACACACACACACACACACACACACACACACACACACACACACACACACACACACACACACACACACACACACACACACACACACACACACACACACACACACACACACACACACACACACACACACACACACACACACACACACACACACACACACACACACACACACAGAGTGTCTTTTCGATTATCTCAAGATATCTCTCACTTCCAACTCTCATTTTCTATCTCTCTCTAGGATAGCAGTGGTACTACGGGAGGTACTGTATATAGACGTGAGGAAAGGTGGAATGGGAGGAGTGGCCATGCTGCTTGCAGGATACTGCATCCTCAGCTACACCTGCAGCTTCCCACACATCAGTAAGTGTGTGCATGTGTTTGTCAATTCAAACTCTTTAAAGAAAATCTTTCTTTAATGACCATCTATAGAGCATGATCGCTGGAGGAAGTACCACTGAGCCCTGGCAGTAAGGGTCAGACTAAGGGAAAACCTCTGTCACTCGTGGTGAAGACAAGATGTGCAGAGCTGTAGTCTCGTGTTACCTGGAAATAAAGGCTGGAAGAGCTGAAGCTATGGCGAGTTCTCTACATAGAATCGTCTGTGAGAGGAGGGAGAATGTGAACAGAGCCAACACTAAGGTGCTGAGTGAAAAAGTCTCATTTCAGTTTTAAGTTTCATGTCTTCTAGTCTAGACCTTATATATACACTATATATACAAAAGTACGTGGACACCCCTTCAAATTCGTGGATTCGTCTATTTTAGCCACACCCGTTGCTGACAGGTGTATAAAATTGAGCACTCAGCCATGCAATCTCCATAGACAAACATTGGTAGTAGAATGGTCTTACTGACGAGCTCAGTGACTGTCAACATGGCGCCATCATAGGATGCTCCCAGTTTGCCAGTTTGTCAAATCTCTGCCCTGTAAGTGCTGTTATTGTGAAGTGGAAACGTCTAAGAGCAACAACGGCTCTGCCGCGAAGTGGTAGGCCACACAAGCTCACAGAACGGGACCGCCGAGTGCTGAAGTGCGTAGCGGGTTAAAAACGTCTGCCGGGACGGGGGCTTGGGTTAAAAATAAGAAAATATAGGACAAAACACACATCACGACAAGAGAGACAACACTACATAAAAAAAAGGGACCTTAACAAGCCAGCAACACATGACAACACAGCCTGGTAGCAACACAACATGGTTCAAATATTATTGGGCACAGACAACAGCACAAAGGGCAAGAAAGTAGAGACAACAATACATCACAGTAAGTGTCCATGATTGAGTCTTTGAATGAAGAGATTGAGATAAAACTGTCCAGTTTGAGTGTTTTTTTGCAGCTCGTTCCAGTCGCTAGCTGCAGCGATCTGAAAAGACAAGCGACCCAGGGATGTGTGTGCTTTGGGGACCTTTAACAGAATGTGACTGGCAGAGCGGGTGTTGTATGTGGAGGATGAGGGCTGCAGTAGATATCTCAGATAAGGGGGGAGTGAGGCCTAAGAGGGTTTTATAAATAAGCATCAACCAGTGGGTCTTGCGACGGGTATACAGAGATGACCAGTTTACAGAGGAGTATAGAGTGCAGTGATGTGTCCTATAAGGAGCATTAGTGGCAAATCTGATGGCCGAATGGTAAAGAACATCTAGCCGCTCGAGAGCACTCTTACCTGCCGGTCTATAAATTATGTCTCCGTATTCTAGCATGGGTTGGATGGTCATCTGAATCAGGGTTAGTTTGGCAGCTGGGGTGAAAGAGGAGCGATTACGATAGAGTAAACCAGGCCTAGATTTAACCTTAGCCTGCAGCTTTGATATGTACTGAGAGAAGGACAGTGTACCATCTAGCCATACTCCCAAGTACTTGTATGAGGTGACTACCTTGATGTGCTACCATAGTGCCAACTGTAAAGTTTGGTGGAGGTGGAATAATGGTCTGGGGCTGTTTCATGGTTCGGCTAGGCCCCTTAGTTCCAGTGAAGGGAAATCTTAACGCTATAGCATACAATTACATTCTAGACAATTCTGTGCTTACAACTTTGTGGCAACAGTTTGGGGAAGGCCCTTTCCTGGTTCAGCATGACAATGCCTGTGTACAAAGTGAGGTCCAAACAGAAAGGGTTTATCGAGATCGGTGTGGAAGAACTTGACTGGCCTGCACATAGCCCTGACCTCAACCCCATCGGACACCTTTGGGATGAATTGGAACACCGACTGCGAGCCAGGCCTAATCGCCCAACATCAGTGACCAACCTCACTAATGCTGTTGTGGCTGAATGGAAGCTAGTCCCCGCAGCAATGTTCCAACATCTAGTGGAAAGCCTTCCCAGAAGAGTGGAGGCTGGATAGCAGCAAAGGGGGAACCAACTTCATAATAACGCTCCTGATTTTGGAATGACATATTCGACTAGCAGGTGTCCACATACCTTTGGTCACGTAGTGTATCAGTAAATATCTGAAGTATTTATGTGTGGCATTTTTTTTTTCTGTTGTGATGAAAGGGAAGGATACTTCAACAGCACTTGTATTTCTAGGACTAGTTCATATTTTTTGTGTGAACAGCAACAAAGTGAAACCAGAACCTGTGAAGGGCTCCCAAGACTGTCCACCTGCTGTCTTGTCCCTTTTGGACTGTTTTTGTATATGGCTCATGATTTTGCTATACCAGCAACATGCTACGTTGTAAGTCTGTGGTGCCTTGAATGAATTGAATGTGAATTATGACCAGCAGTATGAGTTTCAAACTGGACCCCACAACAAACTGAATGTCTAAACTACTACCAATAATACATTTGTTGGAGGATGTATTAAATGAATCAGGCTGAGCCAGTTTATGATTGTATTCAAAATGAATTTATTATTGACCTATTTTTGCTGTTGTAAACACAGAAACTAGAAATTAACAACTGACAGTATTTTGTAACAATTTCTCTTGGAACACTTCAAAGCCAACAGAATAAAAAATAACTTCATTTTTCTCATGTTTTTCTCTGGGGTTTTCCTTACAAATAAAAGTATAAATATTTTGTGTTTCACGTTTTCATTTTTTATACAAAAAAAAACCCTATACAAATCATGTAGATAGTGAGACAGACCAAAAGAAAGTCAACAGTGAAAACGGGTCAAGAAAGTAGAAATGTATTGCTCTCCTTGGCGGAAAGGGCATAGTCTAGTACTTCAACCCCTCAAGACACTCCTGTGTGAAATTACTTCACGTTTCCCATATAGTCCACTACTTTTGAGTCACATAGCGTGAGTTACATAGGCTCTGGGTAAAAATATATGGGGAATAGTGTGTCATTTGAGTGTCGACCAACAGACACAGGGGTCCTCAGGACCAGGGCTGAGAAGGCCACACCCAGTGGTTGTGTTCCTCTGCTCAGACCTTGCTCGCACATGCCACATATATTCTAGCAATCTGCTGCCCGACGTCACGGCACAGTCAATGACGTGGCACGCAACCATTGGTTGATGTATGCAACGTTTGAGCAGGAGAACACGACCATTCAATCACTTTCTCACTCAGACACAAGACAAACTGACAAACAGGAAGAGACGTGTTCTCCTTTCTATCTAAGGCCTTCAGTCTGTTCATTCAGTCAGTTTAAAAGCATAGTTTACATACACTTTTCTCTCATCTCTTAACTGTTGGGAGGGAGAGAAGGATAGAGTGGAGGAGGGGAAACTAAGTGTGCTAGGGAACGAGTAACATTCATCCGGGGTGAGTGAACACACCAGCACACGTACACAGAGAGTGGACATACATATACAATCCATGACCTTCCAGGGTCATTGTATCACATGACAGTAACACATTACCATGGTTGCGTGTTGACGTCGCTGGGACACACATCACTAACAACACAAATAATAGTGATGTTTCATTTCTAAAAATTAACTAAATCTAATCTAAATAAAAAAAAAGATAAACATGTCATAACATTTCTTCCTCAATCTGAGGACTTAGCTCCCCCCAACACCAATACACTTGTGTGTGTGTGTGTGTGTGTCTTGGTTCTTCTATACTTGTGGGGCCAAGGATAGTAAAACAAGGAAAATTCTCCCTCGTGGGGACATTTCCCACATCCCCATGAGGACAATTGCTATTTTGAGGTTAGGTTTAGGGTTATGCTTAATATTAGGGTTAGGTTTAGGGTTTGGGTTACAGGTTAAGGTCAGGAAAAATAGGATTGTGAATGGAAATCAATTTTAGGTCCCCATGAAGATAGAACAAAATGTGTGTGTGTGGGTTGGTTCTTCTATCCTTGTGGGGACCTAAAATTCCCACAAGGACAGTAAAAATATTTATAAAAAAATCTCCCTCGTGGGTACATGAGGACAAAGGCTATTTTAAGCTTAGGGGTTAGGTTTATGGTTATGGTTAGAATTATGTTTAAGGGTTAGGAGTTCAAATCAAACTTTATTTTGTCACATGCGCCGAACCGAACACAACAAGTGTTTAGGGGTTAAGGTTAGGTAAAATTGGATTTTGAATGGAAATTAATTGTAGGTCCCCACGAGGATAGAATAACAAAACGTGTGTGTGTGTGTGTGTGTGTGCGGAGGGGCATCACATACCTTTAAGGTACATAAGAAAAATGTCAAATAAGATACATTTCAAAAACTGACAGAAAACCAAAAGCTGCTTGTTTAGTAGTTTGACACTCAGAGTGTGAGTGAGTCTCTCTGGCTTGACTATGAAAACTGAAGTATAGAACAGAAAAATAACAATATATTTGTCAAATCCATCAATGACAATGGTATTATACACTGAGTATACAAAATATTAAGAACACCTGCTCTTTCCATTACATAAGACTGACCAGGTGAATCCAGGTGAAAAGCTATGATCCCTTAATTATGTCACTTGTTAAATCCACTTCAATCAGTGTAGATGAATGGGAGGAGAAGGGTTTTTAAGCCTTGAGACAATTGAGACATGGACTGTGTATGTTTGCCATTCAGAAGTCAAATGGGCAAGACCAAAAATGTAAGTGCCTTTGAACAGGGTATGGTAGTATGTGTCAGGCGCACCGGTTTGTGTCAAGAACTGCAAAGCTGCTGGGTTTTTCACACTCAACAGTTTCCAGTGTGTATCAAGAATGTTCTACCACCCAAAGGACATCCAATCAACTTGACACAACTGTGGGAAGCATTAGAGTCAACATTGGCCAGCATCCCTGTGGAATACTTCCGACACCTTGTAGAGTCATTCCCCGACGAATTGAGGCTGTTATCATGGGAAAAAATGAGGATGTTCCTAATATTTGGTATACTCAGTGTGTGAAGGTGTGTAATGTCAGGTGCAAAAATTAAAGGACATTTCATACAAGGCTTCCTCATGTAAACATTTGAAGGACAACATAGAATTTCTCAGGCACAGAATCATCATCTTCCTCCTCCCTAAACTTCAGCATAATGGCACGTGGCTAAAGTTGGGGTTCAGGGGGTTGATATCTTCTTCCAGCTCACACCCAACAGGATATGATGTAACAGAGGTCATGACCCCTGGCTGTCCTACAGTAACCATAGTACTGTAACCATAGAAAAAGAATCTAGATTATATTTCTATGACTGTAACTAACTCATAGCTGGTTGAAATGGACTGACAATGGGAGAGCAAAATAAGAAAATAAACAATAACAAACGTGTAGCCCCAAGAACGAGCCAGGGGGGCAAAGGATGGGAGGATGAGAGAGATGGAATGGTGGCACGTCCGTCTGTCTAACATTCTAGGATGCTGTTCACAGCTGCCTCTAGAACAGAGTCTGTGTCGGGCAGGGTGGGAGGGAGGGGCAGGGGGGGAGGGAGGGGCAGTGGGGCCTGGGGGTGAGAGGAGGACAGGTGAGACAGGAACTGAGTCTGTACCGGCTCTGTCGACATCGCCGCTGTGGCAGTAGCAGCCACATTTCCGTGGTGATAGTTGCTGTTGTTGCTAGAGGCAGCTTTGTTTCCATATTTGCTATGTTGAGTCCTCCTCAGGTCCATGATACTCTTAAAAGAGTCTATTCCTCCTCTCCCTCCTCCCCCGCCTCCCCCCGGATCTCCATAGCCCGACTGGGGGTCTGTCCTGTAAGGGGGGTCTGTGGTCGCCCCCCTTCCTGTCTGTCTACCGCCGTAGCTGGACGAGGGGGAGGAGAGAGGGTCCAAGGGGAGGCAGGGGGGAGAGAGGGGAGACGGCTTCACCCCACAGCAGAAATCTTCCAAGAAGCCATCTATGGAGAGAGAGAGAGAATGATAAGGAAAAAAAAGAATGGTCCACACTTTTTTATTGGTCCACACCCCTGCCAGGTCCCGCCTCCTCACCTGGGTCCACCAGTATCATACGTTTGTCTTGTGTCAGGTTCTGGCGCTCCTCTTGGTTGAAGGTCCTGTCAATCATCACCATCTCTGAGGAGGGACTGGTGCGCTGCAGGGAGGGGAAGGGACTTCCTGTTAGCACAACACTTTTCAAAGATTCAAAATAAGTGTGTGTGTGCGTACTCACCTCAGCCTCCACCATCAGCAGTCGTCTGTATTTGTTGATCAGGACCTGGGTCCTCTTCAATACTTGTGTCGCCATTGACTCAAACTCATCATCCACTGTTAAGATACAGAACACAGTGGTTACACAGACACACTAGTGGTGCATGGGTTGACACATAACCTGCAGTCCAAGCGACAAAGAAATGATCAGTCTATAATTTTAATGGTAGGTTTATTTGAACAGTGAGAGACAGAATAACGACAAAGAAATCTGGAAAAACGCATGTGAAAAATGTTATAAATTGATTTGCATTTTAATGAGGGAAATAAGTATTTGACCCCCTCTCAATCAGAAAGATTTCTGGCTCCCAGGTGTCTTTTATACAGGTAACGAGCTGAGATTAGGAGCACACTCTTAAAGGGAGTGCTCCTAATCTCAGCTTGTTACCTGTATAAAAGACACCTGTCCACAGAAGCAATTAATCAATCAGATTCCAAACTCTCCACCATGGCCAAGACCAAAGAGCTCTCCAAGGATGTCAGGGACAAGATTGTAGACCTACACAAGGCTGGAATGGGCTACAAGACCATCACCAAGCAGCTTGGTGAGAAGGTGACAACAGTTGGTGCGATTATTCGCAAATGGTGAAAGTGTTGTGGTCAGATGAGACCAAAATGGAGCTCTTTGGCATCAACTCAACTCGCCGTGTTTGGAGGAGGAATGCTGCCTATGACCCCAAGAACACAATCCCCACTGTCAAACATGGATGTGGAAACATTATGCTTTGGGGGTGTTTTTCTGCTAAGGGGACAGGACAACTTCACCGCATCAAAGGGACGATGGACGGGGCCATGTACCGTCAAATCTTGGGTGAGAACCTCCTTCCCTCAGCCAGGGCATTGAAAATGTGTCGTGGATGGGTATTCCAGCATGACAATGACCCAAAACACACGGCCAAGGCAACAAAGGAGTGGCTCAAGAAGAAGCACATTAAGGTCCTGGAGTGGCCTAGCCAGTCTCCAGGCCTTAATCCCATAGAAAATCTGTGGAGGGAGCTGAAGGTTCGAGTTGCCAAACATCAGCCTCGAAACCTTAATAACTTGGAGAAGATCTGCAAGAGGAGTGGGACAAAATCCCTCCTGAGATGTGTGCAAACCTGGTGGCCAACTACAAGAAACCGTCTGACCTCTGTGATTGCCAACAAGGGTTTGCCACCAAGTACTAAGTCATGTTTTGCAGAGGGGTCAAATACTTATTTCCCTCATTAAAATGCAAATCAATTTATTACATTTTTCACATGCGTTTATCTGGATTTTTTTGTTGTTATTCTGTCTCTCACTGTTCAAATGAACCTACCATTAAAATTATAGACTGATAATTTCTTTGTCAGTGGGCAAACGTACAAAATCAGCAGGGGATCAAATACATTTTTCCCCTCACTGTGTGGCTAAGCTTCCCCTAAAGTAAATTGAATTGACAAAATTATAATGCCTAATTAGTCAATTACGCAAATAAATTAAAACATAAAAATAGGCTATGACACCAGAATGCATGATTTGGCCAAAGAGGATTATTAGCTCATTTAAAAAAATTATCTATGGATTGTTTTAAAATCACATTGCCTCCAGCGGAAGGGCCCACAATTTGGACAAATACCAAATAGATGATTGTTGAGTTGCGACTGTCAGTGAAAAGTAGAGGCCCAGCCAGGCATAGGCCTATTGCAATATTTCAAAATACAATTGCGGGAAAACAGTTTGGAAAGAAAATAGCTATTGCTGTAAAGCAGTGTTTCCCAAACTCGGTCCTCGGGACCCCAATGGGTGCACGTTTAGTTTTTTGCCCTAACACTACACAGCTGATTCAAATAATCAAAGCTTGATGATTCGTTGATTATTTGAATCAGCTGTGTGTGCTAGGGCAAAAAACATATACGCGCATCCCTTGGGGTCCCCAGGACCAGGTTTGGGAAACGCTGCTGTAAAGAGAAGACAATGAAAAGACTAATCTGTCTTTTAGCTATCAAAATTCACAACTTAATTTAATGAACAATATAGCCTTTCTCAGGGATCGTCAACTAGATTCAGCCGTGGCATGATTTGCAAATTGACTGCAAGAAGCCCAAACAGATATAATACTTGACTAAAACATTATAATTTAAACCCTTGCTTACATATTTGAATACGATCACATACACTCAGCAGACAGTTTATTAGGTAAACCCATCTAGTACCGGGTCGGAACCCCCTTTGTCTCCAGAACAGCCCAAATTCTTTGGGGCATGGAAACGTTGCTCAACGAGTATCAAGGGACATAACGTGTGCCAGGAAAACATTCCCCATACCATTACACCACCGACACCAGCCTGTACCGTTGACACCAGGCAGGATGGGGCCATGGTCTCATACTGCTTACACCAAATCCTGACTCTGCCAACCGCATTACGCAATAGGAACCGGGATTTGTCAGACCAGGAGCTATTTTTCCACTCCTCAATTATCCAGTTTTGGTGATCACGTGCTTCTTCTTGTTTTTAGTTAATAGGAGTGGAACTCAATGTGGTCATCTGGACAAGGACCGACGAGTTGTGCGTTCTGAGATGCTTTTCTGAACACCACTGTTGTGCTGCGCCGTTTGTGGCCCGCCTGTTAGCTTGCAACGATTCTTGCCATTCTCCTTTGACCTCTCATCAACGAGCAGTTTTTGCCCACAGGACTGCTGCTGACTGGATGTTTTGTTTGTTGCACCATTCTCAGTAAACTCTAGACACTATCGTACGTGAAAAGCCCAGGAGGCCGGCTGTTTCTGAGATACTGGAACCGGCATGCCTGGCACCAATGATCATACCACGCTTAGGTCACTCTTTTTGCCCTTTCTAAAGTTCAATCGAATAGTAACTGAATGCTCTATATAGCAAGCCACGCCCACGTGACTCACTCTGTAGGAGCGAACCATTTTCGTGAACAGGGTATTGTAATAAAAAAAACTGGCCACTGAGTGTATCTCTCTCTACTATGTGTGTGAATACTTTGGAGCATATTTCTGAAATTGAAATCACTTGAAGCTAATTTGCTTGTGTTTTTACAGTCAGAAAAAATATATACACTACCGGTCAAACGTTTTAGAACACCTACTCATTCAAGGGTTTTTCTTTATTTTTACTATTTTCTACATTGTAGAATAATAATGAAGATATCATAACTATGAAATAACACATATGGAATCATGTAGTAACCAAAAAAAGTGTTAAACAAATCAAAATATATTTTATATTTGAGATTCTTCAAATAGCCATCCTTTGCCTTAACGACAGCTTTGCACCAGAATCATGAGGTAGTCACCTGGAATGCATTTCAATTAACTGGTGTGACTTCTTAAAAGTTAATTTGTGGAATTTATTTGAGCCAATCAGTTGTGTTGTGACAAGGTAGGGGGGTATACAGAAGATAGTCCTATTTGGTAAAAGACCAAGTCCATATTATGGCAAGAACAGCTCATATAAGCAAAGAGAAACAACAGTCCATCATTGCTTTAAGACATGAAGGTCAGTTAATACGGAACATTTCAAGAACTTTGAAAATGTCTTCAAGTGTAGTCGCAAAAACCATCAAGCGCTATAATGAAACTGGCTCTCATGAGGCCTGACAAAGGAATGGAACACCCAGAGTTACCTCTGCTGCAGAGGATAAGTTCATTAGAGTTACCAGCCTCAGAAATTGCAGTCCAAATAAACGCTTTACAGAGTTCAAGCAACAGACATATCTCAACATCAACTGTTCAGAGGAGACTGCGTGAATCAGGCCTCCATGATCAAATTTGCTGCAAAGAAACCACTACCAAAGGACACCAATAATAAGAAGAGACTTGCTTGAGCCAAGAAACACAAACAATGGACATTAAACCGGGGAAAAGAATTGTCCTTTGGTCTGGAGTCCAAATTAAAGATTTTTGGTTCCAACCGCCGTGTCTTTGTGAGACGCAGTGTGGGTGAACGGATGATCTCTGCATGTGAATTTCCCACTGTAAAGCATGGAGAAGGAGGTGTGACGGTGCTTTGCTGGTGACACTGTCTGTGATTTATTTAGAATTCAAGGCACACTTAACCAGCATGGCTACCACAACATTCTGCAGCGATTCGCCATCCCATCTGGTTTGGGCTTAGTGTTTTTCAACCAGACAATGACCCAACACACCTCCAGGCTGTGTAAGGGCTATTTGACCAAAGAGACTGATGGAGTGCTGCATCAGATGACCTGACCTCCCCACCTCCCCAACCAAATTGTGATGGTTTGGGATGAGTCGGACCGCATAGTGAAGAAAAAGCAGCCGCAAAGTGCTCAGCATGTGGGAACTCCTTCAAGACTGTTGGAAAAGCATTCCAGGTGAAGCTGGTTGAGAGAATGCCAAGATTGTGCAAAGCTGTCATCAAGGCAAAGGGTGGCTATTTGAAGAATCTCAAATATATTTTGATTTGTTTAACACTTTTTTGGTTACTACATGAATCCATGTGTTATTTCATAGTTTTGATGTCTTCACTATTATTCTACAATGCAGAAAACGTTAAAAAAATAATAAAGAAAAACCCTTGAATGAGTAGGTGTTCTAAAACCTTTGACCGTGCATATATCAGTTTATTTTGCTCAGAAAACTTGGGGGCCAAATAAAACAACGCCAGTTGGGGAACCCTGGCCTTTATTATTGGCCCCAGCGGATGGCATCGGCCATATCCCCGGTGAGTGCGCATATTCACTATTTATCATTGTTGGGTCAGTGCCACTTGAATGTGTATTTGGATAATCATTTTCTCTTCCAGGTCAGATGGACGTCACATTGTACTTGTCTCCCCTTCTCATAGGTCTATTATATGGATTATACGTTTTTTATTAATCTCTTTGTCAGTGTCAGCAGAGTAGGCTACCCTGTAATTTTTGTCATTTAAAAAAAGATTATGCTAATGTCTCCAGTCATAAAGTGTAGTAGAATTGCATGAAATGTGTTTAGAAAAGGCCACCTTTTTCCCCTGCAAAGAAAGGAGAAGAAACTTATCTGACATAGGTGGTGTCAGAGGAAGGCCCAAGGGTACATGTAAGGGTGCGTGATGGGCTCCCGAGCGGCATCTCAGTGCTCTGTGCTAGAGGCATTACTACAGACCCTGGTTCGATCCCGGGCTGTATCACAACTGGACGTGATTGGGAGTCCCACAGGGCAGCGCACAATTGGCCCAGCGTCGTTTGGCCGAGGTAGGCAGTCATTGTAAAATAAGAATTTGTTCTTAACTGACTTGCCTAGTTAATTAAAGGTTACATTTTTTTAAATGAAGATTACGCTTTTCAATGCAATGATGTAATACAATAGTTGAAATTGAATAATATTAGTTTCAATGTTTACATTTTCTGATCCACTCGTAAATATGAAAGCAACTTAAATTTCACATTTTTCTACCCTGTAAAATTTCGATTTTGATAGTTTTTCAAATTTACCTTGTGTCATTTGAAAAAATGAAAGTTTAAATATTGGTGCGGTTAGGAAAACTGGGTGACTTCTAAATACGTGGTTCAAGTGGACGCTACCATTACAGTACACAGGGAGTGACCCTGCTCATCCAAAGTGGTAAATGAATGTGGTCCTTTGGAGGAGAAATCGCTCTCTCACACACACACCAGACAGGACAGCTGGTAAAGGCGAGTGCTGCAAGTCATGGACTGGTCCTGAGGTGAGGTTTGGCACATGCACACACACACCAAGTTTTTCCCTGGCAACTTATAGGCATACACTCATCTAACGGCCATGTTGCCTTATGAGCTCAATCAAAAATCTCTTTGCACTGTCACTGACTGTAAAGATAGTTTGCCTAAATTCAGTTTGTGACAAAACAAGCAATGTATAGTGTAAAGAATCACTGTACGATCTAAACAGCTGTGAAATTTCCAAATAACAAAAAATATTGTATTTTCTGATTTTTTAAGCTGGTCTACAAAACCGAAAGTCAAATGCACAAAAGCAAAACTTAACGGGAAACATAGAAATAGCACACATAGAACAGATCTACTGCTTCTTAAACTTGCTTTCGATGAGAATGACAGATCTATAACTCATATTTCTATGTCAATTTGGTCAGGTTGCACAAAAAGTTACATATTACAGCTTTAACAGTAGTATTTCCCCTTTATGGCAACTATCCTTCTAACGACTGGAGGCTAGTAGGTTACATGAGCACGCCCAATGAAACAAATTACTGTATATTGGGATCGTGTGTAAAGCTGCCCTCCCAAATTCACTACAACACCGCTATTTTGCACCCCATCATCCAAACCTTTAGGCTAATAGTACATTACAGTGGGAAAGTGAAAGTTAATTAGACTATAGCCTATCTGAATTATATCCAACAGATGTGGGAGGAGTGAAGCAGGGATTTTACGCAAACGTGTCTGCGGGAGGAGAGGCAAATGAGCTAATTTTAGGCGCTGTTTGAATATATTGAAATAATAATTTATCTAAATAGGCCTATTAGATCAATGATGATCAATGATCATAGGCTACATATAAATAAATAATCAAGGTGTGTGTGAGAGATATCGACTCCAAGGACCACATTAATTTACCACTTTACAGTGTAGACAAGGCTAATCTCCCCCCCACACTGAAATGGTAGCGTCCACCTGAACCAAAGTGATGAACCCCATTTTTCCAGCCACACTAATATGTAGGTCAATTAGAACATTTTACAAGGTAGAAAAATTTGAAATGTAAACCATTTCAACCGATTTTCTATTACTCAATTTCAACAAATGGACCAAAAAAAAAAGAAATTTAAACATAGAAACAAAAATGATATTGTTCAATTTCAACGAGTGTATTAGATCATTAGATTGATAGATGTTACACGGACTTCTGTCTGACTTTGGGCTGTCGCACATGCACCTCCGGGCGGGTGAACAAACAGCTGACCTTGGGAAAACTCTTCCTTGTTGGGCGGAGCTCCGTGGAACACGTGGTAGGGGGAGGAGTCTGTGCAGTGCGTCATCCAATGAGGTGAAGCGGGCGATGTCAGGTGACAGAACCCCCGTATGATCCATCCTCAACTGCTGTAGCATCCTGGAGACACACACATAGTACACTTATCGCACACACACTCCAGCAGCCCCCTAATCCATTGTTTTTGTCCAAATTGCTCAAGCTCAGTAAATTTGGTAGGGAATCATTGATGGACAGCAATATTCAATATTCAAACCTTGCCTCAGATTATTTAAAGATTTAAATCAGGATGGAGACTGGACAATACAGGAACACTCAACACCTCTTAGAAAGCCATTCTTGCTATTTTGTTTTTTTTGTTGACAGTAAGGTACTTGTTACCCAGAAATGATTTGACATTGAGATAAAAACGGATGCATTGGACCTTTAAGGCAGCAAATTTTAAAACTGTGCAAGGGGTGTGTAGACTGTCACAAGAGCACTGCATGCACACACACATACGGCATCTATACACATACACTACTTACATTCCTCCTCTGGTGAGCTGCTGAGGGGCCGGCCTCTTCTGAGTGCTGACCTACAAGAGACACATTTCAATATCATCATCATCATTATCACCACATCACACAGGGCTGTAAACCCATGTTGCGCAACATTTATATAGGCCACTATTAAAAAGAAGAGGATCCCATCAGCTTTCATTGGCTAGGCCTACTATATTAATTTCTCAACTTTCCTAATATCAAGCACATTGCTTCGCTTTATAAAAATCGGGGCAGCCTACCTGACTAGCATGAAAATGAACCACGGGAAAAGCATCTTCCATTGGCTATTCAAGTGCATACGGGTAGCCTATTGGTTAGAGCAGTGGGCCAGTAGCCGAAAGGTTGCTGGATCGAATCCCTGAGCTGACAAGGTAAAAATCTGCCACTGAACAAGGCAGTTAACCCACTGTTCCCCGGTAGGCTGTCATTGTATATAAGAATTTATTCTTAACTGGCTTGCCTAGTTAAATAAAGGTTACATTTAAATACGGATGACATGTATTCTTTGACCCTGACCCTGTTCCGTGAATGATAATGGCCCATTCTAAATCTAAACTAATTTCACACATATACTAAATAATATATGTAAAGACAAGATTAAATTGAAAATAGTTTGATGGGTGAAAATATTATCACTTGTGAATGATGCCAAGCGTGTGCAGTCTAAGGCCAGAAACAGCGTGACTTTTTCAAATCATCTTATGCATCATGTATCCTAGCCCATAGGCCTATATGTTTTGATAAGGTTTGTATCACAACTAAAGTGGCCAAATAACTTCAAACGTAGCCTATAATCCCAAGACCCCTGGAACACAGTTGGAGAGCCCAGAGCCTAGTGAAACATTTGCTCTTATAAGCCCAGTCATTGTTCAATCACGTATGAAAACAGAGTTTTGACTGGACACTATTTAAAAGAGGATGCCAGCTTTCTCGTGCTGCTATATTTATTGCTCAATTCTTAAAGATTAAGCACATTAACACACTACAAACAGTGTAGCCTATCTGGCATATTAAAAACGTAACCTCCATTCACTATTCAAGTGCAGGCTACGGATGACATGTTTTTGTTTTTCTGGGACATTCTAAATAAAATGTTATTAAGAATAATCTTATGGGTGAGAATATTATCAGTGCTTGTCAAATTGTGAATGAGAGACTGATGAAGTGTGTGCAGCCTGCGCAAGAAAGCCTGTGCTTGCCTTTCATGTGACTTTTTTCAAATGATCATTAGACTAGCATCATGCAGCCTTAGAATGTGTTACAAATCAAAACATATAGCCCAACGTTTGTATCACAAGTAAAGTGTGTATCACAAGTAAATTACTCTAAATTAAGCATATTGGACGACCTGTTTCTTTGTTAACCGCTCAACACAGAATAACCGCATGTGCGCACTCCCTGAGAAAAATATCCTTTCTATTTTATTCAGCTATGTTCAATTGTATTGTTCTTACTATAAAATAATTATAAGCAAATCTTGCCTGCTAAATAATCTAGCATAGCCCACAGCCATACAGCATAACATAAGGACGACTCAGAATATGTGATTCTGTTCTTCTGTAATAGGCTACATTTTCTTCATATCATGTTTCTTTAGACCTGCCTAAAATAAATAATGGATTTATTGTGATGGTGTAGGCTATATTAAATGTATTTATTAGACTTTTTCAAATTCAGATGTTCCAAAGTTCCGCATTAGAGGCTTGTAAGCAAAGCATGGAAGCTGGATATGTTAAGCATGTTTATGTTACTTAACGGTCAATCAATTACTGTGAGACCGGCAGTTAGTTGCATGACAATCACCAGCTGACAACATTTCATGACCGCACACACACAGTGTATAACATGTAGAATACCTGTGTGTTTAGCGGGGCGTCTTGGCTGATGTAGGTCATTGTTTTCACAGCTAGGAGACAAATGAGAAACAGAAGTCAGGAGAGGGGTTTATATACATCTATAACAACAACACATACAAACACAAACCTTTGTTTCCAAGGAGGTTGACGAGCTGTGTCTGAGCCTGCTTGTCCTGAGGAATTGGAGAACAAAACAATACAAAAACATATTATAGAAATGAGTTCAAAGAGGGTAATAATTAAGTGAGAGAGTTGTAGTTAGTACCTGTGTGTACTCCTGTTCCTGTGTGGCAGTACCAGTACAAGAGAGAGACAGGGGGGAAAGGGAGCTGCTGTTCTGAGTCTGAGACAGTACGAGGCGCTGCACTGGGCTGCCCGACACCTGCCCTCGAACCCCAGTCGCCGTTCCAACAAGCGTCAGGCGCCCCTGGTTTGATGCCGCCTGGACTGGGGCAGGGTTCGTACCAGGAAAACTCTGCCATGTTTGGGTCATGGCTCCTCCTACTCCCACCTGGCTGCCTCCCACCTGGATCAGCTGACCTCCCGCCGTAGCTGTGAAGTTCTGCCCGGCGACGAGCTGTACTGTGTTCTGATTGGCTAGCAGGGATGATTGGGATGGGTCTGAGGGGCCATTGTGGTGGACCAGGTACTGCCCTGGGGGCAGGTTGGCCTGGCCTTGCTGTCCCTGGTTCTGCTGCCCCAAGGGAGAGTGGACCAGGATGGAGCCGTTAGCTGTGTAGTGTCCCTGGGCCGCGGTGTTAACCATGGTGGTGGTTGTCGTCTGGAGACCCAGACTATAGACTGTCTGAGCCCCAGCTTGAAGGGGTTTGGGCTGGATAGGTCTGACCAGAGCCTGGGTGCCCCCTGGTCCTCTCTGGATGATGATATTCTGCAGGGGGATGTTCTTAAAGGGCAAGCCCACCTGGTTCACCTGGCCCACTGGGGAGGGGGTGGAAAACACCTGCCCTCCTGCTGCTACTCCCCACCGCCCCCCCTACCCCACCACCCTGCCGGAGGAGGATCTGTTGGACCCCTCCTCCGCCAAAGGACCCCAACACCTGGATGTGCCCCCCTGCCTGGCCATTAGGCAGCTGGGACACGCCCTGGAGGAACTGACCACTGGGAAACGCTGCTGTCGATGTGGTGACCCCACTGCCGTACCCCCCCGAGACCAGCTGGGGGGGGAATGGGGAGGAGGCCGAGGGGAGGGGAAGGGGAGGTGGTTGGGAGTCTAGCATGGCCTCCTGTTCCAGAGTCTGTTCAGTGATGTCTGCCTCCATGAGAGACTTCTGCAGGATGTCAAAGGGCTGGTCTTCTCCGCCAAGATCCATTCCTCCTGGAGAAGCTTCTCCCCCCATCTCATCCTCAATGAACGATAGACTGCTGGAAAGCTGGAGGCCCACCCCCGCTGAATCCTCAAACTCTTCATCTTTGAGGCCGGAGTTAGAGCCAGCCTGAGAGAAAGAGAACACTTTATAACTATGCAAGCTCCATCAGTTTATAAACCCATTACCAGCAGGTAAGTGCAGATTTACTTCTACTCACAGTGTTACTGGTGAAGAAGGTTCCGGCAGAGCCGTACGCTGCGTTCGTCACGTCATCCTCCTCAATCTGAGGGAGAAAATACACGTCACTTCACCTGTATACAAAGCAGCATGCTAATATTCTATGACTTGAAATGGGCATAGATGAACTAGTAGACCAGAGGGGGAGACACTCACAGACTTGTTGGTGGAGCCGTGGAGGTAGTCATTCAACGCCTGCACATCCCTGGAGGACAGAAGGAGGGCGAGAGCTTGAGTCATAGACCATCCGAATTTGACTTTTTTTTTTAAATGCAATTTATTTAACATTCGTAACCCCTGGGCAACAGACTTATCTGTTCCACTTGCCATTACTAATGCCTTATTGTTAGATGTTTGTAGATGTGTTATAGATAGTGTTTGTGATTTATGTGTTATATAGATTTACCCTATAATAGCCAGAAGACGGCGATCGTCCTCATCATCCATGACACCTGGGAGAGGAGAGAGCAGAGAGATGGATGAAGTGAGTAGAAAGAGGTGTAATTGCGTAACGGATAAGAGGGAGATATCCTATTAGGATTTCAACTGTATACACTCTATGCTAAAAAGCTCATAAATGCAATATAAGAGCTCTTATTCTAAACTCTCTGACTATTGCTGCAACAATTCTTATGAATGCTTGTGATCACTAAAGAGTTACGGAAAGTAATGCAGAGACGTAGGCAGTGAGACAACACAGAGGACGTGCTGGGTGGGTAGGTGTGTCACAGGCGGCCGGTGGCACCTGAGGAGGACGGGGTCATGGTAATGATTGGAATGGAGTAAAATTGAATGGTATCAAACACATGGTTTTTGAATATCATTCCATTCACTTCATTCCAGCAATTATTATGAGCCGTCCTCTTCTCAGCAGCCTCCTGTGTGTGTCAGACTGTATCTGCATGCTTATCTCTGGTGTGGTAACAGTTGGCGACGCAATAAAACACTCACAGCTTTCTGACAGCGAGCATGGAATCATTCATTAACCACCACCTTTTATTTCCTGTGATGGAGTAGTGGGCAGAGTGAGAGACAAGAGAGATGAGAGAGGAGAAAAAGAGAGATGGGGGAGGCACAGAAAAAGAGAGAAGTTAAGAACAATAGTATTAAAAGCGCAGTATTGCCCCCATCCCTCCACCTACCTATTCCTATTGAATGTGAAGCTCCCGCCCCTACCCTTCTCTCTTCTCCTGCACATTGGTCTACTCTCCTGTCACCTCCCATTGAATGAAGATGGTCATCAAAGTGTAAATAACTCCACCCTGTTCCCTTTAAAATGTTGTTTATTTGGGAGTTGAATGTTTACAAAGCATTTGCTTTGTTTTACAGCCAACATTCCACAGAATTAACTCCAATGATGCTGGCCTTGTACTGTGGTGAAAGGGGACATAAAACATTTAATAATGTGGTGAATAGCAATGAGGAATCAAATCAGTAAATGTAGCATTAGAATATTCTCATGGGGAAGCTGTGTATTTAGTTAATTCATAGAGCTGCAATGCCTGGGTTAAACAAGGTGGCGTTTTGAAAAATGGCTTGCCACTGTAGGGGGCCTGTGATGTGTCCAACTGTAGCAACATTTACATTTTTGACTTCTTTGTATCTTTCATTCGACGTCATGTCGAATTACAAATGTGATACATTGTGTAAAGTCAGTGATGTAACATTGTGCTCTTGCACACAAATAACCAGTCGTGAAAACAAAATGGCGACTCGGCCACCATCTTTGGTTGAGAAAGAACCAAGCCTAATAAGGCTAAAAAAGCAATGCGTCATAAAAGCTCTGTTACAATTGAGTAGCTCAATGTAGGGAATTGCACGATTATTAATAGTTCATAAAACTGGTCGTTTTGGAATTGTTAATGAACTAGCTGTATTTTCTAAATGTAGGCTGCCAGCCTGTTTTTTTTGCTAGCAGCCCAGATATCTAGCTAGCTGCTAGCATACGCAGATAAGAGTGACACTTTATATTCAGATTTCCACCAACAAAAAAAGGAATAAAACAGTAAAACTAAATTTTATTTCACAAATTAAACCGATACACGTGCTCTTTGAAGGGTCCCTCCAAGTGTGTCCGTTTTAAGATATTTACTGACAAGATAACTACGACGCCATTACCAGGTTAACGTTGGCTAATCGGCTAGCTAACCTCTAATGAGGTCCCTTTTCAACATTGGGGTTATTTTGTCATAGGGGCTGGATTAGCTAGCACCACTAAATGGGGGATATGGCTACACGTGTCAAATAACTGGCAAAATGCACACTATCACCCCTGGAATATTTAGCTAGTTACATTTTCCAAATTTCACAGAATTTTGAGAATGTGGAAAACAAGCAGCAGTTAGCTAAAAAGTTGTTAGCTTGCCAGTTGCCCAATAAATTGAAAATAGTCGGAGAATATAGTGTTTCCTCTCCCCTACACCTAGCTTAGTCACTGTGTTAGTGATCGGAGTAGGCGTACAAGACGATATGGCTAGCAAGGGTCTGAGTAATTTATAAACCAGTTTATGCAAAGAATAGTAGACACATTTAGCTCCAATTGAATTTCGACATCGAAATAACACCCTCCCAAATCGTAGCATCGCTGTGCCATCAGACAAACAGCTAGCAACGACGTTGTGCCGCGGTTTTAAGCTTTGGAAACATCGTTTAGACCACAAGCTGATGTACAGCTTGCGATTTATGTCCAAAAATAGATTGAATCGACAGACAATGATAATCGCATTCGAGCACAAAAAGCCTGTCCTCCCAGCCTCTAGCTGGTCGCTGACGTGCTCTCTTTCTCTGCTGTGCTGGGTTAGACTTCAGAGGTTACCATTTGTCTTCTATTTAGCTCATCTGCCAGCATGCAATGCAAAACGTCAGATTTCTCTCGATTGGCTGAACAGACATATTTCAATCGTGGAATTTACGACCGCGCGGAGTCTTCAGCAACAGCTCGTTGGGCTAGCTATTTGACCGCGGATTTGTACTTGTAAACATCGGCCTGTTCAAGGTTAGCTAGCCGTTGTCGCCTATTTAGAATCGTCGGATAGAATTCGTTGACACGGCTAAACAGTGTCAATACCTAGGTGTTTTTTTCGATTAGCATAACATAAAGACGACTGAAAGAAGGCAAACCCTTACTCCTGTCTCACTCCTCTTGAAACCCAATATCTCCATTTGGCAACTTTTAATTTGCTCCCCCCTCCTTCTCCTCCTCCTCCTTCTTCTTCTCCCACTCATATTTTTCCCACTGTCCCTGTTCTGTCTCAGATAGATTTCTCTCCACTCTCACTCTCTTCCCTCCCCGAAGGAAGGGAGGAAGGAGGTTGTGTGTGTTTTTTCCTAGAAATTTTATCACAAAATTATAATACACTCAAAGGGAAACTCACCGTCATGAAAAAGCAGTGCCTTGTCAACGGGGTTTCCTCGCCATCACAGCACGGGTTGTGCCGCTCCAGCAGAAGGCAGTAACATCAGAGCATACTACAGATAGCGTTGCAATATTCCATAGAAGTAACATAGAACGGACAAATAGTCACTACACTCTAAATACTGAAAAACTATGTTCTACCATTCATTAAAGTTTTTTTTAACTTTCATGACAGATATTTAATAATTCTTCTCCCCTATGAATAGGACATTGTTTTACAGTAGACTTGGCCATTATGAACGGTAGGGGGCGGGCCACTAGTAGATGCCACACCTTGATGTGGCTGATAAAGTAATTGAAGAGGCTGTACATTGTGACTACAGAGAGATCAGCAAAACGATTCCACTCACATACCCTCCAATGGGATATAGGAGGGGGGGAACAGTTTTTATAAGTCATCTCAGATGTAACACAATTAATCATATTCACAGTGCTGCTATGTACACCGTTTCAATAAGAGATGGGGGTCAAATACACACATTGTATGTAATTCAGTCTAATCTGGTGTAAATTCTGTGAATTCATGTAGGCCTATTGTATTCCATATACTACAGACCCATTTCTTATACTTGCATCAGCAGTCTGCGTTGGAAGAGTGCAGTTATTTCTTCCTGCAGAATAATTAACAGGTACTGTATTTGAAAGTGAAATTGAGAAATGCATAATAAACTCTTCTACATCTACTGTGAAGGTGGCATACTGATATACTACTTTACTATTCTGAAATTTGTCTTCTATTCTCCTATATTAAAGCTCAGGTTTTGCTTAATATGTGCATTGTCATCCTTCCACTTGCTTTCACAATGGATATTTGCAGTGGTGTAAAGTACATAAGTAAAAATACTTTAATGTACTACTTAAGTATTTTTGGGGGGGGGTATCTGTACTTTACTATTAACTTAAATTTTACTCCACTACATTCTTAAAGAAAATAATGTACTTTTTACTCCATACATTTTCCCTGACACCCAAAAGTACTTGTTACATTTTGAATGCTTAGCAGGACAGGAAACTGGTCCAATTCACACACTTATCAAGAGAAAATCTCTGGTCATCCCTACTGCATCTGATCTGGCAGACTCACTAAACACAAATGCTTCATTAGTAAATTATGTCTAAGTGTTGGAGTGTGACACTAGCTCTCTGTAAATTATTAATAACTTTTTTTTAAATCATGCTGTCTGGTTTGCTTAATATAAGAAATTTGAAATAATTGATACTTTTACTTTTGATACTTAAGTATATTTAAAACCAAATATGTTTAGACTTTTACTCAAGTAGTATTTTACTGGGTGACTTTCACTTGAGTCATTTTCTATTAATGCAACTTTACTTTTATTCAAGTATGAAAATTGGGTACTTTTTCCACCACTGGATATTTTTTATGGGTTTAAACAATTATGTATGAACTTGGGTGGAAGTGGGAGAATGTAGCAAACAACGCTCCCTAATCCACCAATGGAATGACAGTATAGTCACAAACGGGGAGAGATGTATCCAATAACAAGGCCGTTTGTTACGAAGCAACCGCATCTCTTCCGTATTCGAGTCTTTGCGGATACAAACAACATCAGTGAAAACATGGACGTGGAGAGTGGTATTTGTCAGGGAAACGAGGATTCTGGTCCCAGTGAGTCCGGCATTAAGATCCCGGACAGGATGCTGAAACGAGAACAGGATAGGCTCGAGGACGTGGAGAGAAAGAAAGAAGCGAAAAATAGCCAGTCTGTCACGGAGGAGAAGAGTGGGTTCTTCACCGCGACGTTCGGTAGTGAAAGGGCGACTATCGAGGAGTTACTGGAGGGCTGCTCGGGGGCTACTGACCGCGCCCTGGCCACTCAAACCTTGGAGAAAGTGACTACTAAAACACAGCTCCTCCAGAAGTTTCTAAATGATAGCATGGTGTTTTTACCGCAGTACGAGCTGAGACAGGCCCAGGCGGCGCTCCAGAAACTACAGAACTCTTTGGCCGAGAAGAGAGACGAGATTCTCCCCAAGAAGAAGTTCGCCTTTAGGTCGCGCGCAGCAAATACACCCAAAGTAGACCCACCAGCTCCACCTGTAACACCTAAGGATTCTGGCCGAACTAAAGTGGATGGAGCCATAAGTCCCCCAGAGCAGTGTGGCTTCTCCCACTTTGAGGCCCAGGTAACAGTCCCTAACATAACAAGATCCATTCAATAATTTATTCTGAGAATGTTTGTCTCTAGTCAATTGTGGTTTAGATTCTACTCTTTGCAGGTATGTATCTTACATTTCTGATGACCACTTTATTTTTGGCAGGTGCTGACCAAATCAGGGGAGGAGATTAAACAACAGGATGTTCTACTGACCCACCTGACCAACTGCAAGGTCAGACTCCTGGGCTCCCCCAGCACTGTCCACATAAAACATGTCCAGAACTGTGAAATCTTCTCTGGGCCAGTGTCCAGCTCTGTGTTTGTTGACCACTGCACTGGCAGCACCCTCTCCTTCCCATGCCAGCAGCTACGGACTCACCACACCACCGACACACAGGTCTATCTGCATGTCACCAGCCGCGCCATCATAGAGGACTGTCAAGGGGTGCGCTTTGCCCCCTTTGCCTGGTCCTACCCAGGTCTGGACCAGGACTTCAAGGTGTCTGGTCTAGACCGGGAGAGGAACAACTGGAACCAGGTGGATGATTTTAACTGGCTGGCCTTAGGTACCCAATCTCCTAACTGGTCTGTCATTCCAGAAACTGAGAGAAGAACTGAATGGGACTCCTAGAGACATTAGTATACAAAGAGCCTGTCAATCAAACAAATGAAGTTTTCTTATTTTCGTTCAGCCCTGATGTGACAAAGCCTTACGCGACTTTGCTTTTCATGCTGATGAGTTGTTCCATAGTACTCACAGTTGTTCCATAGATGTCCTGACCGGGTTAACCATAAAAAAGAAAAATAAATATTGGGTAATATTCAACGTAGCGTGCTGCCTGAAATCTTTTTAATATTTCCTCACAGGGAGGAAAAAGTTGCTGCATTACTGCTTTCTCACTACCCTACTCTGAGCAATAAACAGAATATGTTAACCACAGGTAATGTACTGTAACAGAGCTTATTACATGTTCATTTAATCAGAAAGGACCATCTTAGTCCTTAAAAAAAACATCTTATGTTTACAAACAGCACTTGTTCTGTCATTATTCTCCCATCTATAAAGCACTAAATACCTCAATGTTTCTGTTCTGACTAAGTGGTCTGGATACTAGAGATGTGAATAAAGGGTTTGGCTGACACCAACCAATATATCTGTCTTGTGCTTGTCTTTAATTGTGCATGAAATAATTTACTGAAACAGTTAGGGGCGGTTTCCCGTACACAGATTAAGCCTAGTCCTCAAATTCCTAGGAATCTCTATTGAAAATGCTGTTTAGTCCAGGATTATTCTTAATCTGTGCACGCCCCTAATGGTTTCTTCCTCTTTCCACATCCTGCCCCCACTCTTCCCATGAGATAGCTAACTCATTCAAGGTCAATATCATACTGCTGTAGTGACAGTGCTGATCTCCGCCCTCAGGTACACTAACCCCAGTATGCTCTTCTGGTTTCTCTCTGCTCTCCGGCTCTGTCAAAAGTTCTGCCAACTACTGAAAGCGTCATCAGGTCTGCTGGCCTGTTGTCCCAGTGTAGCTCACATGTACACTGGTCTATCATGTAGTTAATTGAATGCACTGACACAACCACACACATCTGCCTGCTCTCATATACTGTACACATCACAAAACTTTGCTGTGCAGTGAAGAGACTCCCATTAGAAGTTAGTTATTGGTCTACCAAACTGCCATCAGCAAACACTGATAGATCAGTTAGTGTAGACACAAACACCTATAGCTAAATCTGCTTGCTTCCTTACTACAGGTGAGAGACTGGCAGGTTGTTGTTGACTGCTGAGTGTAGGTGGGGCTAAGTGGGTCATGAGGAGTCTGAGGCGCTTACATGTTTTTTGGGTGGTTTACTGAATCATCTTAGGTGACTACACTGTAAACACTCGTCTGAACCCAGGGACCCCTTCCAAAAGTGCAGCACGGCGTAGTTCCACATCTCCACTCTCCGTCAACCATTAACGGTCCTTGTTAATGGCCCTCGGTGCGTTCGATCAGGGTGACGATGACCATGTGAGCATTCAAACCAATTATGTCTCCTGGCAACAGCTTACAGCCAGGCTCATCTTCTGGAGAGGCATTTTTGCAAATGGGATCAGGCTGCTTACAGGGGATTATCATGACGCACCTCCCCTCCGCCTGGAATCTGGAGGATCTTCCCCAATCCTCTTCCAACCAGCGAAAGGAACATCACGCTTAGCCTCACCTGTTGATTTCAACGTTTTTGGAGGGAAAGTTTAGAACCAAGGCAAGGGGGCAAGTGTGACCCTGTGTTCTGTCACCTGTCTGGGTGAGTTTTCTTTGTAGGGTCCGGCCACTATGGGAGAGGAGAGGGCCCTGAAGGAATAACCGCACTCCTCTTTCTTTACCTCTACTCCTCTCTGGGATGGATTACAGATCATTGCCTGAGCTGACAGTCCTGCACTGCTGGATGAGCTGCAGAAGAGACTGAGAGACGAAGAGAACGGCTAAAACCACCTTACAGGGAATCAACGGTTCAAACCGCTTATTGGGAACAGCTGAAACTTTGCTGGCTGGGACATCCAGAAGAAGGACCAGACATTAGAGCTATATCTCATCTCAGTAGTGTATTTTCCTTGTGTATAGGTAAGGGATATCCCTAGGTTGCCACCATGGCACTAATGGTGGTCAAGTTTGACCTGAAGAAGCGGGTGAAGCTAGCCCAGTTCCTATGGCTGATGTACTGGTTCTCAGTGATGGCAGGCGTGCTGGTCTTCAGCATGGGGTTGTTCTTTAAGATCGAGCTGCGTAAGCGCTCAGAGATGATGGACAACAACGAGAGCCACTTCGTTCCTAACTTACTAATTGCTGTGGGGCTGCTGGCCTGTGGGATCAACGCCATGGGAGGCAAGATCTGCTACGACTCCTTGGACCCTATCAAGTTCTCCAGGTGGAAGCCTATGCTCAAACCCTTTCTAGTCTCCTGTGGGGCTTTCAATTGTCTCCTGGTGCTGACGGCTCTGCTCTGCTTCCTGATGAGGATCCCTCTTCAGTTCACGGTGGCCGAGGGCCTGAAGAACGCCCTGAAGTTCTACAAGGACACAGACACGCCGGGACGCTGCTACATGAAGAGGACTTTGGACCAGATGCAGATGGAGTTCCGTTGCTGCGGCAACAACAACTTCAGGGACTGGTTCGAGATCCAGTGGGTCAGCAACCGCTACCTGGACTTCAGCGCCAAGGAAGTAAAAGAGTGAGTCATGATATTAGCAACAGCTCTAGGATCAGTTCTAAAGCTATCCCAACCCTATCCCTAACTATTAGGTGGTTATAATGCAAAACTGACCAGTGGTAAATGTAGTGATGTAAGTTTCTTTTAAGTAAGAGGCCAATATATTAGGCCCACACCAACAAATGGTATGAATGGAGATTGTAGGGTTAGGTTATGGTGAGTTCACTGTTCTTAATGGGTGTTCAGTATAAATGGATTGCAGGTGCAAGGAGGGGGGCCGTAAGCAATATAAAAGTCATTATAAGGTAAAATAGGGATTACAGGGTCAGTGGATTTGAGGTTTTAGTGTTAGAGGTGGTGATGGGGCTGTGCGTACGTGTGGGTTGGTTTTCGATTTACGGGAGGTGAGGGGGATTCAGTCATTAGTGTGGAGTAATAACGAAAGTGGTGGTGGGGAGGGAGGTGAGCTTTCTGTGAGAGTTGAAGGGGAATGATGCAGGGGTTCGTTTTACAGTGTATGGGTGTAAGGTGTGTTTGGGTGCAGGTGTTTCAAGTGTTGGTTTTCAGAGTAAGTGATATCAAGTGTGTGGTTGTAAAAAGGGACAGTTTTCATTATAAAAGTGTTCTCAGGTGTGCATGCACCGTGTGTGCGAATGTGTGTGTGAGCCTGTGAGTTCTTAGTGGCCAATCTTCTTGGATCACATTTCCTCATCCTTCAGGCTTATGTCCTAACCAGTCCGCATGCGGCCTGGTGATGGTCTGGGAATAGATGTCTAGAGAGAGAGACCGAGTTAGCCAATAAGGCCTTGCGTAGAGACAGTGATTGGCCAACCATTCACTTAGACAATTATTGACCAATAAGGGCTTAGCTAGACACAGTGATTAACCAATAGGACCTCAAGGAGATATTAGCTGCATGCTCTTTTGATTCAGGGTTGATGATGATGGGCTATGGGCTGTTAAAGGACCACATCTTAGTCCTGCTTAAATTGCTTATCTTTCAGGAAACAAATTATCTAAAGCAGGGCCTGAAAATCCTCCTCCTGGAGATCTATGCAAATTTTGGCTCTAGCCCTACTGTAATACACCTGATTAGGAAAATCAAGGTCCTGTTAAGAGTTTCCCATCCCTGGTCTGTGTCAGAGTTAACCTACAGTGTCAGTATCCCCAACAGAGTGTAATTCCATGTCCATATTGTTGGGAATGACTGGGAATGATCTGTATCCCGTTACATTTTTATTTAACCTTTATTTAACTAGGCAAGTCAGTTAAGAACAAATTCTTATTTACAATGACAGCCTAGGAACAGTGGGTTAACTGCCTTGTTCAGGGGTAGAACAACAGATGTTTACCTTGTCAGCTCAGGGATTCGATCTAGCAACCTTTCAGTTACTGGCCCAACGCTCTAACCACTAGGCTACCACACCACCCATAATGCTAATTTAGAACCGCCCTACACCTGTCAATCACAATTGAAACCCCACCCGCAGACCACCCAAAGTTCAAATGCACACTTCCTCCTACAGAATCAGAGATTACTGCTGTCACAGTCAGTCCATTCAGTCTCACTTTGTTAGGATAATCCTCATCTACTCAGACGATCTACAAACTGCTTGATTGATTACCCTTCAACTACAACTCTGTTGACAAGCCACAACGAGGTTTACTACTACTGTATATCCAGCCATCTATTAGCTAGTATGCATTCGAAGTAATGGATCAATCAACAATTTATGAAAACAATTTCAATACATCCTCTGAAATGCCCTCTCAGTGTAGGAGAGGAAAGTAACTCTGGGAGAGATCATTCGTAAGTGGTGTGCAGCATGATTTTCCATATCCTTTTGCTGTAATTTCTGAATATTTGGCAGATATACGATGTGTGCATCTTTCCAATGAAGATGTGTCCTCCAAGAGTTGCTGAATGTTTTTCTCATCTTCAGTGTGCACATCTGTTTATGTTGGAAAGCGAGGTATAGTGGAAGTATTATTGTTCCTTCCCAAAGTGAGCAGAGTTCTTGGCTCATGCATCTTAATTGGAAAGCAAGTGACACTATTAGTTTTCCTTTGGACTGTTTCTTCCCAAAGCCAGTGTGAAGAGAGTGTGTTCACAGTAGGGAGGAGCTAATGGGGTTAATCCCATTCAAACAGCATGTGAGAGACTGATAGACCTTCATGATCCTCTCTTTACCAGGTGCACTGTGAACAGATTTCAGCTCTGTGTCAGAAACAATGCAAGCACTGTAAACCCTCTATCATGGATACTGAATGAAAAAGCAGTGTTTGGTTGTGTCAAGTTATGAGTGACTTTGTTGTAGCTGTTCTTTCAACCTAACCCTACCTTTCTAAATGCTGGTAATTCACTAGGACTTCCTCACACTTACAGTACATGATGATGGATGGATTGGGTAGCACTTTCATATATTACCCTGACCCTAACCTCTGCCCTTTGCCCTCTGACCCCCATTCGCTTCAGCAGTAATGTGGATGTACCCGATGGATGGCTACCTTTTCACTCCCCTAACCCCATAAGACCTTGAACCTAACACACAATGCACTGACCCTAACCCATAATACCCTAACCTCTGTCCTTTGCCTTTTCACCCCCCAGTCGTATCGGCAGCAACGTGGATGGGAAGTACCTGATGGATGCTGTTCCATTCAGCTGCTGTAACCCCAGCTCCCCGCGGCCCTGCATCCAGTACCAGGTGACCAACAACACGGCCCACTACTCCTACGACCACCACACTGAGGACCTGAACATCTGGAAACGGGGCTGCCGCGACGCACTGATATCCTACTACGGAGGCATGATGAACACCATAGGAGCCCTGGTGCTACTGGTCGCTATTCTGGAGGTAAGGAAAATACTCCCTCTTACTCGCGTGTGGTGATTTTTTTGTGATGTCGTTCATCACTGTGAGATGACAAAGTTGCCCCAGATGCCTGGCTAGATCCAGAGTTCCTTGCAACACCTCCTACACCCCTCCTGCCTTAGTCATGTTTCCAGGTCATGTGCGGGCTGCTGCTACACCTGCTGTTCTCTTCTGTAGAGGCTGCATCACCTGCTAGGCTTACAGCGGTACAAACACACACACACACACACACCAGGTTTACAACGGTACACACAGACACGCGTAGAGGCAGCTTCACCTGTAAGGCTTACAACAGTAGTACGCAGGGCTGGTAACTAGACTGCTGTACTGGTAATCCTGTGGGCCCGTGTGGATGCAGGCTTTCACAACAACCAAAGCAGACTAATTAAGTCTATATTGAAGAAGATTCTTGGTTGGTTAGTTGAATCAGGTGTGTTACTGATTTTGGCTGGCTCAAAAGTCTGCAACCCCCACCGGCCTACACAGACAAAAAATCAAAATGGCTGCCCTTGAACATGTGCTGTTTTTCTCTTGGTGCAATTCACTCTTTTCAAAATAAATTATATGAAGAAGTATGAGATTACTATACATTTTTAGCTGTTTTGGTATTTGTAAAACATATTACTAAGGACAGCAAATCTCTGTTCTAGAAATCTTACAGTACTTAACGTGTACTGAAAACCTGGACTCAATCTGCTGAAGCTTATCAGGGACAAAAACAACCATGGCTATCTCCTACCTGGAATAGCCATGGTTACGCAACTGTCTCCATGGTATTACCTTACCGATAGGCTTGTGAGAGGGGGAGTGATGTCTTAATTTGGGGGAGGGACCAATTATGGAAATCAGACTCTTGATCAGATACTGGGGGTTATAAAATGACCAATCAGAAACACAAGTAGAAAATGCATATTTTTGCTTGTGTACACTATGCTACCATATTAGCAAACTTATGATTGCTTTTGCTTGTAGTTGATTTCCCTGTTTGTGTGATTCTCTGTTTTTACCTCCTTGCTTCACACTGGTTTTATGTGGAACATATTCAGTTGTTAAATGCTGATTGGTGTGATCCATTACCTACAGCTGTTAGTGCAGGCTGATGTGTCTATCTCTCTCTGGGTCTACCCCTGTAGGTTGGTTAATTTGGGGTTAGATTTAGTTATGGTGGGTTTTCACTTTCAGTACATGAGCATGTTGCTGAAGCTAGCTCTTACTTCTGGCCAGGTGTAGCTCTTCACACACGTTAGTTGTTAGTCTTAGTCCAGGCTAGCTGTAACTAATATGTCTCTCTTTATCCTCTGTAGGTTATTGTGATGATCGGCCTCCAGTACGTGAACACCTCCCAGTCCAACCTGGCCAACCCAGAAGACCCAGAGAGTGAAAGCGAAGGCTGGATCCTGGAGAAGACAGTGAAGGAAACGTTTACTGACATCATGGACAAGATGAAAGCCATGAGCAAGGGTAACGCAGTGGAGGAGGGCGGAGTGGATGGTGTTGCCACCGTGAGCTGATCAAGATATGCCCACACAAACTGAGACCACTCCCACCAAAGGGAAGAGAGGGAGATTGACCACCTCCTTTGCATTTATCACACAAAATACACAAATATGTGCACAACACACACGATTCTAGCCATCTGAAGGGAAAACTAAAATGGACACAAGTGGACAGATCCTGAGTACATGCCAGCACATAGGATATTTTGAATGTACGAATGCATGAATGTATGTGTCAATTATATTATAACCAATTGATAAATTGACTTTCCAAAATGCCCTCCTCCACCCCAATACACACACACACACACAATACACTTTTTCTAAATATCATAATTTTTCCACACACACTCCCTCCAACCCCAGCTTTGTTAATCTGCAAAGCAGTTCCCATTTGATGGGATGCTCTCTGTGTGTTTTCTAACATTCTGTATAATTCTGCTCTATTTCATGTTCATATTTTACAACTTTATTTTTACCCATCAAAACACTATCCACTGTCATGAAAATGCATGTCAGACGTTTGCATTGTATTGAGAATATATATATTAAGGATGGTGTGGTGCTGGTGGTTGCTATGTGACCCTCCATCCCAGAGAGGAGGTTAAAGTGGAAAGGTTCATTCATAGCCCAAGGAGCAGAGAGTTTTATCTTAAAACATGTTGACCCACCTGTAGAGCACTTTTTTTATTAGCAAATTCCAAAGAAATGGACTGAAACACCTCAGACATCACGTACTTCCTCTCCTACCATTACCTTGAGGGATGGAGGGGGCTGGAAACTCCTGGGGTAGGGGAGGTGGAAACATTTCACCTTAACCTGATGGTGTTGAAGTTTGGGGTGCACTGCTGGAGGATTGGAGGGGCTATAGGAGACGAGGCGTGGGTGAAAGTGGCAGAGGTGAACCAGGGGTGACCCCAAAACATTTGAGATTGGCAGCTAAACCCCTGATCTCCGACCCCTGAACTCTGACCCCAGCCCCTGCTCTGTGACGTCACTCAGCAGGTCCAATCAGCATTTCTCTTATTGGACCGTCGAGAGCAACTGTATATATCACACTCACTGAGTTCCTGTACATACCTCACTCATAGGCCAACGCCCATGCTACTGTTGTCTTTGTAAATAGTCTAGTATTGATACATAACTTTTTTTAAACAATGCAATTAATCTAAATTATTTTATTTACTGTAAAGAAAATGTGTTTTGCCATGGGAAATCAACCTGGTTTTCTTTCTGTATGTCGTGTAGAAAGATAAGACCATTGTGTAAATTTGAATAAAGGAAGTTAGCCCCGTGAAGTAGAGTGTTGTGTTGTTTCTACTTAAGACTGATCAGAGATCAAACATAAATGCCTTCTGGGAACAGCGGGGCACCTGATTTAGCCAATTGGATCAGGGTAATCATCAGATTATAGCGATCACATGGACACAGGACAACCCTGCACATGGAGGCTGAAGGACGAAGGTGTGTGTGTGTGTGTGTATGTGTGCGTGTGTTCTGTGACTTTCGATTTGATCTATTACTTTGTGTTTCTATTAGTTAGGCAAACAACGGATCCACCATTAACTACATTACAAATTCCAATGTCATTACTTAAGCACCTTTGTAAGACTTGATCTGACTTATTGAATTGTCTAATTTTCAAATTGTCTGTCCATGACATTATGTGATTGTCTGTGTCCAGCTGTAAGGAGTAAGTCTCATAAATCTATAAACTAACTAGACAACGCCAGAGCCCAGTCATTCATCTAAGCATTCAATGACCAACAGAGATACAACAACGTTATTCACCTATGGGCGATCATCACATATTTTGTCAAGTAAGTTGCCAACCAGCGCCATGGGGCCAAATTCCGTTTTACTTTGCTGTATATGTATAATTGGCATATACCAGTGCCTTCAGAAAGTATTCATACCCCATATCTTTTTCCAAATTGTATTGTGTTTCAAAGTGAGAACCTTGATTTGTACCACCAATTAAGGTTCTGATTCCACGTTAAGTCAGAGGGTAGACCTGTAGAGGGCTATATGGAGGGCAGGACAACAGCAGTTGTTATTTTGGTATTGTGCTGGACCAGGTATAATGGGGTAGTTCTGAGGGGTAGTTAGTGGGTGTGTAGGGTAGTTGCAGGCACCGGTAAAGAGGCCAACAGTAGGTGGTGTTGTGGTTAATCAGCAGCTCTGAGCAGATAAGAGGCCTAAAGAAGCTTTAGATTAACATTATTAGACAGCAGCCTGGAGAACAGCTGAACAGCCCTGGACATACATCACTAAGGGAGGGAGGGTGATGGAGGAGGGAGACAGAGAGGGAGATGGGGTGATGCTGGAGAGTGTGAGGTAGAGAGAGAGGTTCTCACTATGCTCAGAGCCAGAGCACGCTGCATAGACCACTGCGCCACGGCAGTTCACAATTGTCTAGCAAGCCGGGAGTGTACTTGATGATACTAAATGGAAACAGCAATTTTTTTTTAATCCTTTAGTTTTATGCTTTCTCCAAACCATAGCCCCAACCTTAACCACTCTGAATTAACACCTAAACTTAACCCTTTGAGTTGTTTCTGTTTTAACCCTGTAACCAAGTGGAATTAACCGTGTAACCACACATAATTAATGGATGAAAAAAATGTATGTTCATCCAATTACGTCAAATTCCGAAGTAAAACTTTGAGATCAAGTTGCTGGCTATACAGGCGTTTCAGGGTTAGGGTGGGTAAAGTGGCTTACGGTGGGAAAGTGGGTTAGTGCTAGGTGGATCAGGTGGGTTTATTGTTAGTGAAAGGGTAGGTGAAATGTGTGTAGTAGGCAAGGGTCAAAGTAAGCTAAAACGGTCTGGGAACTGGCAAAATAAAGAGCGGGGGTACACCATACCGGTAAAACATGAGCCTTTTCACAATAATTCAAACAGATTCCAATTAAACTGTAGGCTGCTACACTATTTATCATTGCCGCATGTCAGTCGCATGAAAAATGAGCGAATAGACTTGAAAACTTGTTGAATACTCTCCAAAATGCTATGTGCATTGACACTGACATTTTTGCCAATGCATACTGAAATGAGTGTCCGAGATGAACGCGGACAGTGTATTGTCTACAATTCAGCTTACAAGACTTGACTAGGCCTAATGACTGACAATAACCCAATAACCGAATGTCAATCATTATACTTTTTGGTGTTTTGTAAGTGATGTCTCTTTGCATTTATCATAAGGCAATGTATGGATGCCATAATTATTTTACAGTGGAGTAGCCTAACTGAACAAAAATATAAACGCAACATGCAACAAATTTCAGTTACAGTTCATAGAAGGAAATCAGTTAATTTAAATAAATTCATTAGGCCCTAATCTATGGATTTCACGACTGGGCAAATGCTCAGCCATGAGTGGTCCTGGGAGGGCATAGGCCCACCAACTTGGGAGCCAGGTCCATCCACTGGGGAACCAGGCCCAGTCAATCAGAATTAGTTTTTCCCTACAACAGGCTTTATTAGACAAAAATACTCCCGCAGGTGAAGACAGATGTGGAGGTCCAGGGCTGGCATGGTTACACGTGGCCTGCGGTTGTGAGGTCGGTTGGATGTACATCCAAATTCTGTAAAACAACGTTGGATCCGGCTCATGGTAGAGATATCAATTCTCTGGCAACAGCTCTATTGGACATTTCTGTAGTCAGCATGCCAATTGCATGCTTCCTCAAAACTTGAGACATCTGTGGCATTGTGTTCTGTGGAAAAAGTGCACATTTTAGAGTGGTCTTTTATTGTCCCCAGCATAAGGTGCACCTCTGTAATGATCAAATCAGTTTCTTGATATGCCACACCTGTCAGGTGGATGGATTATCTTGGCAAATGAGAAATGCTCACTAACAGGGATTTAAACATATTTGTTCACAAAATTTGAGAGAAATAAGCTTTTTTTGTGTATGGAATATTTCTTGGATCTTTTGTTTCAGCTCATGAACAATGGGACCAATACTTTACATGTTGCTTTTATATTTTTGTTCAGTATAGTTGGAATAGTAACTTAGGTCTGGACATTGACTATAGGCCTCACATGTAGCCTATTATAATATTAACTTCTGAAGAATTAAGTGTCCCTCATAATAAAATGATAGACCAAATTTTAATTTCCATCTCGGGAACAGGAGTGGAGAAATATTATTTATTTATTTGTGCATCTTGAGAGAATGCGAATGCACATGTACGGACGTGTTGTGTCGCCTAAAAGTGCAAATTCTTTCAGTGCCATAAAAGCTTGATGTTACTTAATTTTCAACCACATAAAATATGCTTCAAAGACGAACTGAAATACTATAAGAAGCATGTTGGATTGTTTTCTCAGCTATTAATTTTCTTAAAACCGGTCAAACTGATGTAATTTGGAAATCTCCCTGGTCCCTAAACGGTCTCGCTCCCTGAGATAAGCAGAAATGAGAGTCAACTACATTGTCGATAATGCATTTATCATTATATTGATTTATTACATTTATTTAGTATTCTAGGCGAGCATCAAGTAATGACAGAAGAGAAGCAGCATGTATCTAAATATAGAAAAGTTTACAAAAAAATTGCCTACCAAATATCAGAAATTATAAGCAGAAGAATATCTATATGAGGCTTAAAAAATATAAACCATGCACCTCTTGTCCGTCCACCATCCCTGAGTAACTTGCGCGCAGGTAGCCTACATGAGCCTTTTGTTTGACAATCACATGACTGGTTGTGTTTATGCCACATTAAAAGGGAGGATAATACAATTTAAACGTTAAATGACAAATCTTTACGATTAGGTCCATAGAGATCCTATAGGGGTTACATATGTAGGCTTAATTCTATGATTAGGACCATATTTGTTTTACAAAAGCGCGTAAACACATAGGAAGTCCACGTACCGGGAAGAAATCAAATGTACTGATTAACAAAAAAAAATCTTTATGAAATTATTTAAAAAAAATATATATATATTATATTATGAATACAATTGGAGGAGTTGTCACATATGCAGCTATCGAAAATATATGGGAATATCTGCTCAATCCAAATTTACAACCAACTGATTGCAGCATTACCACCAAAATGGAGGAGGCAAGTGGAAAAGTGAGAAGGTAGGGAACTTGTTTTCCTGCCATATATTAAAGATACAAATTGGTTGAAAGGAATTGGCATAACTAGAAAAATATGCCAGTTTCATTTGAGGACAAAAACGTTGACATCTGCGTCATACAGGTTGCAAAATAAATGGGAAGAGATTTTCGATTCCATGGTTTATGAACTGGTACAAAACAAAACACTTGATTCAACAGAGGTTTTTTTGCCACCAACAGAATACTATATATATGGGACATACAACCACCGCAGCTCTGTAGATTTTGCTGCAAAGTGACAGACTCAATAGATAATTTATTCTGGTATTGCCATTCTGTAGCTTGTTTCTGGTCACAGGTTCAGGAATAGTTAAACCTTCATAGGGAGAACTCTACAGTAGTTGGGATGAAGTGGGGAGCTTCTTACATATCTCCCTCTCCACGCCTCATATCTTCTGACATATCTCCCTCTCCATGCCTCATATCTTCTGACATATCTCCCTCCACGCCTCATATCTTCTGACATATCTCCCTCTCCACGCCTCATATCTTCTGACATATCTCCCTCTCCACGCCTCATATCTTCTGACATATCTCCCTCTCCACGCCTCATATCTTCTGACATATCTCCCTCTCCACGCCTCATATCTTCTGACATATCCTTTGTAGCTCAGTTGATAAAGCATGGCACTTGTAACACCAGGGTAATGGGTTTGATTCCTGGGTCAACTCATGTGAGATGTATGACTGTAAGTCACTTGGCATATACAGGGCCTTCAGAAAGTATTCACATCCCTTGACTTTCTCCACATTTTGTTGTGTTACAAAGTGGGGTTCAAATTTATTTCATTGCAATTTTTTTGGTCAACAATCTACACAAAATACTATAATGTGGAAACGGCAGAAATATTCAAACATTTGTAATTTATTTATATATATATATATCTTGATTAGATAAGTATTCAAACCCCTGTGTCACGCCTGCTCCCGCTCTTCCCCCTGGCGCTCGAGGGCGCCAGGCTCCCCAGCATTGCGAACTCCTGCCACCATCATTATGCACACCTGCCTTTCCCCCGGTTCGTCAGGAGTTTAAAACCAGCTGGCTTTCCCAGCGCCCGTGTCTCAGCCAGCCTGTCAGGCTCGCCCAGGTGGGACGCCGGGTGGCGCCCCTAGAGGGGGGGTACTGTCACGCCTGCTCCCGCTCTTCCCCCCTGGTGCTCGAGGGCGTCAGGCTCCCCAGCATTGCGAACTCCTGCCTTCCCCCCGTCACGCCCATCAGCGACTTTTGGACTCACCTGGACTCCATCACCTCTGTCATTACCTTCCCTATTGATGTCTGGTTCCCCGCTCTGTTCTCTGCTTCAGCATTGATTGTCGTGTATCCTTGTTTACCCGTGTGCCAACGCTGTGCCTGTCTTGTTACCTGTTTGTTCCTGATTAAATGTTGACTCCCCGTACCTGCTTCTCATCTCCGGCGTCGGTCCTTACACCCCGAGTCAATATGTTACAATCACCTTTGGCAGCAACTACAGCTGTCAGTCTTTCTGGGTAAGTCTTTAAGAGCCTACCACACCTGGATTGTGAAACATTAGGCCATTATTCTTCTCAAAATCCTTCAAGCTCTGTTAAATTGGTTGTTGATCATTGCTAGACAACAATTTTCAGGTCTTGCCATATATTTTCAAGGAGATTTAAGTCAAAACTGTAACTCTGCCATTCAGGAACATTCACTGTCTTCTTGGAAAGCAACTCCAGCGTAGATTTGGTCTTGTGTTTTAGGTTATTGTCCTGCTGAAAGGTGGATTTATCTTCCAGTGTCTGGTGGAAAGCGACTTCACCAAGTTTTCCACTAGCATTTTACCTGTGCTTAGCTCCATTAAGTTTATTTTGTATCCTCTAACTCCCAAGTCCTTAACGATTACAAGCATACCCATAACATGATGCAGCCACCACTATGCTTGAAAAAATGGAGAGTGGTAGCTTGTAATGTGTTGTATTGGACATGCCCCAAACATAAAACTTATATTCAGTGAATTGCTTATATTCAGTGAATTGCTTTTGTATTACTTTAGTACCTTGTTGCAAACAAGATACATGTTTTGGAATATTTTTATTCTCTACAGGTTTCCTTTCCACTCTGTCAATTAGCTTAGTATTGATGAGGAACTACAATGTCGTTGATCCATCCTCACTTTTCTCCTATCACAGCCATTAAACTCTAACTGTTTTAAAGTCACCATCGGCCTAATGGTGAAATTACTGAGCGGTTTCCTTACTCTCCAGCAACTGAGTTAGGAAGGACGCCTGTATCTTTGTAGTGACTGGGTGTATTGATACAGCATCCAAAGTGTAATTGTTGATAACTTCACCATGCTCAAAGGGATAGTCAATGTCTGCTTTCTATTTAATTTTTACCCCTCTACCAATAGGTGCCCTTCTTTGCGAGGCATTGGAAAACCTCTGTGGTATTTGTGGTTGAATCTGTTTGAAATTCACTGCTCGACTGAGGGACCTTAAAGATCATTGTATGTATGGGTTACAGAGATGAGGTAGTCATTCAAAAATCATGTTAGTGTTTGTATATATGTGCCCTTTGGTTCTCCATTGGGCTGTCGATTGTTGTACTATGTCCGTTGGTGCATGTGAGTACCTGCGCTGTGTGTTTTGGCTTTCGTGCCATTGTGGATTGCGCAGATGATTCCGGGTCTCGTCCTGTGGTTTAATCATTGTGCGCGTGTTTTTATTCAAGGTACTCCTTGCTCTTTTTGTTTTGGGTTTCAACCCTGTGTTTTTGTATACGTGTTGGTTTCGTCTTCGTCCCCGTGCCTATACACGGCATGCCGTAATATGGGCATAATAAAAACCCATATTACTCATTCCTGCGCCTGTCTCTCGACCCTTTATACCAACATGACACTGTCTCACCAGGCACCCATATTGGTAGGATGTGTACAGACCTCCTAGCTCTAAGGTGTCCTATCTGGATGACTCATGCACTGGGTTTGACCAGGCCACAGTAACAGAGATGTATTTATCTTGGGTGATTTTAATAAAAATGGGAAGGATCAGAATAATTCAAATATAACTAAATTAATGAGATATGCCGAGAGCTGTGGTTTGAAACAAATTGTTAATGACACTACTAGATCATCAACTAAGCTGGGTCACCGTTCGGACACGTGCATTGATCGGATCTTCTGTAATATACTATTGCAATGCTTAATGGCCAGATCAATGCCAGTGGTCTGGACAGACCATAATATTGTGACCATAACCATGTAAAAAGGATTGTGGTCAAGATAATAATAAAAAAAAATGTAATCATGAGCAATTTCAATGTTATTTGGCTGCTGTACCCTGGGAGCTGATTTATGTAGAGGATGATTTAAATCACACTACACAATGTTTTATTGATTTGCCCACTGGGGTAATGGACCATCATGCCCCCGTAAGAAAGAGTACAGTTGGGGCTCGTCCATCTCCATGGATTGATGATGAACTGGGTGAGGCTTTTTCTCAAAGAAATATGGCAAAAGTCTTAGCAGCCAATTCTGAACTAGAAATTGATTAACAGAATTTTAGAACATTACGTAATTATGCAGTTAAATTAAATTGTAAGAAAAAAAACGTTATTTGACAGAAAATGCTTATATTGATTAGAAAAATGATTGTAAAAAGGTATGGAATATAGTGAAGGGCTTACTTGGTACATCTCATCATGCTATGTGCTATCTAGTGTGGAGGTTGACTGGAGAACAATAACAAAACCAGCTGATATTGCCAATCATTTTGCAGATCTTTTTACAAAGAAAACAAATTTACTGAGAGAATCTAAACACCCATTCTTCCAACAAGCTATTGTCCAATGGATTGATGATCAAATTATGAGCAAGAAAACCTATAGAAGAGGTGTTAAACCTATTGAAGTCATTACCCAATGGTAAATCTACAGGTTATGATATCATGGACATTTAAAAAAGAAATTCTATGCTAATCACCAGATTGCAGCTTCACTGAAATACATATTTAATTAGTCGCTGGAAAAGGGGCAATTTCCAAATGTATGGAAGCATGCTAAACTGTGTCCAATCCAGAAAGACAGCAAAGAACCCATTACTCCTGCCAATAGTCGACCAATCAGTCTACTCCCTAAGATATTGTGAGTAGACAGATATGACAGCACATGGACAAGAATGATCTGACCACAGGCAATCAGCATGCTTATCGCAAAACCATTCCACTACCACGGCATTGGTTGACATGACTGACGAGTGGCTCAATACTATGTATAATGGCAGGTTTATGGGTGTACTATTTTTAGATTTCAGTGCAGCATTTGATTTAGTAGATCATAAAATAATTTGACAAAATTATTGCATTATGGGTTTAAGGAGGCAGTATTGAATTGGGTACAGTCATATCTAACTGACAGGAAAGTCCACTTATATCAAATGGGTCGTTTTCTTCCCCTTATGCTTTAAACTGTGGAATACCACAGGGCAGCTGCCTTGGGCCACTTCTTTACTTAATATATACCAATGACCTTCCTTATCCGAAACTCAAGTTACTATATTTGCAGAGGATACTACAATTTATACAGCAAGAAAATCGGTTCAACAGGTATAGCAAGCTCTACAAGTAGATCTGGGAAATATCAGGGAGTGGGTTTGCCAGAACAAACTTGTTTTGTACGCCAAGAAAACCAAGGTTATGTTGGTCTATTCCACAAGGAAAAGGCCAGCACAACATGAGATGTGATTAAGCATGGAGGGAGTACAAATTGAGGAAGTGGCAGAAACCAAACTACTAGGAGCAGAGCTAGACAACTGCTTATCATGGTCGTCTCAAATAACTAATCTATGTAAAATATAAACAAATAAAACTGCATGCATGATCAGAAGGATAGCTAAATATTTACCAGGAAAGATTCTTAAGCAAACAACCCAAGCATTAATTGAGAGTCAGGTGAACTACTGTTCTGTGGTCTGGGGAAATGCTTCAGCACGTGAGATAAGACAGAACAAAGCAGCAAGGATTATTTTAAGGTGGAGATATGATTATTTTGTTGTCGTCATGCAGAATGCTCTTGGGTGGTCATCAATCAACAAGTTCCTTGTGAAATAAAATGTACACCATGTAAAATGGCCGAACCCCATTCACAACAGTATTCAGTTGGTAAGAGACAGACATTTAATCAATACTAGGAATAGATTGTCCACCACCTACTGTATGTGTTATCTTGGCAGAAAAGAGAAATGGGCAAAATATCATTTCAATTCAGAGCAATAAAGAAATGTAATAATTTATCTGAGAAAACCAGAAACCTTTCGATATATAAATTCAAACAATAATTTAGAACCATTTAAATATAATAAATTGGAAGGTTGTGCGGGACTTTGGTAGATGAAGGAACCAACATATCTTCAGACTGTTAGAATATTTATCTGGTCAACATGTAAAATGTATTATGTCTGTTGTTAGTTAAAGTGTGTTATATGTGAAAATGTGATTGTATTATAAATGAAAAGAGATCCCAATAAAATATAACTTAAAGAAGTCGTCTTTTGCTGCTGTCTGCTGGTGTTTATAGGTACTGCTCTTGTAGCACATGGGGATGTGTGAAACTTACTTCTCAGCCTGAAGTGTCCCCACTTGCACCAGCTTGCTTTTCGTGTGGCGCCGACTAGTAAGAGGCTTCAGGAGGGTGGTCATGTGTGCTAGCAAGACAGAGGTCCCGAGTTTGCACCAATATGGTGTGGCTAAGCAAGCAGCTTGGCGCCGTTTACCCTCTGGCTCCCTCTCCCATCCTGCCATTTTACAGCAGTTACATTGGGATAACAGTAGATGGCACTCTCCTCTGGTATTTCCTTGGATGTTTGTCCTTTGTTCAGTGATGTCATAGTTTGACCTCTAACCCAAATCGCTTTGTCAAAGACACAGATACTACTGACCAAAAAAATTCTGAACTCTCTCTCTCTCTCTGCTGTGAGTATGTTTCAGTAGCTAGTCAGTGTCTTGTGTCCTGGTGAGAGGTGGTATTGTTTGGGCCATGAGAGGACAATGTCCTACCTCCGCTCTGAATACCCACCATACCATACAAGGCCTGGACCAACGCAATCATCCAATAACACACACACACACACACACACACACACACACACAGTCCCCTACCCCATCAGACGTATAAGACAATCGTTGTCTTGAAGGTTAACTACACACGTCTGATTGTTAGCAGGAATGACATGTGGTGCCGGGTGGGTTGAGATGGGGTAGGAGAAGGGGAGGGAAAGAAAGGGGGAGAGATGGGAGCTCAATCTGAGATTACTATTCTTTCTCTGTGTGTGGTGTGTATGTGTGCGTGTTTGTCTTTTGATGAATATTCTGTCTGCTGCATATCTGTGTTGGAGTGTACAGAGGAACGACAGTGTGAGACAGCTGTGGCGGATAAAGACTAGAGTCAGAACAGCTAGTCTACAGAGTCAGAACACACACACACACACACACAGCCTTGTCAATTACAAGGCATTATTATCCAAAGTATACATTAATTTAGCATTTTATTAAAAGTGTGTGTGTGTGTGTGTGTGTGTGTGTGTGTGTGACAGAGATAAAGAAAGAAAAAGACAGACCACCTGCATGCCACACACTTTCAGAGATCCCCAAGTGACAGACAGCAACTGAAGGTAGAACAGGTGTGCATACCTCTGAGTGCAACTGGACAAACAGCATTGTTGACATTGTCATCTAGAACAATTCATCCTCTAAGTGAGTGTGTGTTGAAAGGAGAGGAGAGAAAGAGACAGAGGGGAGACAGCATGCCCTCTCACCTGAATCGAATCTTCGGGGACACACAAGCGCTCTGGTACCACCCCCTACCCCATTTCGGTCTTTCTCTCCCACTCTCTCTTGCAGTGTGTTGTTTGGTCATATGACAGGCTCTGAATACCGACACACACCGGACATGAGCGAGGAGGAGTGAAGGGCAGAAAACAAGTGAACCAACCCGGAGATAGCGTGAAAAGGCACTTCTATCTGACTGTGAAACGGCGAAGAAGAGAACTCGGTTAAAGAAACGGCGGACACGAGTTTCACCAACTAACTTTTGCGAGAGTATAGGCCTAATCAACTGAGCGGAGTTATTTCTTTCCCGTCTTTTTAGCGCATGACATCGGGACTGCCGAATACTCAGAGCGGTCAGTGACAAACTCATCACAGAATCAGAGGCTGGGGCTCGAAGCAGCATTTTGGACATTTTTATTGCAGAGCGTCGCGCCTTGATTTTGTAGACTTGAGTTGTGAGTGTGACCATGGTCGGGGAGATGAGTGAGCAGGTCCGGGAAAGACCAAGGCCCAGCCCGGACTATCTGATGCAGTTGATGACGGACCGGAAGGTGATGAGCTCGCTGCCCAACTTCACTGGCATCTTCACACACCTGGAGCGGCTCCTAGAAGAAGGTAAGTGTGTAAAAATAAATACATATTATTTTTAGATTTACAAAAGACATGGTAGCCTAGGTCTGAAATTAGTTGGTGGATATGTCAATTATATTGCATGGTATAGGCTACTTGGTAAAAAAAAGTAGTTGTTTTAACTAATTATTGCTAAGTAACTGGTTCTACAGACTTTTTTTTGTTTACTCAACTTTTCGATCCAAGTGTTAACTGAACTAAAAACTAAATATTGGCCCAAATTTAGCTTCAACTTGATTTAACGTATGCAAAAAGTATGTCAATTTAAAATTATGTGTTTGCTCAACTTGTCTCATATGTTCATTCAACTACGAGTTATTATTTGGGCATCAAAACTAAGAAAAGACTATGCGACTGTTTACACGCACAACATGCTTTTAACATACAATGTTTTCAACTTACATATTTGACACTCATGATTACATTGTGCATGTTAATCTACAGTAATTATTACTCAACATGTCCTCACTTGGGTTTTGAACTCAAAACCTCTTGGTTCACAGTGTTCCGATCTTCCTGCTACACACCATGTTTGTGTCAATTATCAGTTCATCTGACTATTCTCTTAACATTGATTTGATTTACTTATTTTAGCAACTTTTGTTTTTTCTGTATAGTTGTCTATTATTTTATTCTGTTTTAATGTTACTCCTGAATCACTATGATAAATAAAATAATTTTTCTTGAGTGTACTTTTAACCGAGCTGAGATTTAGTTTGGAGTGCACAGTGTAGCAATACAAGTGAAATCAATCATTGACACACACATGGTGGTGTAGCAGGAAGATTGGAATGTCGTAAACCAAGTGGCTGTGAGTTCTAATCCCAGGTGTGGACATGTGGAATATGAATTACTGTATACATGCAAAATGTAATCATGTGTGTTAAATATGTAAATTGTATGCTAAAAGCAGTGTGTGTGTCTAGTTTCACAGCCTTTTTTAGGTAAAATTCCCAAATAATAGTTTCTAGTTGAATAATTGTCTTTTTTTTTTTTTTTCAGGTAACACTTAGACCGAAAAGTTGAGTAAAAAAAAAAATGCTGTTGAACCAGTTACTTAATAATAATAATAAGAGACAGATTCAAGGTGTCATTAAAAAAATACACCCCCGTCCCCAACGTAAAAAATATTTTCACATGACCCTCCCCTTGTACATAGAAATACATGGAACACCCGTCCCCCTCATAGAATTAACTTGAAATATTGTTTACAACCACAAATAATAACTAGCAACCCTGTGTTTCGAAACGTGGATATCGACTTTGCTGCTTCAGCATGCTTTTGTAGCACTGTTGAAGCCACGCAGGGCTATGGGCCAGAAGGTTGGGGGTTCGCCAACAATGATGTGCAGTCATTTTCAAAGTGACACTGGACTAGCGCACTAGCTAGGCTTCCATCCAATTGCTGACAGATTTTAATGTGAATATTCTACAATCATCATAAAAACAATATGCCATTTCAGAGTTTCCTTTAGGAAAATGTGTCACCGGACAATTTGACAGGGAAGATTTAACAGTGTACTGGTTTTTACAGTGTACTGTGAGATACACACACACATACGCTTGCGCACACACACGCAATAATACACACACCAGAAAGTGAGTGCTGTGAACAAATGGACAGTTGTTAGGCCGGTGACCTAATGTGCGAGGGGTGTGAATGTGGCGCCCCATCCCCGGCCATGCACGAGGCTCAGTAAACGGCCAATGGGATGTCAGCCTGAAAATATTTGTCTGGGGAGGCCGTGCAGAGACTGTATGTATTTGAACACAAAGCCACACAGACTTAGTCAAGTTGAACACCATGCAGGTTGCTAGAGAGCCTGTAAACTGCTAATGTGTATTTAAAACATTTATTTAAACAGAAAATCCCATTGAGACCAAAGCCTCTTTTTCAAGGGAGCCTTGCACACAATCATACAAATTCACAATATTTACAATTTCAACACACACACCTGTTTGTGTGTGTGGTCGATTGATTCATTTATTGATTGTAGTATTTCAAGAGGAACACCACCGCAACAACCAAACACACCCCAAACAAGACAAACAACATGGAAACAAACAAAAGATGTTATGTGGAATTATTGATCAGGGTAAAAATGGTCATGGTGTTGTTTTTGACAGAGGGAAAGCGGAGGGGGAGAAAGCAAGCAGAAAAGGTAGTAAGAGTGAAGAGAGGAAGACAGGAGAGGGGGAGTTATTTGCCCTAGGATTTATCTCAACACTTCAACCTGCCATTACACTATCTAGAGCTGTCTGTATTTATAGACTGGACCATGGTCAAACATGCACATACTTACACACTCATGCACGCACTGTATCTTTCTGTCCTACAGCCACATTATTCATATTGTGTCAGGTTAACTACTGTGGCTGTCTCATCTAAGACACATCATCCACTGTGCGTGTGTGTTGTAGTGTGTGTGTGTGTGTGTGTGTGGTGTACTGTCAGGTGTCTGGTTAATAATCAGGTTTACGTGTGAGGCCAAGTGTGTTATTAGAGGCTTAAAGCTGTTGTGATTATAGGTTTACATAATTAACTGTTCCAGTTATTATTACTATGGTCACACTTAGTTATCACTCTGCTTCCGTCAGGTCATGGTTATTTCACAGGTTAGTCACTGTGTGTGTGTGTGTCTGTGTAGTAGCCTAGCTGATTATTATAGTGGCTGGCTATTATATGTTGTTAGTAATGCATCATGCAACAATATTGGAAGTCTGAGCCAGACAGCTTTAAACAAACACACTATCTTTATTTTGTTATTGGGCCTAGTGTTCTAAATGATCTCTCTCTCTCTCTCTCTCTCTCTCCATCAGAAATAGGTAGAGTGCGCAAGGACATGTATAACGACTCGATGAATGGAGGTGTGGCCGCCGAGGGACGGAACTGTGAGGAGCTGCCTAATGGGATTGGTCCAGTGGCTCAGCTGCAGGAGAAGCTCTACGTGCCCGTCAAAGAGTACCCCGACGTGAGTGGACAAACCTTTTTTCACCCTTTGTAGACTTTATTGCAGTGTCTATCCAGAGTGACAGAAAATCAATACCGAAATCAACCCCTTTCCATAACAACAGAAACTTCCAGCCCATTGGAGGGTAAGGTAGAGCCATTGCCATGTTGATACTCCTGTCGGGTCCGTTCAGATTTGTTAACACAGATGGGGTAGCAATAAAGGGGGAAGGGCTGCTGTTTAATCTCCCAGCCCTTATAAAAGGGGGTTAGAATGTATGGCAGAGGACATCAGATAGAGGTGATGACAGAAGCTTCTCTTCATTCACATGATAAAATGACAGTGTAACCCTGGATAATGCGCACGCGTGCACACACACACACACACATACAAACACACAGGCACATGCAGAAGCACACACACAAACTCACACAAGACGATGGAACAGATGAGATCAGGGCTAAAAATACAGAATAGCTCCTCTGTCTAGTGTGGGTGTGTGTGTGTGTGTGCGTGCGTGCGTGCGGGTGTGCGTGCATGTGGGTGTGTTCAAGTTCTTTAGGAATGAAGAGAATGCGTTGACACCCATATAGAAGTGGGGGGGTCAGAGAAACAAAAACAGACAGGCACAAGGGTGTGAAAGGTAGAGAGACAGAGGGAAAGACAGATGGAGAGAGAGATGGGAAAGAGGGTGAGAGAGAGAGCTAGAGAGAGGGACAGCTGTCTTATTAATCTCTCAGCTCCAGTGACAGATAAGGTTAAGAGTGTCCAGCCTCACCACCAGCCAACACACACAATGACCTATTCCTGACTCTCTCTCTCTCTCTCACACACGCACACACACACACACAAACACACACACACACACACACATGCACAATAAGAACAGAAATTAAATATTAACATGAAGATTGCAGTATGCAAAAAGATAAGAAATCTCTCTCTGTGCCATCCTGGGTTCAACAGACTTTTATTGCAGCAGCACTCACTAAATCAGTTGTGGCCAGCTTTCCTCCTGGAGAGTGAATGGACGTGCAGGATTTTTCTCCAGCCCTCCTATAAATACATGTCACAATACCACATTCTTTCGACAACTACGTACTTTGGAGTGAGTCCGTTGTTTGTGATTTCATGGACAATAGACACTCCAAACTGACCAAAAACACACACACACACCACACACACACGCGTGCGTGCATACAGGCTTCAGTTTATTTTTCCGTGCTGGGAGAGTATTCCCTTTAATATTCTATGTCTTATTACTTAGCTAGTATGAACAAGTTACCAACCACGGCCAGGAGTATTACTTAGCTAGTATGAACAAGTTACCAACCACGGCCAGGAGTATTACTTAGCTAGTATGAACAAGTTACCAACCACGGCCAGGAGTATTTCATGGCTAGCCGCCAACTCCTGTCCCTACATATTCTTAAAATATGTCTCTCTCTCTCTATGTGTGTGTGTTTGTGTAGTTTAACTTTGTAGGTAGGATCCTGGGTCCGAGGGGTCTGACAGCCAAACAGCTGGAGGCAGAGACAGGCTGTAAGATCATGGTACGAGGGAAAGGATCCATGAGAGATAAAAAGAAGGTACGTACACACAATCACTCGCTCACACCAATGACGTGTGGTGAGGTCGGTGGCTGGGTAGGCACTGGCTATTATCAAAGCCAGATTTACTCACAAATAAACATTGAAGCCCAGCTTCACCATACAGTAAAACAGATAGCTCAAACATCCAGATTGACATAGGCTACTAACCAAAATTGACTGACAATTTTCAACAAATGTAAATACCAATGTAGCCAAGGTACAGAAGTGATAGCCTCCGATGGCAGCATATTTCATATCATCCGACAAAATTACACACTGTTCAACTCCGCTCAGCCATAGACTGATGTAGCACTCAAAGTTACAACCGATAGGTGCCACTTTTAAAGACTAACATATGGACACATTTCATCGGAATAGTTTGGAATGGAAATTCCAACCTTTCACAATGGATTTACGCGCGCCAACACACAGACACATAATAATATTATTATGTGAAATTTTATTACACACACATTTTATCCAAATAGTTTGCAATGCAATGAATTTACTTTCACTATGGATTTACGCACACACACGTAAACACACACACACATAATAATAATATTATTATATGAAATATTATTACACACATATACGCTGAGTATACAAAACACCTGCTCTTTCCATGGCAGACTGACTAGGTGAATCCAGGTGAAAGATATGTCACTTGTTATATCCACTTCAATCAGTGTAGGAGACAGCTTAAGGAAGGATTTTTAAGCCTTGAGACAATTGAGACATGGTTTGTTTACAGTATGTGTGCCATTTAGTGGGCGAAGTGCCTTTGAACGGGGTATGGTAGTAGGTGCCAGGCGCACCGGTTTGTGTCAAGAACTGCAATGCTGCTGGGTTTTTCACGCTCAACAGGTTCCTGTGTGTTTCAAGAATGGTCCACCACCCAAAAGACATCCAGCCAACTTGACACAACTGTGGGAAGCATTGGAGTCAACATGGGCCAGCATCCATGTGGAACACTTTCAACACCTTGTAGAGTCCATGCCCCGATGAATTGAGGCTGTTCTGAGATTAAAAGGGGAGTGCAACTCAATATTAGGAAGGTGTTCGGTATACTCAGTGTATAATGAATAAGGTTCTAATGAAATGTCCATATCTGAAATGAAATGACTACAAAATGCAGTTCCAAACATCAAAAAAGTGTAATCAAAACTAAATTCTATCTTGATAAATCAAATGGATGTTGTCTATTCTCATGTTCATTCAACAGTAGCCTAACCTGCAAATTGCAAAGGAAAATGCATATAGGCCTTAAATGAAGTCCGTTCGTCTGTCCTTCCGGATGAGCTTCTTGGTGGTCATACTCTTGTCTCTGAGCATCCACATCTTTCATTGTGGCGCTGATATGTGCACAGCAGAACCCCATGGCCGTTATTTTATTCTGCAGAACACGAAAGAGTGCATCAGTTTAGCTGAAAATCTCCACTTAGACCATCGGCAGAAAGCCGGTTGATGCCTTTGACAACCAGGTATTATATCCAGAGGCCATCAGCAGCGTGTTGTTGTCCCGATCTGATGATTTTCTGTCTCTTCCTTTGATGAATGTAAAGATGCGCAGGTGCTGGTCTCCCTCTCTGAATTGTTCCTTGGAAGTCCAGCTTGAAAATTGTTTGAGGTGTAGTACAGTGTCCATTTGTCATGTTGTTTTTGCTGGCTAGCTAGCTTTGTTCAGTTCAGCGGATGCGAGCACAAAATGATGTAGACACCCAAATGTGCAGAGCTTACGCCAGGCGTACCCGACACAACAAGGGTAATCAACAGTGACTGGAGTCAGTAACGCTTTTTAATGGCTTTGAATGGATGGGAATGAAGGCATGCATACCCTGGTACCTTTCCTGAGGTCTTGATACAGTTTTATCAAATGTTTAGATTCTGATCATAAAAACCACCAGAATCATTGAGAAAAAACTTTTGATAACAAAAAAATAAATGATTTTTTAAAATGATTTATTTGGCTTTCGATAACAGCTTTTTTTATTACATAATCATAGACCTACCCTGCCTACTGCACATCATTGGCTCACACACCACACGCTGTTATCCAAAGCGACTTACAGGAGCAATTAGGGTTAAGTGCATTGCTCAAGGGCACATCGACAGATTTTTCACCTAGTCGGCTCAGGGATTTAAACCAGCAACCTTTCAGTTACTAGTCCAACACTCTTAACCGCTAGGCTACCTGTCAGCCTCACATGCATGCACAAATGCACCTATGCACACACACACATAGCATGGTGTATTTATTTTGGCTCTAGATTCTAAATGGAGTGGAGTAGAGGTGAAAAGAGCTGGGTCCGTCTTTTTCTCCGCTGGTTTTGGTTCTTTGGTTCTGGCCAGGGCGTCAGACTTCCAGTGGAGCAGCTACCGGCATGTGGAGCATATCAGACATTCTGTCTACATCTCATGAGAATACACCCATCCCACACACATCTCATGAGAATACACCCATCCCACACACATCTCATGAGAATACACCCATCCCACACACATCTCATGAGAATACACCCATCCCACACCTCAGACAGAAAGACAGAAAGAATGACATATGGGGGAGAGGGAGGGATGGAGAGATGTGGAAATTAGTTGAAAGAGGTATAAAGAGTGGGTAGACATTCTGACCTTCTCCATGAGTAGGGATTATTCACTTACAGTAAAATGACTGCCGTGTTGTTGCAGAACTAAAGTCAATGTGGACAGTCTTCTGGGAATATTATTGTTTTGAATGTGTATCAGGAGGAGCTGAACAGAGGGAAACCTAACTGGGAACACCTGAGTGAGGAACTCCATGTACTCATCACAGTGGAAGACACACACAACAGAGCTCAGATCAAACTACAAAGAGCTACCGTAGAGGTCAAGAAACTACTCGTACCAGCCGTGAGTACCATGAGTTTCATGCTATAATTATGTGTGTGAGTGTGTGTTTGTGTGTGTGTTAATATACAGTATATTGCATACAGTATGTCCCACCTGGCAAAAACTGGTGGAATCAAGTGTTTCCACTTCATTTCAACCCCCAAAATCTATGTGGTGACGTGGAATCAGCGTAGAAAATGAATTGTATTTGCAAAAAGTAATCAACATAAGGACATTCTGTATTTTTTTCACCCAACTTTTAACCTAAGTTTAATGACATGGTGAAATGTTTTGTTGATTTCAGGTTGAGTTCACGTTAGTTGACAACTCAACCAAATGTAAATCAAAACTAGACGTTGAACTGACGTCTGTGCCCAGTGGGGTGTGTGTGTGTCTGTGTTTGTGTGTGTAATTCGCCAGGCAGCATCTATAAAGGCGTATCCATGGTAATGCATGTTGTGAAAAGAGGAGGGGATGAATGGAGAGACTGTTCACACTTTCTCTTCACTCTATCACTCCTTTCACTCCTCTCTCACACTCAATTCATTCCCTCCTCCTCATTCCCTCCTCCTCTTTCCATGCGTCCCTCAACAGTTCTCACATTCTCTTAGCCACCTACCCAATGCCCCCACACCACAGACAGAATATTGCAAAAAATGTTGCTCTCACTCCTGAATTCAACATTGAATAAAGATGTTGTGAACTTTCACCCAAACTCTCAAATCGCACTGCATTGACTTACAGCAGGGATATTCAAACTGGGGTCCGTGAAGGTACTGCAGGGGGTCGGCAAAAATATCTAAATGTGTTGGGAGTTACCTTTCTAGCTAATAGGCTATGTTAAAGTTAACTGGGTAGGGCAAAAATAATTTACAACTATCTACCAAATCTAGTCATTTCAAAATGTTGATTACTTCCCCTGGCAATTATCATTCACCTGATGATAAGACATCTAGAATATATATCCTTTTTTTTTGCCAACGTATACTACTTACAGTGCATTAAGTTAACCCAGAAGACCTGAGAGTGTGGGTGGGGATTAATGATATCTGTTAGTGTAACCTTGCTGGCCTAGCTGTACAGCTTTAGGCCTATGCCACTCACAATCTGTTCACCAGAGTGTAATGCAATCCAACCAACTAGACGGATATTAAATGTCCTGTGTGTGCGTGCATGTGTGTAGGCTGAAGGAGAGGACAGTCTAAAGAAGATGCAGTTGATGGAGCTGGCCATTCTCAATGGAACCTACAGAGACGCCAACATCAAGCAACGTAAGGATGACATCATTACACTCTTAGAATAAAGGGTTTCAAAAGGGTTCTTCGGCTGTCCCCATAGGAGAACCCTTTTTGGTTCCAGGTAGAACCCCCTGTGGAAAGGGTTCTACATGGAACCCAAAAGGGTTCTACCAGGAACCAAAAGGGGTTCTTCAAAGGCTTCTCCTATGGGGACAGCCGAAGAACCCTTTTAGGTTCTAGATAGCATTTATTTTTCTAATAGTGTAGAAAGCGCCTTTCCTGAAACTGTCAGTGGAGCTTTTTGATGTTTTCGTTTCCAACTAGTAATGATGTTCTATTTTTTTTTTCTCTCTCTCTCTCTCTCTCTCTCTCTCTCTCTCTCTCTCTCTCTCTCTCTCTCTCTCTCTCTCTCTCTCTCTCTCTCTCTCTCTCTCTCTCTCTCTCTCTCTCTCTCTCTCTCTGTGTGCAGCCACTATGGCTTTCTCCCTAGCCTCCTCTCAGCAGCCTCGGCTCATCTCCAGTCCCTCCCCTGTTATGCAGCAGGCTATGAGAAACCCCGCCCCTGTTCAACAGCCCAATCTCATGCCTCACCTGATTCGTCAGATCCAGAGTCAGCAGGCCCTCATGCAAGGAGCCAATCAGCATGCAGGACTGATGCAGCAATCACCTGAATCAGGAGGATTCTTCTACACTCCCTACGAATATTCCCCCTACACCCTAACCCCATCTATACTAGAATACCCCATGGACACTAGTGGAGTATTAGGTAAACACACACACAGATCAAGTTCATTTGGGAATGAGGGTTATGTTGTTGTGTTGTAACCTGGTTGTATTTCTCTCTCTGTCTCCAGGTATGGCTTTCCAAACCAAAGGCTGAGAGATAAACTCCCTCCTACATATGGAGCTCAGACACACACACATACTTATCTGAGATGGGCCTCTTGACTGTCTTCTTAATGTCTCTGTAACTGTTTGATGATGTCACTGTTAACCCCCTGTGTTTTGGTGTTTTGGTAATGTGGTTGCGTGGTGAGCAGGAGCGATGACGGCTAAGGTGCAACGCCACAATATGAGGGTCCATCCTTACCAAAGAGTAGTGAACACCGACAGAGGTCAGTTAGATCACCAGACAGAGTGAGTGTGAGTGGGGATACGCATTTGTGAGTGATTTTGTGTGTGTGTGTCTGTTAGTTGACCTGTGTCTGCCACCTGCTAAGAGGGATATGAGACCAGAATGTGAGGGGAAGGTCAAACAGTGAGCTGTGTGTAAAAGTCAAACAACAGTCTGTCACAGAGCAAAGAGAGAGTAGTGTTAGGAATGGATGAGTCCGTTCCAGGGGTGAATAATCCAGGGCGCTCATAGCCCCTCTGTCAGATAGAAGGAATGCATGTGAGGTTGTCCCCTGCTTTTAGAATGGACCGTTCCTCCATGTGACTGACCTTGTGACTCTCTTGATTTAGAGTTCTCTTCAAATACTATTTATCTCTCTATCTCTCTCCCCCTCTTTCTCTCCCCCTCTTTCTTTCCCGGGTGGTTTCACTACTGTTCAACCTAAGAGACAAGCAGGGTCATCTCTTTTATACCGTCTTAAATTACACCATTCCTTTGATAGTAAACACTACTTTTTGATCTACCATTTTATTTATTGATATGGTTTTATAATGATTGTTTTGTATATTATGGATCAGAGACATACAGTACTTGAAGCTGAAACAGCCTCCGTATAACCATAATCCATACGACCTTTTACAGTATATGACCTTATACTACTGAAATCTGCATTAGGAGTTATTGAGTGTAAAGTAAGCATTACTTGATGGGTTAGGGATGGGTTTACATTAGATATCATTTATAAAGACATTCCATTGTCATCATTATGCTTGCCCTATTCTTTGGAGATTATTGTAGTTGTTTCTTATGTGCTTGGAAAAGTAAATAGAATTTACTTGTGTGATTGTAAAAATGTATGAATATAATTTTAAGCTATGAGCAGGACGTGTTATTGCATTCTTGGAGATGTTTTCTTTAGAGTTTACACTACAGACGTGAAGCTCTCACTTATATTTATTTTGCAAACATTCAAAGGGTTGTTTCAGGATGACTTTATATGTTGAAGTGATGTTAGTGTTTTCTTGGTGTCACTATCATCACTATCATACAGTAGAAGTGGCCTAGTCAAGCTGTGTATCAGCCCTAGTTTAACTGGTGTATGTAGAGAACAAATGTTTGATATAAAAAAACAGACAAAGAAATAAATGTCTAAAAGTTATTATTATTAGAAAATATCTGTAAAAAATGTTCTTAATTAATTGCTTCTAAAACCACATCTCTTAACATCTCATGGCTCTCGGTAACTGCAGGCCTCTTTGCTTCTCTAGCGGATTACGTCTCTAATGCTTAACAGCAGTCTGGAAACCATACCAGATCATTTTTAATAAATTAATTGGTCATCATTGCATTTGGTCTTTTCTGTCAAGACACAATAACATACACCCTGACTGCTGCTAACCATTAAACTGTGTTTAAGCCACCCCTCAGGACCCACCAGCCGTTTCACATGCCTGATCTATTCTGTCAAGGTATTGATAATTAGTTGACTAGATGATGTGAAACTACTGGTGGCCACCATAGACTGGGTTGAGAAACACTGCGTTAGTCAGAACAGCTTTAGATGTCAGTGACATTCTCACGCCCTCCCACGAAACCATACCCTATGCTGTCTCCATGGTTTCTCTGTCTGTAGTGCAGCTAGCCTCACTGTAGCAGTGCTCATACGTTCTACAAAAGGGCACCTTTATAATGCCTTCATTAACAATACATAAGCATTTATAATTGCCTATGTCAGCAGTCGCTGGTTGGCATCTCACATTGTGTCACTTACTGCATATGCCAGACCTTATGTCAACTTGCAGCTATTGACTTATAAATGCCTATGTAGTGCTTATGAAGGTGTTATGTATGTTCACACTGTGTGTGACTGCAGTAAATCTGACACCACTAGCTGACACTAATCTCTTTCTATCTTTTTCTATGTGTCTTTTTTGTTTCCTTAATTTCTTTGTCTGTCCGTCTGTCTCCTAACCCCCCTCCCCCCTCCCAGCTGCCACAGCAACTAACCCTTGACCTCTGTACCCACTGATGACCCGCCCATCTCCGCCTGTGGCTTGCTCGTTGCCATGCTCTGGACAACAGCCACGTCCCCCCCAGGAGTCACCTCTGCCAAACCAACCAGAGACCAGCGCCATGGTAGTGACCCTTCAGGACCCAATCAGGACCCAGTCACCAGCCATACCCACCCAAACACCACACTATCAAGCCATGTGCCCCTTCTATAGGAACCACTACATCAAAACCACCCAATCACAACCCCCCCAGCCAAACCCCAGCCATGCTCTCTGCACTGGTCAGATAACCTATCTCTATGCCTTGCCCTGCATTGAGTCGATTTGAAGCTATAATATTATAATAATTAAATAATAATAACAGTTATATGTATGATCATAACTTATCCATGCCCACTAAGCTAGTCTGCCTGTCCATGTTCTCAAACCCTCAGCAGGGGTCAAGAGAAACCGGAAGCATCTCGTTTTCGGGGGAAAGCAGAGAAGAGGCAAAGCCTAAAAAATGGATGCTTACGGTTTCTGCCGATCCACTAAGTGGTTTCTTTTACGCCTGCTACTTTAGGTTACCGTCGCACAAAATGTTACTCCGATCTGGTTTAATAGGTCACACCAGTTTCACATGATGTCCTCTCTAAGACTCGACTTTTACACCATGCCTGCCTTTCTACAGTGACCTGAGTCTATCTAATGGGTAAGATCACACTTCTCCAGGTGCTACAGAGTGAAGAGTCTCAACCATAACGTTTACTTTACCAATACAGTATTATATACATCTGGAGAACAAAGTGCCTTTATTTATTTCAATAGAGAGATATGTCACAGACCAGAGCAGCCTTTTTATGATTGGTTTATATTCTCCATGAAACATGTCTCAACAAAGTGAAATGTTGTGGTTTCCCCGTAAGCCTACATATGTCTTTTGGATTTAGAATGAAGTGCCAAAAAGGGTCAGTTTCTTCCGTTAGTATAGTAGGACCTCCTCAGATCAGTGTTAATTTTGTGTGTTTATTTTCTTTGGGGGAAAGATGTGAATACTTGTGTGTCTGCCTAGAGAACACACCCTATTGTATAGTGTTGTGTTATTAGATGTGTGTGTTACATACCTGAGCTCCTAACTCTCCTCTTGCCAAGCGGTTGTTTTTACTTCACACCAACCATCTCATTCAAGACAAAACATCTGTTTATAATGAATTTTTATATGATATTTTGTATGTGAGAAATAACATTAAATTATGTTTTCAGAAAAGAACAGTATGCCTTACTATGGAGATTTCTCTGATTCAGTTTAAGAGCAAATTTAGCCTCCAACCAATGTGCCATTCACCAAGTGTCCGGAGAGTTTTTAAAGGCCTGATATACTGGAAACCTTGACCTATTCTGGAAAGTTGTTGTCTATCAAGTTAATCTCAGTGTTGCTTACCTTCTGGGCCTTATCTATGTAGAGAATCCTTATTAACTGTAGTACTGTATATTAATCTACTCTTTGTATTAACTGACCAGTCCTGTACTGTTAACCTCTCTACTCATATCTGTCTCTACCTTGGTTTCTTTAAAACATAAACTGTGTGAATCTGAGAATTAAAACGTGTGTTGTTGATGTTTAACTTTTTAAAAGCTGTTAAAAAAAATAACTCTTTGTACTGAAATACAAAAACACATTATTAAACTGGTAGTTGTAAAAAAACTAACAAACTTTTTCGCTTTTTCTCTGAAGCTTCTAAAGTTTCCAGTGAGCTTCCTTTCTGCATACTAATCTTAAACACTGCAGATACTTTTGGAATACACTTAAACTCTTTAGAAATACAGTACACTAGACATACACTTAGTCCCACTCCTCTCTGTCTCTCTCCAACACCAACAGTCTGAAGCAAATCGATTGTGCAACCTACCCTTACACACTCATACCTACCCACACACAAAAACATGCACACACATCTGCTGAGCGAATTATACTGGAGAACTGTGGCTCTCCCTAACGTACATTATCTCTCTCATTCAACAGTTAACTACAGGAATGTGTCATATTTTAACTGCTGTACACTCTCTCGCTCTCTCTTGCTATATACAGTGTATATATACAGTGTATATATATATAAGACTGCACTGACAGAGCTACATCCAAGCACAAATACCATATATAGACTTAAAAAATACTGCTTTGACTGAGGGCTGTCAGTGAGTTGTTCACTATCTGCCCTCTCCCTGCCCTTCCTGCTCCCCCTCCGGGGGTAGAGAGGTAATTGAGCCCCAGGCTTGGCTCTGGACCTGGAGCCTTTGCTCTGGATACTGACCCTGCAGCTGTAGGAGGAGAAATAGCATGATTTGGCAACTCACTGAACTAGAGGGAGCCTGATCTGGCAACTCACTGAACTAGAGGGAGCCTGATCTGGCAACTCAATGGACTAGAGGGAGCCTGATCTGGCAACTCAATGGACTAGAGGGAGCCTGATCTGGCAACTCACTGAACTAGAGGGAGCCTGATCTGGCAACTCACTGAACTAGAGGGAGCCTGATCTGGCAACTCAATGGACAAGAGGGAGCCTGATCTGGCAACTTACTGAACTAGAGGGAGCCTGATCTGGCAACCCAATGGACTAGAGGGTTACATTCCTATGGAAGGAGTGTGGACTAAATGAGAGAGCTTGAGAATGAGTGAAAGAAAGAGGGAAAAGAAAAAAGGCCAAGGAAGAGGAAAAAGAGTTTGCCTTTCTCCCTATCCCTTTATGCTCCCTTTCCCCTACTGCGTCATTCTCCCATTTGGGGGTTGAGGCAGAGGCACCTGTCAGAAACATCTAAAACTCTGTCTGTGTGTGCGCTCTTGATTTCTGCTGATCCTGTTTTGTTTGTAGTTTTATGACATTTATCCCAGGATCTCCCAGACCATCGCCAGACCATCTGGTAAGCTACTCTCCTCTCTGTCTAATCTAGCCTAGAGCCAATACTAGCCCATGGGGGGGCTAGTATTGAATAACACATTCCCAAAAAATTCAAAAAATACTGTCACAAAATAAATCATAAGAAACAAGGTTTTGAAGTGTTTGTCCTTTATCTAGGAGAAATAAGAAAGCTCAGGAAATATTTGTATATGTACACTACATAACCAAAAGTATGTGGACACAAGCTTGTCAAACATCTCATTCCAAAATCATGGCCATTAATATGGAGTTGGTCCCCCCTTTGCTGCTATAACAGCCACCACTCTTCTTGGAAGGCTTTCCACTAGATGCTGAAACATTGCTGCGGGGACTTGCTTCCAATCAGCCACAAGAGAATTAGTGAGGTCGGGCACTGATGCTGGCCTATTAGGGCTGGCTCGCAGTTGGCGTTCCAATTCATCCCAAAGGTGTTCGATGGGGTTGAGGTCAGGGCTCTGTGCAGGCCAGTCAAGTTCTTCCACACCAATTTAGACAAACCATTTCTGTATGAACCTTGCTTTGTGCATAGGGTCATTGCCATGCTGAAACAGGAAAGGGCTTTCCCCAAACTGTTGCAACAAAGTTGGAAGCACAGAATCATCTAGAATGATTCTGTGATTCGTCACTCCAGAGAACGGGTTTCTACTGCTCCAGAGTCCAATGGCGGCAAGCTTTACACCACTCCAGTATGGAATTGCGTATGGTGATCTTTGTCTTGTGTGCGGCTGTTCAGCCATGGACACCCATTTCATGAAGCTCCCCACGATCAGTTATTGTGCTGACATTGCTTCCAGAGGCAGTTTGGAACTAGGTAGTGAGTGTTGCAACCGAGGACATACGATTTTTACGCGCTACGTGCTTTTTTGGGTAGGCTGAACTAATTTCATACTTCCATAATTTCTTTTAACCAGTACCGGTTACATTCAGATGAGTCCAATGACACTTGTGGGGTCGTAGAGCACAATGGAGAACACAATTATGTTCATGAGAATCTCCCCTTTCCACAGTGAGGTCACATTAGTTTGTAGCCCAAACAGTTAAGACGCTACAAACAGAAGTTGGCACATCAACGGTACCGATTACACTTGTGGGGAACGTAAAGCAAAACGGAGACAACCATCGTGTTTGTGAGAGTCTCCCCTTTCCATAGAGTGGTCAATAGTTTTTAGGTCAAACCGTTCGGAAGCTACAGACCTTTTCGTGAGAAGAGCGATTTTCGCGATGCCTCATGGACTGACAAACACATCTCTAGCTCTGCCACCTTTCACTGATGCGGAAGTGCGACATAGGCGGATGCGGTGGATTGAGACGACTCCAATGCAAAAAACAAGATATCTCTAGCTTAAACTGACAAATTTGATGGTGATTTTTTTATGTTACTTAGATTCACTCCCCGGCATCAATCGACTCTAAGGGGGTTAAGGAGACAAAACCTTATTTTCTTGTTGCCGCAACTACAAGCACACACACCAGGGTCCTGTAGAGGCACCTTTCTGTACTGGTTTAGTTCAGCTTTAGTGCAGCTTTGAGAAAAGAGAGAGGAAGGGGAGATAGCAAAGTTAGAAAGAGAGGGAGGGGGATCTAGCAACAAGTTTGCATCTGGGAGAGGGAGAGAAGAAGATAAAGATTAAGCTATTATTCTCACATACACCATTTCTTGTTGTTGTGCACCCTCCTCCCTCCTGGTGATTGGCTGAGGGATAAACAAGCCTCTTGGCCGGATCATGTCTGTGTGTGTGTGTGTGTGCGTGCGTGCGTGCGTGTGTGTGTGTGTGCGTGTGTGCATGCTCATATGTGTGTGGGTGTGTGCACGTGTGTGTGAGACTGAATAGTGTATTGTAGGAGGCCAGCGGGTCCACCGGGCTCCCATACAGAGACAACAGTTACTCACAGACTCTGCCAGGCAGCTTGAAAACATACACACACACACACACACAGCAACAATGACAATCTTCATCGTTCCACTTGTCCACTTGGACTCGGATGAATACACAATAACACAAGGCTCCTACAGTGACTGCATCTAAATAAGTTTTGTTATTTGTGTTTTTTTTCTCACCACAATAAATTCATTCAGAATTCCTCTGACCTGCGACAGATGGCTGTACTGTCTAGGCCTACATACACAATTGTGTGTGTGTAGGTGGATGTGCTTAACTATACTTAGACCAGAAGTCCTCACAAGAATAACAACAAACAAAAATTGGACCAACTGGGGACATTTTGTTAGTCCCCACAAGGTCAAATGCTATATCTAGGGGGGTTTAGGACTAAGGTTAGAATTGTGTTAGGGTTAGAATTAGGTTTAGGGTTGGGGTTAGGAGCTAGGGTTAGTTTTAGGGTGAGGAGCTAGGGTTAGGTTTAGGGTTAAGGTTAGGGTTAGGTTTTCAGGTTAATTTTAGGGTTAAGGTTAGGGTTAGGGTAAGGGTTAGTGAAAATAGGATTTTGAATGGGACTGGTTAATTATACAAATCAAATCACCTTTTATTGGTAACATACACATATATAACAGATGTTATTGCGGGTGTAGTGAAATGCTTGTGTTCCTAGCTCTAACATTGCAGTAGTATCTAACAATTAACAACAATACACAAATCTTAAAGTAAAAGAATGGAATTAAGAAATATATAAATATTAGGACGAGCAATATTGCATTGGCATTGACTAAATACAGTAGAATAGAATAGAATACAGTATATACATATGAGATGAGTAAAGCAGCATGTAAACATTATTAAAGTGACTAGTGTTCCATTATGGGGTGGCAGGTAACCTAGTGGTTAGAGCGTTGGACATGTAACCGAAAGGTTGCAAGATTTAATCACCGAGCTGACAAGGTAAAAATCTGTAATTCTGCCTCTGAAAAAGGCAGTTAACCCACTGTTCCGAGGCCACCATTGAAAATAAGAATTTGTTCTTAACTGACTTGCCTAGTTAAATAAAGGTAAAATAAAATAAAAAATAAATATTAAAGTGGCCAGTGATTCCATGTCTACTGTATGTGTGTGTTGTCTCGTCAAAGCAAAACAGAGAAAGAGTAAACCAAGACCTGACAACTCACACACACTAAAGTCTAATCAAAGAGAGTACTGGTGGTCTCAACAGTCTGGTGACAGATTAAATGGGAATGAAAGGGAAGATGAAAGGGGTTACCCAGCTAACAATTACAGGGAGAGAGAATGTTTTTGCAATGTTACCCGTAATGTTCCGCTGATGTTTGAGTGTCCAGTTTCCGTTTGCTAGGGGAACATTTTATCTACTGTATGTTAGCAAAAATCTCCTGAGAGAACCTATTTAGTATGTTTTGGTGTTGGAGTTCTAACTAGCAAGCTAGCACACAGTGTCGCTCCCGCCTCCCGCCTGATGTACTAGCGACCGGTAGACAGTGTCCTTCACCCCCGCAGGTCGGGCACTGTTTTTCCCACTGTTTTATAAACAAATGTGAGGGCAGGTGTTCGGCGCGGAGCAAAGGACACTGCCTAACTCAGATAATACTCTTATTTCCCTTTTAACCCACATTCAAAGTGTCACACAAACATGAGGATGACATGCTTAAGGGGGTTCATGAAGGAACCAATGTGATGCTCGAGGGGGCTGCAGGAACGCCCACTTGTAGGTTTGCCCCAAATTATGTTCTGCAGTTGCACACTATTACGCAGATAGAGTAAGAGGGTATGTCATATGCCTACCTTTTATTAACATATCATTGTTTAGTTTCTTTGACATTCAGAGGCTGAATTTGCTTGGAAAGTAATCTAATTCTGTCACTATCAATTGATTAATCTATTCACTTTCTGTACAATAGAAGATGTTTAAACCCAGACAGCTTTTAGGGAAACACTTGTTACCTTCTTTCACTGGGTTAAGCCACGGAAGAAGAGTTCTCAGCAGTTAAAGCTTAGATTTTTCTGCATCGGTAGGCCTACTCTGTCTGGGGTGAAAATGTAGGCCTAACTTTTGAAAGTACCATCAGCAGATTCCCAATGAAGTCTCAGATTTAATTATTTGCAAACAGGGACAGTTTCCTTGCAAACAAGACACACTGATTCGGCATTGGACAAATATGATAAGATAAGTACATAGGCCTTTCTCTCTGTCCATTCTTAGACTGTAATTTTGGTAATTTGTGTGGTATTAAAAAAAGATTATGCTACGGCCTGCAAATACGATGATAGATTCATGCAATGCTTTTAAAAAAGATCTTTCCACCTCTTGTCCACGGTGTTCTGCGAACCCACAACCTGCTCCGCAGCCCTGTGCTCTATCAAAATTCATGTAATATTGACAGGACGAAGAACAGTTTCTAAAACTGCCTATCTAAAGCTCTGGTCTGTCCAAGAAGTGAGTGTAAACGCTAGATATGTTCTCTGCTATCCACTTTGTTTCAATTATTATTTTTGTATAGCCAAATGTCACTTGTTTTTTTTTTCAATCGTTCAGGGAGGGTTTAGGTCAAATATATTGAGTTCAAACAGGTCCGATTTTCTCCATGTAACCCTTATTATAAATAACGTTCACTCCTTAATGACCTAATGAGATTCTCAGGGGAATGTTCTTTAAAGTTGTGAGAACTGTTGTTGTTAGCTGGGTTGTTATAATCTTTGGTCTGGTCTTTTGGTAACAGATGAACTGGCGCAGATGTTGAGCGCTTTAATGTTACTTTGCTGCCATCTAGTGCAATGTATCGTTACCTTAAGTGACCCTGTGATGTCGTGAACTGTCACACTCGCAAATGTATTTTGATATTTTGCTTATAGCCCCGTATCAAATGCAATCATAGCTCAATTTCACCCGTTTACGTTGAGTAATTGCCCTCAATGGAGTGCCAAAGATTTGTATAACTTTGCTTAACATTCAGGTCTGCTTACGTAATCGCCTATCAGTGGTCGCTTTACGGTAGATCGTGGACGTCAGAGAAACATGATGAGAAGGCGAACCCAACCATCCATTACAAAAAGCGGATGATTTCAATATCTAACTACCTACAGTAAGACAGTGTACAACGCTATTGAAACGTAAACATATTACTGCGTTTTAGATATTTATCGCCAACGTTATTGTTTTTGGCTTGCATCATCACGTTTGGTCAGCTAGGCTAATGTTAGCTAGTTAGTTAGCTAGCTAACCCAACCAGCATCTCCAGTCCGAAGAGTTCGCCGGGTGAGTCTCCAGATCGTCCCCATACATGGACAATAACGCCCCTGGATCGGGAGGGAAAGGCGGCCTCGGGAGTCTCTTTGGAGGCAGCGAATACTCCAACACAGAGCTCGCCGGTGTCCCATGTAAGTGCCCCTGCCAATTGATGTTGCTACGTTGGTGATAGCTAGCATACTAACTAACGTTAGCTAGACAAGGCCAACACCGTTGACATCAACTGAGGTTGCTGTATTTTCTACATAGTGACTGGAATGAGCCCCCTGTCGCCTTATCTTAATGTTGACCCCCGCTACCTCCTACAGGTAAGAGATGCTAGCATTAATATCCAATGAATGGATATGTAGAATTGATTTGTGACATTCCCACTATCAAGTCGACAAAGATAAAAGATGTTAACCTGTGTGTGTGTTTTCCAGGGCACAGATGAGTTCATCCTGCCAACAGGGGCCAGTAAAACTAGAGGGAGGTTTGAACTGGCCTTCTTCACCATCGGGGGCAGCTGCATCACAGGTGAGACATTCCCTCCCTCCCTCTGTTTCTCTGTCTTACCCTCTCATCTCTTCTCTCTATCCACATAACTCCCCTTCTCCCAGATTAAGTTATGATGTCTGCTGGTTCTGTATCTGAGTCTCTCCCTCTCTCGCCCCCTCCAATTCTAGGAGCTGCGTTTGGGACAGTGAATGGTCTGAGGATGGGGTTTAAGGAGACCAGAGAAATGGGCTGGACTAAACCTCGTAACGTCCAGTAAGCACCACTGTGTTCCTCTAGTAGTCTGTGGCTTTAGTGTTATCACGTTGGAGACAGGTTTTATTCATGCTAATATAAATGTTCTACGGCAGGGGTATTCAACTCTAACCCAATGAGGTCTGGAGCCTGCTGGTTTTCTTTTTTACCTGATAATTAATTGCACCCACCTGGTGTCCCAGGTCCCTGATTAGAGAGGACCAATGAAAAAACAGTGGAACTGGCTTCAAGGTCCAGAGTTGCGTTTGATGGTTATATGGTATGGTGCACTATATACTGCTCTGTGATTGGCTCACTTATCTGACCTTGCCCTCCTCAGGATTCTCAACATGGTGACCAGACAAGGTGCATCCTGGGCCAACACTCTGGGCTCTGTTGGTGAGCACTTCTTCCTCCTCCTAACCTCTTCTTCTTCACCCTGGCTAACCAATGGACCAAGTGTTTGGGTGTTTTGTCCCTAGTATGTCTATATTAACCACGGGGTGTGCATGTGTGTTTACAGCGTTGTTGTACAGTATATTTGGCGTGGCCATAGAGAAGGCTAGAGGAGCAGAGGATGACATCAACACTATGGCTGCTGGGACTCTCACAGGCATGCTGTTCAAATCCACAGGTAGTTGAGTGTGGCCGGTCTGTGGTTAGTCTATGGTTGTGTCTCGTATGGGGCAAGAGTGCAACATGTAGTTCCCTAGAAACCCCATCTGTCTCATTCAAAACTTGTGTGTGTTTCAGGAGGGCTGAAGGGAGTGGCACGTGGTGGCCTGGTGGGGTTGGCCATGTCTGGTGCCTACGCTCTCTACAGTAACTGGGACCATATCAGAGGTGGCTCCTCTTCTTCAAGTCTCTATTGAACACATCCCTATCTATTGCGTTTCATCCAAAAGTCCACCCTATTCCCTACTTGGTGTACTACTTTTGGCCAGAGTCTCAGGGAATAGGTTACTAATACTCAAACCCTCCCACAAATATCATCAGCCCCTCCCCTTGTTCACTTCCTGACTTGAGAGGGTTCTGGGATATTGGAGGCATGACTGAGATGTCATTAAGCCATGGCCTAAATGACCCCCAAGAAACACCCCTCTTCACACAACTGCCCTTGCTGCCCCCCTGTCCTTCTGGGCTCTGTCCCACCCTTCTCACCCACACAGATCTGAAAAGGCCTCACCCTATTTCCAAGGGGTTTATGTGTTATTGTATTGGGAACTGTTTTTAGAAATGCATCTTTTGTTATATTATTGAGTGCTACATCTAGTAGCCCGGAAGAGGGAAAGTCATGTAAATAGTATGTCCATGTTAAGAGTATATGCTAAGTAAATGCATACTGGGGCCATGTTGTAATCATTTTTACATGCCTCCTCCCTCCCTGTGAAGTAATCACTGATCTGACATGACTGGAGTGATGAAAACAATTCAGTGGAAATCGGTTTACACCTATCCAGTCGTGTCTGGTCAGTGATAACTTCAAGGAGGGGAAGGGTGGATGTATCTGAACATCTCGGCTGGGGTTACTGACTGGGTATTTTACGAGGTTGCCCACTTGACTAAAGACTGTGTTAACCCCCCTGAGGTAAAGCCAAATGGTTAGTACGGGGAGGGAACACAAGTCTTCTCAGGCAAGGTTACTCATCTAAGCATGGTTCATTGAACCACCTCTGCAACACTGGTCTAAGACCCAACTAGAGAGCAGCTGGAAGCCATGATTGTAGTCCTCTGCTTTCTTGTGATGAGGTGGGTTGTAGTCCTTCAGATACGGAACCACAAGACTTCTCATGAAACTGAAGAGCAAAGAGACATTCATCTCAGCACACACCCTACCAAGGCCTTACAATAAATACTGTTGTAATGTATTTATTCATAGTGGATACTATTTTCCTGTTAAGAGTTGGAGTCGATGCTGGCCTGTCTAAAAGTTACTTCCAAACAGTACTGGAAGTGTGTGTATTATCTCTTTGTGTTTTTGCCTGTTAAGCCCCACTGTAAGAACAATACAACAAACATTCAAAAAAATAAAAATAAAAGTCACTTGTGCTCATGCTGTTTGTGTGGTGAAAGCCTGTAGGTGGGGTTAGGGGTGGGATATGCTATTGTGACTGACTGGGTTTGAACCCAGATTGTGTGCCCGCTCCACTATTGGTATCAGTCAGTAAGCTAAACTAACAACAGAAGTGTTCTACAGTATATTAGAAAGAAGAGGTTCACAACTTTATTGTCTGACAGACTGCATGATGGGAGTTATAGTCAGGAAAGAGTACAACCAGGAAGTGGAACATTGGTTGGGGATGCGGTGGAGGTCAAGGTGTCATACGTGTCATACAAATTGCAGAAACTGTATGATCCTATGTTCCTTTGCATGCACCAATGAAATGGGATAACATGATTCTGAATGTATCATTTTAGGACAAAATGCTCCAGACAAAATTCATAGGTTCTAGACATAAAACATTGAATTGTTGACTTGAGTGTGATTATGAAACAAATTGTCCATAACATACACATTAAGTGGATAATGACTAGAGTACTTTCAGAGACACAAAGCCAGAAGAACACAGAATTTAACACAGATTACAGCATCGTGACAGATGGCTTGATTTAATGAAATGCTGATGATCAGTACATTGTTGATTGTAAAATGTCTTCATTCAAATTTTGTCTGATGTCACTGTAGTGACTCACAGGTTATGGACACAGGAGAGGGGTGTGTGGCCTGAGGAAATATGGTATCTCGCACAAAAAAATAAATGCTATAGTTTTGGGGGTGTGGAGGGGTTGTCAGGTTGTGTGTGGTCTAGTGTAGTGCATGAAGAAGTCTCTGATGCGCGTAGCCTCGATCCAAGGGATGTAATTGGCAGTGCGGGTGAACACGCTGGGCTTGTTCTCCACAGTGCAGCCAAAATGTATTGTCTCTTTCTAGTCTAAACCGAGTTATGGTGTAGGGGTAAGCCGTGGTCCTTTTGAGACAAGTGTTTCATTTTTAGCTCAGTCCAATAATGTTGTGTGCTACCACTCACGGAATGGCAAGTCTTACTTCTGGAAGCAGTGAGCAGCAGTGAGGACCCAATTCTTGTGGATGAGAGTTCCTCCACAGACATGGATGTAGTGCTTACTGCCTCTGGGACGAACCTGAGACACACAGAACACACAAATTTGCCATCAACCCACAGGCAAGACCTTCCACTTAAAGTAACTGTCCAGTGTTTTCAGATTTCTATGAAATATGCATTTAATTGCAATATGAGTGAAATAGTTTTCCTTCCAAAAAATTGTAATTAAGTATGATAAAATTCATATTTTCTGTGTTGGAATGGTACCTCAACAACAGAATGGTGTGAGCATATGAATACCAGTGGCGGTCGGTGCCGTTTCAAATGAGGGAGGACACATTTTTGTTTTAATGAGCATGGCCTTATTTCTATTACAGCATATTCGATTGATATCATTCATATTCCATTCACCCCAGCTCAATGTAACATCGATAGGTTTAGGCTACTACATGATACTCAAATGTTTCCCTATACCCATCATGAGGTTGCTACAACCTAGCATATGAATGAAAGTTTACAACGACAGTGACACATTCAATATCGCCTTACACACTTTTGCCTGAATCTAGCGAATCTAGGGTGTAATCATTAGTCCGAAAGTTGCAAACAATAGTTTTTATTGGACAGATTAAGGTATGTTTATCCCTGCTTCGTTCTGTTTGCTTCCGTTTAAGAAACTATTTTCAACAGAATTGGTGGAATGAATACACCCCTGATCACCCTCGAGCACAGTTCACTTTCATAGAAGCCACATACAAACAACGTGATCACTTTACATCTACGCGCTCTCCTCTCACATTTCCCTTCGCTTGTGGACTTCAGTGCACAACACAGAGGTCTGTGACCAGGCGAAAAAACCTTTCCAAGCCAAACCTTCATATCATAGCCACTAACCACTACACACAGTCTATTTCGTTGTCGCCATATTAACTAATCAACATAGCTAGAACTAACACATTAGTAAACCCGCTACAATCATTCAGTATAGTGTACAGCACCTGACTTGGAAGAGTTCCAGTGTTGGATAGATAGAGAGAGCTAACATAGCATCCCTCTCTTTAAGCCAGGTGTTTGAGTAGGCTAAACTAGCTAGCTGCATTCGCTAGCTAAGTAAGTAAAAGTGAAAACAAATATACAACGAAACTCGTCTATCAACCATGAGCTCCGACTTCTCCCACATGATGACCTCTGACGTAATCTTAGTAGGAAATGACCTTGATAACAGCATTTACGGCAGTTAAATGCAACTAAAAAACATTATTTATCAAAAGCAATCAATAAAAAAAACATGTTAACACTAATTTGATTACAAGCATCATAGCTGTACTTTTAGTTTATGGTTTAAGCAGCTTGTTGGCCATGAGCCAATCAGCGTTTTTCAACGAGTTCAAAGCACCTGAATGCATCCAACCGGTATTTACAACTTCAAAACGGGTAATTCCCACCTTCCCACTTCTTTGTGAAGTTATAGGCGAGTCTACACAGACTAGCCTATAACACCACAATGCAATTAATAATTGCAATATTGTTTTCAAGTGAGTACAACATTTTAATCTAGGCTGTAAACTGCAGTGAAAAGGTAATTTGCATAACAGTGCAAAAGCCCTGTGATTTGAATGTTTCATTCCATTTGGATCAGTTGTGGGTCTACTCTCAACAGTTTATAAGGTCTAGAAAGGCACAGTAGCAGGCCAGTCTGGCTGTACTTCTCATACTCAGATGCGCTGTCTGTTGCAGATCTTCATTCCCCCGAGTCGTCCTATAACATTGTGGCCACATATGCTCCAAGCAAGCCCAGTTATTCATGAAAGCTTAACACACACTCTGCCTCCTCTCCTCTCCGATCCATGCAGCATTCCTCGTTCACCTCGAACCTAACACTTCAGCCTAAATATTTGTAATTTAACTTTTAAAATGTATTACCTTTTATGAGTGGCATAAATGCAACCAGTCACAATGTTTTAATCTGATTAGGCTACTTCAAAAGTCTCCTGTAGGCTACCTGCACACATTAGTCCAAAATATAATTCCAGCATCCAAACTGTGCAGCGGCCATTTGATGAATGGAAAGACACATCTGTTAAACACCAAAACGTTTAATGACATTCAGAGATTGTCAAGCCAAGCCTTTGATACTGGATAGGCAGTCAACAAACCATGATATTGAAGCCCCCAAAGTCAGTACAGAAAGCTGTTGGTGCAGCATTTGTGGCATATTTATTATAAATATAGAATCAAAATGTTGAAAATCAGATTTCCCCCTAGCTGATCATTGTCTGCAGCCATTTCTGATCGTAGTGTAATGAAACAGGCAGGGAGAGTGAGCTGGTTCGTGGTGGTCAGCAAACCCTCGACCTTCTGGCCCATAGCCCTGCGTGGCATCGACTGTGCCATAAAGTGGCAAAGTCGATATCCACGTTTATAAACACAGGGTCGGTACAGTTATTGTTATTTGTGTTTGCAAACGTTATTTTGAGTTAATTCTGTGAGGGGGGAGGGTGTGCAATTTTTTTACAGTGGAAGGGTTAAGGTCATGTTAAAAAACAATTATGTTGGGTAGATGGGTGCTTGTTTATGACACCTCGAGTTGGAGCACTCTACTGAGCCCTTCTCCTGAATCCAAGTGTTTGACACGGGGGAGGGGGCCAGTAACTTTATTATCAAACTTTATCAATGCACGAGCAACATACATTTTTCATCCTTTGGTCATCCTACTTTGATCTGGTTTCATGCAAATATAATACAATTAGATGAAAAACATGATTTTGACTGTGCGTCAAATTTTCACTGAGGCCCCCATTGGCATCAATGCATGACTAAGTGAAAATTCGACATCCTGAAGTTAGCAAGTAGATAAGTATGTTAATGGTATGATTGATCGGTTTATTGATTACCTGCAGGGAGAAGTTTACATACACCTTAGCCAAATACATATAAACTCAGTTTTTCACAATTCCTGACATTTAATCCTAGTAAAACTTCTGTCTTAGGTCAGTTAGGATCACCACTTTATTTTAAGAATGTGACATGTCAGAATAATAGTAGAGAGAATGATTTATTTCAGCGTTTATTTATTTCATCACATTCCCAGTTGGTCAGAAGTTTACATACACTCAATTAGTATTTGGTAGCATTGCCTTTAAATTGTTTAACTTGGGTCAAATGTTTCGGGTAGCCTTCCACAAGCTTCCCACAATAAGTTGGGTGATTTTGTCTCATTCCTATTGACAGAGCTGGTGTAACTGAGTCAGGTTTGTAGGCCTCCTTGCTCGCACACGCTTTTTCAGTTCTGCCCACAAATGTTCTATGGGATTGAGGTCAAGGCTTTGTGATGGCCACTCCAATACCTTTACTTTGTTGTCCTTAAGCCATTTTGCCACAACTTTGGAAGTTTGCTTGGGGTCAATATCCGTTAGGAAGACCCATTTGCGACCAAGCTTTAACTTCCTGACTGATGTCTTGAGATGTTGCTTCAATATATCCCCATAATTTTCCTTCCTCATGAAGCCATCTATTTTGTGAAGTGCACCAGTCCCTCCTGCAGCAAAGCACCCCCACAACATGATGCTGCCACCCCTGTGCTTTTCACGGTTGGGATGGTGTTCTTCGGCTTGCAAGCCTCCCCCTTTTTCCTCCAAACATAACAATGGTCATTATGGCCAAACAGTTATATTTTTGTTTCATCAGACCAGAGGACATTTCTCCAAAAAGTACAATTTTTGTCCCCATGTGCAATTGCAAACCGTAGTCTGGCTTTTTTATGGCGGTTTTGGAGAAGTGGCTTCTTCCTTGCTGAGCGGCCTTTCAGGTTATGTCGATATAGAACTCGTTTTACTGTGGATATGGATACTTTTGTACCTGTTTCCTCCAGCATCTGGGATTGATTTGCACTTTTCGCACCAAAGTACGTTCATCTCTAGGAGACAGAACGTGTCTCCTTCCTGAGAGGTATGATGGCTGCGTGGTCCCATGGTGTTTATACTTTCGTACTATTGTTTGTACAGATGAATGTGGTTCCTTCAGGTGTTTGGAAATTGCTCCCAAGGATGAACCAGACTTGTGGAGGTCTCAAATGGTTTTTTTCTGAGGTCTTGGCTGATTTCTTTTGATTTTCCCATGATGTCAAGCAAAGAGGCACTGAGTTTGAAGGTAGGTCTTGAAATACATCCACAGGTACACCTCCAATTGACTCAAATGATGTCAATTAGCCTATCAGAAGCTTCTAAAGCCATGACATAATTTTCTGGGATTTTCCAAGCTGTTTAAAGGCACAGTCAATTTAGTGTATGTAAACTTCTGACACACTGGAATTGTGATACAGTGAATTATAAGTGAAATAATATATATGTAAACAATTGTTCGAAAAATTACTTGTATCATGCACAAAGTAGATGTCCTAACCGACTTGCCAAAACTATAGTTTGTTAACAAGAAATTTGTGGAGTGGTTGAAAAACGAGTTTTAATGACTCCAACCTAAGTGTATGTAAACTTCCGACTTCAACTGTAGAATAAATGTGATGGAGAGGCGAATCAAGTAGATTGAAAAGCGGTGTAGTCGCTGTTAAAGTGATAATCCACCCGCAGAAATATAAATCATGAAACTCCTGTCAATTTGGTGAAAGCCTATGTTCGATCAGGGGGTAAAATAACAATTTCCTCATGATTTAATTTCTAATTGGTCAATCTGTGAAATCAGGAAATAGCTATATAGTTCTGTCACAGGAGGTCGGGGATAAGACACCATCACATATCATAACCATTTCAAAACAACTACCTGCGCTCCAGATCGCCAAATCAGCCAGTAGATGGTATGGGCATACTTGTCTAGAACACATTCATCCGTCTATATCATCATATATATATATGATATATTTTATACCAGTGCGCCGTCAGATTAATGGCCTTTCTTCCTTCAACTATCATGCCACAATGCAGTTTACTCCCCTCTTCTCCCCGCTAACAGACTCGCGGGCTCCTTGCACGTTGCCATAGCAACCACCTTGACTCAAAGTCGTGAGCTAGTAACGCTATCAACACGGTGAGATTCTAACTACAACTAGCTAACTACTTCACATGCTGATATTGACTTTGGTATTAATGTGTGTGTAGGCAGCTATGCCTTCTAACTAGCTACCTAGCTAGCCAGCCAGCCTGTCCATAGAGAGAGCATTGCATTGTGGGGTTTGAAGTCAACGTTTCACATGTTGCTTCCTACTTTATTATGACGACGAAATGCAAAATTCACAACATATATCGTTATAACATATTTTCATTATTTGACAATGTAAATCATAAGAATTTGTGGTTCTGAGTGGATTATTCCTTTAAGATGAGTGTATATCCATGTGCTGGTGCCCATCTGTATCAGTGGAGGCTGGTGGGAGGAGCTATAGGAGGACGAGCTCATTGAAATGGCTGGAATGGAATAAATGCAACAAACACATCAAACATATGGAAACCACAATTGACTGTTCCATTCATTCCATTCCAACCATTAAAATGAGCCCGTCCTCCTAAAGCTCCTCCCACCAACCTCCACTGATGTGTACGTGTGTATCTGGCTCACCCAGGTGCAGGACTTTGTGTTGGGCCTGTCTGCCAGGGGTCAGGGTGTATGTGGCGGCAGGCAGAGGCGACACGCACAGCAGCAGCAGAGATAGGAGCGGAGGCCCTGGAACGTCAACCATCTTCAGCAGAATCACTGCACACGCATAACGATGGTCATTATGGCCAAACAAGTGTATGTAAACTTCCGACTTCAACTGTATGTGTATATACTGCAAAGTACAAAGAATACATATGAAAGTAACAACAGTGAATGTTTTGACAGGATATTTTAATACATAATAAAAACAATCCTATTGGAGATTATTTACAATAATCCATGGCATCCACACATTCACATATCCATGCTTACTGTAATGCAGTGCAGGCAGGCAGTAACACATATTGACATTAAGGGCAGTTATTTCTGGGATCATGGACCTATACGTTATTGCAAACCTGAACTGGAGTAGTATCCTTTCCAACCCAACATATTTTTCACCTACTGGCAGATATACTTGAATACTAACATATATCAATTTTATATAAAGTAGTCAAAAACTACAACACAGCAGTAGGGAGTCCAGTGTTAGGGTTATTCAGATTCCTCTTTTGTTCTTTAGACTGCACCCCGCCAACCTCCGGTGTTAGTCCCATACAGTCATTGGTTAGTCTTATAATGTGATCATGTCCACCTTCTCAGTGTTCTTCCAGTGTCATTCATTGGGGTTTGAGGAGCGAACGCATCGCTTCAGTGACCTCATCACTCCTCCACTCTTCTTCCTGCTCTGCCCACTCTCACGGTATGACGACTTACGAGACAGCACCGGTGTCCCCTTTTCCTCTGTCTCTTCCCCCTTCAGTCCTCCCTCCTTCTGTCCTCCTCCCTTTCCATTTCCCTTTCCATATACTCCTCCCTCGCTATCTCCCTCTATTTTTCCTTCTTCCTCCCTCTCTACCTTTACCTCTCCCTCTGGTTCTCTCTGTATCTGTCCTTCTCTCTCTCCATATCCTTCTCCCTCTTTTTCTCCATCTCTGACTCCCTCTCTCTCTCCCTCTCCCTCTCCTTTAGTGTCAGGCTCAGTCTCTATGGCAGCAGTCGCCACGGTATTAATCGTTAATGCCATTGGGGAAGTTGCCATGGCAGTGGTCTTTCTTTTGGTATTGACAGGGGTTGACGGGGTAGCAGTTTCCATGGGAGGGGTTTTGTTCTTGGTTTTAGAAATTATCTTAACCCTTGACTTGCTTTTAGTCTTCGGTTTGGTTTTGGGAGTGGTTTCTGTGTTTGTGTTGTCTGTCCTGGTCTTGAGCTGCAGGTGTTTCTGTATGATAGAATAAGACAACAACGGGTTAGATAAACAACAGTTAACATGTAAAAAACTATGAATGTATAGATAAATATAGAACAATACACTACATTACCAAAAGTATGTGGACACCTGGTCGTCGAATATCTCATTCCAAAATCATGCAGATATTTGACAAACTAACTTGTAGGAAAGGTGGCACCCTATGGCGGTGCCACGTTGAAAGTCACTGACCTCTTCAGTAAGGCCATTCGGCTGCCAATGTTTGTCCATGGAGATTGCATGGCTGTGTGCTCAATTTTATACACATGTCAGTAACGGTGTGGCTGAAATAGCCGAATCCATTCATTTGAAGTGGTGTCCACACACTTTTGTATATATAGTGTAGATTGACATGTAGAAACCATCACTTGAATAGTCGAGCTAGACACACTACAGGCTTAACACACACACACCTGTATGGTCGCTGAGCTACGCAGGGTTAACACGTACACCTCCCCAGTCCACACACACTGACACACATACCTGTATGGCCGAGCTGAGTTCCTCAGGGTCCAGAGAGGCTCCGTAAACATCCCAGGTCATCCCGTCTTCATCCCACTGCACCTGCTTCATACTACTCCTCCTCTTGCTGTGATTCCACTCTCCACTTCTCCTCCTCTTTTCCTCCTGCACCACCACCTTCAGACAGGACCTCCTCCTCCCCATCTCCCCCAGTGGGGCAGAGCTGCTGTCCTCCCACTCTACCTCCTCCTCCCACCCCTCTCTGGGGCTGTCCAGAGGGAACATACTGGAAGAGGGCGACACCAGGTTGGAGTGGGAGCCTAGCGATGACCTCAGGTTCAACCTTGACCCTGGAGGGGACCCCAAGATGGACTGTGAACCTAGATAAGTGTTGGAGCCCGTGATGGAGTAGGACCGAGTGGGAGACCCCAGATTAGTGTCCGACCCATGATCCTTTAGGGGGCTCTGGAGGGACCTAAAGTTTAACCTTGACCCTAGAGGTGACCCCACCTGCACCCCGACCTCCACCAGCTCCCTCTGTGATGTCATTGTCCCCTCCTCCCTGAACCCTGACCCCTGGGGTAATGATGTCATCAAGTTCATGACCCCTGAATAGGCGGAGTTACAGGAGCAGCGGGGGCAGCCGTCCAATCGTGAGTCGCTGAGGGAGGAAACTAAACCTGCCGATCTCTGACCTCGGCCAGTTGGACAGGTGAGCCTCGGTGACCATGACAATGCCAGGTGAGCAGGTGGGCTGGGGAAAAACACCCAAGGGTCCATCTCCACTTCTTGCTGCTGTACAGGGATGCCCAAGCAAACACCCAGGGGAGGTGTGTTGTTGTTAGGGCTGGGTCTGGGGCTCAAGATAGGGGGCTTCTCTCCATAGTACATCCCCACAGGGGTGCACCCTGGTTGGGGTGGGACCTGCTCACTGCTGCCCATCTCCTCCAGACCTTCCACACCCTGAGCTCTACAGGAAGGAGAGGGGAAGGGGGAGGGAAAGAGGGAAGAGGGATGCTTGTGGGGGGAACAGGCCTCGTCTGTGTAAGGATTTGGTCGGCATCCTTTAGGGGTCAGGGGTGAGGGTAGGCATGCTATTACAGCTGGAGGTGAGGGTAGAGGTGAGGTTACAGATAGGGGTGAGGGTAGGCATGATATTACAGCTGGAGGTGAGGGTAGAGGTGAGGTTACAGATAGGGGTGAGGACATAGGTGAGGGTGTGTGTGTCTGACAGGGTGTGTCTGCGGTAAGGGGTGACGGTCTGTATTGGAGTTGAGGTAGGTTGTGGCGTGTGTGTAGGGTTGGGCTCTGAGTGGGTGTGTTTAGGGGTGAGGTGAAGGGTGAGGGTGTAGCAGGTGTTTGTATGGAAGACTGAGACTCTGAAGCCAGTCTGGAGCATTGAGCGGAGTTCAGGATGCACGGGGTCTCCTCAGTCATACTCCCTCCCTTCCATATGACCGTCTCTGGTGTGGTACCACTGCTACACACACTGCCACTACAAATACTCCAACGCGCCACACGCTCGTTACTAAGGGGAGATCCGTGGCCGTGTATGTTTTGAGACGTATGTGAGTGTGAGGGTGTGTGTTGTCTGTATTGCTGCAGGGGTGTGAGTTTTGTTGTGTGTGTGTTTGGGGAGGAGTGTGTATTTTGGCTGGCGCTCCGTCTCAGCTCCAGTTTTGCCCACGCCGGGTCTCGCAGATGCGGATGTTTGGTTGCCATGACTACATCCATGGAGCTCTTGGAGAGGGAGTAGATGGGTGAGCGTTCCTCTTCTTCCTCTTCCTCTTCTTTTCTCTCTGTCCTGAGTCCACCTGTTGATCCAAAATGGCCGCTGACAGGGGGGAAGCGCTCTGATGACAGACACCAGTGCCTCGCCATGACAACAGCACTGTCAAATATGAAGAAGGGATCAATCAATCTTCCAGCAGTGGCCTGGTTGTTTGTTCTACTCAGATTGTCTTGAAGAAACTGCAGAAGAAAAAAAAATGTCATCTTTCTTTCCCTCCTCTCCCTCTCGTTCTCTCTTCCTCCGTAAAACCTTCCTATCAGATGCGCCCTCACTCTTCTCTTCCTCTCTGGTAACTCACACACACTGTCCAGATTAGCCTTCGTTAATAAGATTACAGGGTCCAGATTATTAGATTATTTTGTAAAACGTGGGATTGAGCTAAAGTTAAGAGAGCCTTTAGCCCTCACAGGTGACCAATTCGTCAATCTTCCTCCCTTCTGTCTCTCGACTCCCTTCCTTCCTGTCTCTTACTCTCTCTCCCTTCAATGGAGGGAGAGACAAAGAGAGAGAGAATAAAGAGGAGAAGAATAATAGACTCCTGGAAAACAATTAAAGTAAATTTAGCTCTTTGAATCCTATTACTGAGTTAGCAATGAGAATAAAAAAAAAACACAAAGCCACACACCCACGCTATCTGAGTGTGTGTCCTATGTGCATGCCAGTCAGTGTGTGTGTGTGTGTGTGTGTGTGTGTGTGTGAGTCTGTTAAACCCTGCAGATGGCTGAGAAGCTTTGGGAAACTCAGTCACTCCCTGCTAAACGCCACATCCCTTCTCTCCCCTGTCTCTCTTGAACAAACTGAACTCAACTTAGAAATGCTATGAGCCGGTTTCCCACACCCAGAATAAACCTATTCCTAGGAGTAGGTTTAATCTGGGTCCCGGAAATTGACACTGTACTCATGAACACTTACTCTTTCCCAACACTAGGATGCACACACGCAGCCACACGGGTTCAGTATTGTTTCTTACCTTTATAAGTGCACCTGTTGTACTCGGCTCCTTCTCTCCTCCACAATTGACAGCAGACTATATTTCATTCTAACACCAACTCTTTTTCACCACCCCCCGATCAATACTAAGTCCACGATGAGCCCTCACTTAAGGTCTCCTCTCTCGATGTTGCTCTCTTGCTCTATTCTTCTATTACATTCTTTCAGAATCTCGGTTCACATTCCCTTCCTCTCTCTCACACACATTCTATCCTTTCCTCTCTTTCTCTGTCTTGCTCTGTGACTCTCTCGCGCTCTCTCTCTCTCTGACCCCAAGATGTAGGCCAGGTGGCTAAATGTGTGTGTGTGTGTGTGTGTGTGTGTGTGCGCGCATGTGTGTTAGCTGTAGCGTTAGTCTTAGCCCTAAGGATAAGCATCTTGTCATCTCATTAGCTGTAGCTCTGCTCTCTCAGAAGGACCAATCCCTGTGCAAAGATTCCATGTGTGGGTTAATGAGTGCATGTTTGTGTGCAATGACTATTGCTCAGGTGAAAAGTTAAACGTTTTCCCCATGGCCCAATAAAAATTATATGAATTTACTGAATGGGTGGACATGGTGTTGCCTGTGTGTATATAGGCTGTGTGTGTATATGTGTGTCTGGATCTGTGTGTGGCCTTGAGTCTGTGAGGCCCAGAGTCCTGAAGCTAGGGGTGGGAAGGCAACAGCTGTATCTTACATTCAATACCATCTGGTCTCCAGACTGGAACTGTGTATGGGAATACACTGGAATACTACCTCGATTTATATTCAACTTATTCCTATCTGAACCTATATCATCTGTGGGAGGGAAAAAGAGCAAAGGAGAAAGAGTGTAATAATGTGGAGTGTAATGACAGTGTAATGACTGAAGGGTCAAGAAACAAAGGGAGAGAGACAAGACTGGTGAGTAAAAATACTGGAGAGAACCCAATTCACCCTCTCTTTCCTTCCCTTCAACTTTATCTGAAGTTGACTTTTTTACTCAGAAAAAATTGTTTATAGATGTGAAGAATACAACTTACATTATTGTGCAGAATTCTGCCAGGCAGAGGAGATTGACTGGCAAACAGACATAAAACTCAGAAAGTGTTCATACCCCTTGACTTATTCTGCGTTACAGCCTGAATTCAACATGGATTTAAAAAGAATAAGAATTCTCAACATTCTACAGTTGAAGTCGGAAGTTTACATACACCTTAGACAAATACATTTAAACTCAGTTTTTCACAATTCCTGACATTTAATCCAAGTAAAAATTCCCTGTCTTAGGTCAGTTAGGTCACCACTTTATTTTAATAATGGGAAATGTCAGAATAATAGTAGAGAGAATGATTTATTTCAGCTTTTATTTCTTTCATCACATTCCCAGTGGGTCAGAAGTTTACATACACTCAATTAGTACTTGGTAGCATTGCCTTTTAATTGTTTAACTTGGGTCAAACGTTTCGGGTAGCCTTCCACAAGCTTCCAACAATAAGTTGGGTGAATTTTGGCCCATTCCTCCTGACAGAGCTGGTGTAACTGAGTCAGGTTTGTAGGCCTCCTTGCTCGCACACGCTTTTTCAGTTCTGCCCACAAATGTTCTATAGGATTGAGGTCAGGGCTTTGTGATGGCCACTCCAAGACCTTGACTTTGTTGTCCTTAAGCCATTTTGCCACAACTTTGGAAGTATGCTTGGGGTCATTGTCCAATTGGAAGACCCATTTGCGACCAAGCTTTAACTTCCTGACTGATGTCTTGAGATGTTGCTTCAATATATCCACATAATTTTCCTTCCTCATGATGCCATCTATTTTGTGAAGTGCACCAGTCCCTCCAGCAGCAAAGCACCCCCACAACATGATGCTGCCACCCCACGTGCTTCACGGTTGGGATGGTGTTCTTCGGCTTGCAAGCCTCCCCCTTTTTCCTCCAAACATAACGATAGTCATCATGGACAAACAGTTTTATTTTTGTTTCATCAGACCAGAGGACATTTCTCCAAAAAGTACAATCTTTGTCCCCATGTGCAGTTGCAAACCGTAGTCAGGCTTTTTTATGGCGGCTTTGGAGCAGTGGCTTCTTCCTTGTTGAGCGGCCTTTCAGGTTATGTCAATATATGACTTGTTTTACTGTGGATATAGATACTTTTGTACCTGTTTCCTCCAGCATCTTCACAAGGTCCTTTGCTGTTGTTCTGGGATTGATTTGCACTTTTCGCACCTAAGTACGTTCATCTCTAGGAGACAGAACGCGTCTTCTTCCTGAGCGGTATGACGGCTGCGTGGTCCCATGGTGTTTATACTTGCGTACTATTGTTTGCACAGATGAACGTGGTACCTTCAGGCGTTTGGAAATTGCTCCCAAGGATGAACCAGACTTGTGGACGTCTACAATTTTTTTTCTGAGGTCTTGGCTGATTTCTTTTGATTTCCCCATGATGTCAAGCAAAGAGGCACTGAGTTTGAAGGTAGGCCTTGAACTACATCCACAGGTACACCTCCAATTGACTCAAGTGATGTCAATTAGCCTATCAGAAGCATCTAAAGCCATGACATCCTTTTCTGGAATTTTCCAAGCTGCCTAAAGGCACAGTCAATTTAGTGTATGTAAACTTCTGACCTACTGGAATTGTGATACAATGAATTATAAGTGAAATAATCTGTCTGTAAACAATTGTTAGAAAAATTACTTGTGTCATGCACAAAGTAGATGTCCTAACAGACTTGCCAAAACTATAGTTTGTTAACAAGAAATTTGTGGAGTGGTTGAAAAACGAGTTTTAATGACTCCAACTGTACATACAATACCCCATAATGACTTAGTGAAAACATATTTTTCGATTTTTTTACCAAATTTGTTGAAAATGAAATACAGAAAAATCTAATTTACATAAGTATTCACAGCTCTTTGCTATGACACTCCAAATTGAGCTCAGGTGCATTCAATTTCCTTTGATCATTCTTGCGACAACTTGATTGGAGTCCACCTGTGGCCAATTTAATTGTTTGAACATGATTTAGAAATAAACACCTTTCTATAGAAGGTCCCACAGTTGACAGTAAATGTCAGAGTAGAAACTAGCCCATGAAGTCCAAGGAACTGTCTGTAGATCTCCCAGATAGAATTATGATGAGACTTATATCTGGGGAAGGGTATAAAACAATTGTGTTGAAAGTTTCTAAGAGCACAGTGGTCTTCATCATTGGGAAATTGAAAAAATATGGGACTACCCAGACAGCCGTCCGACCAAACTGAGAGCTGGCCGTCCGACCAAACTGAGCAACCAGGCAAGAAGGACCTTGGTCAGGGAGGTGACAAAGAACCCAATTATCACTCTGACAGAACTACAGAGTTCTTTGGCTGACATGGAAGAACCTGCCAGAAGGACAACAGTCTCTACATCACTTCACCAATCTGGGCTTTATGGGAGAGTGGTCAGACGGAAGCCACTCCTGAGAATAAGGCACGACGGCAAACCTGGAGTTTGCAAAAATGCACGTGAATGACTATGTGAGCATACAACAAATTATTCTGTGGTCTGATGAGACAAATGTAACTCTTTGGCATCAATGCAAAGCTCTATGTCTGGAGAAAACCAGGCACCGCTCATCAGCTGTCTAACACCTTCCCTACCGTGAAGCAGGTGGAGGCAGCATCATGCGGCAGGACTTGGAGACTGATAGGGATTGTTGGAACAATGAATGGAGCCAAATGCAGGCAAATCCTTGATGAAAACCTGCTTCAGAGTGCAAACTACCTTAGACTAGGGCGAAGATTTATGTTCCAATAGGACAATGACTCCAAGCATACACCCAAAGCAACGCTGGAATGGCTTTAGAACAAGAATGTGAAAATCCTTGAGTGGCCCAGCCAAAGCTCAGACGAATCCCATTGAAAATCTGTGGAAAGACTTGAAGATTGCTGTTCACCACCGCTCCCCATCTAACTTAACAGAGCTTGAGAAAATCTGCAAGGAAGAATGGTGAAAAGTCCTCAAATCCAAAGGTGCTTCTACAAAGTATTGACTCAGGGGTGTGAATACTTATGTAAATGATATATATCTGTATTTTATTTAAATAAATTGGCAAAAATGTCTGAACTTTGTCATTGTGGGGTATTGTGTGTAAAGTGAGAAAGAAAATACATGTAATCCATTTTGAATTCAGGGGTATGAATGCTTTCTGAAGGCACTGTTTTTCAGATCCAACAATGTTATTGGCTGTTGGTCTGTCTTTGGGACTCTTCCTCTTGCTTCTGATTGGTGTATCTGTCTACTTCCTGTGGAGGAGGCGCGGCCAAAGACAATACCAGGAAATGGTCACCACGATAGCCCCCTTCCCAGCGTGCACCACTTCAATTCTCCTGACCAATCAGAGATCCAGGTACAGGTGAGTTTCAGGTCAAAGCCCCGTCTCTAAATGCGTGCGTGCGTGCTGGTGTGTGTGTGTGTGTAGGAGTGCGTTCCTCTGCCTAGGCGTTGCTGACGCATGCCAGATCTTACAACGCCTGATAAGTATTTTTAGTATCAGCTAACCACATATGTTATAGCAATCTGTCAGTCGACAACACAGTCGATGACGTGGCATGCAACCATTAGTTGATGCATGCAGCATCTGAGCAGGGGAACACGACCTATATGTGTGTAAAGAAAAAGTGAGAAATAAGTTAGATAATGGTCGTGTTCCCCTTCTCAGACGTTGCATGCATTAACCAATGGTTGTGTGCCACGTCATCGACTGTGCCGTCAGGCACCAGATTGCTATAACATAGTGGTTAGCTGATACCTAAAATAGGTCTGGGATACGTCAGCAACGTCTGAGCATAGGAACATGACCAAAGCCACTGTGTTATTTGTAGATGTTATGATAATTTCCTGTGCATCTCTGTGATAGGCCAGATGAGATCCCATTCTTCCTGCCACCCCAATTTAAACCAACTCTCAGGAGTGAGGAGGGGGGAGAAAGAGGGACCGAAGGACCTCAGCAGCACCCATCGTGGATCTCTCACAGTAGGAAGTAGGTTAGGAGGGAGGGAGAGGGGGGGGGGGCAACACTGTCTGTATGTCTCTCTTCTCACCCCCTCCCATTAATTGGTCTACTTTGTGCTACTTCTTCCTCTCTAGGCTGGTATCCAGTAGGTAATGTAAGGGCAGGTCTGTACTGGGTCCCTGATGTCAGTGAGGTGTCACCCCCTCCTGGTCCCGCCGTGCAACTGTGCTTCTCAGTGGCCTATCGCCATGACAACGAACAGCTTTATGTCTCACTGCTCCGCCTGAGAAACTTGCCAACATGTTTCTATAGTAACGACACACTGGCAGAACTGCGACTTCTCCCTGACAACCGTCGCCGACACAAGGCCAGGGCCCGATGCAGGGGTCGCGACCCCGAGTTTAACGACAGCTTTGTGTTCCAGGTACACACACACACACACACACACACACACACTAAATTGGTTCCTTTTACTCCCACTAGACAAATTCACCCCCCACACTCTCTCTCTTCTCTCTCCAGGTGTCAGGTGTCTGTGTATCTGAGAGTCTGCTCAGTGTGTACGTGTTGAGTGTGGATCGGGGGGGCAGGCACCATGCGGTGGGCAGGGTTCTATTCCCTATTGAGGGGGAGCTGGGGGAGGGGGGCAGGCTGCTCTGGAGAGACCTAGAGACTAAGGACGAAACACAGGTACACACACACACACGCAAACATGCGTGCACACAATCTCACACACACACACACACACACAACCTGCTGTAAGTAGCTCTTTTTTTTTCCCGCTCTGTCAGTGTTCATGTCTTGGTGATATTCAGGTGTCTCTGAACTACAGTCCGTCTCTACAACGCCTCACTGTGGTCATACTGAGAGCACGCAGCCTGCAGATACACACTGACACAGGTGAGTGTTTAAGTGTGTGTGTCTGCATAAATGTGTGTGTTCTGTTGTCAGGTGTGTTCTCAAGTGTGATTGTGTGTATTCTGTTTTCAGGCATGTGTTTCCAGGTGAGCCTACAGATCCACACTCAGGTAGTGAAATCCAGACGGACGCCAGTGGTTAGTGGTGGAGCTGACCCTGGCTTCAACCACAAGATGACCTTTAAGCTCCGCCCCTCTCAGCTCGACCAGGCCTGTCTGAGCTTGGAGCTGATTGTATCAGGCCTTACCCCAGTAGGTGTGGTGGTGCTGGGGCCATTCATGTATGCCAGGGGGCCTCAGCTTCAGCACTGGACTGACATGGTCAATACACCCAACGAACTGGTCAAACAGTGGCATGGACTAGGCAAGCCCACATAACACACACACACTGTAAGATAATCTATTTAATTGTAAAAAAAAAAAACAAGTCTTTCACAATAAATAAATTCCTTACTCCATCTTTCTTGTTGTTTTTGTGGTAATTGAGCACTGTAACCAGTGCGCTGGGAGTCGGGAAGCAAGTTCAGGGAGTGAATAATTTAATAAATGAACACAACATAATACAAAACAAGGAACACCACACAGACATATATAGGGACGGTAATCAGGGAAGTGATAGAGCGTAATGATTGTGACAGGTGTGCACCATAACGAGCAGCCTGGTGACCTAGAGGCCAGAGAGGGAGCACACGTGACAAGCACTTACAGGAACACGTGTGTATAAATGATTTGACAAACCCTACAAAAAGAAAGTTATATATTTATATACACTGCTCAAAAAAATAAAGGGAACACTTAAACAACACAATGTAACTCCAAGTCAATCACACTTCTGTGAAATCAAACTGTCCACTTAGGAAGCAACACTGATTGACAATAAATTTCACATGCTGTTGTGCAAATGGAATAGACAACAGGTGGAAATTATAGGCAATTAGCAAGACACCCCCAATAAAGGAGTGGTTCTGAAGGTGGTGACCACAGACCACTTCTCAGTTCCTATGCTTCCTGGCTGATGTTTTGGTCACTTTTGAATGCTGGCGGTGCTTTCACTCTAGTGGTAGCATGAGGCGGAGTCTACAACCCACACAAGTGGCTCAGGTAGTGCAGCTCATCCAGGATGGCACATCAATGCGAGCTGTGGCAAGAAGGTTTGCTGTGTCTGTCAGCGTAGTGTCCAGAGCATGGAGGCGCTACCAGGAGACAGGCCAGTACATCAGGAGACGTGGAGGAGGCCGTGGGAGGGCAACAACCCAGCAGCAGGACCACTACCTCCGCCTTTGTGCAAGGAGGAGCACTGCCAGAGCCCTGCAAAATGACCTCCAGCAGGCCACAAATGTGCATGTGTCTGCTCAAACGGTCAGAAACAGACTCCATGAAGGTGGTATGAGGGCCCAACGTCCACAGGTGGGGGTTGTGCTTACAGCCCAACACCGTGCAGGACGTTTGGCATTTGCCAGAGAACACCAAGATTGGCAAATTCGCCACTGGCGCCCTGTGCTCTTCACAGATGAAAGCAGGTTCACACTGAGCACGTGACAGGCGTGACAGAGTCTGGAGATGCCGTGGAGAACGTTCTGCTGCCTGCAACATCCTCCAGCATGACCAGTTTGGCGGTGGGTCAGTCATGGTGTGGGGTGGCATTTCTTTGGGGGGCCGTACAGCCCTCCATGTGCTCGCCAGAGGTAGCCTGACTGCCATTAGGTACCGAGATGAGATCCTCAGACCCCTTGTGAGACCATATGCTGGTGCGGTTGGCCCTGGGTTCCTCCTAATGCAAGACAATGCTAGACCTCATGTGGCTGGAGTGTGTCAGCAGTTCCTGCAAGAGGAAGGCATTGATGCTAAGGACTGGCCCGCCCGTTCCCCAGACCTGAATCCAATTGAGCACATCTGGGACATCATGTCTCGCTCCATCCACCAACGCCACGTTGCACCACAGACTGTCCAGGAGTTGGCGGATGCTTTAGTCCAGGTCTGGGAGGAGATCCCTCAGGAGACCATCCGCCACCTCATCAGGAGCATGCCCAGGCGTTGTAGGGAGGTCATTCAGGCACGTGGAGGCCACACACACTACTGAGCCTCATTTTGACTTGTTTTAAGGACATTACATCAAAGTTGGATCAGACTGTAGTGTGGTTTTCCACTTTAATTTTGAGTGTGACTCCAAATCCAGACCTCCATGGGTTGATAAATTAGATTTCTATTGATAATTTTTGTGTGATTTTGTTGTCAGCACATTCACCTATGTAAAGAAAAAAAGTATTTAATAAGATTATTTCATTCATTCAGATCTATGATGTGTTATTTTAGTGTTCCCTTTATTTTTTTGAGCAGTGTATATTTTGTATTTACAAAACAGATTTTCTCACATAGTTGTGGTTTAAAGGTCCAGTGCAGCCACTTTTATCTCAATATCAAATCATTTCTGGATTCCAATTAAATATCTTACTGTGACTGTTTTCAATTAAAATGGTCAAAAATAAAGAAAAATAGCTACTTAGCAGAGAGCAATTTCTCAATCAAGAATTTTGCTACGACTGTCTGGGAGTGGTATGAGTGAGAAGAGGAAGAGTGAAAATGAACTGTTATTGGCAGAGAGATTTGGAAATATCTGTTATTGCTCTATTAACTAATTTACCACATAGCAAAGTCACCAACGAAGGCCAAAACTCCCTCCCAGCTCTTACATTAAAAGGGCATTATAATAATTTGATTGACTAGTATTTTATTTAATTTTTTTATCAAGGGAGGCCATCTATCTGATACTGTTCGGTCATAAATAGTATGACATTGTTGCCGCCCCTAGCATTGAATGCACAGGAAGCCGGCAAGCATTTGGCCTCCCTTGATAAAAAAGAATTATAATAATAATAGCCTGGTAAATTCAATTGTGAATGGTCCTGGCACACCCCAAAAAAAGTGTAAAGGGAAGCCAGTTTGGATTTGGCTTCTCTCCTATCGCTTTGCATCAAGATAAATACGTAATTGACAGAAACAACTTGAATTGTTGCATCTCATTGTGTTGTCCTCCAGTGGCTAGCTAGCAAGATAAAATTGGCCCTTTCCTAAACTAGTCATGGATGGAGATAGGGATTTGATTTTACTTAATTCTCTGTACTGGCCAATGATTATAACGGTGATTCTGATCCAGCCATAAATTCATACATTGTGCCCCTGGACTGAGAGAATGGAAGTTCAATATGTAGCTAATGTTAACTAGCTAACGTTGCCCAAGAAAGGAAGTTATGCTAGCGAGCAAGCATTTTAGCCAGGTAGCCTAGGACAACCAAAAACTAAAGAGTGTACTATATATATCTATATATCACTGGTCACAAGGCATATGAACTAACAGGTTATAGAGCAAACAATGCAATTATCACAACACATAGGTTGCAATATGGCTGTTGTTTCTGGCTTCCACAGTGATGTTATCCATGCACCGCTACTGTATATAGACACACGCTGTGTTTTAATAAAATAAATTACACAGTTGAAGTCGGAAGTTTACATACACTTAGGCTGGAGTCCTTAAAACTCGTTTTTAAACCGGTCCACAAATTTCTTGATAACTAACTATAGTTTTGGCAAGTCGGTTAGGACATCTACTTTGTGCATGACACAAGTAATTTTTCGAACAATTGTTTACAGACAGATTATTTCACTTATAATTCACTGTATCACAATTCCAGTGGGTCAGAAGTTTACATACACTAAGTTGACTTTAAACAGCTTGGAAAATTCCAGAAAATTATGTCATGGCTTTAGAAGCTTCTGATAGGCTAATTGACATCATTTGAGTCAATTGGAGGTGTACCTGTGGATGTAGTTCAAGGCCTACTTTCAAACTCAGTGCCTCTTTGCTTGACATCATGGGAAAATAAAAATAAATCAGCCAAGACTTCAGAAAAAATTGTAGACCTCCACAAGTCTGGTTCATCCTTGGGAACAATTTCCAAACGCCTGAAGGTACCACGTTCATCTGTACAAACAATAGTACGCAAGTCATACTGCTCAGGAAGGAGACGCGTTCTGTTTCCTAGAAAATAACATTCTTCGGTGCGAAAAGTGCAAATCAATCCCAGAACAACAGCAAAGGACCTTGTGAAGATGCTGGAGGAAACAGGTACAAAAGTATCTATGTCCACAGTAAAACGAGTCCTATATCGATATAACCTGAAAGGCCGCTCAGCAAGGAAGAAGCCACTGCTCCAAAACTGCCATAAAAAAGCCAGACTACGGTTTGCAATTGCACATGGGGACAAAGATTGTACTTTTCTGAGAAATGTCCTCTGGTCTGATGAAACAAAAATAGAACTGTTTGGCCATAATGAACATCGTTATGTTTGGTGGAAAAAGGGGGAGGCTTGCATGCCGAAGAACACTATCCCAACCGTGAAGCACGTGGGGTGGCAGCATCATGTGGTGGTGCTTTGCTGTAGGAGGGACTGGTGCACTTCACAAAATAGATGGCATCATGAGGATGGAAAATGATGTGGATATATTGAAGCAACATCTCAAGACATCAGTCAGGAAGTTAAAGCTTGGTCGCAAATGGGTCTTCCAAATGGACAATGACCCCAAGCATACTTCCAAAGTTGTGGCAAAATGGCTTAAGGACAACAAAGTCAAAGACTTGGAGTGGCCATCACAAAGCCCTGATCTCAATCCTATAGAACATTTGTGGGCAGAACTGAAAAAGCGTGTGCGAGCAAGGAGGCCTACAAACCTGACTCAGTTACACCAGCTCTGTCAGGAGGAATGGGCCAAAATTCTCCCAACTTATTGTGGGAAGCTTGTGGAAGGCTACCCGAAACAATTTAAAGGCAATGCTACCAAATACTAATTGAGTGTATGTAAATTTCAGACCCACTGGGAATGTGATGAAATAAATAAAAGCTGAAATAAATCATTCTCTCTACTATTATTCTGACATTTCACATTCTTAAAATAAAGTGGTGATCATAACTGACCTAAGAAAGGGACTTTTTACTAGGATTAAATGTCAGGAATGGTGAAAACTGAGTTTAAATATATTTGGCTAAGGTGTATGTAAACTTCTGACTTCAACTGTATTGCATTGAGCTTGTCTGATGCTTTAAGTGCACTGTTTGATGAAATAAGATACAAATAGATTCAAAGATACAAGAGATCAAAAAAATATTAACCTGACCAGACCATTCTCCTCCCACTCCTACTGGCTTTCACAGATACTGTCATTACTCCTCTGAAGTTACCGGTATAGGATACACGAGGAGTCGCCAACCTTTCTCATGTGGAATGCCAATTTATCTTACCCATTTCTACCGATCTGCGTGCCAGTTATGGTTTTCATATGCACATTTTCATCGAACAGTTTAATTTCATTTGTAATGTCTTCATGTCTCAATATCATTGTCATGTGGTTAATCGAAATTATATTGAAATCTAAATGAAAATTATACAAACCTAAAAAGTAACTTTTATTGCGATTGCCAGCTATTTAAAAAATGGCAAATAAACCCTACAAATAAAAACATTGCAGCTTGCAGGTAGAAAATATCCTGATAAAAACAAATATCCTAAAATCACATCCGCTACGCATGGCCTGTCTGCAACAAACTTGAAACATTGTATCAACTATTAACTCTGGCTGAAGCTCACCCATAGCAAAATATTCTGGGCCGTGCCAGTGAGCTCTTGACAGACACAGCTGTAGGCTATTTGCGCAAGGGATAAGAAGTAATCAGGTAGGCCTACTTTATGACGTTTCCACTGGCTCAAAGCATGACATTTTACCCTATCACGTTGACTGGTTTCGAAAGAGAGAGACCTGGAAAGGTTTTTCAAATACATTGATGAACTATTGTCATTCTCAATGGATGTAAAAACAGACGTTGTTTGCTTGCTGTTTGAAGTGAAGAAAACATTACTTTGAGACGCTCCACAGCTCATTAGTGGTGGTGCTGTTAAGCCAATCAGAATTACTTTCAGATCCCCAAATGGGCACATTTATATGCCTACATATTTGCACAGGCCAGGTAGTCTACATGCCTACTTCAATGCGTAATCAGGTGCGCGTACTTACTCAACATTGACAGGAGTTCTCCAAACAAAAGACTATGACTAAATTAACTCGTAAATGGAATGAAATGAACCAAAACTTGTTTCTCACAAGTGTAGCATAGGTTGTGTGCACTCTGTAAACAACAACGTGTCCACTCCAACGATGAGAACGGTAAAAAACTGAAATAATAATATATTTAATGCATTAACAGCTTTTTTTAAACAGTGTTTAAGCTGTGTTGTTAGCTAGCTCCTCTGAACAACAGTGTCCTGACGAGAGAGCACATTTTCTATGCCAGGCGAAATTGAGCATCATTAGTTCATTGTTATGGATGTATCTAAATAAATGTCACTAGAAAACAGCTTAAACAAACGCAAATGCAGCTACATTGCTGTTATCCTGGCTGCACTGTTTGATGTGACTGTAAACTAGCCGTAGTTGGCCTGCTAGCAAACAAGGGATAAGAACTGGCAACAGAACATTTAGAACGAACGACTGGGTCGCGTCCATAGATACAGAACAACAAGTTTTAACAACTGGGCCCCGTCCATGGCAACCGAACTGATAGAACGAATGACCAGCCGGCTTGGGTGGCAACCTTAGATTTGTGTCGGGACTATACTGTATCTCGTGGAAGGATGAAATAGTATGAATAAATCCATAAAATTAAAGTTTATGAAAATATGTCAATCATTATTTGAAAATGTTGGTAACCCATTGTATAAAAGTGATAATGCCCTCGAAGCCGGTGTATGGAGGATATATTGGCACGGTTTGCTAACAACACCTGTGCCAATATATCCTCCATACACTGGCTTCTCGGGCATTATCACTTAAATGTATTACTGGTGATATACTGTATGTAATGGGAAATTGATAGACAATAACAATCAAGCGCAAACAATTCACACAATGAAGTCATGAAACAAATGTGCACAAATTGGCGGGAGAGAGCACATTCTGGACAGAGACATGCATTGTGCATTTTAGCCACACTCCCCTTCTTGGACTGTGCTATCCCCGCAGCCTCGGAGATGGGTGTGAAAAAGACAGGTGTCTTGTGTGCAATAAATAATAATAATAAAAATAAAAAACTGCTCGACAAACAAAAATCTTGGTCGACCAACAGTCTATCGACCAAACAATTGACCCATCACTAATTTGGGTCAGCCATACACAAATATGGATATTTTCTTGTCATACATTTTATTTAGCAAGCTAGCTGACTAGCTAACATTAGGCAGCTAGCTAGGTAGATTTATGGGTGTTTTAACATGAGTATGAAATTGTTATTTGTGTTGTTTAATGTTTTAGGGACTCCTGAGAAGCAGCAAACCAGGCTCTTCTTGTGAAACAGTGGATGTAAAGAATCTAGCTAGCTAAAGCATTTACTGCAAATTGAATGTACAGATTTGTATACTTGCTTTGCTTATATTTGCCATGCAATGCAGCTGCTTATTGTGTAGTGGAGGATAAAAATACCTGTATGCCTATGGATGTGCAGCTAGCTATGTAGCCAATCTGTGTATGTTTGGTATAAATATTAGTTCAGAATAGTAGTTTTAATTGCTTCCATCAGTTAATCATTATTCCCTAAGAAATTGCAGAAAATGACTTACAAACATGACTGTTTCATGTCAATATTATGTCAATATTAGCTAGCTAGCTATGAACCTCAGCTATCATAGCGTGTTATCAGTCCGGTGAAACCTGTGCCGGCTCCACGCACCAGGATTCCAGTGCGCCATCCCAGCCAGGTACGTCCTGTGCCAGCTCCCCGCACTCGCCCTGAAGTGCGTGTCACCAGTCCGGTGCAACCTGTGCCGGCTCCACGCACCAGGCTTCCAGTGCGCCTTCCCAGCCCGGTGAGACCTGTGCCAGCTCCACGCAACAGGCTTCCAGTGCGCCTTCCTAGCCCGGTGCCAGGGTCGGAGCCTTCCTCTGCACCGAGGCACTGCGTTTAGCCCGGCTTAGCCCGTGGGCACAGGACGTACCTGGCTGGGAAGGTGCACTGGAAGCCTGGTGCGTGGAGCCGGCACAGGTTTCACCGGACTGATGACACGCTCTTCAGGGCGAGTGCGGGGAGCTGGCACAGGACTACCTGGCTGGGAAGGCGCACTGGAATCCTGGTGCGTGGAGCCGGCGCAGGTTTCACTGGACTGATAACACGCTCTTCAGGGCGTAGCGGAACCGCCACCGATGCTAGTCACCCACCCGAACCCTCCCCATCATGTTCAGGTTTTGCGGCCAGAGTCCGCACCTTTGGGGGGGGGGGGTACTGTCACGTCCTGGCCATAGATAGCCCTCTGGCTTTTCTATGGTGGTTTTGGTCAGGACGTGACTAGGGGGTTTATTGGGTTTTCTATGTTGTTTATTTCTATATTTTTGGTTTCGTATGGTTCCCAATTAGAGGCAGCTGAATGTCGTTACCTCTAATTGGGGATCATACTTAAGTTGTTCCTTTTTCCATCTGTGTTTGTGGGTTATTGTTTTGTGTTAGTACCAGTGAGTGCCACGTATGTTACGATCTGTCATTTCTTTTTTGTTGTATTGTATGTTTCCACGTGTATTAAAAGATGTGGAACGTCATGCACGCTGCACCTTGGTCTAATCATTTCGACGATCGTGAAACTATGGATTAAGTAGAATATAATATAACTTTATTGTGCCAAGGATGCAAGTTGTATATACATGTAGTTATTACCAAGCATGAGTTCCCCAAATTGTAGCCTGTACATTAAATATATTTAAAGATCATGTACTCTTCCTTGGTAAATAAAGGTGCTCTAATGTTAATGTTAGTGATGGGTCCTCGGCTGCAACAAGATGTTGCAATTTCTCTATTGAAGGCTTCCTCATTTAGCCTACTGACATAGGTTAGCATCTGAGGTAGCCTGGTGACTGGCTACAACTGGAGCGAGGTGCGAGAGTGAGCCGATGGATTGATTTTTATTAAGTAAAGTATATTAGGCCTAGCCTACAGTTTTTTTTATGAAATGCTCGATACATTACATATTTACACCTGGTTGAGAGGGACGAGGCACAAGGAATGGCAAATAAGTCTGGCTGTACAGCTGATTGTGAAATGTACTGTAAATTAAGAAATCATGTGACTAAACTAAACAAAAAGAAGAAAAACCTAGGCATGTGAACAACAAACTCTGAACCTACACATCCATACGCAACTGACCAAATTATGAAAGACAAGCATTGTAATTTAAAATTCTGTAAAGTGAGTGTGGAAGAGGTGAAATAAATATGTCTATCAACAATGATATTGCCACCTGGGTCCGTCTGACAATATGGATGGAAAATTACTGAGGATTATATCGGACTATATTGCCACTCCTATTTACCATCTCTTCAAACTAACCCTACAGAAAATGTGCCCTCAGGCCTGGATGGAAGCAAAAGTAATTCCGCTACCCAAGAATAACAAAGCATCCTATACTAGGTAAACTGCCAACCAATCAGCCTGCTACCAAACCTTAGTAAACTTTTGGAAAAGATTGTGTTTGACCAGATACAATGCTATTTCACAGTAAACAAATTAGACTTAGTGGCTGACTACAATTCAATTGTTCAATGCTTAGACCTAATAATGACAAATAACACTGTAATAAATGTCATTAATGTAAGGAAAGAAAAGTCGTGTTTTATGTCACAAGATCTGTGAAGACAAAGCAGTAACTCATGAATTATGGACAACTTATGAACTAGGGTGTAAAACATGTTTTGATTCAACTCATGCATTTGGCCTTTGAATGTATGCTACCTATTCTGCGTGTCTTCATGTGTTTAAAATTGCTTTGGCTGAGAGGGTAGGATACCAGCAGTGGTATAAGCCTACTGGAGGGTAAACGCAAGTAAATGCCCTTTACCCACCTTTAAAAAAAAAATGAAAGCACAGGGAGAGTTTACCCACCAATTATTTTAACACTAGGCTACATCACCGGCAGGCCTATTTGAAGTTCATGGTAATACACATTGTAGCCTAGTCTAGTAAACCGTGTGTGTTAGGATGACCATCTCCTTTTTCCCAGGACAGTTTCAGCCCCATTTCAGGTGCTGCGACTTTTCAGGCTACACATTTTTTTTAAATGTTCAGCAAGACGCATCAGTTAATGTAGGCCTAATCAATGGCAATCGCTGAATGTCATTAGGCACACTGTAACAGAGGTCTATTTCCATTCATCAAATGGCTTGAGTATACATGCAGTTTGGATGCTGGAATTATTTTGGAGTGGACGAACATGCCTACTTTTTGAAGTGATTTGTTTGACAATCAGATGAAAATATCATGACTGGTTGTGTTCATGCCACATTAAAAGGCAATACTTTTTTTCATTTAAATAAAAAAAAAATGTGCATGAGCAGAGACTGTCATAGTGTATTTCACACTAGTGTATTTCACACTCTGTATCCATATTGCCTGTAGGCTACACCACTGCTGTCCTCATTACCTCCAAGCGTTTATTCAAGTTGGATAACCGACAGTCACACCATTGGAAGACATATCTTGGACTGTAGCCTACAAGCCTATCCTTGCTCTTTTCCCGCAATCCATCAAACACATTTGGTGTGTCATCACAGAGCCAGGCTCTTTTACGTCCTCTTCCGAATGGTAGCTATAAATGCAGAGGGTGTGCCAGTGCAACAATATGATGAAGTGTGAATATTTCTGCCACCCACATACAGAAAAGCGGTTCCAAATAAATGTGATTATTACGTGCTCTACCACCCATGTTATCTACATGATTAAATGTCCATGTGGGCTGTATTAAATAGGTGAAACCTCTCATTCTCTCAAACAGAGAATTAGTGAACTTAAAAGTTCAATCAGGAGAAACGACAGCGATTATCCAGTCGCAATTAATTTTAAAAACATTACTTTTATACCTTTAGATATTGTGGCATGGAGAAAGTCAAGATATTATTAGACAGGGGAGGTGATATAAACAATTATCTGTGCAAAAGAGAATGTTTTGGGATTTTCACCCTCCAGACATTATTCCCAAAAGGTCTTAATCATGAAATGCATGTTATGATGTAAATGTGAACATGAATTAATGCTACCCCTTGATTTCTGATTAAGATTTCAGCGTTTTTTCTTGCGCTGTGCCCAATGATTTATGAAAGCTTACTTGGTAGGTAGATGTTCTCAATGTGTTTTTACAGACTTGTTTAATGCGTTTTATGTACACACTTTATTAGAATACTTCAGAAATGCGCATTATTATTATATTTGCTCACTTACCCCATTCGATTCATTGAACGGATGTGGGTGGAGCAATGTCTACATAAGGGTGCAAATTATAAACACTCACAAAAGCTCTGACGATGGCTTTGTTGCCGATACCTAAAGCTTAATAAAGAGCAGTGATACTATCAAGAGCAGTGTGCAGGTTTCTTCTTTTTTCTCATATTATTCAACTGTTACCATGCACCTGCAGCAAAGATAGCTCAGATGTGCAAGTGCCTTTTGAATTTTGAATCATAGAGATCTTTGACTTGTGGTCAGACTCGCTCGTTCAGGCAGGAACAAATTTGCGCGTTTATTTCAATGCTGATTTGAATGTCATTGAGAAAACAGAAAGGTGTCAAAACATTTCTTTTCGTAAACATCCTTTCTGAGTTCGGATACTTTTGAAAAACTAGATGATTACTATCTGTAATCCGATTACTATTTTTGCTGGTAACCTAATGGATTAGGCCTACAGTTACTTGTAACAGATTACACGTAATTCGTTACTTTAAAATAATTACATGTACTTACTCCGTTACTCAAAAACCCTGCATGCATTTTCAATCGCTAGCTAGTACATTTATGCAAATTAGCTAATGTTTCCTGAGGGCTCTATGTTGACGATGTGTGGCAAAAGAAATCTACACTCTGATTGGTTTAATGGCGAAAATAGAAATATTGCTAGCGATTGCCAAGAAATGTATTGCCTTGAAATGGAAATCGGAAGTTAATAGTTGTATCCCACTGGAGAAAATCACTTACTGCATGAGGAATAAGTTAGAGACATTTTACAGAATTTGGCAACCTTTTGTCTATATGGAGAATCCCCTCACATCCCATTGATTGAATCTCTATACAGTGAGGGAAAAAAATATTTGATCCCCTGCTGATTTTGTACGTTTGCCCACTGACAAAGAAATGATCAGTCTATAATTTTAATGGTAGGTATATTTGAACAGTGAGAGACAGAATAACAACAAAAAAATCCAGATTTTTTTAAATAAATTGATTTGCATTTTAATGAGGGAAATAAGTATTTGACCCCCTCTCAATCAGAAAGATTTCTGGCTCCCAGGTGTCTTTTATACAGGTAACGAGCTGAGATTAGGAGCACACTCTTTAAGGGAGTTCTCCTAATCTCAATTTGTTACCTGTATAAAAGACACCTGTCCACAGAAGCAATCAATCAATCAGATTCCAAACTCTCCACCATGGCCAATACCAAAGAGCTCTCCAAGGATGTCAGGGACAAGATTGTAGACCCACACAAGGCTGGAATGGGCTACAAGACCATCGCCAAGCAGCTTGGTGAGAAGGTGACAACAGTTGGTGCGATTATTCGCAAATGGAAGAAACACAAAAGAACTGTCAATCTCCCTCGGCCTGGGGCTCCATGCAAAATCTCACCTCGTGGAGTTGCAATGATCATAAGAATGGTGAGGAATCAGCCCAGAACTACACGGGAGGATCTTGTCAATGATCTCAAGGCAGCTGGGACCATAGTCACCAAGAAAACAATTGGTAACACACTACACCGTGAAGGACTGAAATCCTGCAGCGCCCGCAAGGTCCCCCTGCTCAAGAAAGCACATATACATGCCCGTCTGAAGTTTGCCAATGAACATCTGAATGATTCAGAGGACAACTGGGTGAAAGTGTTGTGGTCAGATGAGACCAAAATGGAGCTCTTTGGCATCAACTCAACTCGCCGTGTTCAGAGGAGGAGGAATGCTGCCTATGACCCTAAGAACAACATCCCCACCGTCAAACATGGAGGTGGAAACATTATGCTTTGGGGCTGTTTTTCTGCTAAGGGGACAGGACAACTTCACCGCATCAAAGGGACGATGGACGGGGCCATGTACCGTCAAATCTTGGCTGAGAACCTCCTCCCCTCAGCCAGGGCATTGAAAATGGGTCGTGGATTGGTATTCCAGCATGACAATGACCCAAAACACACGGCCAAGGTAACAAAGGAGTGGCTCAAGAAGAGGCACATTAAGGTCCTGGAGTGGCCTAGCCAGTCTCCAGACCTTAATCCCATAGAAAATCTGTGGAGGGAGCTGAAGGTTCGAGTTGCCAAACGTCAGTCTCGAAACCTTAATGACTTGGAGAAGATCTGCAAAGAGGAGTGGGACAAAATCCCTCCTGAGATGTGTGCAAACCTGGAGGCCAACTACAAGAAACGTCTGACCTCTGTGATTGCCCACAAGGGTTTTTCCACCAAGTACTAAGTCATGTTTTGCAGAGGGGTCAAATACTTATTTCCCTCATTAAAATGCAAATCAATTTATAACATTTTTCACATGCGTTTTTCTGGATTTTTTTTGTTATTCTGTCTCTCACTGTTCAAATAAACCTACCATTAAAATTATAGACTGATCATTTCTTTGTCAGTGGGCAAACGTACAAAATCAGCAGGGGATCAAAAACTTTTTTTCCTCACTGTATAATCCTCACAAAGCTTCACACGTAAGGTATAATATGTAGCCTACGGCAAGTGACCATATGATCCAATGTCTCTATTTTTTTTTATTTTTTTTTCACGCTCGTTGTTACTGTCACTTTGTCATTTTGTTGTCTAATATCTTTTCATTTTTGTTTTGAATGTTCTTAATTGGAAAATGCTAAAATAAAATATAAAAAAACAACTCAGAACTGCGAAAACTTGACTTCAGTGAGTTCAAGACAACTGGGAAGTCGGGAATAAACGAGCTCCGACTGAGAAAATACATTTTGAACGGTCATCCAACTCGGAATTGTAAATCCAGCCTTTTTCTAGAGCTACGACCTGAAGATCAATGATGTCATCATGATTCTACCTTGTTTTTTTCCCCCCAGAGCCCCAGTTGTTTTGAAAACACCATAAATCCAGAGAATGCCACTTTGATGACAAAATGTGCCCAGGATGGACTACCTTGCCACCTTCCTGTTCAAGTGAGCACAGCACAAGGTGTCCAAAAATGCTACTGCATACAACATAAATAAATTATGTAATATGTCAAGGAGATATGTATACTGTAGCTAAGAAAGTAATACTATGTGTATGTTGTGTAGTAAGATGTTACTAGCCCATGTGCCTCACCCTAATAATTTGGTCTAATAATTTGGTAAATACCCCTCTTAATTCCGCTTACTGTTCTGACTTGGCGGTGCACATGTAGTCTATAACCTGTTTTAGAGAAATGTAATTATTGACAAGGCTCCACTGATAGCCAGATGTAGCAGTGGTATGATGTTGGAACTGCTGTTGGGACAGCTTTATGTAGGCGGTTTGTGGGCACCGTTTGTCACTGTTATAGTGCAATTAATGTATTGTTTAGTGTTGTGTACTGGCTTTGCTGGTATGCATCCCACTTTGATTTATTTTTGCCGCACCAAAATTTACATGCTAAAATCGCCACTGGAGATGTGATGCGCTGCATAAGGCAAAAGGTGGTCACACCAGATACAATTTTTAAAGTATCTGTGACCAATAGATGCATATCTTTATTCCCAGTCATGTGAAATCCATAGATTAGGGCCTAATGAATTTATTTAAATTGACTGATTTCCTTATATGAACTGTATCAGTAAAATCTTTGACATTGTTGCATGTTGCGTTTATATTTATTCAGTTTACTTTGGATTGTTATTTCTTGTTTGTTTGTGTATTTGTGAGACATTCTACTGCACTGTTGGAGCTAGTAACATAAGCATTTCGCTGTACCTGCTGTAACACCTGCAAATCTGTGTACGCAACCAAGAAACTTTCATTTGTTTAAGCTGGCCCTGGTGCCCAGGTGGTCGAAGTATGCAACAGGTGAAAACTGGATTGGTTTTAAAAACCAACCTGCCTGCCTCCCAGGCGTGAACCCCGTTTAAAGCCCTTTGGAGAAGTTGTCTCAAAACAAAGTGACGCATGTCAAGTGGAGTCATTACATGGAGTAATGACTTAAGATTCAATGTTTTCTAATGCAAAAGTGTTTGCTCATGAAAAATGTATATATATGCTTTATCTGCCTTCCCAAGGAAAACTACTTTAAATTCAAACATATACTTTTTGAAAAAGACGTGTGTTTTTGAACAAAGCACCATGCTGCCTTGTTGACAATATGACCGGGACAGCACAGATTACTATTAGATTTCAGAAGGGTGCTCCTCCCTCACTGCTTTTGCCCGGTCACATCACAGGCCATATCCCGGTGCACCTTAATCAAACTCCCTCAGTGATATAGATCACATACTGCAACATTGATTCTGTTAGAAATAAATACATTTACCCTGGTTAAGAAAATTAAAGCTTTAATACAAGTATTTCAGCAATCCAGGTTTCAATATAAACATACAATCATTGACTAAGTACTGGCATAATGTGTTCCCCATGTTACAGTAATGGAGAGGTGGAGAGAGCTATAAGAGGTCTACTCATGATAGAAATCAACTGGGCTATCCAATGCCAGATGACTAGGTCAAACAAAGGAAGGGCCTTATCCAAAGACACGAATTGAGACTAATTTCTACATTGAAGATTTTTCAACATCAACGCTTCTCTGTCATTTGAATTGATTTCCACTTTAATAAAGCTGCAATCATCACCTCTGTGCTTAACAAACAAACATATACAGTTGAAGTCGGAAGTTTACATACACCTTAGCCAAATACACTTAAACCGAGTTTCACAATTCCTGACATTTAAATCCTAGTAATAATTCTGTGTCTTAGGTCAGTTAAGATCACCACTTTATTTTAAGAATGTGAAATGTCTGAATAATATTACAGAATGATTTATTTCAGCTTTTATTTATTTCGTCACATTCCCAGTGGGTCATAAGTTTACATACACTCAATTATCATTTGGTAGCATTGCCTTTAAATTGTTTGTTTTGGGTAGCCTTCCACAAGCTTCCCACAATAAGTTGGGCGAATTTTGGCCCATTCCTCCTGACAGAGCTGGTGTAACTGAGTCAGGTTTGTGGGCCTCCTTGCTCGCACACGCTTTTTCAGTTCTTCCCACAAATTTTCTATAGGATTGAGGTCAGGGTTTTGGAGAAGTGGCTTCTTCCTTGCTGAGCGGCCTTTCAGGTTATGTCGATATAGGACTCGTTTTACTGTGGCTATAGATAATTTGTACCTGTTTCCTCCAGCATCTTCACAAGGTCCTTTGCTGTTGTTCTGGAATTGATTTGCACTTCTTGCACCAAATCAGAACGTGTCTCCTTCCTGAGCGGTATGACAGCTGCGTGGTCCCATGGTGTTTATACTTGCGTACTATTGTTTGTACAGATGAATGTGGTACTTTCAGGCGTTTGGATATTGCTCCCAAGGATGAACCAGACTTGTGTAGGTCTACAATATTCTTCTGAGGTCTTGGCTGATTTCTTTTGATTTTCCCATGATGTCAAGCAAAGAGGCACTGAGTTTGAAGGTAGGCCATGAAATACATCCACAGGTACACCTCCAATTGACTCAAATGATGTCAATTAGCCTATCAGAAGCTTCTAAAGCCATGACATCATTTTCTGGAATTTTCCAAGTTGTTTAAAGGCACAGTCAACTTAGTGTATGTAAACTTCTGACCCACTGGAATTGTGATACAGTGAATTATAAGTGAAATAATCTGTCTGTAAACAATTGTTCGAAAAATGACTTGTGTCATGCACAAAGTAGATGTCCTAACCGACTTGCCAAAACTATAGTTTGTTAACAAGAAATTTGTGGAGTGGTTGAAAAATGTGTTTTAATGACTCCAACCTAAGTGTACGTAAACTTCGACTTCAACTGTACATTGATTGAGTGTATCAGTAGGAAACAGCTGCAGCACAAAAACTAAACTAAAATACTAAACCAAAATGATGTGACGTCCCTGAACGCCCCCCGGTGTCCTCTACAGGTCTTCCTCTGAAGGTTTGGGGTTCCATAGCCCAGACCTGAGTGACGTCTAAACATCACAACGTTACTAAGACTCTTCTGCTCCCAGCCACCCCATTGGGGAAATGTTCAGTGAAGTCTGAATCCTGTTAATATTGGTTTGTTCAACCATTAAGCATCTTCAGATCTGTACCGTGCTATTGAGGCCGCTGGATATGGTCTCGTAACCAACGGAGACAAGTGTGAGAACACTGCTCTCCACATCCTCTGGCTGACGATGCTCTTGATCCTGCTGCTGGGTTGTATCCATGGCAATACCAACCGGGGTTCCGGACTCCTGCAGCTGCGCCACCTTCCTGCCTCGGCCCCTCCCTTTGCCCTTCCCCAATCCTTTCCCTTGACCTTTAACCCCACCCACCGACCTGTGCGGTTTGTCGTTGCTGTTGTCTCGGGGCTTGCGGTGGCGGCGGCGGATGCGTCTCATTGGAGGACCGGTGTCGACGGGATCGGTTGCAGCGGCGCCGGACAGGATGCGAATCTGTTTGTCAATCACCATGGTGATCATGTCTAGGGCGGTGTCGAGCATCCCGAGGCCCAGGCCGTGAGTCACGTTGTCGAACAACGCACTGTTGACCGGGTCACGGAAACACTTCCTCATCGCCTCCAGGTGGCTCCTATCCCAGGTGGGGTGGGCAAAGGTGTGTTAGTGTTTGTCTCACTGTACAGAAAACATATAGCTCATAGTCAACTCATGACTACACTGTGCTGTAACCACACTAACCAGGTGTGGTGTGGGTGAGGGTTTTAGATTACCTGGTTTCTATGACCTTTGACCAGTGTTGAACTGTGTTAGTCTCTGGTATAAGCTGCTTGGCCATGTTTCCAAAGTCCATGTAGTCATGGGCAAAGTCCTTCATGTCGTTACACAGGGCTTTGGTGTCACCTGGAAAACACAACATTTTAACAATCTAAAAACCGCGAGAGATGCCCGCACACAAAAATGCACACACTTACCCTCTGTGAGCTTGGAGAAGGAGGAGGATACAGCAGTAGTAGTACTAGGAGTGAGGCCCAGTATATTTAGAGACTCCTGAAGCGTTTTCTTGCTGGCCGGGCCGCGGCTGACCCTGGTGTAGGCTGCTAGGGAACGCAGAGACATCTTCTCTGGAGCCTCCAGACGACGCTTGATCTCGTCATAGGGTATCAGGTACTTACCTAGGACCAGAGGAACAATAGATGAATGATACAATTGTGTTGAATCTTCCGCTTATTCCATACTACAGCAAGTAAAGCCAACCTTCCTCCTGGAGAACTACTGGGGATGAAGCTAATCATGGTCCCGAGGAGTAGCTGATAGGTAGAATCAGGTGTGTTAGAGTAGTAGGACAGGAATATCCTGCAACATGAGAGGTCTCCAGTAGGAGGGGCAGCCCTGGCCTAATCCCCTCCTTCTCTGGCTGTGGTACTTACGGGCCTTGGAGCTTTTCATGTTGGGGTCCAGGAGAGACGACACCTCAGCAAACGGAACATGGGGTACATGGTTGTGGTCTGGAGCACCAGCCTGAGTCTGGGTGGTGTCCCCTACCGGGATCTGAATCTGGGCTTGCATCTGGTTCACGTCCCCCATTCCCTGCTGCCCCTGTCCATCCCCCAGCACCATGGAGGGGTGGTTGGATAACCCTGGTAACCCTGTCAGCCCCTCGACCATAGTCTGCTGAAACCCCCCCTGTCCCACAGAGTTGGTCTGTTCTGAGGAGACTTGGAAGATGCCCATGACAGGTTTAACCACTCTAAACACCATGTTGCCTTGGGAGTCCACCCCCGCAAGGTTGGGATTTGGTTCCATCTGCTCGGATGTCATTTCCTCTTTCCTTCCTGGCTGACTGTTTTGGAGTGCGAAGAGTTTCTCCTGAACTTTTCTGTATTTGTCTCAGCGTCAGGAGTAGGATGAGTTTGTGCTTACACACTGCTAAGGTCAGTTTAGGGTAAAGTCTATAGGACAGAGAAAAAAAACCTGACATCAAACACTGTGGTCTACAGAGTAACTATCACCATTATCAATATTGCAATAAAAACATTTAAATCAACATCTGATTCCCCAATTAGAAATAATTGCCACCAGTAGTATGAAAATATATTTATCATCTTTCCTACCCTCTCCAATTCAACAATTTAAATTACTTCTATTTAAGATTGTATTCTGGTAAATAATAAATGGGTAGGCCTATTACATGGGTATGGCATATACACTGTGTACAAAACATTAGGAACAGCTTCCTAATATTGAGTTGCACCCCCTTTTGCCCACAGAACAGCCTCAACTCGTCGGTGCATCGACTACAAGGTGTCGAAAACGTTCCACAGGGATGCTGACCCATATTGACTCCAATGCTTTTCACAGTTGTGTCAAGTTGGCTGGATGTCCTTTGGGTGGTGGACCATTCTTGATGCACACAGGAAACTGTTGTGTTAAAAAAAAAACAGCAGCGTTGCAGTTCTTGATATACTCAAACCAATGAGCCTGCCACCTACTACCATACCCCGTTCAAAGGCACTTCAATCTTTTGTCTTGCCCATTCACCCTCTGAATGGCACACATACACAATTTCCCAATTATCTCAAGGCTTAAAAATCATTCTTTAACCAGTCTCCTCCCATTTATCTACACTGATTGGAGTGGATTTAGTGCCTTCAGTGCCCCTTGACTTTTTCCACATTTTGTTGTGTTTTAGCCTGAATTAAACATGTATTTATTTTTTTTTGGGGGCCTACACACAATACCCCATAATCTTAAAGTGGAATTATGTTTGACATTTTTACAAATTAATAAAAAATGAAAAGCTGAAAGTTCTTCAAATAAAATTTTATTGGTCACATACACATATTTACCAGATGTTACACTGGATGTAGCGAAATGCATATGTTCCTAGCTTCAACAGTGCAGTAGTATCTAACAACTCACATCTAAAAAGTTAAATAATGGAATACTTAAGAAATATTAGGATGAGCAATGTCAAGAGTCCAGAGAATAAATAAATACATGTGATGGGATGTATAGACAATATGGACAGTATATGGATAGAATATGTAGTATATCTGAATAATAGCATATGTCCAGCAACAGTTAAATAGGATAAGTATTGAGTCAATAAGTATTAAACTCCTTCATTATGGCAAGCCTAATGAAGTTCAGGAGTAAAAATGTGCTTAACAAGTCACATAATAAGTTTGCAATAATAGTGTTTAACAGGGTTTCGAATGACTACCTCATCTCTGTACCCAACACATACAATTATCTAAGGTCTCTCAGTCGACCAGTGAATTTCAAACACAGATTCAACCACACTGGGCAGGGAGGTTTTCCAATGCCTCGTGTAGCCGGTGTGAAATGGCTAGTTAGCTAGCAGGGTGCGCACTAACAGCATTTCAATCGGTGACGTCACTCGCTCTGAAACCTTGAAGTAGTTGTACCCCTTGCAGGGCCGCGGCTTTTGTGGAGCGATGGGTAACGATGCTTCGAGGGTGGCTGTTGTTTATGTGTGCAGAGGGTCCCTGCTTCGAGCCCAGGCAGGGGCGAGGAGAGGGACGGAAGCTATACTGTAACATTGGTGTCGTGACCCGGATCACTGGTTGCTGCGGAAAAGGAGGAGGTCAAAAAGGGGGTGAGTGTAGCCGGTGTGAAATGGCTAGTTAGCAAGCAGGGTGCGCGCTAACAGCATTTCAATCGGTTACGTCACTCGCTCTGAAACCTTGAAGTAGTTGTACCCCTTGCTCTGCAAGGGCCGCGGCTTTTGTGGAGCGATGGGTAACGATGCTTCGAGGGTGGCTGTTGTCTATGTGTGCAGAGGGTCCCTGGTTCGAGCCCAGGCAGGGGCGAGGGACGGAAGCTATACTGTAACACTCGCAAAGAAGGGCACCTATTGGTAGATGGGTACAAATAAATTTAAAAAAGCAGACATTGAATATCCTTTTGAGCATGGTGAAGTTATTAGTTACAAATTGGATGGTGTATCAATACATCCAGTCACTACAAAGATACAGGTATCCTTCATAACTCAATGTCTGGAGAGAAAGGAAACTGGTCAGGGATTTCCCCATGAGGCCAATGGTGACTTTAAAACAGTTACAGAGTTTAATGGCTGTGATAGGAAAAAACTGAGGATGGATCAACAACATTGTAGTAACTTCACAATACTAACCTAATTAACAGAGTGAAAACAAGGAAGCCTGTACAGAATAAAGGTATTCCAAATAATGCATCATGTTTAAAACAAGGCACTAAATAAATACAGCAAAATTTGGGGGCAAATCCAATACATTACTGAGTACCACTCTCCATATTTTCAAGCATAGTTGTGGCTGCATCATGTTATGATTATGCTTGTAATCGTTAAGGACTGGGGAGTTTTTCAGGATTAAAAAAAAGAAAATGGAGCTAAGCACAGGCAAAATCCTAGTGGTAAACCTGGTTCAGTCTGCTTTCCACCAGACACTGGGAGATGAATTCACCTTTCAGCAGGACAATAACCTAAAACCAAAGGCCAAATCTACACCGGAGTTGCTTACCAAAAACACAGTGAATGTTCCAGAGTTGCAGAGTTACAGTTTTGACTTAAATCTGCTTGAAAATCTATGGCAAGACCTGAAAATGGTTGTATAGCAATGATCAACAACCAATTTGACAGAGCTAAAAGAACTTTGAAAAGAATAATGGGCTAAATGCTTCACAATCCACGTAAGCTCTTAGACTTACCCAGAAAGACTCGGGAGCTGGAATCGCTGCTAAAAGTGATTCTAACATGCATTGACAAATTTTTACAAAAATGCTAGAATTTTTCTTCCACTTTGACAAGAGTATTTTGTGTAGATTGTTGACGTAAAATTACAATTAAATCCCACTTTAACACAAGAAAATGTGGAAAAAGTCAAGGAGTATGAATACTTTCTGGAGGCACTGTATGGTCTTATGATAAGAGCTTTTTTTTTGTCATTATGCAAATAACTGAGTTTTTGACGTCACATTTGTTATCTCTAGCTTTTGGACACCCTCGCCTTTGCTTTGGCTGCTTGGGCGCTAACCTAGCCAGACTTTGCTAGCTAGTTTAGTGTCTTGTAAATGGCAAGGACACCCACTTCCTATGTAAATCCGACACGGTAACGTAGCTACATTCATTTAAAAGCATGTACCTTGCTAGCTACTCAGATTATATATTGGGCCCGAAGTGTTACAAGTCCACACTATAACTGCTACCGTTGCAATTATACACTAAGCCCACTCGCAATTCTGTTTTGTGAAAAGTAAACCATTATTATTGTCGGTGTCTGTCTAAAACCTAAACCTGGCTGGCTAGGCCGCAATGGGGGCACGTTGCGCCTGTGGAAAGGCTTAATCGACGTGATCGAAAATAGAATACAACACATTCCGAACAGGTTGAATAAAATGTTGCCGCTAACCTTCATTGTAGTGCAAGTAGTGAGGTTTTTCCGACTCACCACTTTGCTCTTTGCTTTTTCCTAACAGCAAGCTGATCCTAGAACGGTGCGTGGTGAGACAGGAGACATTTTCCTTCTTCTCCAGATCTCCTTCGGCGGGTTGCAAATCAGCTCTACATCTACTGCCGCTAAAGCGGCTTTATCCCTGCGCTTATTGGCCACATCACCCACCATTCAAGTATCTATGACACTTGTCATTGGATGTTGCTAGTGTCAGTCAGATTGAAGGTGCGGGATTTCCGGTTGAAAGATGGCTTTAACAATGGGATATTTTGTATCGGTATAATCAACATAATATTACCCCAGACAATACATTGTTTCTTTATTCTGATTTGTTGTGAAAAGATAGTGTAGATGTAATGTTTTTGCACACACTTTGTTCTATGACTTGGACAAACAACTCAGAAATGTGTTATGTGAATGATGTTTATTATTTTAAAAACATGTACAGGATATATACAGTATGTAAAAAAAAAATATATATATATACACATACAAAGTTCCAGAGTCATGGTTTCTCTGTCATTATGGCACATTGGAAAATAACAAGCCAGATACATGACAAAATACCTTAAGGAAAACAAAGACAAGGGGATAGAATGGACAATTGTCAAAGTAAAACATTCTCCATCCTCCTGTCCTTCTTTAAAGCAGCTACACTATGTGTCATTTCAGAACATTACAACAGAACAAGGCACAGGTATGTCTGAGATAAAGCTAAAAAAAAAGAGTCTGTAACCCAGAGTATTTCTCTTCAGGATCATGATAGGCGTCTCTGATTCTCATGACACAACAGCTGGGTATGATGCCCCCATCGCCACCGTCCAGGGCGCCGGACCTTCACGTGAGGTGACTAACAGAAATGGGCTTTGTGGCAAAACAACCTGATGTTTTCATCTTCGTCATCCAGTGGGTAAGGCAGCTTTAGCAGCTCCCTCCTGTAATTAATCAATGGATTGGATTTATTACGGTTCTCCGGACACTTTAAGCGCTCAAACGTCACCCAACCCCAATGTATAGCAGACCTGGGTTAAAATAGTATTTTTTTACCCCTTTCAAATACTTGGAGCGTTGAATTAGCCTGTCTGACTCTGGAGTGACAGATGGTTGGTGTTTGCACTTTTGGGACTACTGTATTCTATTGGTTCCATTGTGTCAGACTTAAATCAGGCCCAGCGTAAGTATTTGAAAGAAAAATATTATTTAACCCAGGTGTGATGTGACGTACCCACCTCATCAGTAAGGCCATGTGTAGTAAGGTCTTGTAGAGGACCATTAAATTAAAGTGAGCCATCTGGCTGACACATTGGTGTGGTTCCTGGCTGCAACACTTCCTCTCTGCATTACTGGTGGTGGTCATCTCCCTGCAGTGTGAACACACACCAGTCCGGCAGCCAAGAAGCGGCTGGTCATGGCTGTGTGCTGCAAGGCTTTGCTCGTTGGAGGTCGAACATCAGTCCTGGACATCTTCAACTGAACTCAGCAAAAAAAGAAACGTCCTCTCACTGTCAACTGTGCTTATTTTCAGAAAACTTAACATGTGCAAATATTTGTATGAACATAAGATTCAACAACTGAGACAAAACTGAACAAGTTCCACAGACATGTGACTAAAGGAAATGGAATAATGTGTCCCTGGGGGGTCAAAATCAAAAGTAACAGTCAGTATCTGGTGTGGCCACCAGCTGCATTAAGTACTGCAGTGCATCTCCTCCTCATGGACTGCATCAGATTTGCTTGTTCTTGCTGTGAGATGTTACCCCACTCTTCCACCAACGCACCTGCAAGTTCCTGGACATTTCTGGGGGGAATGGCCCTAGCCCTCACCCTTCGATCCAACAGGTCCCAGACGTGCTCAATGGGATTGAGATGCGGGCTCTTTGCTGGCCATGGAAGAACACTGACATTCTTGTCTTACAGGAAATCACGCACAGAATGAGCAATATGGCTGGTGGCATTGTCATGCTGGAGGGTCACGTCAGGATGAGCCTGCAGGAAGAGTACCACATGAGGGAGGAGGATGTCTTCCCTGTAACGCACAGCGTTGAGATCGGCTCAGTCTGACGATGCTGTGACACACCGCCCCAGACCATGACGGACCCTCCACCTCCAAATCGATCCCGCTCCAGAGTACAGGCCTTGGTGTAATGCTCATTCCTTCAACGATAAACTCGAATCCGACCATCACCCATGGTGAGACAAAACCGAGACTTGTCAGTGAAGAGCACTTTTTGCCAGTCTTGTCTGGTCCAGCGGCTGTGGGTTTGTGCCCATAGGCAATGTTGTTGCCGGTGATGTCTGGTGAGGACCTGCCTTACAACAGGCCTACAAGCCCGCAGTCCAGCCTTTCTCAGCCTATTGCGGACAGTCTGAGCAATGATGGAGTGATTGTGCGTTCCTGGTGTAACTCGAGCAGTTGTTGCCATCCTGTACCTGTCCCGTAGATGTGATGTTCAGATGTACCAATCCTTTGCAGGTGTTGTTACACGTGATCTGCCACTGCGAGGACGATCAGCTGTCCGTCCTGTCTCCCTGTAGCGCTGTCTTAGGCGTCTCACAGTACGGACATTTGCAATTTATTGCCCTGGCCACATCTGCAGTCCTCATGCCTCCTTGCAGCATGCCTAAGGCACATTCACGCAGATGAGCAGGGACCCTGGGCATCTTTCTTTTGGTGTTTTTCAGAGTCAGTAGAAAGGCCTCTTTAGTGTCTTAAGTTTTCATAACTGTGACCTTAATTGCCTACCGTCTGTAAGCTGTTAGTGTCTTAACGACCGTTCCACAGGTGCATGTTCATTAATTGTTTAGGGTTCATTGAACAAGCATGGGAAACAGTATTTAAACCCTTCACAATGAAGATCTGTGAAGTTATTTGGATTTTTACAAATTATCTTTGAAAAACAGGGTCCTGAAAAAGGGACATTTTCTTTTTTTTGCTGAGTTTACATCCATCAACAGATCCTTTAACTCTTCCTCTGACATGGCCTGGATTTTGGCCTGAAGAGATAGAAAAGTAGGGAAATTATGGCAAGTGAGTGTGGTTTGCACTTTTTGGACTATTCAATTGTGCCAGGCAAGCACAATCAAGCCCAACTTTATGTTTCTGTAATTCACACATCGACCTGTACTTTTTTCTTCTTCTGTCCTCTCTCTAGGTGGCACTATCGTCAACAAAACAAAAATAAAATGTTAAACAGCACATCGTACCAGTAACATGAGATAACTACCTCCTTCATTGAAAAAGGAGACTAAGGGCCAGTGAGAGAGTGACGCACTAAACCTGTACAAAATGTTATTCAGCATGGCACTCAGATTACTCATGTTGTTTGTGGAGAGGCTATCTTTACAATGTGAGACACGCCATATTGAAGAGGAACACTGTCTGTACACGCATCCATGATGCATCCTTTCCTGATCCGACGTTTCCAGATGGAGAAAAGGAACAGAAATGAACAGGAAACAAATTGAGTTATAAACACCTATTGTAGGCCTACCATTTGTAGGGATCCTAATATAAGATTGCCGCACACACAGACCTTTTCCCCAAATTCCTCCATTGATGTCATTGTAAGATTTTCATGGAAACTTCTACATACCGATCTAAAATTAGAGGATTAGATTTGGGCCTTTGGAAAACCTTCAGATACAGCCCCGGGCCTGACATAAGACTTGCTCTTACCACGAACCATCATGGTCCATGGATTCTGCAGAACAACTTCAGTGGCTTCTACCTAACCAGCCCCCGGAGTTGAGGAGAGCAGCAGGCTGTCCTAAAATAAAGACCTGACAAACAAACATCCATCAAAATAATAATTATTGCGAGGTTAAGAATATGTCCCAAGAGAAATGATAATTTGCCGTTATTAAACTCGACAGATCATTTTCCATCAATGGATGTCGATTTAACTTGTTTTGACTGCAATGAGCAATAAGACCCGAGGAGGTGTGATTTATGGCCAATATACCACGGCTAAGAGCTGTTCTTAGGACACAGCCCTTAGCCATGGTGTTGGCCATTGGCTCTATACCACCACCTGAGGTACCTTTATTCCAGCGAACATAAACTGGTTACCAAAGTAATTAGAACAATAAAAATTAATGTTTTGTCATACCCCTGGTACACTGCATTCAGCCAATCAGCATTCAGGGCTTGAATGACCCATTTTATAATTGAAAATCAATCCGATTTGCTCATGTGCATAACTATAGAAAAATCCTAGGGGAGAGTTTGAGTGATGAAAATTGAACAGAGGATCTCAATCTCTGTGCAAGAAACACTTGGATGAAATAAAAAAAAATTAATGTTAGGCTATTTCTGAGAAATTGTTCCTTTATTATATTTATGTAACTAGGCAAGTCAGTTAAGAACAAATTCTTATTTACAATGACGACCTACCCCGGCCAAACCCTAACCCAGATGACGCTGTGCCAATTGTGCGCCGCTCTATGGGACTCCCAATCACAGCTGGTTGTGATACAGACTGGAATAGAACCAGGGTCTGTAGTGACACCTCCAGCACTGAGATGCAGTGCCTTAGACCACTGCGCCAACCGGGAGCCCAATATGTGTCAGATGTTAAGACTAAAAAACATTTTGCACAATTTGACTTATTTCAATAGGCATACGGCTATTGACTATAATTGCAATTCAACAGGTAGCTCCAGGTAGCCTATAGCCCCCTGATAGGCCAACATCTAATTAAGGGAAAAATCCACAATGAAACTGACATTAAATGTGGAGAATGATACATTTGCGATAGAGCTGTGACCATGATCTCAATTGAATTAACTAAACATGGCCATTGCATAACAACACAAGGCCACAACAAATTGAAGTTATAGACTATTTACAGTGGGGCAAAAAAGTATTTAGTCAGCCACCAATTGTGCAAGTTCTCTCACTTAAAAAGATGAGAGAGGCCTGTAATTTTCATCATAGGTACACTTCAACTATGACAGACAAAATTAGGAAAAAAAATCCAGAAAATCACATTGTAGGATTTTTTATGAATTTATTTGCAAATTATGGTGGAAAATAAGTATTTGGTCACATACAAACAAGCAAGATTTCTGGCTCTCACAGACCTGTAACTTCTTTAAGAGGCTCCTCTGTCCTCCACTCGTTACCTGTATTAATGGCACCTGTTTGAACTTGTTATCAGTATAAAAGACACCTGTCCACAACCTCAAACAGTCACACTCCAAACTCCACTATGGCCAAGACCAAAGAGCTGTCAAAGGACACCAGAAACAAAATTGTAGACCTGCACCAGGTTGGGAAGACTGAATCTGCAATAGGTAAGCAGCTTGGTTTGAAGAAATCAACTGTGGGAGCAATTATTAGGAAATGGAAGACATACAAGACCACTGATAATCTTCCTCGATCTGGGGCTCCACGCAAGATCTCACCCCGTGGGGTCAAAATGATCACAAGAACGGTGAGCAAAAATCCCAGAACCACACGGGGGGACCTAGTGAATGACCTGCAGAGAGCTGGGACCAAAGTAACAAAGCCTACCATCAGTAACACACTACGCCGCCAGGACTCAAATCCTGCAGTGCCAGACGTGTCCCCCTGCTTAAGCCAGTACATGTTCAGGCCCGTCTGAAGTTTGCTAGAGAGCATTTGGATGATCCAGATGAGGATTGGGAGAATGTCATATGGTCAGATGAAACCAAAATAGAACTTTTGATAAAAACTCAACTCGTCGGTTTGGAGGACAAAGAATGCTGAGTTGCATCCAAAGAACACCATACCTACTGTGAAGCATGGGGGTGGAAACATCATGCTTTGGGGCTGTTTCTCTGCAAAGGGACCAGGACGACTGATCCGTGTAAAGGAAAGAATGAATGGGGCCATGTATCGTGAGATTTTGAGCGAAAACCTCCTTCCATCAGCAAGGGCATTGAAGATGAAACGTGGCTGGGTCTTTCAGCATGACAATGATCCCAAACACACCGCCCGGGCAACGAAGGAGTGGCTTCGTAAGAAGCATTTCAAGGTCCTGGAGTGGCCTAGCCAGTCTCCAGATCTCAACCCCATAGAAAATCTTTGGAGGGAGTTGAAAGTCCGTGTTGCCCCAAAACATCACTGCTCTAGAGGAGATCTGCATGGAGGAATGGGCCAAAATACCAGCAACAGTGTGTGAAAACCTTGTGAAGACTTACAGAAAACGTTTGACCTCTGTCATTGCCAACAAAGGGTATATAACAAAATATTGAGAAACTTTTGTTATTGACCAAATACTTATTTTCCACCATAATTTGCAAATAAATAAATTAAAAATCCTACAATGTGATTTTCTGGATTTCTTTTTCTCATTTCGTCTGTCATAGTTGAAGTGTACCTATGATGACAATTACAGGCCTCTCTCATCTTTTTAAGTTGGAGAACTTGCACAATTGGTGGCTGACTAAATACTTTTTTGCCCCACTGTATTTAATCAGTTTGACAGCTCCAGGTAGGCTACAAAAGTGGCACAAATTGATTTGCAATGACTCCAGTGATATCGTCATTTCAACATATTTATTGTATCAAATGATAAGCTACAGTAGTCTACAATGGCATAGAAATGAATAGTCTACTTGATGGCCAATAGATGCAAATGTATCATTCTCCACATTTAATGTCAGTTTCATTGTGGATTTTTTTTTTTCAGAACAGAAGCAAGCATGCGAGGGAGATCCATAAGTTCCATTTAAAATGTCCACTCGTGCAGCGCTCAAGACCCATGAGCTCAGCATGCGTAAAAACCCTTCGCTTGATCTGGTTTTCCATAACAAAAGTAGACATTAGAATGCAGTTTACTTTAAACCATCTCTGAGCGAATTTATCTAAAGGCTCTAGTGCGCCTAAAGTCGTTTTCCAGTGCTTTGTCGCCTTTATATCAGTTCTAGTGTGTTAACTTAAGGATCACTGGGGCGCTAGCGCCCCATTCCCGACACTACCCGGAGAAATGTAAGGCGCCAAATTCAAAATCCAAAAGTTGAATTATAAAACATTCATCAATATACAAGTGTTGCATACTCTTCAAAGGCTTAGACTCTTGGCAATATCACAGCGTTGTCAGATTTCAAAAAGGCTTTACGGCGAAAGCACAACATTTGATTGTTTGAGGATAGCACCTCACATATTTTAAGCATTAGCATAAAATCCTAACCAGCGCGGGTCTCACAAAACACATATAAGAACTAAAATAAATCGCTTACCTTTGATGATCTTCTGCTGAGGGCAATCCGAAGTGTCCAAGCAAGACAATCCATGTTTCTTTTGTTAGAAAAAGTCATTGTTTATATCCATAAATCTCAGTTTGGTTGGCGCGTTATGTTCAGAAAATCCACAGTCTACTCGCCCATTGTACAGTGAAGAGAAAGTGTTCAAATTATACCTATCAACTTTTCCCAAACAAATCAAACATCATTTATAATGTATCCTTAGGTATACTTTTATGTATTTTAATGATTATATTTCACACGGATAGTATCCTAAACGATAGAAAAGGAAAATACCGAGGAACGTGCACACGGTCTCGCGCACAAAAAACTCAAGTGACTTCCTCTATCCTCTTACAAATTTTTCTTCTGTTCGGTTGTCTTCCTTGATGAATGCATGAAACCTTGTCTAAAGACTGTTGACATCTAGTGGAAGCCATAGGTACTGCAATCGGGGTCGTATTTTACTGAGAATCCCATAGACAGCCATTGAAAGTGAGGACATGTCACACAAAAAAAGAATTCCGGACAGAAATTCCTCGGGTATTTTGGAATATAGTGAAGTAAAAGTTGTCAAAAATATAAATAGTAAAGTACAGATACCCCCAAAAATGACTTAAGTTGTACTTTAAAGTATTTTTTACTTAAGTACACCACTGCACTCTCTTCACTGCTTCAGCATACAACACTTTCTGTACTACACAACTAACACACACAACTTTCTCCACTGAAACGACACATTCCTTCGTCTCATGCCCTCTTGCACACTTCGCACATCTAGGACTCTCCCTCCTACATACTGCTGCAACATGCCCATAAATTTGACACCTAAAACACTGAAGTATTTTAGGAACAAATGCTCTCACAGGATAAGTTACAGTTCCTACCTTTGCCAGATAAGGTTAAGTCCCTACATCAAAACTCAACAGAACAGACAACGTCTTTTCCGTTTCCCCATGCTCTCCACCGGATCTGCGTCGCACCAAACGGCGAGCGCCACAGACACCGGGAATCTTCACTTTCAACTGATTCAACATTTATTGCCACCCGGTTATCACCCATTTCAACAGTGCCCTGCTCTGGAGAGCAAAGCAAGTCACATTTCTTGTCCCTAATCGCGTAATCTGGAGCTCCCCGCTCCCTCTGGGCTAAAGAAACACAACAAATCATCACTAGTCCACTCCTAGTTACTTTCACCAATTCAACAGTCCCCATCCTCTTCTCCACCAAACCTACCACCACATACACTACTGTTAAAAAGTTTGGGGTCACTTAAAATGTCCTAGTTTTTGAAAGAAAAGCACATTTTTTTGTCCATTAAAATAACATCAAATTGATCAGAAATACAGAGTAGACATTGTTAATGTTGTAAATGACTATTGTACCTGGAAACGGCAGATTTTTAATGGAATATCTATATAGGCGTACAGAGGCCCATTATCAGCAACCATCACTCCTGTGTCCCAATTTGTTGTGTTAGCTAATCTAAGTTTATAATTTTAAAAGGCTAATTGATCCTTTGAAAACCCTTTTGCAATTATGTTAGCACAGCTGAAAACTGTCGTTCTGATTAAAGAAGCAATAGAACTGGCCTTCTTTAGACTAGTTGAGTATCTGGAGCATCAGCATTTGTGGGTTCGATAACAGGCTCAAAATGGCCAGAAACAAATAACTTTCTTCTGAAACTCATCAGTTTGATTTTGTTCTGAGAAATTATGGCTATTCCATGTGAAAAATTGCCAAGAAACTGAAGATCTCGTACAACGCTGTGTACTACTACTAGTTTGAGAAAAACAGACACCACAAGTCCTTAACTTGTGGCCATAAGGCCAGCATCCCGGAGTCACCTCTTCACTTTTGACATTGAGACTGGTGTTTTGCGGGTACTATTTAATGAAGCTGCCAGTTGAGGACTTGTGAGCTCCCCTTCCCTCCCATATTTCTAGCACTGAAATAGAACGTGTTCCACTGTCTCCATCCCCTCCTGACAATGATTATACCTCCCAGTCAGATGTTTGCCCACCAATTTCAATGTACTATTGACCCTTGAGTGTCTCAGTCTCAGCCTTGTGATTGTACTTTCCTCCCTTCTATCTTGGCCTGAGGACCTCCATGCCCCCCATCTTTTCCTGAATCTTATAGAGGGGTCTTCCCTTTCCCTCCCTTTTCCACAACTCTTGCCATTTGTTTTTAACCACTGTTTTTTATCAACCCCATGGCTTCTACTTTACTGATTGACAATTCAAATCTCAAGATTAGGGTGTTTAAGAGCCTGCTTGGCGATAACATCCACCTCCTCATTCCCCCTCTACTCCTACATGAGGGGCGGCAGGTAGCCTAGTGGTTAGAGTGTTGGACTTGTAACCAGAGGGTTGCAAGTTCGAATCCCTGAGCTGACAAGGTAAAAATCTGTCGTTCTGCCCCTGAACAAGGCAGTTAACCCACAGTTCCCCGGGTGCTGAAGATGTGGATGTCGATTAAGGCAGCCCCCCCGCACCTCTCTGATTCAGAGGGGTTGGGTTAAATGTGGAAGACACATTTCAGTTGAAGGTATTTGGTTGTACAACTGACTAATAATGGTGACTTTGAGCTGGTATGCAGAAGAACATCACAAATACCCCATCTGTCTCATCCTATAAGAGCACTGCAAAACTGCATGCAATACATCCTGTCTGCTCTGAGACACAAATTAATTTAAGCTCATCAGTACTGCACAGGAATCAGAGCAGATGACTACCCTGTCTGGCCTCAGCTCCTCCACCCACTCTGTATGGTAAACAGATAAATTATCAGTTGCTCTTTTTGTCACTGCCACCTTCAACTCAGGTACACTAAAAGCTGCACCTGTCCTCCCTGTTATAGGGTCCTTAGATCCATCTCTGAATATATTCAAGAAATCTTAGTATTGTGCTCTTAAATGTTCACTTAAAACTGAACCTACTCCTTCCTAAACAGCTCTTATCCTCTCAAGCAACCCTAGATATATCACTGGCTGAGGGAGCAACCAAGATGGGATAGCAGGAAGAACCATAGAGGGGCTAAACTCCTTCCAAAACAACCCCATCTCTCTCGCCATACCATTGCCTATCCACCCAAAACTACTCTGTTAATATGCTCCGCCCATGTCATTCGAGTGTCAAAACAAAACCCCCAGTAACCTAAACCACCCTCTCCAGATTCCTTCCATTCAGCTTCAAGTATATTTCCTCCCCAACCTTCCTTCTAGAAATAAAAACTGTCTGTGTTTTCTCAACTGAAAACTTAAAGCCCCACTTGAGGGACCACTGCTCAACGTTACTGATCGCTTCTTGAACTCTCCTGACTGTATGGGTAATATTTCTCCCTCTCTTCCACAGTGCCCCTTCATCCGCAAACAATGACCTCCCAATATCAGGTGATCACCTGGGAGAATACATTGTCAATCATAATGGAGAACAACAAAGGACTAATGACACTTCCCTGGGGTGTACCATTGTCAACCTCATAGCTTTCAGACATAGCACTCCCCACCCTCACTTGTATTGATCACCAAAAAGAAAATCCTTTATCCAGTTAAAAACCCTTCCTCCAACCCCAATGATATCCAGCTTGATAAGCAGGCCTTCCTTCCACATCATAGGCCTTCTCTACATCAAAGAAAACGGCTACCACCACCTCCTTATTTGCCTGTGCCTTCCGTATGACTGACTCAAGGCACAGTACAGGATCCATTGTTCCCCTGCCTTTCCTGAACCCACTTTGATTTGGTGACATTAGTCCTCTACTCGTCAGAAAGCAAGTCAGCCTTTCCGTTATCGTCCTTTCCATAACTTTCCATACATGAGATGTCAACGCTATCGGCCTATAGCTTGAAGGTAGGGTCTTTCCCAGGTTTCCATAGCGGCACCACTACAGCCTGCTTCCAACTTCCAGGCGGTTTCCCTTCCTGCCACATCTTGTAAAAGCCCAATACTTTCCTCATTGCAGTGTCAATGAGATGAGCCATCATGATGTAACACATCTCATCCTTCCCAGGAGATGTTACTCCAACTTTAGCTAATGCTCGCTTCATCTCAGCCAATGTAAAAGGTGCATTCAATGCATCCCCCACCATCTCTCTCTGATCTAGGACCCCCATATGTTCTCCTCTGACCCTCTCTCTCTTATTCTGTCAGATTATTTGAGCTGTAGACCTTCACAAATGCCTGGGCTAACATCTCTGCCTTCTCCATATCTCTCACTGCAACAATCTCACCATTATTCAGCACAGGTATATCCCAATCTAGTCTGACCCCACTCATCCTCATCCCCCATTCCTCTCCCACAGGAGTGGTCCTGCCTTTGTTTCCACAGAACCGGTGCCAACACTCCAGCTTAGTTCTCCTAATGATCCTCCTTACTACAGCTTGTGCTTGTTTATACTGTCTCTGGTAATTATGGGACCTTTTAAACATTCTGAAAGCCCCTGTTCCTACTCTTCTTCAGTCCACCAGGGAACTGCTTTACTCTTTCGTCCCCCCGTACCCATAGGAATCACCTGCTTTGCAACCCCTTCTATTGCCACTCTTACTCCATCATTCACTGTTTCTATATCTGAACTGAGATCAACCTGAGACAGCTCCTGTTCACTCAACTCTTGAAACTGACCCCACTCTGCTTTCCCAAATATCCATCGCCTACTGAATCTTCCACCCTCAATCCTACAGTACACATGATAGTGATCACTACCCCCTGTAGATTCCTCCAAAACCTCCCAACTACATCTGCCTGCCATTGAACTTGAGATCAGAGAAAGATCCAGAGCAGATTCATTTCCAGTTACTGGGTCAATCCTGGTTCCCCGGCCGTCATTAAGACTCACAAGTCAATCCTCATCAAGTAGTTCCTCCAACACTTGTCCATTTACATCAGTCTGTAACCCCCCTCCCCCAGAGCATACTATGAGCATTAAAATCCCCACACCATTACCTGTCTCCTATCGTAACCTTCTACAGTTGAAGTCGGAAGTTAACACGCACCTTAGCTAAATACATTTAAAGTTTTTCCACAATTCCTGACATTTAATCCTAGTAAATATTCCCTGTCTTAGGTCAGTTAGGAATACCACTTTATTTTAAGAATGTGAAATGTCAGAATAATAGTAGAGAGAATTATTTATTTCAGCTTTTATTTCTTTCATCACATTCCCAGTGGGCCAGAAGTTTACATACACTCAATTAGTATTTGGTAGCATTACCTTTAAATTGTTTAACTTGGGTCAAACATTTCAGGTAGCCTTCCACAAGCTTCCCACAATAAGTTGGTTGAATTTTGTCCCGTTCCTCCTGACAGAGCTGGTGTAACTGAGTCAGGTTTGTAGGCTTCCTTGCTTGCACACGCTTTTTCTGTTCTGTCCACAAATGTCCTATAGGATTGAGGTCAGGGCTTTGTGATGGCCACTCCAATACCTTGACTTTGTTGTCCTTAAGCCGTTTTGCCACAACTTTGGAAGTATGCTTGGGGTCATTGTCTATTTGGAAGACCCATTTGCGACCAAGCTTTAACTTCCTGACTGATGTCTTGAGATGTTGCTTCCATACATCCACATAATTTTCCTACCAGTTCTATTTTTGTTTCATCAGATCAGAGGACATTTCTCCAAAAAGTACAATCTTTGTCCCCATGTGCAGTTCCCATGATGTCAAGCAAAGAGGCACTGAGTTTGAAGGTAGGCCTTGAAATACATCCACAGGTACACCTCCAATTGACTCAAATGATGTCAATTAGTCTATCAGAAGCTTCTAAAGCCATGACATAATTGTCTGGAATTGTCCAAGCTGTTTAAAGGCACAGTCAACTTACTGTATGTAAACTTCTGACCCACTAGAATTGTGATACAGTGAATTATAAGTGAAATAATCTGTCTGTGAACAATTGTTGGAAAAATGACTTGTGTCATGCACAAATTAGATGTCCTAACCAACTTTCCAAAACTATAGTTTGTTAACAAGAAATTTGTGGAGTGGTTGAAAAACGAGTTTTAATGACTCCAACCTAAGTGTATGTAAACTTCCGACTTCAACTATACATTCCCAAGGGTCTCTTAAAAGTTCACTATTACCAAAACCCCCCCCGAACCACACCTCTATCACTACATACTCCAGTTCAACTCCCTCTTTATAAAGGTAGCACACCCTCTCCCTCCCACCATATCTCTACGGACTGCAACATAACCTTGTATTACAAACTCTAGAGTAGGTTTAAGCCATGTCTCCTGGAGAGATATCACATCAGGTTTGGCTGGTAACTCCTCAAACTGTTTGAACTCTTGCCCATTAGCCGTCAAACTTCTGGCATTCCATTGAAGGATTAAAACCATTACGAAAATTAACCAATACATGATTCCTGGCTGAACTGATTCCCAATCTTATTGAGGTCATCCTGTACATTTTCCCATGTCCTGGGATCCCAAGATACTTCACTACCTGCTCCACTATGATCTGTATCTTCTCAGTCTTAGATTGGAATTTTTCGGTGCAATTTATTGCTGCTGTCACAAATGCAGCAACCTTCCTCATGTCTACTACCAGTCTTGTGTTCTCCCCAATTCTGTTCCCTACATCATACCAAACCTGCATCCCGATCTGCCCTGGAATACCTGCTCTTCTAGGTGCCCTGCTTGTTTCTGCTTGAACTACCTTCACTACTTCTGCATACAAGATTTTACACTCACTCCACACCTGCTGCACTTCCACCTGTCTTTTCATCACAGCACAACCTCCATATTCTTTTTATTTATTTTTATATTACCTTTATTTAACCAGGTAGGCAAGTTGAGAACAAGTTCTCATTTACAACTGCGACCTGGCCAAGATAAAGCAAAGCAGTTCGACACAAACAACAACACAGAGTTACACATTGGAGTAAACAAACATACAGTCAATCTATATACAATGTGTGCAAATGAGGTAAGATAAGGAACATAAGGCAATAAATTGGCCATGGTGGCGAAGTAATTACAATATAGCAATTTAACACTGGAATGGTAGATGTGCAGAAGATGAATGTGCAAAGTAGAAATACTGGGGTGCAAAGGAGCAAGATAAATAGATGAATATGGTAGGGGATGAGGTAGTTGGTTGGGCTATTAACAGATGGGCTATGTACAGTCGTGGCCAAAAGTTGAGAACGACACAAATATTAAGTTTGCTGCTTCAGTGTCTTTAGATATTTTTGTCAGATGTTACTATGGAATACTGAAGTATAATTACAAGCATTTCATAAGTGTCAAAGGCTTTTATTGACAATTACATGAAGTTGATGCAAAGAGTCAATATTTGCAGTGTTGACCCTTTTTTTTCAAGACCTCTGCAATCCGCCCTGGCATGCTGTCAATTAACTTCTGGGCCACATCCTGACTGATGGCAGCCCATTCTTGCATAATCAATTCTTGGAGTTTGTCAGAATTTGTGGGTTTTTGTTTGTCCACCCGCGTCTTGAGGATTGACCACCAGTTCTCAATGGGATTAAGGTCTGGGGAGTTTCCTGGCCATGGACCCAAAATATCGATGTTTTGTTCCCCTGGCCACTTTGTTATCACTTTTGCCTTATGGAAAGGTGCTCCATCATGCTGGAAAATGCATTGTTCATCACCAAACTGTTCCTGGATGGTTGGGAGAAGTTGCTCTCGGAGGATGTGTTGGTACCATTCTTTATTCATTGCTGTGTTCTTAGGCAAAATTGTGAGTGAGCCCACTCCCTTGGCTGAGAAGCAACCCCACACATGAATGGTCTCAGGATGCTTTACTGTTGGCATGACACAGGACTGATGGTAGCGCTCACCTTGTCTTCTCCGGACAAGCTTTTTTCCGGATGGCCCAAACAATCGGAAAGGGGATTCATCAGAGAAAATGATTTTTCCCCAGTCCTCAGCAGTCAAATCCCTGTACCTTTTGCAGAATATCAGTCTGTCCCTGATGTTTTTCCTGGAGAGAAGTGGTTTCTTTGCTGCCCTTCTTGACACCAGGCCATCCTCCAAAAGTCTTCGCCTCACTGTGCGTGCAGATGCACTCACACCTGCCTGCTGCCATTCCTGAGCAAAGGTCTGTACTGGCGGTGCCCCGATCCCGCAGCTGAATCAACTTTAGGAGATGGTCCTGGCGCTTGCTGGACTTTCTTGGGCGCCCTGAAGCCTTCTTCACAACAATTGAACCGCTCTCCTTGAAGTTCTTGATGATCCGATAAATGGTTGATTTAGATGCAATCTTACTGGCAGCAATATCCTTGCATGTGAAGCCCTTTTTGTGCAAAGCAATGACGAAGGCACGTGTTTCCTTGCAGGTAACCATGGTTTACAGAAGAAGAACAATGATTCCAAGCACCACCCTCCTTTTGAAGCTTCCAGTCTGTTATTCGAACTCAATCAGCATGACAGAGTGATCTCCAGCCTTGTCAACACTCACACCTGTGTTAACGAGAGAATCACTGACATGATGTCAGCTGGTCCTTTTGTGGCAGGGCTGAAATGCAGTGTAAATGTTTTTTTGGGGATTCAGTTCATTTGCATGGCAAAGAGGGACTTTTAATTGCAATTCATCTGATAACTCTTCATGACATTCTGGAGTATATGCAAATTGCCATCATACAAACTGAGGCAGCAGACTTTGTGAAAATGTATATTTATGTAATTCTCAAAACTTTTGGCCACGACTGTACAGGTGCAGTGATCTGTGAGCTGCTCTGAAAGCTGGTGCTTAAAGCTAGTGAGGGAGATAAGTGTCTCCAGTTTCAGTGATTTTTGTAGTTCGTTCCAGTCATTGGCAGCAGAGAACTAGAAGGAAAGGCGGCCAAAAGAGGAATAGGCTTTGGGGATGACCAGTGAGATATACCTGCTGGAGCGCGTGCTACGGGTGGGTGCTGCTATGGTTACCAGCAAGCTGAGATAATGCGGGCTTTACCGAGCAGGGACTTGTAGATGACCTGGAGCCAGTGGGTCTAGCGACGAGTATGTAGCGAGGGCCAGCCGACTAGAGCATACAGGTTGCAGTGGTGGGTGGTATAAGGGGCTTTGGTGACAAAGCGGATGGCACTGTGATAGACTGCATCTAGTTTGCTGAGTAGAGTATTGGTTTGTAGATGACAAGTCGAGGATTGGTAGGATGGTCAGTTGTACTAGGGCAAGTTTGGCGGCGTGAGTGAAGGAGGCTTTGTTGTGAAATAGAAAGACGATTTTAGATTTGATTTTTGATTGGAGATGTTAAATGTGAGTCTGGAAGGAGAGTTTACAGTCTAGCCAGACACCTAGGTATTTGTAACTATGGGCGCCCCCACAGTTACAGCACTTTAACTGTATCCCATCTCCACATTCTCCATATGCATGTTTTCTCCTTTTGCCTTTACACAGTGCCACCACATGCCCAAACCTTTGAGAGTTATAGCAACGCAATGGTTTCGGGAACATAAACTCGCACATAGTAACTCATATACCCAATCCTTACCTTTTCTGGCAGTACCAGATCCTCAATGTTTAGTAGCACTGACAGGCTATACACCATCTTCCCACCTTGTGTCATCTGGAGGCGCTTTGCCTCAATAAGAGAGCCTCCTTTCAAGTGGTTCTTTATTTATTTCATGTTAACAATTTCTCCTGTAATACTGTATCTCCCTTCACCAACTGCCGTCCAGTTTGATCCGGCATGCTACTATCAACCACACGTTCACATACCTGCTTGAGTTTGAGCACCTTTAGCAGACACGACTACTCCTACTTTACTCACCAAATCCCTAGTCAACGCGATCGTACTCACAGCCATGACTCCACCCTCGTCCTTAAATTTCACAAACACCTTATACTCCACTTCTCTCAGTACAACACTGCAAATCCGAACCTCCCTCGTCACTCCTCTCCTCTGACAAGACCTGCAAAGGCTCCTCAGGCTTCCTCTTCTTCTTCTTCTTAACTTTTACTCTTACTACTCTTGGGGTGCCACAGGGTTCAATTCTTGGGCCGACTGTGTTCTCTGTATACATCAATGATGTCGCTCTTGCTGCTGGTGAGTCTCTGATCCACCTCTATGCAGACAACACCATTCGGTATACTTCTGGCCCTTCTTTGGACACTGTGTTAACTACTCTCCAGACGAGATTCAATGTCATACAACTCTCTTTCCGTGGCCTCCAACTGCAAGTAAAACTAAATGCATGCTCTTCAACCGATCGCTGACCGCACCTGCCCGCCCATCCAGCATCACTACTCTGGACGGTTCTGACTTAGATTATGTGGACAACTACAAATACCTAGGTGTCTGGTTAGACTGTAAACTCTCCTTCCAGACTCACATCAAACATCTCCAATCCAAAATTAAATCTAGAATTGGCTTCCTATTTCGCAACAAAGCATCCTTCACTCATGCTGGCAAACATACCCTCGGAAAACTGACCATCCTACCGATCCTCGACTTTGGTGATGTCATTTACAAAATAGCCTCCAATACTCTACTCAACAAATTGGATGCAGTCTATCACAGTGCCATCTGTTTTGTCACCAAAGCCCCATATACTACCCACCACTGCGACCTGTACGCTCTCGTTGGCTGGCCCTCGCTTCACACTCGTCGCCAAACCCACTGGCTCCAGGTCATCTACAAGTCCCTACTAGGTAAAGCCCCACCTTATCTCAGCTAGCTGGTCACCATAGCAGCATCCACCCGAAGCACGCGCTCCAGCAGGTATATCTCACTGGTCACCCCCAAAGCCTATTCTTCCTTTGGCCGACTTTCCTTCCAGTTCTCTGCTGCCAACTACAAAAATCTCTGAAACTGGAGACACTTATCTCCCTCACCAGCTTTAAGCACCAGCTGTCAGAGCAGCTCACAGACCCCAACACCTGTATATAGCCCATCTGTAAATAGCCCAACCAACTACCTCATCCCCTACTGTATATATTTATTTATTTATCTTGCTCCTTTGCACCCCAGTTTTTCTACTTCGCACATTCATCTACTGCACATCTACCATTCCAGTGTTTAATTGCTATATTGTAATTACTTTGCCACCATGGCCTATATATTGCCACACATTGTATATAGATGTGTTTTTCTACTGTATTATTGACTGTATGTTTGTTTTACTCCATGTGTAACTCTGTGTTGTTGTATGTGTCGAACTGCTTTGCTTTATATTGGCCAGGTCGCAGTTGTAAATGAGAGCTTGTTCTCAACTTGCCTACTTGGTTAAATAACAATGAAATATATATATATATATATATTTTTAAACTCTACCTCCACCTTTTTCCACTCCACCACTACACTCCATCCCGTCCTCCTCAACTCCTAACCCCCCCTACCTTTTCATCCATCTCTGCTCCAGTCACAGCCCAGTGTTGCTCAACCACCTCCACTGGATTTCACGCTCCAAAACAAAAACCAGGCAGCCTTGTGCATGATTACTCCCATTCGTCTTGCCTGCACAGTAGGTTCACCTGAACCAATTCTTGATCAGCTCGCCGGCCACACAATAATGCTTAGGAGATAAATGCCGATAGGCAAACAGAATGAGAGACAGAAAGCACATTAGCTAGCTGGCAAAAACTTTACAAATATGTTTTGTTGTTGTTGTTGTTCTTCTTCTTCTTCTTGGTGGATCCCATCCAACTTAAAGGTGCATACACTGCCACCTACTGTACTAAAGTGTGAGGCCAGTCACAGCCTACCTACACTACTTTGTCTTCATTATTCCTGTTCCTAAAATAAGAAAGAAATGTGCACCACCAACTAACCCTACACCTATATACCACTATTTCATGATAATATAAATCACCACCCCATTAACTATTCTGTAGTAAAATCTCATACACCCAGGTACTTCTCTGCAGTTGCCACCTACACTCAATAAAAACCCACTACCCCATTCCACTACTTTGACCAAATCTGCTCCTGCCCATGCCACCAGCCTGGGAGTACGGGACACCACCCCTCAACACACCCTGCAACTCTTCTAAAGTAAAATCTAGTATACCCAAATACTTCTCTGCAGCTGCCACCACAACATCTATTTTCTGTGATTTACTTTCCATTTCTGCGGTTCAGTTGATAACCATTGCTATGAACACTAAGAAGCCAACCTTACTATAGCATAACTTACTCGTTACCCTATCCCTCTGTACTGGCACAAATCTGCTACTTACTGGGATCCTCTCAACATAAGCAACCCAACAATTGACACACAACTTTATCCACCAAAACTACACAATTCTCTGTGCCATGCCCTCCTGCACACTTCCCACATCTTAGAATCTCCCTCCTACACACTGCTGCAACATGACCATAAACTTTGCACCTGAAACAACGTAAAGGGTTCGGGACAAAAGCTCTCAAGGTATAACTGACACATCCTAACTTGATTTCATCTGGTAAAAACTCTGTATCAAAACTCAGTAGTACAGACTGTCTTCTCTTTTTTACCACACTCTCCCCCGGGTCTGTGTGTGTGTGTGGCGATTGGCTCGTTTCGATGGGACGGTTTGGGGATGGGGAGGGGGTAATGGGATTGGAGCCAGAGCCTTTGGGTAGAACTGTGACACACACACCCTAACCTCATAAAAGCTTCAGATGTGTGTGTGTACATGTGTTCTGTGCTCACTCAGCTTGTGTGTTAAGTGAAGTTAATCTTCAAAGCTCTTCCTATTATTACCCAGTGACTATATCCATCAGAATATGACAAAAGCCGACTCGTGGCCTGATTCCACCCGCCTAACTCTAATTCTACAGTCTAATTCTAAATTATAATTATAATGTCTTCTACACATGTGATTAACCCTGGTCACATCCTTCCCTGTCTAACAGTACGAGTGTTATTGTTCTGTTGTAGGTTTTCAAATCAATAATAGGAACTGGAGATAGCTCTCTCAACCACTCAGATATGTAGTAAAGCCCTTGTGTTGCCATGACAACCGGGTGTTGGTAAAATCAGTACTGCACCATGTGGCTCTTGTACAGCAGGCAAAGGTGAATTTCAAGACAGGTATGTAACAACAGGAACAAAGAGACATGGACAGGTTCTCTCTCTGTGTGTGTGTGTGTGTGTGTGTGTGTGTGTGTGTGTGTGTGTGTGTGTGTGTGTGTGTGTGTGTGTGTGTGTGTGTGTGTGTGTGTGTGTGTGTGTGTGTGTGTGTGTGTGTGTGTGTGTGTGTGTAGAGTTAGGGAATAACGTATTAGCCTACATGTACAGTACCAGTCAAAAGTTTGGACACACCTACTCAAAGGTGTTTCTTTATTTTTACTAATCAATAATGTAGTAACCAAATCATGTAGTAACCAAAGAAGTGTTAAGCAAATGAAAATGTATTTTATATTTGAGATTTTTCAAAGTAGCCACCCTTTGCCTTGATGACAGCTTTGCACACTCTTAACATTCTCTCAACAAGCTTCACCTGGAATGCTTTTCCAACAGTCTTGAAGTTCCCATATATGCAGAGCACTTGTTGGCTGTTTTTCCTTCACTCTGCGGTCCAACTCCTCCTGAACCATCTCAATTGGGTTGAGGTCGGGTGATTGTGAAGGCCTGGTCATCTGATGCAGCACTCCATCACTCTCCTTCTTTGTCAAAAAGCCCTTACACAGCCTGGAGGTGTGTTTTGGGTCATTGTCCTGTTGAAAAACAAATGAAAGTACCACTGTGCAAACCAGATGGGATGGCAAATCACTGCAGAATGCTGTGGTAGCCATGCTGGTTAAGTGTTCATTGAATTCTAAATCAATCACAGACAGTGTCACCAGCAAAACACCCCCACACCGTCACACCACCTCCTCCATGCTTCATGGTGGGAACCACACATGCAGAGATCATCCGTTCACCTACTCTGCGTCTCACAAAGACACAGCGGTTGGAACCAAAAAATCTAATAAAAAATGTGGACTCATCAGAACAGATTTACACTGGTCTAATGTCCATTGCTCGTGTTTCTTGGCCCAAGCAAGTCTCTTCTTATTATTTGTGTCCTTTAGTAGTGGTTTCTTTGCAGCAATTCGACCACAAAGGCCTGATTCAAGCAGTCTCCTCTAAACAGTTGTTGTTGAGATGTGTCTTTTACTTGAACTCTGTGAAGCATTTATTTGCGCTGAAATCTGAGGTACAGTTAACTCTAAATTACTTATCCTCTGCAGGTAACTCTGGGTCTTCCTTTCTTGTGGCGGTCTTCATGAGAGCCAGTTTCATCATAACGCTTGATGGTTTTTGCAACTGCACTTGAACATTTCTGAATAACTACTAGTCGAATAAAACATGGGAGAGATAAAGAATTGTGTCAACTAGAATTATTTAAAAACTAATACACTTGAAACAAATAGCCAAACCGAAAACTGCAGGCATTACTAGTGCCTGCCGTGAGATCAAACCGCCATAAAAAATTAAATGAAATGCAGCCTAACACCCAACCAGTGAAAAATGCGCTCTTGCAACAGCTGCATAGTGCTGTTACAAGTTTGAGGGAGTTCCTACCTTCTAAACTCCTTCGTGGTATTGTGCTCCATACTGTCAAAATCAAGTTTATTGCTCAATCTAATTTGTGCTGAAAAAAAATAATCCTTAGGCCTAAAGGACTCGCACACTTTTGATAGACTTATCTATAGTTGCTACATCAATTTTTGGACTGATAAATTAATGATATATACCCATTGGTTCTTGAAGAATAGAACTTATAAATGCCTCATGAGCTTAGTTTAACTGCTCAACTTCGTTCACCCCATGATAACTGAAAATGTAAGCTTGTTTTTCTCCAATGTTTTTAAAAGGTCACTTTGATGCCATTGTAAATGTAAACAAACACTGTAAAGCCTTAAAACATTAAAACAATCCTTTTGATATCATGGATGGTCAGTCCTTGCATCCATGGCTCTGTCTATTAATCTGAGAGTACATTTCTCCAGGCCCATGCCTGGAAGTGTCTTCTGAAGACAAAAACAATAAAACACGTTTTACTTCAAAATTCAAGAGGAGTCTTATGCCCCGAAGTCTGTGGATAAAACAAAGTCGGTTAAATATATGAGTAGTTTTACTAATCCCTCTCTCTAAAAAAAAATGTCCATACTTTATTTAAAGGGGAGATCAAGCTGATCCTAACTGTTATAGGCCTATTTCTATTTTGCCTTTTTTATCAAAAGTGTTGGATCAACTGACTGGCTTTCTTGATGTCTATAGTATTCTCTTTGGTATGGAATCTGGTTTCCGCTTAGGTTATGGATGTGTAACTACAACCTTAAAGGTCCTAAATGATGTCACCATTGCCCTTGATTCTAAGCAATGTTGTGCTGCTATTTTTATTGACTTGGCCAAAGCTTTTGATACGGTAGACCATTCCATTCTTGTGGGCCGGCTAAGGAGTATTGGTGTCTCTGAGGTGTCTTTGGTCTGGTTTGCTAACTACCTCTCTCAAAGGATGCAATAAAGTCAGAACATCTGCTGTCTCAACCACTGCCTGTCACCAAGGGAGTACCCCAAGGCTTGATCCTAGGCCAAACGCTCTTCTCAATTTACATCAACATAGCTCAGGCAGTAGGAAGTTCTCTCATCCATTTATATACAGATTACACAGTCTTATACTCAGCTGGCCCCTCCCCAGATTTTGTGTTAAACGCTTTACAACAAAGCTTTCTTAGTGTCCAACAAGCGTCCTCTGCCCTTAACCTTGTTTTGAACACCTCAAAAACAAAGGTCATGTGGTTTGGTTAGAAGAATGCCCCTCTCCCCACCGGTGTGATTACTACCTCTGAGGGTTTAGAGCTTGAGGTAGTCACCTCATACAAGTACTTGGAGGTATGGCTAGATGGTACACTGTCCTTCTCTCAGCACATATCAAAGCTGCAGACTAATGTTGAATCTAGACTTGGTTTCACTCCTCGTTCACCCCAGCTGCCAAACTAACCCTGATTCAGATGACCGTCCTACTCATGCTAGATTACGGAGATGTAATTTATAGATCGGCAGGTAAGGGTGCTCTCGAGTGGCTAGATGTTCTTTACCATTCGACCATCAGATTTACCACCAATGCTCCTTATAGGACACATCACTGCACTCTATACTCCTCTGTAAACTGGACATCTCTGTATACCCATCGCAAGACGTACTAGTTGATGCTTATTTTTAAAACCCTCTTTGGCCTAACTCCCCACTATCTGAGATACCTGCTGCAGCCCTCATCCTCCACATACAACACCCGCTCTGCCAGTCACATTCTGTTAAAAGTCCCGATAGAACACACATCCCTGGGTCGCTCATCTTTTCAGTTCGCTGCAGCTAGTGACTGGAATGAGCTGCAAAAAACACTCAAACTGTACAGTTTTATCTCCATCTCTTCATTCAAAGACTCAATCATGGACACTCTTACTGACAGTTATGGCTGCTTCAAGTGATGTATTGTTGTCTCTACTTTCTTTCCCTTTGAGCTGTTGTCTGTGCCCAATAACGTTTTGTGCTGGTAGCATGTTGTGCTGCTGCCATGTTGTGTTGCTACCATGTTGTTGTCATGTTGTGTTGCTACTGTACCATGCTGTGTTGTCATATGTTGCTGCCATGCTATGTTGTTGTCTTAGGTCTCTCTTTATGTAGTGTTGGGGTGTCTTTCTTGTCGTGATGTGTGTTTTGTCCTATATTTTTATTTAATTTTTAATCCCAGCCCCCATCCCCGCAGGAGGCCTTTTGCCTTTTGGTAGGTCGTCATTGTAAATAAGAATTTGTTCTTAACTGACTTGCCTAGTTAAATAAAGTTTCAATAAATACAAATAAATAAATATATAACCAAAACACAGGAGGTTGGTGGCACCTTCATTGGGGAGAACGGGCTCGTTGTAATGGCTGGAGCGAAATGTTATCAAATACATTAAAACACATGGTTTCCATGTGTTTGATGCCATTCCATTTGCTCTGCTCCAGTAATTATTATGAGCCGTCCTCCCCTCAGCAGCCTCTACAGACAAAAAGGGTTATATCGCTTGTTATCACTTGCTTCATGTGTAGAACCAATTATGTATATAAACCCTAGATGACAAAAGGGGGTGCTGTATTAAAGCCACCCCGCAGCCATTTTGATACTCCTACTCCATTGTAAAAAAGATTTTGGAAGCTATAAAAATGCATTATTAATGTCTACATTAGTTTTTGCCAAGTACATTCTATTACAGACGCCTTATTAATGGATACTTTAAATTATGTTTTGTGAACTAAATACATACACTACCGTTAAAAAGTTTGGGGTCACTTTTTGTCCATTAAAATAACATCAACTTGATCAGAAATACAATGTAAACATTGTTAATGTTGTAAATGACTATTGTAGCTGGAAACGGCAGATTTTTTATGGAATATCTACATAGGCGTACAGAGGCCCATTATCAGCAACCATGTCTGTGTTCCAATGGCAAGTTGTGTTAGCTAATCTAAGTTTATAATTTTAAAAGGCTAATTGATCATTAGAAAAACCTTTTGCAATTATGTTAGCACAGCTGAAAACTGTTGTTCTGATTAAAGAAGCAATAGAACTGGCCTTCTTTAGACTAGTTGAGTATCTGTAGCATCAGCATTTGTGGGTTCGATAACAGGCTCAAAATGGCCAAAAACAAAGAACTTTCTACTGAAACTCGTCGGTCTATTCTTGTTCTGAAAAATGAATGCTATTCCATGCGAGAAATTGCCAAGAAACTGAAGATCTCGTACGACGCTGTGTACTACTACTACTGTGTATACAAATCATAGAACAGCGCAAACTGGCTCTAACCAGAATAGAAAGAGGAGTGGGAGGCCCCGATGCACAACTGAGAAAGTGGACAAGTACATTAGAGTGTCTAGTTTGAGAAACAGAATCCTCACAAGTCCTCAACTGGCAGCTTCATTAAATAGTATCCGCAAAACACCAGTCTCAACATCAACAGTGAAGAGGCGAGTTGCAGCCAAAAAGCAATATCTCAGACTGGCCAATAAAATAAAAAATTAAGATGGGCAAAAGAAAACAGACACTGGACAGAGGAACTCTGCTAAGAAGGCCAGCATCCCGGAGTCCTCAACTAGCAGCTTCATTAAATAGTACCCGCAAAACACCAGTCTCATCTACAGTTGAAGTCGGAAGTTTACATACACCTTAGCCAAATACATTTAATCCTAGTAAAATTCCCTGTCTTGATCAGTTAGGATCAAAAAATAATCTATGCTTTTGTCACTTCTAGGTTAGACTACTGCAATGCTCTACTTTCCGGCTACCCGGATAAAGCACTAAATAAACTTCAGTTAGTGCTAGAATCTTGACTAGAACCCCAGAAAAAATGTATCATATTACTCCAGTGCTAGCCTCTCTACACTGGCTTCCTGTTAAGGCAAGGGCTGATTTCAAGGTTTTACTGCTAACCTACAAAGCATTACATGGGCTTGCTCCTACCTATCTTTCCGATTTTGTACTGCCGTACATACCTACACGTATGCTACGGTCACAAGACGCAGGCCTCCTTACTGTCCCTAGAATGTCTAAGAAAACAGCTGGAGGCAGGACTTTCTTCTATAGAGCTAAATTTTTATGGAATGGTCTGCCTATCCATGTGAGAGATGCCGACTCGGTCTCAATCTTTGTCTTTATTGAAGACTTATCTATTCACTAGATCCTATGATTGAATGTAGTCTGGCCAAGGAGTGTGAAGGTGAACGAAAGACACTGGAGCAACGAACCACCCTTGCTGTCTCTGCCTGGCCGGTTCCCCTCTCTCCACTGGGATTCTCTGCCTCTAACCCTATTACAGGGGCTTACTGGCGCTCTTCCATGCCGTCTCTAGGAGGGGCGTGTCACTTGAGTGGGTTGAGTCACTGACGTGATCTTCCTGTCCAGGTTGGCGCCCTTTCTTGGGTTGTGCCGTGGCGGAGATCTTTGTGGGCTATACTCGGCCTTGTCTCAGGATGGTAAGTTGGTGGTTGAAGATATCCCTCTAGTGGTGTGGGGGCTGTGCTTTGGCAAAGTGGGTGGGGTTATATCGTGCCTGTTTGGCCCTGTCCGAGGGTATCGTTGGACGGGGCCACAGTGTCTCCCGACCCCTCCTGTCTTAGCCTCCAATATTTATGCTGCCGTAGTTTTTGTGTCGGGGGGCTAGGGTAAGTCTGTTATATCTGCAGTATTTCTCCTGTCTTATCCGGTGTCCTGTGTGAATTTAAGTTTGCTCTCTCTAATTCTCTCTCTTTCTCTTTCTCTCTCTTTCTCTCTTTTTTTCTTTCTTTATTTCATTCTTTCTCTCTCTCGGAGGAGGACCTGAGCCCTAGGACCATGCCTCAGGACTACCTGGCCTGATGACTCCTTGCTGTCCTCAGTCCACCTGGCCCTGCTGCTGCTCCAGTTTCAACTGTTCTGCCTGCGGCTATGGAACCCTGACCTGTTCACCGGACGTGCTACCTGTCCCAGACCTGCTGTTTTCAACTCTCTAGAGACAGCAGGAGCAGTAGAGATACTCTGAATGATTGGCTATGAAAAGCCAACTGACATTTACTCCTGAGGTGCTGACCTGTTGCACCCTCGACAACCACTGTGATTATTATTATTTGACCCTGCTGGTCATCTATGAACGTTTGAACATCTTGGCCATGTTCTGTTATAATCTCCACCCGGCACAGCCAGAAGAGGACTGGCCACCCCTTATAGCCTGGTTCCTCTCTAGGTTCCTTCCTAGGTTCTGGCCTTTCTAGGGAGATTTTCCTAGCCACCGTGCTTCTACACCTGCATTGTTTGCTGTTTGGGGTTTTAGGCTGAGTTTTTGTACAGCACTTTGTGCCATCAGCTGATGTAAGAAGGGCTTTATACATACATTTGATTTGATTTGAATACACCATAATGACAAATTGAAAACATGTTTTCGAAATTTTAGCAAATGTATTGAAAATTAAATACAGAAATATCTCATTTACATAAGTATTCAAACCCCTGAGTCAATACATATTCGAATAAGTCTCTAAGAGCTTTGCATACCTGTATTGTACAATATTTGCACATTATTATTATTATTTTAAATTCTTCAAGCTTTTTTAAGTTGGTTGTTGATCATTGCTAGAAAGCCATTTTCAAGTCTTGCCATAGATTTTCAAGTCAATTTCAGTCCAAGCTGTAACCAGGCCACTCAGGAACAGTCAATGTTGTCTTGGTAAGCAACTCCAGTTTATATTTAATGTTTTAGGTTATTGTCCTGCTGAAAGGTGAATTTGTCTCCCAGTGTCTGTTGGAAAGCAGACTGAACCAAGTTTTCTTCTAGGATTTTGCCTGTGCTTAGCTCTTTTCCATTTATTTTTATCCCTCTAAAAACCTCCCTAGTCTTTTTTGGGGGGGATGCATGTTTTGGAATATTTTTATTCTGTACAAGCTTCCTTCTTTTCACTCTATCATTTAGGTTAGTATTGTGGAGTCTAGAAGAAAAAGAAACGCACACCTATATAGGCGAGGTGCTGGCTAGTGGAGTGGAAAACTTAAAAATAAAGAAGAGCCGCACACTCTAGGAGCTCAGATGCAAAAAATATTTTATGTCCAACGTTTCGACAGGCAAGCTGTCTTCATCAGGGTATAATCACAAACACTGCGGGATGACTCGTTTATATAGTGTCAAAGGACACACACAGGTGTCTGTAATCATGGCCATATGTGGCCTAATATCATTGGTTAATTCTGAGATATTAAAATGACATACAAAAAACAAATGGATAGCATACGATCATAGATTAAGGCTACATAAGCCTACAAACAATCACAATGGCAAAGTCATAATTATGACTTTACAATTTGCTTTGTAGGTCTGTAATTTGTGTAGTATTTTGATTTCAATAAAATATATCTTACATTCATTGATGAATATTTAAAAATATAAACATGAATATCGAAAATATACTATTTTTGATTTGGCTTATTTTTCCATGTGTATTTTTTGGACAGACTGCATTCGGAAAGTATTTAGACACTTTAGACTTTTTCCATATTTTGTTACATTACAGCCTTATTTTATAATTGATTAAATACTTTTTTCCACTCATCAATCTACACACAATACCCCATAATGACAAAGTGAAAACAGGTATTTAGAAAAGTCTGCAAAAAACAGAAATACTTTTTTACATAAGTAAAATTTGCTATGAGACTCGAAATTGAGCTCAGGTGAGTCCTGTTTCCATTGATCATCCTTGAGATGTTTCTACAACTTCACTGGAGTCCACCTGTGGTAAATTCAATTGATTGGACATGTCTATATAAGGTCCCACGGTTGACAGTGCACATCAGAGCAAAAATCAAGCCATGAGGTCAAAGGAATTGTCCGTAGAGCATCGAGACAGGATTGTGTCGAGGCACAGATCTGGGGAAGGGTACCAAAACATTTCTGCAGCATTGAAGGTCCCCAAGAACGCAATGGCCTCCATCATTCTTAAATGGAAGAAGTTTGGAACGGGCAGACCTGGCCGCCTGGCCAAACTGAGCAATTGGGGGAGAAGGACCTTGGTCAGGGAGGTGACCAAGAACCCGATGGTCTCTCTGACAGAGCGCTAGAGTTCCTCTGTGGAGATGGGAGAACCTTCCAGAAGGACAACCATCTCTGCAGAACTCCACAAATCAGGCCTTTATGGTAAAGTGGCCAGATGGATGAACCACTCCTCAGTACAAGCCACATGACAGAGTTTGCCAAAAGGCACCTAAAGACTCTCAGATCATGTAAAACAAGATTCTCTGGTCTGATGAAACCAAGATTGATCTCTTTGGCCTGAAGTGGCACATCTGGGGGAAACCTGGCACCATCCCTGCAGTGAAGCATGGTGGTGGCAGCATCATGCTGTGGGGATATTTTTCAGCGGCAGGGACTGGGAGACTAGTCAAGATCAAGGGAAAGATGAACAGAACAAAGTACAGAGAGATCCTTGATGAAAACCTGCTCCAGAGTGCTCAGGACCTCAGATTGGGCTGAAGGTTCTCCTTCAAACAGGACAACGCAGCCAAGACAGAGCAGAAGTGAGTTCGGGACAAGTCTCAATGTCCTTGAGTGACCCAGCCAGAGCCCGGACTTGAACCCGATCGAAAATCTCTGAAGAGACCTGAAAATAGCTGTGCAGCGATGCTCCCCATCCACCTGATAGAGCTTGAGAGGATCTGCAGAAAAGAATGGGAGAAACTCCCCAAATACAGGTTTCCCAAGCTTGTAGCACTCATACCAAAGAAGACTCGAGGCTGTAATCGCTGCCAAAGGTGCTTCATTCAACTAAGTACTGAGTAAAAGTTCTGAATAGTTATGTAATTGTGATTTTTCAATTTAATCAGTATTTGCTTTGATAGGATTTTTTTAATCCATTTTAAAATAAGTCTGTAATGTAACAAAATGTGGAAAAAGTCAAGGGATCTGAATACTTTTGAATATACTGTACTATACTATACAGCCATATCAAAGTTCCAGAGTGGCATCTTTGCTAGTTTTAGAGTTCTGTCTGTGTCAGGAAAGTGGCAATATTATAGGATGGCAGGCAGCAGCCAGTAATGGGCTGTGTGTGTGTGTGTGTGTGCGTGCCAGTAATGGGTTGTTAAAAATAAGCGATTTGGAGCTTTACCGATCCGTTACATTACCAACTGTTTTATCCGTGGGGATTGTTTCATTTCGATGGTTTGGGGAAGAGGAGTGTGAGCAGGGAGGGAGTGGGGGATTGGAGCCAGAGCCTCTGGGTAGAACTGTGACACACACACCCTACAACAACACCATCAAACCTCATAAAAGCTTCAGATGTGTGTGTGTGTGTGTTTATGTGTGTGTGTGTGTGTATTGAAGCTAATCTTCAAAGCTCTTCCTTTTATTACCCGGTGACTATATCCATCAGAATATAAAATAAGCCTACTCGTGGCCTGATTTTACCCACATAACTTTAATTCTACAGTCTAATTCTAAAATATAATTAAAATGACATATTCTACACAGGTGACTAACCCTGGTCACATCCTTCCATGTCTAACACTGAGTGTTATAGTTCAGTTTTAGGATCTCAAATTAACAATGATTAACAATGCCCTGTGTTGCCATGACAACCGGGCATTTGTTAAATCAGCAATGCAACTTGTGGCTCTTGTGCAGCAGGTACAGTTGAAGTCATACGTTTACATACACCTTAGCCAAATACATTAAACTCAGTTTTTCACAATTCCTGACATTTAATCCTAGTAAATATTCCCTGTCTTAGGTCAGTTAGGATCACCACTTTATTTTAAGAATGTGAAATGTCAGAATAATAGTAGAGAGAATGATTTATTTCAGCTTTTATTTCTTTCATCACATTCCCAGTGGGTCAGACGTTTACATACACTCAATTAGTATTTGGTAGCATTGCCTTTAAATTGTTTAACTTGGGTCAAACGTTTTGGGTAGCCTTCCACAAGCTTCCCACAAAAGGTTGGGTGAATTTTGGCCCATTACTCCTGACAGAGCTGGTGTAACTGAGTCAGGTTTGTAGGCCTCCTTTCTCGCACACGCTTTTTCAGTTCTGCCCTCAAATCTTCTATAGGCTTGAGGTCAAGGCTTTATGATGTTCACTCCAATACCTTGACTTTGTTGTCCTTAAGCCATTATGCCACAACTTTGGAAGTATGCTTGGGGTCATTGTCCATTTGGAAGACCCATTTGCAACCAAATAGTCGGTATGGCCAAACAGTTCTATTTTTGTTTCATCAGACCAGAGGACATTTCTCTAAAAAGTACGATCTTTGTCCCCATGTGCAGTTGCAAACCGTAGTCTGGCTTTTTTATGGTGGTTTTGGAGCAGTGGCTTCTTCCTTGCTGAGTGGCCTTTCAGGTTATGTCGATATAGGACTCGTTTTACTGTGGATATAAATACTTCTGTACCTGTTTCCTCCAGCATCTTCACAAGGTCCTTTGCTGTTTTTCTGGGATTGATTTGCACTTTTCGCACCAAAGTACATTCATCTCTAGGAGACAGAACACGTCTCCTTCCTGAGCGGAATGGCGGCTGCATGGTCCCATGGTGTTTATATTTGCGTACTATTGTTTGTACAGATGAACGTGGTATCTTCAGGCGTTTGGAAATTGCTCCCAAGGATGAACCAGACTTGTGAAGGTCTACAATTTTTTGTCTGAGGTCTTGGCTGATTTCTTTTGATTTTCCCATGATGTCAAGCAAAGAGGCACTGAGTTGGAAGGTAGGCGTTGAAACACATCCACAGGTACACCTCCAATTGACAAAAATTATGTCAATTAGCCTATCAGAATCTTCTAAAGCCATTACACATTTTCTGGAATTTTCAAAGCTGTTTAAAGGCCCAGTCAACATAGTGTATGTAAACTTCTGACCCACTGGAATTGTGAAATAATCTGTCTGTAAACAATTGTTGGAAAAATTACTTGTGTCATGCACAAATTAGATGTCCTAACCGACTTGCCAAAACTATAGTTTGTTAACAAGACGTTTGTGGAGTGGTTGAAAAACGTGTTTTAATGACTCCAACCTAAGTGTATGTAAACTTCCGACTTCAACTGTATGTAACAACGGGACAAAGAGACACTGACAGGTTGTATGTGTGTTTGTGTGGTGTCCCTCTTTTGATGAGTAGCACTAATATAAAGACAGGGTACATGCTATAGGAACAAGGACATAGGTACACTGTAAAAAAATATCCTGTCATTGTCACGGTAAATTACTGTATAGTCAACAGTAATATACTGTATCAACTGAAATGTTTTTTCCAGTTTAAATGGCTTAGTCACCTCACAATGTTTCTAACCCTGACAGTCATGTTGAATGCAGGTTGCAGCTGAATAAAAAATCGAAATGTGGGATATCCTAACTCTTTCTGGATTCCAATAGGAACCACACTTCACTTTGCAAGCCAGCATAATGTGGCTTTCAGGTAGGGTTGCAAAATTTGGGTAACTTTACCAAAATTCGAAAGTTTTCTAGAAATCCTGGTTTGAAGTTTTATGGAAACAGAAGCAGAAAATCTGAATTCCTTATCTGTGAATTTTGGGAAAGTCAACCGAATTTTGCAACCATACTTGTAGGCCTGGGGCCTCATTTATAACTGTTGAGTACATTTCACACTAAATATCTGCATGCACCATTTCTGAAAATACGGTGCATGTACAGAACTTGGCTCAGGCCATACATACGCGTTGTTTTCCCGTTTTAAATCAGACCCATCTTGAAACTGAGCAAATAGCCTACTTTAAATAATAGCCTAGCTAATAGGCCCAATTAAATGAGAGACCCGCATGGAAATTTGTTTTAGGCTAAAGTTTCTTTGGGAATATGAAACAATCATTGCCAGAAAGGTTGGTGAGGAAGTTTTTATTATGCCAGCGGTGTAAAGTGCTTAAGGAAAAATACTTGAAAGTACTATTTAAGTAGTTTTTTGGGTATCTGTACTTTACTATTTATATTTTTGACAACTTTTACTACATTCCTTAAGAAAATGATGTACTTTTTACTCCATACATTTTCCCTGACACCCAAAAGTACTCGTTACATTTTGAATAGTTAGCAGGACAGAAATGTTTTCTAATTCACACTTTGATCAAGAGAACATCCCTGGTCCAACTGCCTCTGATCTGGCGGACTCACTAAACACATGCTTCATTTGTTAATTATGTCTGAGTGTTGGAGCATGCCCCTGGCTATCCGTAAATTTAAAAAACAAGAAAATGGTGCCGTCTGATTTGCTTTATATAATGAATCTGAAAAGATTGATACTTGTACTTATCATACTTAAGTATATTTTAGCAATTACATTTACTTTTGATACTTAAGTATATTTAAAACCAAATACTTTTAGACTTTTACTCAAGTAGTATTTTACTGTGTGACTTTCACTTTAGTCATTTTCTATTAAGGGCTTTACTTTTACCCAATTATGACAATTGGGTACTTTTTCCACCACTGCGTTATGCTGGCTTGCAAGGTGATGTGTGATTTGTATTAGAATCCAGCCAGTGTGGGGATATCTAAGTTTTTGATATTTTCATTACTGGTAACCTGTTTTCTAAATGACAGGTCAGAATGTATAAACTAAACCATGTAAATTGGACTAACCATTTCAGTAGTGCGTGCAATAAGTCCAAGTAACATATTGTCTTAGTATAAATTTTTTTTGTTATTTGAATTTGATTAGCATAAGATTAATTAATCAATCAATGTATTTGATTAGCATAAGATTAATGGAGATAGGGCCTTACAGAAATATGTTTGGTATTGTGTTAAAATAGTTTTTATAACATTCACTTAAGATCTCATGTGGCAAAGTCCATAGGACAAATATGGATGACTGCAACAATGACAAAACTAATAAATACAGTCATGGGTAGTAACTCTGCAATTTACTCTAAAGGCAAGGCACTGGGAAATATTTGAATAAAGCTTTACACTAAGCAGTGTGTTAATTTAACACAGTTCCGGTGTATACAGTATATGAGTCCACAGACTCCACACTTTCAGTGTTGTTTTAAAACTCTCAGTGTTATACTTTTTTTATTTAACACTGGACAATTAAAGTGGGCCTACTAGTTCAGAGGCCACGAAGACTAGAAAATATGAATTCGCATACAACCACTCCGTAGAGTGGATAGCAGGACAAGTGAGCAAGACAAAGAGACAATAACTTTTCCTTCAATTTATACTCATCTGAAGGTGTGACTTTTTCAAACCAAAACTGACCAATCAGACCATTCCCAGTTACAGTAACATCAAACTAGCCCAATCTCCACACAGGTCACAGCATCCAAAGGTTTGTGTGGGGGTTGAGATCAATGCATATGAGGCAGAACTCCTAAGGACAATATAACCTCTTGCATACGGTTGTTAGAGTTCACTTTGAACAAATTCAAATGACCACATAGATTTATTAAACATAATACATCCATATAGATGGCATCAAAGTTATCTTCAGATAACAAGGTTCAGATAGATACCAAAGATGGATGCAACAGTATTATTCTAACACACATTCCAGTAGTCAATTTTCTGGATTAGTGGGAAATGACTAATCAGATGAGGGAGTGTGATGAGGCATATGCCGACCGGTTTGCAAGGGCAGACGAGAGACATGCATTTCTTTAATCTAGTGATTAGTCTTTAATCAATCTAGTCTTTAATCAATGATGTGGATATTTAGTAGCTATAATAAAACTAAGGCTGTCAAACAATTACAATAATTCATTGAGTTAATGGCATTAGTTAATCATGGTTTTAGAATCTGTTCAAATTTGCCCCTAAATAAAAATGAATCCATTTAAAAAGCAGTGCATTGAGATAGATATAGGCATACTATTGTAAGGGGAACACTAAAAAACACGAAATAATCTGTATCAGAAAGTTTTTAATGGCATTTTCATCGTATTTTCATGCGCACACACACACACACACACACTCACACACACACTCCAGTATGGTTAAAGCTTCAGGCATTCTAAATGAGTGTTCTCCCAGTTTCTGGAAAAAAAATAGCTGTCTCTATGGATACAAAGAACAAAGAGCTTTTAAACCTGTCCAACAATGTTATGAATTCCACAGAAGCCAAAACAACAGATCAGCCAGGTCTGATTTCATGCAAACGGTAAGACAGCAATTAGATCTAACCTACAGTATGCTACTTATCCATGTTCGTCAACATGAACTAGTCACAAGCCGCTACTACTATAATTGGAATAATTTGCTTAAGTCTTTTGACCTGAGAACTACAACAAAAACAGTAGCTAAATGGAATGAATGTCCTGTTCTGATTCAAATCATTGTGGGAAGTTGAATCATGAGGCATTCAGCCATGGCATTGGAAACATTATTTTGGTTACTATGCAGTGCATTTTCTGTCCCCAGGAAATATCATTTCCTATTTAGTGTAAAATTTGAATTCCAAAAGGATTTAAATATAAAGGTCAGGTGTCCTTTACCTTAAAAACACCAAAATATGGATCCTGAAAGGCAATTTTATGCATTTTTATGCACACGCTCATACATTTCCACCCTGTGACACTAAATTATGTAGAAAAAAGTAATCAAAATGTTAAAATGTGCTTGATAGAGAAGTTAAAATCCTCTTCAAGTGTCCACCATTATGCTAGCTCAATCTTGCTCACTCACAGAGCTATGGCTAATTTAAGCTCAAAATGTCCACCTTGTTAGATTCCACCCAGTTAGGATTATGCACCTTACAAATTTGAAATGCACCCAAAACATTTACCAATATGTTGGTTGAAAGAAGCTGGTTGAAAGAATGCCAAGAGTGTACCAAGCTGTCATCAAGGCAAAAGGGGGCTACTTTGAAGAATATAAAATATAAAATATATTTTGATTTGTTGAACACCTTTTTGATTACTACATGATTCCATGTGTGTTATTTCATAGTTTTGATGCCTTCACTATTATTATACAATGTAGAAAATAGTAAAAATAAAGAAAAATCCTTGAATGAGTTGGTGTGTCCAAACTTTTGACTGGTACTGTATATACTGTATATATACTTTTTTCCCCAAAAAAGTTTTGAGGTCCAAATGGTAGCTCACTAGTCCTTACTACAAGCTAACTAGCTAGCTTTATGCAATACACATAGATTGTTATATACAAACAAGTGTTTGTGACTTACCAGTGATGAAGTGCTTTGAACACACATAAATGTATTGCGTAACCAGAGCCCAAAGCTTTCCATCATCATCGCAGCGTAATAGCCTTAAATTATGTTCGCTTAACCTGATCCTTGGGGAGTTGATCAAACTTAATTTGGTGGTCTTTTTTCCTACTATTGGTTAAACAAAATGGTACTCAACAGCTTTTCAGCATCTTAAAAGCAGGGTTAGTTAGCGAGTTGAAGAAAGACCATTAGAATTGGCTCTTGACATACATTCGATGCGGCAGTCTATCTGTTCATGCTAACATTTTTACGTTTAGAATGAAAGTGTTTTTAGGTATGATGTAGTTTGTTGATTAAGACGACATGGAAGTATGTTGAACTCTGAGTTGAACTCGGTATAACCGGTCATACGAAAGTGACTCACCTTATAGCCAGGTAAATTTCGATGGCAAAGAATGTAATGGATGAGCCACTAGTTGAGGACCAATGAAATCAGATTCCCTCCCTCTTGCAAAGATCATCCACTTCATTTGAGGAAGACGATTGATTAAATGTTTTATTAATATGTTTTTTGTGTGTTCAAAAATAGTAAGATTAAAATATATCACATTACACATTTAGTAATGACTAAATGCATCTTAAACTTCACACACAGTAACACTTTTGGATGAGTTAATACAATTATTTAATCGTGGGAGTGGGGAAAAAAAGCACACCAAAGTCAACATTAACCATTTGTATTTTTGTTGTCTGAAAAAATTGCTGTTACAATATGTTCTTCAAATGCCATAAAAAATCAACACTGCAAAGCGCTCACTGTCCTCTGCCGTGCCCTGATTCTATTACTGCTGATGATACAGTATCTGGAAATGTGCACGTACAACCTGGCCCGTCTACTATTGCTAGCCCCAATTCTGACTTGTTGATAATGGAATTTATATGTTAATGTTAATGACTAAGATATTCCACCCTGGAAATCATGTACTTGTGTGACAAATAGAGAAACTATAATCAGAGAAACTGTAATCCTCTAATTGTGTGTATATAAGACAATTTCAGTAGAGCTTGCAACTAATAAGGCTTGCAGTCCCACTCGTAGGGAGTAGTCTATATTATTAAGACCACTGTAACTGTGAAACTGCAAGAACATGAAAGAGGCCTCAGACAGGGGAACTGCTTAGGCTTACAAAAATAGTCAGCATGTTGAAATGTGTGATAAACAGAAGCACGTAGCCGAATAGAGATGTGTTCAATGTACTTGTCAACATCTTATTGGTGTACTTCTGGGTGGGTCTGGGATATAAAAAGCTCTGTACATTGTGTGATATTCAGAGCTCTCTAAGTAAAGTGCCGATCAAACTGCAGACTGGGGTTTTGTCTAATTCTTTATTGACCAGAGCCTTACAACCTCTGGGAATTATTCAAAACGTGAGTGATAGTTTATGTCAACAATCGAGTGCTCTGACTTCTGCTCTCGTAAGAACCTGGGTTTTCTGCACATTAACACTAGAAGCGTATTGCCTAAAATGTATCAATTGAAAGTGTGGGTTCACAGCTCCAATCCAGATGTGTTGGTCATTACTGAGACATGGTTAAGAAAGAGTGTTCTGAACACTGATATTAACCTTTCTGGTTATAACCGTTTTAGGCAAGACAGATCTTCCAAAGGTGGTGGAGTGGCAATCTTTACGAAGGAACACCTTCAGTGCAGTTGTCTACACCAATTCTGTCCCCCAAAACTTTGATTAGCTGGTTTTAAGCATTAAGCTTTCAAATAGCTCTTTGTTGACTGATGCATCATACACCATCAGCACTGGCCTGTACCCTACCTGCCCTATGTTCTCTCCTGGCCCCTTTCACTAAGTCTGAATTTTTCCTGCTAGGTGACCTAAACTGGGACTCCCTAAATCTCTCTCAGATTATTACCAATGCCACAAAGTATGACTCGAAATACCCAGAAAAGGCTACTCTCTTTGATGTTATCCCTCACAAATAATCCTGATAAATATCAGTCTGGTGTTTTCAGTAATGACCTTAGTGATCACTGTTTTACGGCCTGTGTTCGTAATGGCTGCTCAGTTAAACAACCTGCCCTAATTTGTCATAGACACTTGCAGAAAAACGAATGTGCAAGCCTTCCTTCATGACCTGGCCTCTGTAAATTGGTATAGAATCAGCTTGATCCCCTCTGTCGAAGTATTTAATAAAAATATTTTCAGTGGTATTGTTAATAAGCACTCCCCCATAAAGAAAATGAGATTTAAAAACAGCCTTTGGTTCGACTGTGATCTGTCAGAGTTACTCCACCTCAAGAACACCATTTGGTGAAAGGCTCGGCATACAAATACTCAGGCTGACTGGCTGTTGTTCAGGCAAATGAGAAAAAAGTGCACTCAGACTATCCGGAAGGCCTTGGGGTCTAAGTTCTGGAAAACGGTGAAAGTACTGGAGAATAAACCCTCCTTCTCACAGTTGCCCATGTCCCTTAATGTTGATGATGATGTGATTGTTATTGATAAGGAGCGTATGGCTGAGCTCTTTAATCACCACTTCATTAAGTCAGGGTTCCTATTTGACTCAGCCATGCTTCCTTGCCCATCCAACACTTCCTCATCTACCAGCCCTTCTAATGTGACTAGCCCTGATGCTTTTCCCTCTTTTTACCCTGCCCCACTACACAGCTTCTCCCTGCAGGAAGTCACAGAGTTTGAGATGCTAAAGGAGCTCCTTAAACTTGACCCCAAAAAGATATCTGGGTCAATCTGGTTTCCGCTCAGGTTATGGATGTGTCACTGCAACTTTAATGGTCCTAAATTATGTCACCACTGCCCTTGAGTCTAAGCAATGTTGTGCTGACTTGGCCAAAGCTTTTGATACGGTAGACCATTCCATCCTCTTGGGTCAGCTAAGGAGTATTGGTGTCTCTAAGGGGTCTTTGGCCTGGTTTGATAACTACCTCTCTCAAAGAATGTAAAGTCAGAACATCTGCTGTCTCAACCACTGCCTGTCACCAAGGGAGCACCACAAGGCACAATCCTAGGCCCCACGCTCTTCTCAATTTACATCAACAACATAGCTCATGCAGTAGGACGCTCTCTCACACATGTATATGTAGATGATACAGTCTTGTACTCAGCTGGCCCCTTGTGTGTTAAACGCTCTACAACAAAGCTTTCTTAGTGTCCAAGCTTTCTCTGCCCTTAAAATCTTGTTCTGAACACCTCCAAAATAAAGGTCAGGTGGTTCGGTACATTCAACACCCGTTCTGCCAGTCACATTCTGTGAAGGCCCCCAAAGCACACACATCCCTGGGTGACTCCTTTTTTTCAGTTCGCTGCAGCTAGCGACTGGAACGAGCTGCAAAAAACACTCAAACTGGAGAGTTTTATCTCCATCTCTACATTCAAAGGCTCAATCATGGACACTTACTGACACTTGTGGCTGTTACGCGTGATGTATTGTTATCTCTACCTTTTTGCCTAGGCCTAACAATGTTTGTACTGCTAGCATGTTGTGCTACTGCCATGTTGTGTTGCTACCGCTTCACGTTCTCGGGAAACTATGCAGTATTTTGTTTTTTTATGTATTACTTCTTACATTGTTACCCCGGGAAATATTACGTTTTATTACATACAACCGGGAGGAACTATTGGATAAAAGAGCAACGTCAACTTACCAATATTACGACCAGGAATACGACTTTCCCGAAGCGGATTCTCTGTTTGGTCCACCGACCAGGACTATAGACTGGATCCCAGCCGGCGACTCGAAACAACGGCGGCGCCGGAGAAGGGAGAAACGCGGATGTCTTCTGGTCAAGCTACGTAGACGGGCACATCGTGCACCTCTCCCGAGTTTTTTACTTGCCAATGTCCAGTCTCTGGACAACAAAGTGGATGAAATACGAGAGACATCGACAACTGCAACGTTCACGGACATCGGCAACTGCAACGTTCATCTTCACGGAAACATGGCTCACTCAGGACACGTTATCTGAGTCGGGACAGCCACCTGGTTTCTCCACGCATCGCGCCGACAGAAACAAACATCTATCTGGTAAGAAGAAGGGCGGGGGTGTGTGTCTTATGATTAACGAGATGTGGTGTGATCATAACAACATACAGGAACTCAAGTCCTTTTGTTCACCTGACATAGAATTCCTTACAATCAAATGCCGACCGCATTATCTACCAAGAGAATTCTCCTCGATTATAATCACAGCCGTGTACATCCCCCCTCAAGCTGACACACCAACGGCACTGAAAGAAATCCATTGGACTCTATGTAAATTGGAAACCACATATCCTGAGGCTGCATTTATTGTGGCTGGGGATTTTAATAAGGCTTTGAAAACAAGGCTCCCGAAATTTTATCAGCATATCGAATGTGCCACCCGGGCTGGTAAAGTCCTGGATCATTGTTATTCTAACTTCCGTGATGCATACAAGGCCATTCTCCGCCCTCCTTTCGGCAAGTCTGACCACAACTCCATTTTGTTGCTCCCAGCCTACAAACAGAAACTAAAACAGGAAATGCCCGTTCTCAGGGCTGTTCAATGCTGGTCCGACCAATCTGATTCCACGCTGCAAGATTGCTTCGAGCACGTGGACTGGGATATGTTCCGGATAGCATCTGACAACAACATTGATGTATACGCTGATTCGGTGAGCAAGTTTATTAGCAGGTGCATCGGTGATGTTGTATCCATAGCAACTATTAAAATCTTCCCCAACCAGAAATCGTGGATTGATGGCAGCATTCGCGCAAAACTGAAAGCGCGAACCACTGCTTTTTAACCAGGGTAAGGCGACCGGAAACATGACTGTATACAAACAGTGTAGCTATTCCCTCCGCAAGGCAATCAAACAAGCTAAGCGTCAATATAGAGACAAAGTAGAGTCACAATTCAATGGCTCAGACACGAGAGGAATGTGGTAGGGTCTACAGTCAATCACGGACTACAAAAAAAAAAACAAACAGCCCGTCGCGGACCACGACGTCCTGCTCCCAGACAAACTAAACAACTTCTTTGCTCGCTTTGAGGAGAATACAATGCCACCGACACGGCCCGCTACCAAAACCTGCGGGCTCTCCTTCACCGCAGCCAACGTGAGTAAAACATTTAAATGTGTTAACCCTCGCAAGGCTGCTGGCCCAGATGGCATCCCTGGCCGTGTCCTCAGAGCATGCGCAGACCAGCTGGCTGGTGTGTTTACGGACATATTCAATTAGTCCCTATCCCAGTCTGCTGTTCCCACATGCTTCAAGAGGGCCACCATTGTTCCTGTTCCCAAGAAAGCTAAGGTAACTGAGCTAAATGACTATCGCACCGTAGCACTCACTTCCGTCATCATGAAGTGCTTTGAGAGACTAGTCAAGGATCATATCACCTCCAACCTGCCAGACACCCTGGACCCACTCCAATTTGCTTACCGTCCCAATAGGTCCACAGACAACGCAATCACAATCACACTGTATACTGCCCTAACCCATCTGGACAAGAGGAATACCTATGTAAGAATGCAGTTCATCGACTACAGCTCAGCATTTAACACCATAGTTCCCTCCAAGCTCGTCATTAAGCTCGAGACCCTAGGTCTCGACCCAGCCCTGTGCAACTGGGTCCTGGACTTCCTGACGGGCCGGCCCCCGCTGATCCTCAACACCAGGGCCCCACAAGGGGCAGCCCTCTCCTGTACTCCCTGTTTACCCATGACTGTGTGGCCAAGCACGCATCCAACTCAATCATCAAGTTTGCTGACGACACAACAGTGGTAGGCTTGATTACCAACAACGACGAGACTGCCTACAGGGAGGAGGTGAGGGCCCTTGGAGTGTGGTGTCAGGAAAATAACCTCTCACTCAACGTCAACAAAACAAAGGAGATGATCGTGGACTTCAGGAAACAGGAGAGGGAGCAGCCCCTATCCACATCGACGGGACAGTAGTGGAGAAGGTGGTAAGTTTTAAGTTCCTCGGCATACACATCACAGACAAACTGAAATGGTCCACCCACACAGACAGCGTGGTGAGACTGAAGGAGGCTGAAGAAATTTGGCTTGTCACCAAAATCACTCACAAACTTCTACAGATGCACAATCGAGAGAATCCTGTCGGGCTGTATCACCGCCTGGTACGGCAGCTGCTCCGCCCACAACCGTAAGGCTCTCCAGAGGGTAGTGAGGACTGCACAACACATCACCGGGGGTAAACTTCCTGCCCTTCAGGACAACAACCACCCGAGCCACTGCCTGTTCACCCCGCTATCATCCAAAAGGTGAGGTCAGTACAGGTGCATCAAAGCTGGGACCGAGAGACTGAAAAACAGCTTCTACCTCAAGGCCATCAGACTGTTAAACAGCCATCACTAACATTGAGTGGCTGCTGCCAACATACTGACTTAAATCTCTAGCCACTTTAAATAATAGGAATTGGATGTAACAAATGTATCACTAGCCACTTTAAACAATTTTGTATATAATGTTTACATATCCGACATTACTCATATCAAATGTATACACTGTACTCTAAACCATCTACTGAATCTTGCCTATGCTGTTCGGCCATCGACTCAAATCTCTAGCCACTTTAATAACTATAATTGGATGAAATAAATGTATCACTAGCCACTTTAAACGATGCCATTTATATAATGTTTACATATCCTACATTACTCATCTCATATGTATATACTGTAGTCCATACCATCTACTGCATCTTGCCTACGCAGGTCAGCCATCGCTCATCCATATATTTATATGTACATACTCGTATTCATTCCTTTACTCTTGTGTGTATAAGGTAGTTGGGAATTTGTTAGATTACTTGTTAGATACTACTGCATGGTCGGAACTAGAAGCACAAGCATTTCGCTACACTCGCATTAACATCTGCTAACCATGTGTATGTGACAAATAAAATGTTATTTGATTTGTTATGTTGCTGTATTGCTAGCAAGCTGTGTTGTTGTCTTACGTCTCTCTTTGTGTAGTGTTGTGTTGTCTCTCTTGTCAACATTTTTTTTATCCCCGTCCCTGAAGGAGGCCATTTGCCTCTTGGTAGGCCGTCATTGTAAATAAGAATTTGTTCTTAAACTGACAGCCTAGTTAAACAAAGGTTAAATAAAAACACAAATAAACAAGAAGTAATAAAAAAAAGTGGCACTTCTCAAAGCCTATTTCACACCATAGCCTGCTCAATTTGCAATATAAAATGTATTTCATTTCGATTTTGGCACAAATTAAAATGTGGCACTGACTCACCAATGGATTGATGTTTCAGCATTGTCTCAATGAAGAGTTCGGCGTTCGACTAGCCATGTGCGACATGCACACGTGGTTACAAGCCTGCTAGAGCAGGCAGACGAGCAACATCCACCGTCGCAATACGGATTAAGCCTGAGCTGTAATGTGAAGCTAACTGAAGTTGTTAAGTTTAAGAAAACCCTGAAGAGATCTAGCTTGCTTCCTAGGATAACCCTCCGGTCAATGGCAACCTTTGTCAAGTAAGACACACTTGACATCCTCACCCCAACATTGTGTGTTGTCTTGCGGTTACAATCACTCTTACAAACAAACAAATCAAATTTGTACTGAAGTGATAAGTATAAGTATAAGGATTGCCACAACTGGCAAATTGTGAATTACTGGGTGGTGATCACGACATAAGTGAGAGTACTTGAATTCCATTCCTAACCTCAATATTGCGCCGCACAGTACTCGTAGCAAAAATCTTTCAGGGGAGGACTATGTTACTGCTGAAACCTTATGAGAGACCCTTGCCCAACAAAATACTATGAAGAAATGCTAAACAGACAGGAGGCCAGCTTCCAATCTTTAATGCAGATTGTGTTAGATTCTGCAAACAACCAGATTGATGTGCTAGTCAGCGAACTACAAGACCTAAAGACCATGAGCTAAAAACAACGGGAAAAAAGCTAAATTACAATGAAACTCAAGTTCACAGTCTTGTCTCGACACCTAAAAGGTGTTCCCCGAAATGTCTGACTGCCTTGAGAGACTTTACATGGAGAATCAAAGCAGGCACAACAGCATTGTAATTGAGTGAATATTGTCTGATCATGTGGCTAAAACATGGGCTGACACCAAGCGCAAAGTGCGGGAGATGTTTACAAACAATCTGAAGCTGGACTCAAAAACCATTGAAATTGAACATGCATAGAGGAATTGAAAATTCAGATGGGATGCTGAAAGACCACTGCTGGTGGTGGTCAAACTGCTGAGGTTCAAGGACAAGCAGCTTGACCACTGCTGGTGGTGGTCAAACTGCTGAGGTTCAAAGACAAGCAGCTAATCCTCTCCAAGGCCAGAACATTCCTGAAAAACACATCCGTATACATCAACAAGGACTTCTCTGACAGACTGCATCAGAAGAGAGTAGAGCTGCTCCCTGCAATGAGGGAGTCCAGCTGTCATCAGCGCGGATCGCCTTGTTGTGAGGCCCAGAATGATTAGGAACCACAGAGAGTAGAGAGATCATGGATCCCCATCTCAACAGTGTTCATGAAAACATGACTCTGTATTCTGACGGTCTATCTCATTGTCAGTCAGTATCAGTCACTTAATTTCATCATAACTGATAACTACAACATTAACTCTTTATCATGTCTGACAAATCACTACTCATTTCTTCCCATTAATGATGTGATTTATAATTAATGTTTCTACAATCTAGTGTATTGAACCATTTTCCATCTTCTCAATGAGGACGAGCTTGGTATAGCGATGTCTGAAACATCTAGCTGGAATATCAATAACACCAAATGCTACACATTCCATTGACCAATTTAAGATTGATTTGATAAGACAAAATAAGAGAAAATAAGAGAAAATTACTCGCATGGTAATACTTTTCAATCAGTCTTTTGTCTAACTGTAAATATTATCTTAAGAAAGATTTAATTTCTGACATCAACCAGAAAAATATATTTTGACAGACTGCCTTATCTCTTTTGCATATAAATTCCTACATTTTTTTAAATGATCTCATCCTTGAATTATCTAGCATTATTTACAATTTTTCAATTCTTGGAGTTACAGAGACATGGTTGGAAAAACAGCCCCAGACCATTATTCCTCCTCCACCAGATTTTACAGTTGACACTATGCATTGGGGCAGGTAGCATTCTCCTGGTATCCTCCAAACCCAGATGTGTTCTGTCGGGCTGCCAGATGGTGAAGCATGCTTCAACACCCCAGATAATGCGTTTCCACTGCTCCAGAAACCAACGGCAGCGAGCTTTAGACCACTCCAGCCAACGACTTAGCATTGCGCATGGTGATCTTAGGCTTGTGTGTGGCTGCTTGGCCATGGAAACCCATTTCATGAAGCTCCCCATTCAAACAGTTATTGTGCTGATGTTGCTTCCAGAGGCAGTTTGGAACTCGGCAGTGATTGTTGCAACCGAGGACAGACGATGTTTACGCGCTATGAGCTTCAGCACTCGGCGGTCCCGTTCTGTGAGCTTGTGTGGGCTACCACTTCACAGCTGAGCCGTTGTTGCTCCTAGATGTTTCCACTTCACAAATACAGCACTTACAGTTGACCAGGGCAGCTCTAGCAGGGCAGAAATTTGAACTGACTTATTGAAAAGCTGGCATCCTATGACAGTGCCACGTTGAAAGTCACTGAGCTCTTCTACTGCCAATGTATGTCTATGGAGATTGCATGGCTGTGTGCTCGATTGTATACACTTGTCAGCAAAAGGTGTGGCTGAAAGCTGAATCTACTAATTTGAAGAGGTGTTCACATACTTTTGTATGTATAGTGTAGATCCCAACCGAAGACGGTTCTTCCCTCAAGGCGCAGGGGTGGTGTGTATGTGTTTGTTTCTGTTCAGTAGAAGAGATGTGTGTGTGTTCTTCCATCATATCGAGAGAGAGAGAGCGCGCGCGAGCAAGAGGGAGAGAGAGCGAATGAGCCAGAGACAGAGCTCTCTTGGCATCCTCTGTCGAGTCCGTGCGCGGTAGAGAATAGCGGTCTTATGGGACAGAGATGGGAGAGGTGTGTCGTTTCTTTATCAGCCTATGACACTGACACAGCGGCCAGGATGGATCTAACCACCCGGAAAATGATGCTTCTGATCGGTCTCAGCTGCCTCTGGCTCCAAGTGCTTTCAGAGGTAAGCTACTATGATCACTTGCTGTATGTGTTTAGTGGCTATAATTGTGTTCCTTTTCAAGGTGTGCCCTATTTTCTCACCATTTCATGACCAGCATGTAGCCTATGTTTACTCTTGCGGTTATCTTGGGCCGGGTCGAACTTACAAAACAGATTTTATCTAAATGAAATGAACCTGGAGAAATAGCTTACGTTAAATTAAACAACAATGCTCCTTTTCAAGGTGCGCCCCATTTTTTCTCCACCGACATAACAGTCATTATAAGCTAGGTGCTACACACTAAAAACAAATGGTTCTCTATAGGGCCAAGTAAGTGTCCTTTGTTTATAACCATAGCAAAACCATTTTTGTTCTATATGGAACCTTTTTTGAAGGTTCTATAAAGCTCTGGAACAGCTGGGTGTCCCTGCGGAAATAATTGAGAACTTCTGACTTAGTCAACCATTCTCAATCGGCCCAAAATATTATAACGAGTCACCACCCCTACATTTTTAATTATCACTAAAAGGGTAAAGAACCCTTTTTGAACTGCAAATAACCATTGAAGGGCTTAAAGTGTTGTTTGGGTCAGTATGGTTCCATCTAGAACCATCACCGTTCCCAAAGAACCCTTGAGGAACCCTCATTTTTCAGTGTTTAGCCTACATGTTATAATGGTTCGAATCACAGACCTCACTATAATGGAACATCGTATACATTTAGTTGCGTTTTTCATAATTTTTTTATTTCAACAATACTTTATTTTAGCCTATAGCTCGGCTACGTCAAGGGGTAGAGACTAATTGTGCTGGACAAAATAGTTTGAATGTAGGTACATGCATTCCTTATTGGCCACACACACACACACACACGGTTCCCTCATAACGGGCTATCACAGGAACCAGCCCCTGCTTTTTCGCCCCGGTGATGAACGGTAACACCACGCGCTATTGCCCTTTGTCGCAGCAATTCAATCAACCTCGCTCAGCCTTCCAACAGCGCATCTACATCATTTGCATCTACAATATGTATGATGTTGGGTTGTGGCCTGTTCATATTATAATCATAAAGCCTTAATGAGACGCAATGTAGCCCTATTGCCTATAGGATAGGCTTAACTGTTGGGCCATATTCGAGGTTATCCTTTCATGCAGATCATTCAGAGTGGGTATTATATTACTGTCGATCTCTCAACGTGCATCTGTTAGATAAGGAGATTGGATGGAAATGGGGGGGTGAGGTGAGATGGATTGTTGTTAGAATGCACACTAAAATGATGGTGATGGTTCTGACTATTTGAGCCCTTCAATGGTTCTTTGCCGTTAAGAAAAGGGTTCTTTGCCGTTAAGAAAGGGGTTCTTTGCCGTTAAGAAAATTGTTCTTTGCCGTTAAGAAAAGGGTTCTTTGCTCTTTTAGCGATAATTCAAATGTATGGGGAGGTGGCTCATTACAATATTTTGGGGCGTGGTTTGCTCGCAGCTCTTTTTGTCTCAACGGGGAGTGCGTGTCATTCCAGTTGATATCAGGTGTTGTGTTATGCGAATATACGTTGAATAAGACTATGGTAAGTGACAGTGTTTTGTGAAAGACTCATGTATGGCCTTGTGTCAATTACAGTTGACTGAATCAGTGGTTCTCAAGTCTCTTCTCAGGGACCCTCAGCTGTTCTACAGTTAGCACATCTAACTCAATTAGTTAATTAAAACAACAATAACCCTTTATGAATTTTAACAATATAATATGGCTAACCAGAATTAAAGAAACGATGGTTCTTCAAAAGGATAAAAAAATTACCTTTGAGATTAACGAAAATTCTTTATAGAATAATTCTCCATAGAGATTATATAATGAACCATCAAAAAGGGTTGTAACCATAGCAGACCTTTTTTAGGGTGCTATATAGAACCTTTTATTAATGGTTATTTATAGAATCTTAGGAAAGGGTTCTTTATAGCATCATCAATCCTATAGTCCACAGGCTGTCATTGTTTACGAATTTGTTCTTAATTGACTTACCTGGATAAATAACGTTAAAAAAAGATTCCATTTAGAACCTAATGAGCTTGGTTCTTTATAGACCTTCAAAAAAGTTTATACATAAAGCACCAAAATGGGATCTGCTTAGCAAAGCATTTTAGCGAACCCTTTTCCTAACCTTAACCTAATTGTTTACCTTTATTTAACCAGGTAGGCAAGTTGAGAACAAGTTCTCATTTACAACTGCAACCTGGCCAAGATAAAGCAAAGCAGTTCAACACATACAACAACACAGAGTTACACATTGGAGTAAACAAACATACAGTCAATAATACAGTAGAAAAAAACAAATCTATGTACAATGTGTGCAAATGAGGTAAGATAAGGAACGTAAGGCAATAATTAGGCCATGGTGGCGAAGTAATTACAGTATAGCAATTTAACACTGGAATGGTAAATGTGCAGTAGATGAATGTGCAAAGTAAAAATACTGGGGTGCAAAGGAGCAAGATAAATAAATGAATACGGTAGGGGAAAAGGTAGTTGATTGGGCTATTAACAGATGGTCTATGTACAGGTGCAGTGATCTGTGAGCTGCTCTGATAGCTGGTGCTTAAAGCGAGAGTTGGCGAGATAAGTGTCTCCAGTTTCAGTTATGACCCTGACCCTCTCACAACCAGCTATGGCCTATACACACCACACAGGTTTTGACTATGGTATACAGCTACAGACTAAAGTGACTTTTCGTAGCAGGTTAGGAGAACTTACGCAGCAGGTTAGCAGAATTAATATAGCAGGTTGGGAGGATTAGGCTACCTGGATTGGCAGGTAGCCTAATGGTTAGAGCGTTGGACTAGTAAATGAAAGGTTGCTAGATTGAATCCCCGAGCTGACAAGGTAAAACTCTGTTGCTCTGCTCCTTAACAAGGCAGTTAACCCATTGTTCCTAGGCCGCCATTGTAAATAAGAATTTGTTCTTAACTCGCCTAGTTAAATAAAGGTGAAATATATATTTTTTTTAAGAAATGGGTGAAGCCATGTTTCATCCAGACCAGGGACATTAGAAGTAGATCACATCGGAGGCCAGATCAGCTGTGTAAACCATATGTTACAAGACACTGATTATTTGTCAATATTGTAGATTGCAATTCTCTCTAATCATCAATGCTGAGGAATTATAAACCCCTTTGGTTCCTCAAACCCTATGACGCATATATCAATTAAATGGTTAATCAATTAATCTGTGAATTAATCTATTTTAATGGGTTTTTTTCCTGAATAAATCAGAAGGTTTGTAATGTATTATTTATGAAACCGTGAAGATACGTGAGTGTTGAGTGTGGTGTTAATGTAACAGAGCTGGTTTGGTGAATCGTGAATCAAGTGAACAGCACATGTGAAGAGAAACCTTGCCCTGAGACCTGAAGAATTGTTAATTCCCAGAGCTATTACTTGAGCTCAGTGGGCTTGGCTGACAGTCTTGTGGTGCATATCTCTGTGTGTGTCAAATCAAATCAAATAAAAATGTATTGGTCACATACACATGGTTAGCAGTGGTTAGCAGTGTAGCGAAATGCTTGTGCTTCTAGTTCCGACCATGCAGTAATATCTAACAAGTAATCTAACAATTTCACAACAACTACCTTATACACACAAGTGTAAAGGAATGAATAAGAATATGTACATATAAATATATGGATGAGCAATGACTGAACGGCATAGGCAAGATGCAGTAGATGGTATAGAGAACAGTATATACAGTGGGGCAAAAAAGTATTTAGTCAGCCACCAATTGTGCAAGTTCTCTCACTTAAAAAGATGAGAGAGGCCTGTAATTTTCATCATAGGTACACTTCAACTATGACAGACAAAATTAGGAAATAAAATCCAGAAAATCACATTGTAGGACTTTTAATGAATTTATTTGCAAATGATGGTGGAAAATAAGTATTTGGTCACATACAAACAAGCAAGATTTCTGGCTCTCACAGACCTGTAACTTCTTCTTTAAGAGGCTCCTCTGTCCTCCACTCGTTACCTGTATTAATGGCACCTGTTTGAACTTGTTATCAGTATAAAAGACACCTGTCCACAACCTCAAACAGTCACACTCCAAACTCCACTATGGCCAAGACCAAAGAGCTGTCAAAGGACACCAGAAACAAAATTGTAGACCTGCACCAGGTTGGGAAGACTGAATCTGCAATAGGTAAGCAGCTTGGTTTGAAGAAATCAACTGTGGGAGCAATTATTAGGAAATGGAAGACATACAAGACCACTGATAATCTTCCTCGATCTGGGGCTCCACGCAAGATCTCACCCGTGGGGTCAAAATGATCACAAGAACGGTGAGCAAAAATCCCAGAACCACACGTGGGGACCTAGTGAATGACCTGCAGAGAGCTGGGACCAAAGTAACAAAGCCTACCATCAGTAACACACTACGCCGCAAGGGACTCAAATCCTGCAGTGCCAGACGTGTCCCCCTGCTTAAGCCAGTACATGTTCAGGCCCGTCTGAAGTTTGCTAGAGAGCATTTGGATGATCCAGATGAGGATTGGGAGAATGTCATATGGTCAGATGAAACCAAAATATAACTTTTTGGTAAAAACTCAACTCGTCGTGTTTGGAGGACAAAGAATGCTGAGTTGCATCCAAAGAACACCATACCTACTGTGAAGCATGGGGGTGGAAACATCATGCTTTGGGGCTGTTTCTCTGCAAAGGGACCAGGACGACTGATCCGTGTAAAGGAAAGAATGAATGGGGCCATGTATCGTGAGATTTTGAGTGAAAACCTCCTTCCATCAGCAAGGGCATTGAAGATGAAACGTGGCTGGGTCTTTCAGCATGACAATGATCCCAAACACACCGCCCGGGCAACGAAGGAGTGGCTTCGTAAGAAGCATTTCAAGGTCCTGGAGTGGCCTAGCCAGTCTCCAGATCTCAACCCCATAGAAAATCTTTGGAGGGAGTTGAAAGTCCGTGTTGCCCAGCGACAGCCCCAAAACATCACTGCTCTAGAGGAGATCTGCATGGAGGAATGGGCCAAAATACCAGCAACAGTGTGTGAAAACCTTGTGAAGACTTACAGAAAATGTTTGACCTCTGTCATTGCCAACAAAGGGTATATAACAAAGTATTGAGATAAACTTTTGTTATTGACCAAATACTTATTTTCCACCATAATTTGCAAATAAATAAATTAAAAATCCTACAATGTGATTTTCTGGATTTCTTTTTCTCATTTCGTCTGTCATAGTTGAAGTGTACCTATGATGAAAATTACAGGCCTCTCTCATCTTTTTAAGTTGGAGAACTTGCACAATTGGTGGCTGACTAATCACTTTTTTGCCCCACTGTACATATGAGATGAGTAATGTAGGGTATGTAAACATTATATAAAGTGGCATTGTTTAAAGTGACTAGTGATACATTTATTACATCCAATTTTTTGTTATTAAAGTGGCTAGAGATTTGAGTCAGTATGTTGGCAGCAGCCACTAAATGTTAGTGATGGCTGTTTATCATTCTGATGGCCTTGAGATAGAAGCTGTTTTTCAGTCTCTCGATCCCAGCTTTGATGCACCTGTACTGACGCTTCTGGATGATGACGGGGTGAACAGGCAGTGGCTCGGGTGGTTGTTGTCCTTGATTATCTTTTTGGCCTTCCTGTGACATCGGGTAGTGTAGATGTCCTAGAGGGCAGGTAGTTTACCCCCAGCGATGCAATGTGCAGACCTCACTACCCTCTGGAGAGCCTTACGGTTGTAGGCGGAGCAGTTGCTGTACCAGGCGGTGATACAGCCCGACAGGATGCTCTCGATTGTGCATCTGTAAAAGTTAGTGTTTTTGGTGACAAGACAAATTTCTTCAGCCTCCTGAGGTTGAAGAGGCGCTGTTGCGTCTTCTTGACCACGCTGTCTGTGTGGGTGGACCATTTCAGTTTGTCTGTGATGTGTACACCGAGGAACTTAAAACTTTCCACCTTCTCCACTACTGTCCCGTCGATGTGGATAGGGGGCTGCTCCCTCTTCTGTTACCTGAAGTCCACGATCATCTCCTTTGTTTTGTTGATGTTGAGTGTGAGGTTATTTTCCTGACACCACACCCTGTAGGCCGTCTCGTCGTTGTTGGTAATCAAGCCTACCACTGTAGTGTCGTTTGCAAACTTGATGATTGAGTTGGAGGCGTGCATGGTCCCTCAGTCATGGGTGAACAGGCAGTACAGGAGAGGGCTGAGAACGCACCCTTGTGGGGCCCCAGTGTTGAGGATCAGTGGGGTGGAGATGTTGTTTCCTTCCCTCACGACCTGGGGGGCGGCCCGTCAGAAAGTCCAGGACCCAGTTGCACAGGGCGGAGTCGAGACCCAGGGTCTCGAGCTTAATGACAAGTTTGGAGGGTACTATGGTGTTAAATGCTGAGCTGTAGTCGATGAACAGCATTCTTACATAGGTAAAAAAACAAAATACTGCATAGTTTCCTGAGAACGCGAAGCGATGCGGGCCATCTCTGTCAGCGCCGGAAAAAGATATCTGTACCGGTTCTGTGACCCTGTCTCTGTGTGGCTGTGCAGTCACCTGTACCGGTTCTGTGACCCCGTCTCTGTGTGGCTGTGCAGTCACCTATGCAGATTCAAGGCTACCGGTATGTTCCAATACCAACACAATTTTACCATTTAGAATGCATGCTCAATATACTGATACTATAATATACAATACAATATACTATAATATACAATACAATATACTGATTAATGGTGGTGTGCTAGTGTGGATATTGGAACAGATCAAGCTGTGGTGCGGTAACATCTGAATGCTTCTATATCAGTATGATAACCATGACATTGATATGAGTGGAGATATCAGCATGTTAGATTTTCATCAGAGACTCCTGTTCACTGTGTAATATGATTAACCAGAGCAATGGCAAAGGACCCAGGACTGACTTTGGGTAAACTCTGTGCGAAATGACTAAAAGCTCAATGTAAATCTGTGTGTGTCAGAGGCAAAGCAACGGCAGGGCCATGCCCAGGCCCTACCAGATTGATTATTGGCCCGCCCAATCAGGCTGGCTTAAAAATATAAATATAAAAACTATTGTCTCCTGACTAATTAGAAATGTTGACAAATGAGGTAGAAGGTTCCTGGGATCGAATTGGTTATATCGCAATCATATGGTAGCCCTAGGGTGACCACATTTAAAATACCCAAATGTGGGACAACAGGATGATTTTGCGGGACATTCACGGGACAGTGTAGCCTACATGAGTCTAATTGGTATAGTGCTAATTTCTAAGGTGCTGGAGTGCAATACACATTTAAATTATGTTTGTACCAACAGATGTAGCTTATTGAATATCATTATAGAATATGCATAAAATGCATCCTCCAATTGCAACGTCTGCCTATGCCCACACAGAACTATATTTTTAATACCCTCAAACACCAAGTTAGGCATACCTAATTTCAAAATAGGCCATGGCGTCATCACTGTCCATACTGAATGATAATTCTTCATATTCAAACCATATATTTTAACCATTTTAACAAAGCAAATTTGAGAACAAGGCTACCTAAATTATATCAGCATAAAGACTGTAGTACTCGTGCTGGCAAAACTCTGGATCACTGCTACTCTAACTTCCACGATGCATACAAGGCCCTCCCCCGCCCTCCTTTTGGCAAATCTGATCACGACTTAATTTTGCTCCTCCCGTCCTATAGGCAGAAACTCAAACAGGATGTATCCGTGTTAAGAACAATTCAACGCTGGTCTGACCAATCGGAATCCACACTTCAAGATGGGCAATCAAACAAGCGAGATGTCAGTATAGAGACAAAGAGGAGTCGCAATTCAATGGCTCAGACACGAGACGTATGTGGCAAGGTCTACACACAATCACGGACTACAAAAAGAAAACCAGCCACGTCACGGACACCGACATCTTGCTTCTAGACAAACTAAACACCTTCTTTGCCCGCTTTGAGGATAATACAGTGCCAGCGATGCGGCCCGCTACCAAGGACTGTGGGCTCTCCTTCTCCGTGGCCGACGTGAGTAAGACATTTAAACATGTTAACCCTTGCAAGGCTGCCAGCCCAGACGGCATCCGTAGCCGTGTCCTCAGAGCATGCGCAGACCAGCTGGCTGGTGTGTTTATGGACATATTCAACAAATCTCTATCCCAGTCTGCTGTCCCCACATGCTTCAAGATGACCACCATTGTTCCTGTACCCAAAAAGGCGAAGGTAACTGAACTAAATGACTATCGCCCCGTAGCACTCACTTCTGTCATCATGAAGTGCTTTGAGAGGCTAGTCAAGGATTATATCGCCTCCAACTTACCTGTCACCCTTGACCCACTTCAATTTGCTTACTGCCCCAATAGATCCACAGACGATGCAATCGGCATCACACTGCACACTGCCCTATCCCATCTGGACAAGAGGAATACCTATGTAAGAATGCTGTTCATTGACTATAGCTCAGCATTTAACACCATAGTACCTTCCAAGCTCATCATCAAGGACAACAACCACCCGGGCTACGTCCTGCTCACCCCGCTACCATCCAGAAGGCGAGGTCAGTACAGGTGCATCAAGCTTGGACCGAGAGACTGAAAAACAGCTTCTATCTCAAGGCCATCAGACTGTTAAACAGCCATCACTAACACAGAGAGGCTGCTGCCTACATACAGACTTGAAATCATTGGCCACTTTAAGAAATGGGATCACTAGTCATTTTAATAATGCTTACATATCTTGGATTACTCATCTCATATGTATATACTGTATTTTATACCATCTATTGCATATTGCCCATGCCACTCTGTCATTGCTCATCCATATATTTATATGTATATCAGATTATTCCATTCCTTTACTTAGATTTGTATATATTAGGTAGTTGTTGTGGATTTGTTAGATTACATTTGCTAATGTGAAATAGCACTAGCTAGCTATTTACAAGTTATGCCAAATGAAAGTTCACTTATGCGCTTTTTCAAAAAGCCTCGGCTGGAGGATGAAGACACTGCTCCACTACCTCCATCGGCCGAGCCCAATCTGTCAGAGTCATCGTTAGCCCATGAAGAGGCTAACATGTCAGCCCATGAGGAGGTTATCATGGATACTGCTTTGACTTCCAATGCCCATCTAGTTCACCATCACCTGGCCCCTCCTCTTCACGGTGATCATGTCATCACGAGTCCACCTGCGGATATGACTGCAATTGACTAACCACCCACACAATCAAAAATGTGACTGTGCCACACTACAGTGAACAATGGAAAACTGCACTGTTTCTCATGGAAGTGATATTTGTATTTTGTATTTATTATGGATCCACATTAGCTGTGGCCAAGGCAGCAGCTATTCTTCCTGGGGTCCAGCCGTTTTCTTGGTTGGAATAGCTTACGACAAGGGACGCTGTTTTCTGTAAAATGTGTAGACATTTCCCAGAGGCCACTATTGAAGGCTAATTAGTTACAGAACTTATATAAGGATTGGAATCCCCTTCGCGAGGCATGTGTTAAGCACCAGGCTAGCAAATCTTACATTTGCACTGGATTAACTTGAAGGCTACTGCGCAAGCCACCGCAATCAAAGCCAGGGTAATGTTTTAAATCAATTTAATTGCGAGGCCATGGGCTATTTATTTGTAGAGGAACCATCTGGTTCTGGACATTATAATGCTATGTGCTAAACAGGACATAAGAGGCTCTTAATAAGGGCAATGTTTTTATTTATTTAATTAATTTCAAAATATGATCCAAAAATGCAAAATTGTCTTGAGCAACTGCCCAAAAACGCTAGACTCCTGAGTCCAAACATTCAAGACAAGCTGCTTGAGTAAGCAGCCTCCCTACTAATGTGCAAAATCAAAGTGAGCTCTGTGAATGGCCAAGCACCTACTATGCTATTATGGTACACGATTACAAGGATGAATCCAAACCTGAACTTGTCACAGTTTGTATCAGACATGTCCACAGGGGGGCGGTAACAAAAAGGGGCAATTGGATTTTAAGACACAAGATTCAAATGCAAACGTCATTTCTGAGAGGATTTTACAAGTGATTGAACCACTGGAACTAGACATCATGTGGGTTGACATCCTGGACAGACAGTTGACTGAGCTGCACACCCGGTTCCAAGAGGATACATATGGAATAATGATAGGAGCAAATACCATAAAGATCAACTTAATATTTTATATTTTAAAATGCAGAAATACATTTGCAAAAACCTTCACAGAAACAGTTACAGAAACATTCTACTTGCTATGACTGTGACATGTTGTTGTTTATCTACCTTATTGAATGCACTGAAATTACCGCCATCGATAAGAGACATTACTGTGCAGCCGTCTTTATTGATCTGGCCAAGGCTTTCGACTCTGTCAATCATCACATCCTTATCGGCAGACTCGACAGCCTTGGTTTCTCAAATAATTGCCTCGCATGGTTCACCAACTACTTCTCCGATAGAGTTAAGTGTGTCAAATCGGAGCGCCTGTTGTCCAGGCCTCTGGCAGTCTCTATGGGGGTGCCACAGGGTTCAATTCGTGGGCCGACTCTCTTCTCTGTATACATCAATGATGTCGCTCTTGCTGCTGGTGAGTCTCTGATCCACCTTTACGCAGACGACACCATTCTGTATACTTCTGGCCCTTCTTTGGACACTGTGTTATCTACCCTCCAGACGAGCTTCAATGCCATACAACACTCCTTCCGTGGCCTCCAACTGCTCTTAAACGCAAGTTAAACTAAATGCATGCTCTTCAACCGATTGCTGCCCGCACCCACCTGCCCGTCCAGCATCACTACTCTGGACGATTCTGTCTTAGATTATGTGGACAACTACAAATACCTAGGTGTCTGGTTAGACTGTAAACTCTCCTTCCAGACTCACATCAAACATCTCCAATCCAAAATTAAATCTAGAATTGGCTTCCTATTTCGCAACAAAGCATAATTCACTCATGCTGGCAAACATACCCTCGTAAAACTGACCATCCTACCGATCCTTGACTTCGGTGATGTTATTTACAAAATAGCCTCTAATACTATACTCAACAAATTGGATGCAGTCTATCACAGTGCCATCTGTTTTGTCACCAAAGCCCCATATACTACCCACCACTGAGACCTGTGCGCTCTCGTTGGCTGGCCTTATCTCAACTCGCTGGTCACCATAGCAGCACGCACCTGTAGCACGTGCTCCAGCAGGTATATCTCACTGGTCACCCCCCAAAGCCAATTCCTCCTTTGGCCGACTTTCCTTCCAGTTCTCTGCTGCCAATGACTGGAATGAACTACAAAAATCTCTGAAACTGGAGACACTTATCTCCCTCACCAGCTTTAAGCACCAGCTTTCAGAGCAGCTCACAGACCCCTGCAACTGTATATAGCCCATCTGTAAATAGCCCAACCAACTACCTCATCCCCTACCATATTTATTTATTTATCTTGTTCCCTTGCACTCCAGTTTTTCTACATTGCACATTCATCTACTGCACATCTACCATTCCAGTGTTTATATGCTATATTGTAATTACTTTGCCACCAACTATTTATTGCCTTACCTTGTGTCGAACTGCTTTGCTTTATCTTGGCCAGGTCGCAATTGTAAATGAGAACTTGTTCTCAACTTGCCTACCCGGTTAAATAAAGGTGAAATAAAAAATAAATAAAATAAACTTTGTTGAAGTACTTTTGGCAGCGATTACAGTATTGAGTCTTCTTGGGTATGACTCTACAAGCTTGGCACACCTGTATTTGTGGAGTTTCTCCCATTCTTCTCTGCAGATCCTCTCAGATACTCTCTTTGTCAGGTTGGATGGGGAGCCTCACTGCACAGCTATTTTCAGGTCTCTCCAGAGATTTTCGACCGGGTTCAAGTCCAGGCTATGGCCGAAGCCACTCCTGCGTTGTCTTGGAAGTGTACTTAGGGTCGTTGTCCTGTTGGAAAATGAACCTTCGCCCCAGTCTGAGTACTCTGGAGCAGGTTTTCATCAAGGATCTCTCTGTACTTTGCCCCGTTAATTTTACCCACAATCCTGACTAGTCTCCAGTCCCTGCCGCTGAAAAACATCCCCACAGCATGATGCTGCCACCTCCATGCTGCCACCACCATGCTTCACCGTAGGGATGGTGCCAAGTTTTCTCCAGACGTGACGCTTTGCATTCAGGCCAAAGAGTTCAATCTTGGTTATATCAGACCAGAGAATCTTGTTTCTTTAGGTTCCTTTTGGCAAACTCCAAGTAGTCTGTCATGTGCCTTTTACTGAGGAGTGGCTTACATAAAAGCCTGATTGGTGGAGTGCTGCAAAGATGGTTGTCCTTCTGGAATGTTCTCACATCTCCACAGAGGAACTCTGGAGCTGTGTTAGAGTGACCTTCGGGTTCTTAATCACCTCCCTGACCAAGGTCCTTCTCCCACGATTGCTCAGTTTTGCCGGACGGCCAGCTCTAGGAAGAGTCTTGGTAGTTTTAAACTTCTTCCATTTAAGAATGATGGAGGTGAATGTGTTCTTGGGGACCTTCAATGCTACAGACCTTTTTTGGTACCTTTCCCCAGATCTTTCCCTGTGCCTTGACACAATTCTGTCACCAAGCTCTATGGACAATTCCTTCAACCTCATGGCTTGGTTTTTGCTCTGACATGCACTGTCAACTGTGGGACCCTATATAGACAGGTGTGTTCCTTTTTAAATAATGTACAATCAATTGAATTTACCACAGGTGGACTCCAATCAAGTTATAGAAACAGCTCAACGATTATCAATGAAAACAGAATGTACCAGAGCTCAATGTCAAGTCTCATAGCAAAGGGTCTGAACACTTATATAAATAAGGTATTTCAGTATTTTTTTGTTGTTGTTTTTTCCCCAAAAATAATTACCTTTTCATTATGTGGTATTGTGTGTAGAATGATGAGGGGGGAAATCATTTAATCCATTTTAGAATAAGTCTGTAACGTAACAAAATGTAAAAAAAAAAAAGTAAAGGGGTCTGAATTCTTTCGGAATGCACTGTATATTAAGTTAATTTATCAGCTGCTCTTATCCCACCATAGTACCATCACACTTCTGATACCAATGCAGGGTGTAAGGGGGCCACAAAATAGTGAACCGCTATAAAAGATTGTATAGAATATAATTTTTTCATTTTGAAAATACAAATTACAGTTCTCTAAATTTTCTTGTTACAAAATAGTGTAGTTCAGCCCAGTGTTATACAAATGACAAAATACTCAGAAGTAATTTAAATATACATTTAAAATGCATGTAACAGAAATACTGCCCATATCTGGCAGCAGCGGCGGACTTTTGCACTGAAATAATCACTTCAGGCCCTATGTGATCACTATCATAACTCTGTTATGGATGCTGAATTAACCATGTTCATTCAGAAACTGCACCGGAAAGGAATTCCCATCCCTTATTGAGGTTTTGGACAGCTGCAACCCTGACATCAATAGACTACTAAGAGCCACTACAAACCAGATCAAAACATCCATCAGATCTTGCATGCTGACTGCACGTCTCAACAATCTAGCACTGTTGTACTTATAAAGGGAACACTTTAACACCAAGCCTACACACTACAATATGTGGGTTCCTCAAGGGAATGGTGATGGTTCTATGTGGAACCATACTGATCATAAGAACCCTTTGAGACCTTCAATGGTTCTTTGCTGTTCAAAAAAAGGTTATTTCTTCTTATAGTGATAGATAACTACACTGGACTTTCTACAAACTGGAAACAACATATCCTGAGGCCGCTTTTGTTTTAGCTGGGGACTTTAACGAAGCAAATTTAAGGAAAACGCTACCAAAGTTCTATCAACACATTGCCTGTAGTACTCGCACTTCAAAAACTCTTTAACATTGTAACTCTCCCTTCCTGGATTGCTACAAGGCCCTCCCCCGCCCTCCCTTTGGCAAATCAGATCAGGACTCCATTCTGCTCCTCCCTTCCTATAGACAGAAGCTCAAACAGGAAGTACCCGTGCTAAGGTCTATTTAACGCTGGACTGACCAATCAGAATCCATGCTTTTGTTTTGATTACATGGAATGGGATATGTTCCGGGTTGCCTCTGAGAATAACATTGATGTATAAACTGAAATAGTGACTGAGTTAATCAGGAAGTGTATAGGGGATGTTGTCCCCACTGTGACTATACAATACAAACACTGCACTTATGCCTTCCGTAAGGCAATCAAACAGGCAAAACGTCAGTACAGAGACAAAGTGGAGTTACAATTCAACGGCTCACACAAGACGTATGTGGCAGGGACCCTAGACAATCACGGATTACAAAGGGAAAACCAGCCAGGTCGCGGACACCGCCGCCTTGCTCCCGGACAAGCTAAACACCTTCTTCACCCGCTTTGAGGATAACACAGTGCCACCGACATGGCCCTCTGCCGAGGACATTTAAGCTTGTTAATTAACCCTCGCAAGGCTACTGGCCCAAACGGCATCCTTAGCCGCATCCTCAGAGCATGCGCAGACCAGCTGGCTGGAGTGTTTACTGACATATTCAATCTCTCCCTATCCCAGTCGGCTGTCCCCACTTGCTTCACGATGTCCACCATTGTTCCTGTACCAAAGAAAGCAAAGGTAACTTCTGTCATCATGAAGTGCTTTGAGAGGCTAGTTAAGGATCATATCACCTCCACTTTACCTGACACCCTAGACCCACTTCAATTTGCATACTGCCCCAATAGATCCACAAAAGATTCAATCGCCATTGCACTGCACACTGCCCTATGCCATCTGGACGAGAGGAATACCTTTGTACAAATGCTGTTCATTGACTACACTCAGCCTTCAACACCATAGTACCCTCCAATCTCATCATTTAGTTTGGTGCCCTGGGTCTGAACCCTGCCCTGTGCAACTGGGTTGTGGACTTCCTGACAGGCTGCCCCAGGTGCTGAAGGTAGGAAACAACACCTCTACTACGCTGATCCTCAACACAGGGGCCACACAAAGGTGCGTGCTCGGACCCCTCCTGTACTCCCTGTTCACCCATGACTGCATGGCCACGCACCTTTCCAACTCAATCATCAAGTTTGCAGACAACACAACAGTAGTAGGCCTGATTACCAACAATTACGAGACAGCCTACAGGGAGGAGGTGAGGTCCCTGGCGGAGTGGTGCCAGAAAAATAACCTCAATGTCAACTAAATGAAAGAGCTGATCGTGGACTTCAGGAGAGGGAGCACGCCCCCATCCACATCAACGGACTGCAGTGGAGAAGGTGAAAAGCTTAAAGTTCTTCAGCATACACATCACGGACAATCTGAAATTGTCCACCCACACAGATAGTATTGTAAAGAAGGCGCAAAAGTGCCTCTTCAACCTCAGATGCATCACAGATGCATCACTGAGAGCATCCTGTTAGGCTGTATCACCGCATGGTATGGCAACTGCACCGCCCGCAACCGCAGGGCTATCCAGAGGGTGGTGGGGTCTTCCCAACACATCACCGGGGGCACACTGCCTGCCCTCCAGGACACCTACAGCACTCGATGTCACAGGAAGGCCTAAAAGATCATCAAGGGCATCAACCACCCGTGCCACGGCATGTTCCCCCTACTATCATCCAGAAGGCGAGGTCAGGTTCATCAAGGTGCATCAAAGCTGGGGCCGAGAGACTGAAAAACAGCTTGATTCTCAAGGCCATTAGACTGTTAAATAACCATCACTAGCTGGTCTCCACCCAGTACCCTGCCCTGAACTTAGTCACTGTCACTCAACCCTGCACCTTAAAGGCTGCTGCCCTATGTACATAGACATGGAACACTGGTCACTTTAATAATGTTTACATACTCTTTTACTAATTTCATATGTATATAATGTATTCTACTGTATTCTAGTTAATGCCACTCCGACATTGCTCATGCTAATACTTATATATTTCTTAATTCCATTCTTTTACTTTTAGATTGTATGAATTGTTGTGAATTGTTAGATACTACTGCACTGTTGGAACTAGGAACACAAGCATTTAGCTACACCCGCAATAACATCTGCTAAGTAAGTGTATGGGACCTATGCATTTGGGTTTGATTTGATTAAAATGTAGGGGCGGTGGCTAATTTGAATTTTTTGGGGGCATGGTTTGTAGTCTGCTCTTTTTGTGCAACTGTGAGTGAGTGCCATCCCAGTTGATCTAATCTGCTGTGTTATGCTATTATATGTTATAATGACAAAGGCCTTGTGACAGACTCATGTATGGCCTCGTGACAATTGAGAACAGTTGATTAAGTCAGTAGTTCTTAATTCTCTCCTTAGGGACCCCTAGTGATGGGGAAATTAAGCTTCCTGAAGCATTCAGGTTTTCCAGCCAATTGTGTCGAAAATGGTTAATTACGCAAGGCTTTTAGTGACACAGTGTACACTAGTGGCACCTGCTGGTATTATAGATTATGTCCCACACCCCGTAGCACACGTGTGCAGCGTAGCCTCTTTGTCTTCTACCAAACCAATACCAAACCAATACCAAACCAATTTCCAAACCAATACCAAACCAATTTCCAAACCAATTTCCAAACCAATACCAAACCAATACCAAACCAATTTCCAAACCAATCAGGTGGTTGTTTGACAAAACGACGCTTCGGACGTCATTGATCACGTGCTTCTGATAAAGTGATACAGGTATCGGCACACTGCTTTGAAGTACACTGCTTAGTAATTTCGACGGATGCCTCGGAGCTCCGGGATCAAACGTGACATCACTAGGGACCCCCCTGCCATTCCAGAGCAACTTGTTAATAAACACAATAATGAAACCTATGGAATTTTAACAATATAATATGGCTATTAAACCAGAACAACAAAACCTGTATGGTTTTACAAAGAACCTATGAAAGGTACTTTATAGAACCATTCTCCATACAGGTTCTATTAAGAACCATAGAAAACAGTTCTATATTGCCCCAAAAAGGGTTGTAACCATAGCGGAACCATTTTTGTTGGTGCTATATAGAAACTTTTTTTAATGGTTCTTTATAGAACCTTAGGAAAGGGTTCTTTATATCACCATACAGGTTTTATTTAGAACCTTATGAGCATGGTTCGAAATAACCATTTGTTTTTAGTGTGTATAGGTCTATGCCTTGTGCTGTAAAACGTGAAAAAACACAAGAAAGATAAGCCTGAATACTGTTTATTTATGATTTAGCCTAGTGTTTTCATGCCTATCTTGGTAGTCCAGGCCTATATGTGTTTGATTCAAAGTGAGCTACAATGGAAGTCGAGGTGAAGAGGGTGAAACATTTATAGATGTTATCTGAGTCTTTTATTCAGTATCAGCAGAAACAGGGGCCTCCCGAGTGGACAGTGGTCTAAGGCACTGCATTGCAGGGCTTGAGGTGTCACTACAGACCCGGGTTTGATCGTGACCAGGAGTCCTATAGGGTGGCGCACAATTGGCCCAGCATTGTCCGGTTTAGTGGAGGGTTTGGCTGGGGGGGGGCTTTACTTGGCTCATCGCGCTCTTGTGGCGGGCTGGGCACCTGCAGGCTGACTTCGGTCGGCAGTTGAACGGTGTTTACTCCGACACATTGGTGCGGCTGGCTTCCGGGTTAAGCGGCAGGTGTTAAAAAAGCGTGGTTTGGCGTGTAATGTTTTGGAGGACGACCTTCGCCTCTTCCGAGCCCGTTGGGGAGCGATGAGACAAGATCGTAATTGGATTGCAATTGGATTTCACAAAATTGGGATAAAAAGTATCACTATATAGTATCCTTCTCTCCTCTCGACTCTCTGACCTGGTTTCTGTGACTCTAAGAGACTGCACTACACAGCATTCTGTCAGATATCATCTGAAACGGTCTAAAACTCGGTTCTTAAGTACCAGAGGAGGCTGGTGGAAGGAGCTATAGGAGGATGGGCTCATTGTATCAGCTGGAATGGAACAGTATATGACTCCATTTATTCCATTAAAGCAATTACAATGAGGCGGTACTCTTAAAGCTCTTCACACCAGTCTCCACTGTTCAGTACCCAGGTCTCTGTGTTCTGTATGCTTATGTGTCTGTAGTGTTTGTCTGTGTGACTGGTAGGGATTGCATCGTCGGCACACCACACCTGTAACAGGCTTCAGGTCTTAGGCAAGGTCATGGGGGTCTGTATAGAATTGATTTGTTCTGTAACAGATATGATGTGAAATGTTGACAGTAGGTTGTGTTATCTGAAACTATGTCTGATGTGTTCCTCTTCTCTCAGGTGGTAGCTGATGACAGTTATTTAAACGAGGTGCAAAACACAGGTAGGCTAACAGTCACCTCTCTCCTCTTCTTCCTATTCCCTCACCCATTTCTTTGTGTTCTGTAAAATGTCCCATTCCTTCTTCCCCCACTCATATTATCTCCATTCCTACTGTCACTCATGTTCTTATAACCTATTTTCCCCTCCTCCTATATCCTCTCTCTCTCTCTCTCTCTCTCTCTCTCTCTCTCTCTCTCTCTCTCTCTCTCTCTCTCTCTCGCTGTGTGGCTGGTGGTTGTGATCGGGGTGGGATTCCTCTCACTAGCAAAGACCAGCCGATGCATAATTTCTGGCCTCAATCCAAGTGCTCAAAATCCACAGAAGCACACACACGCACCCAAATCTCTACAGTGCTGCTGATTAATTGAGGCCCTTGGATGTTGCCACATCAAGGAAAAGAAACCCCGCCCCAACATCTGGCCAATCAGACAGCAGACTGGGGAGGGGAAGCTTCTGGGTGAAATGTGCCTGAGGTTTCGTCTGAGATTAATATGATAATCTGTAAGGCCCTCCTTGGCTTTGTTAGCGTACAGTACGTCAGTGCGCTTTATTATTGTGTAGCTGATGTTGTAGGTATGAGTGTGTCTTGTGTGTGTATGCACTGCAGGCATGTGTGTGAGCACAGACACATACCCACCCCCACATGGCTCAGCTCTGTACGTGTGAACCGTGTCAAATACTCATTGTGGCGGGGAAATGGATTATGGGAGCTGAGAGTATGAGTGTTCCCGTGGTGATGGTTCCCATAGCGATGGAGGAGAGTCTGGTTGTCGTAGCAACACAGAGTGTTGGTTGCCCTAGCAATCAGAGTGTGTGACGTGGATGTTTTGAGTTAATTTGGGTTTAGGTCAAATCTTTTGAGATCTGGCAGGGTCCAACAAACAAGAAGGCATCTAAAAAACATATGATTTCCTTCAAAACAGCACATATTTATTTCACACATGGTCTCATCACACTTGATAGAAAAAAAGGAAAAATGATCCAATAACCAAAAATATCAAGTTTAAAACACATCATAAACATCTGATGTAAAAGATAAGGTGAAAGTAAATTACAACTCTACTGTACTTTCAGTATGTAACAAACACTTAGACACACCTCACACCACTACAATTTAACACACCATTACATGCAACAACATCAAAGATATTACTCCCATCAACACATTTTACAATTCCATTCATGTATGTATGTTTTCTTTCAGGTGCCTAATTGAATAACACCGTTTGCTAAATTTCCAAATCATCATTAGGTTATACTGTCACATCTCAGACTGACAGCATTATGAATACATATGGCACTATAAGCTCTGTGACCTTATTGGATCACTATTTATTCTGTGTCATTGACAGTAGAGATGACCAATGGGGCAGTGTTTTTACCACCTGCATTACCACCCGAGTTGAAGTATGTATAGAGCTTCTCGGTGAAGTTGCAGCTAGTGAAAGAGTGGATGTGAGATCTGGCCTTTACATCATAAAAGGAGACTAGACCCTCCTCATAATCCACAAACACTCCCACTTTTGGGGGTGTCGGGGGATTACCGGAGAAGAAGGGCGGGTAGAAGAGGTTATCGTACATGTTTGCACAATACCAATGCTGGTGATTCCCACTCTTCAGACCCAGAGTCCAGAATCCATTCTCAGGGGTCAGTGGAAGCCATCCCTTCCTGTTGGTGGACTTTCTAGCCACCCCTAACCTCCACCAAGTCTTCCCCTCTACCTGCACCTCATAGTAGAATCTCCCAGAGGAGAATTCATTCTTTCCCAGGATAGAGGGATTATAATCAAACCTCTCTGGGTTGTTAGGGAGTTTCTTTAGGATGTCTCCCAGTGTCACTTGTTTTCTGTCCTCAGACACGTTGAGGTATGGAAATGCTGTATCAGGGTCCAGAGTCACATCCACTGCGTACTGCTGCATCCTCTTCAGCTTGATGTCGGGCAACTTCTCTATCTCATTATGAAGTGTCTCCTCTAGTTGAGACACAACTCTCCTCACATTCTTCACATGTAGGTAGTAGTGAACACTGATCTCAGACCAGTCCTTGGTGTTGGTGGGGGGGGGCTCAGGGATAGGGAGCTTTGGAGGAGGTGGAGGTGGTCCTCAGTGTGTGAGAGCTGCTTCAGCTCAGTGCGTCTCCTCTTTAGCTCAGTGATTTCTTGCTCCAGCTCGTTAATCAGCCCATTAGCCCGCCTGTCTTCTGCTGTCTGCTTCTCCTCAATCTCCACAATGAGCTCAGCCTGGCTTCTTTCAATGGAACGCACCAGAGCATTGAAGACCTCCACACTGTCTGCTCTCTCTCTCTCTGCAACTCTCTTGCTGAGCACTACTGAGTCTTTGATCTCCCTAACCTTCTGCAAGTGGTCATGGATCATCTGCCGGATTTGTGCTATGGAGTTCCGCAGTTGAGCCTTCTTCTTTCCAAACTCTTCCTCTAGAGGGACGGTGTCTTGTGGTCTGTCTCAGTGCAGAACTGACACACACGTTTGGTCAGTCCTACAGAACAGCTCCAGGAGTCTGTCGTGCTTCTTACACATCATGTCTTGCAGGTTTTCCATAGGGTCTATCAGCTTGTGTCTTTTCAGGCCTGCAACTCTCTGATGAGGCTGCAAGTGAGTCTCACAGTAAGAGGTCAGACACTCCAGGCAGGACTTCAGGGCTTTGAGCTTTCTCCCAGTGCAGACGTCACAGGCCACTTCTCCAGGCTCGGCAGGAGACAAATCTCTGTCTCTGTCACTCATTATTTTGAAATGATCTGCAACATCTCTTAGTATTGTGTTGGTCTTTAACTCTGGTCTTTTGTAGAAAGTATGATTACAAAGTGGACACTGGCACCGGTTAGTGCTGTTCCAATATCCACTGATACAGGCCTTGCAGAAGTTGTGTCCACATGGAATGGAGACTGACTCAGTGAACACATCCAGACAGACAGTGGAACTGATCTTCAGACAGGAGACTGCTGGAGGAAGCCATTTCTGCAACACAAAGAGCAAGAGCAACCATATAATTATGTACTGGAAGGAGTACAATCGCAATTCAGTTTCCTTTTATCCAGACAAGGAATATTTTAAAAGATTATGGATTCAGAAAGAATATACTTTACACTAGCCAACAGTATATAATATAATACCGATAAATGAATCAGTCAGATTTACACATTTCCATCAGATATTCCGGTTTAAAGAAATGACCCAGTAGTGATTTATAAACTGTATACTGTAGTGGATGTTTGTCAGAACTGTTCTGTTCTCCTGTTTGTAGACTGTGTTTTGTGGTTGTGAACAAAATGGTTGTCATACTCTGTTGCTGATCGATATGTAATGTTACTGTTGTGACATATCTGTTTCTTTTCCTGAGACGTGTACAAAAAAGTGACTTCTGTGGTCAATGAAATATAATTATAGAAAATGTAATAAATGGATATAATCAACCATCTTGATAAAATTCCTTTAATATTGTCGACAGAGATCATGGCTTTTAGCCAAGGGCGTAGCAAGTGAATACAGCTGAGAAAAACAGGAAGCACAAAGACTCTGGTAGAAATTAGCCATACCTGTTCAGGTAAACCCTCCCTCCAACTCGATCAGTACTTACTTGAGTTTGCTTCTGCCTTCTATTTCTCTATGAAAGGTGGACTCTGTGCAGGCTGCAGCTGTGTTTCTATCTTGGCGAAGAGCAGGAACGTGTTTGTTACCGGGTGCAGTTTCCTGTTCTCTATTTAACTCTGACTTCAGCCAAGTGTCATCTCTCAACTCCTCCCTGCTCCGCTCTCTGCATATCAAATCAAATAAATGTTTATTTGACACATGCGCCGAATACAACAGGTTCTAACCAACAGTGCAAAAAAATAAAGTATTAGGTGAACAATAGGTAAATAAAGAAATAAAAACAACAGTATATATACAGGCTATACAGGCTATATACAGTAGCGAAGCTGTAAAAGTAGTGCGGCTATAAAAGTTGCGAGTCTACATACAGACACCGGTTAGTCAGGCTGATTGAGGTAGTATATGTACATGTAGTTATGGTTAAAGTGACTATGCATATATGATGAACAGAGAGTAGCAGTAGTGTAAAAAAGGGGTTGGCGGGTGGTGGGACACAATGCAGATAGATAGCCCAGTTAGCCAATGTGCGGGAGCACTGGTTGGTCGGTCCAATTGAGGTAGCATGTACATGAATGTATAGTTAAAGTGACTATGCATATATGATAAACAGAAGGTAGCAGCAGCAGTGAGGAAGGGGGCACAATGCAAAAAGTCCGGGTAGCCATTTGATTACCTGTTCAGGAGTCTTATGGCTTGGGGGTAAAAACTGTTGAGAAGCCTTTTTGTCCTAGACTTGGCACTCCGGTACCGCTTGCCATGCGTGGCTGGGGTCTTTGACAATTTTTAGGGCCTTCCTCTGACACCGCCTGGTGTAGAGGTCCTGGATGGCAGGCAGCTTAGCCCCAGTGATGTACTGGGCCGTACGCACTACCCTCTGTAGTGCCTTGCGGTCAGAGGCGGAGCAATTGCCGTACCAGGCAGTGATGCAACCAGTCAGGATACTCTCGATGTTGCAGCTGTAGAACCTTTTGAGGATCTCAGGTCCCATGCCAAATCTTTTTTGTCTCCTGAGGTGGAATAGGCTTTGTCGTGCCCTCTTCACGACTATCTTGGTGTGCTTGGACCATTCTAGCTTGTTGTTGATGTGGACACCAAGAAACTTGAAGCTCTCAACCTGCTCCACTACAGCCCCGTCGATGAGAATGGGGGCGTGCTCGGTCCTCCTTTTCCTGTAGTCCACAATCATCTCCTTAGTTTTGGTTACGTTGAGGGAGAGGTTGTTGTCCTGGCACCACACGGCCAGGTCTCTGACCTCCTCCCTGTAGGCTGTCTCGTCGTTGTCGGTGATCAGGCCTACCACTGTTGTGTCATCTGCAAACTTAATGATGGTGTTGGAGTCGTGCCTGGTCATGCAGTCGTGGGTGAACAGGGAGTACAAGAGGGGACTGAGCACGCACCCCTGGGGAGCTCCAGTGTTGAGGATCAGCGTGGCAGATGTGTTGCTACCTACCCTCACCACCTGGGGGCGGCCCGTCAGGAAGTCCAGGATCCATTTGCAGAGGGATGTGTTTAGTCCCAGGATCCTTAGCTTAGTGAAGAGTTTTGAGGGTACTATGGTGTTGAACACTGAGCTGTAGTCAATGAATAGCATTCTCACATAAGTGTTCCTTTTGTCCAGGTGGGAAAGGGCAGTGTGGAGTGCAATAGAGATTGCATCATCTGTTGATCTGTTTGGGCGGTATGCAAACACATCCTGCTCTTACGTCAGATATAGTAGGGAAGGCGTGTCATTAGCTTTAATTGTCCATAGTTATTTGTTTGAAAGTATACTGGAAAACAAAAACAGGTTCAGAAAATGCTCATTAACTCATGGAGTAGAGAGGAATGTAATGAGATGAGCAGAAGGAAGAGACGGTGTGTACAGTTGGAGGAAGTATAGCACAGTAGTTTGTTTTATACAGGCCTCTACTATCGGCTGTGATATTCCCCAGAGATGATAGGTCAGTTTTGGCATTTAGTGGATTTATTTAGTCTTTTAAGGTTGTCTGGCAGTAAGCCCCAAAAAAACAACAACAACAACGATTCAGTACACCCAATATTCCAACACAGTACACCCCCATTATCTTACACAGCACATACATAACCAACACTATAATACATTCAATTATTTACTCATCATTGCATGATAAAATTATATCTACAAACTAATTGCACATAATGTGTGCTAAATTACGACATTTTATTCAGTCTGTGTGATTGACACGACAGATGACCAATGGGGCTGAGTTTGGACCCTCAGAATTATTACAAGGGTTGAAATACAGATAGAGTTTCTCAGTGAAGGTGCAGCCGGTGAAAGAGTAGATATGAGACCTGGCCTCTACATTGTAGAAGGAGATCTGACCCTCCTCATAATCCACAAACACCCCCACCTTCTGGAGCTTCTCTCTCGGGGAAATGGGGACAGGAGTATAGTTGCAGGCCTGATACTTATTTTTACCTCTCATATACACAGTCCACAGTCCACCCTCAGGGCTCTCAGTCGGAGATCCTTTTCTCATGATGGACTCTTTGGCCACTCCAAAAATCCACTCAATCTTCCCCTTTACCTGCACCTCATAGTAGAATCCCCCTGAGGAGAAGCCCTCCTTTCCCAGGACAGATTATAAACAATCAAACCTCTTTGGGTTGTCAGTGAGAAACTGTGGTCCTTGTTCATATCTCACTTGTTTCCCGTCCTCAGACAGGATGAGACAGTGATGTGCTGTATCAGGGTCTAGAGTCACATCCACTGCACACCTCTGCGTCCTCATCAGCTCAGCATCACACAACTTCTCCATTTCTTTTATAACTGTCTCCTCCAGCTGAGACAAAGTTCTCCTCATGATCCCTACACACAGCTCACTGTGGACACTGATCTCAGACCAGTCCTTGGTGTTGGTGGGGGGGCTCAGGGATAGGGAGCGTTGGAGGAAGTGAAGGTGGTCCTCAGTGTGTGAGAGCTGCTTCAGCTCAGTGCGTCTGCTCTTTAGCTCAGTGATTTCCTGCTCTAGCTCTTTAATGAGCCTGTCAGCCCGCTTCTCTGCTGCTTTCTGCTTCTCCTCAACCAATTCAGTGAGCTCAGCCTGGCTTCTCTCAATGGAGCGCACCAGTTGAGTGAAGACCTGCACGCTGCCTGTTATCTCTCTCTCTCTGTGTCTCTCTTCCTAAACTCTACTGAGTGTTTGATCTTCTGAACCTTCTGCAGTCGCTCCTGGATCATCTGCTGCACTTGTGCATCCGTCTTCCCAAGCTGAGCCTTCCTCTCTCCAAACTCTTCCTCTAGAGGGACGATGTGGTGAGTCTTGTGGTCTGTCTCAGTGCAGAACTGACACACGCATGTCTGGTCAGTCCAACAGAACAGCTCCAGGAGTCTGTCGTGCTTCTTACACAACCTGTCTTCCAGGTTCTCCATAGGGTCGATCAGCTTGTGTCTCTTCATGCCTGCAACTCTCTGATGAGGCTGCAGGTGAATTTCACAGAAAGAGGTCAGACACTCGAGGCAGGACTTCAGGGCCTTGAGCTTCGTCCCAGTGCAGAAGCTTTCTTTTGTCAAACAAACACCTGATTGGTTTGGTATTTCCCAAACTCAGTCCTTGGGACCTCAAGGGGTGCATGTTTAGTTTTTTGCGCTAACACTACACAGCTGATTCAAATGATCAAAGCTTGATGATTCGTTGATTATTCAAATCAGCTGTGTAGTTCTAGGGCAAAAACCAAAATGTGCTCTTGGGGTACCGAGGACCGAGTTTAGGAAACCGTGCGCTATGGTGTGTGGGACATCATCTAATATAATAATTTGACCGAAGCCTTGAGTAATGAACCTATTTATGACACAATTGTCTGGAAAGCGTCAATGCTTCAGGAAGCTTCATTTGCCCATCACTATTTCATACCGGAATGCCGAGGAATGGCTAAGTAGTTTACTTCAAAGCAGTGTGTCGATGCCTGAATCACCTTATCAGAACCACGTGATCAATGACATTCAAAGCTTCTTTTCGTTGAACAACTACCTGATTGGTTTGGTAGATGACAAAAAGGCTACACGGCGCAGGCGCTACAGTGTGTGGGACGTCATCTATAATAATTTGGCTGATCTAAATTCTTTTGACAAGCAAGTGCGACTAGTGTACACTGTGTTGATCAAAGCCTTGAGTAATGAACCTATTTTCAAACACAATTGGATGGAAAGCCTCAATGCTTCAAGAAGCTTTGTTTCCCCATCACTAGTAAATACTTCAGTACTTAATTTGCATATACTCTGCCCATTCCCCTCCCCAATAATCCCAATTTGAGCCTACATAACCTTACGGTTATAGAAAATAACAGAAGTGTTTTACTCTCTTTTCAAATCCCAGTTCTATATACAGGTTATGGAAAATGTGCTCTTATAGTTTTTTTCCAGTAGGTTTTTTCAAGGAGAAATCCCCAAACTTCTATGTCAAAGATAATAAATTATTTTAGTAATTACTCCAGCAATGTCCCCAAAAACACTACAGTAAATATTACAGTATACTACAGTCTACAAAAACACTACAGTAAATATTACAGTATACTACAGTTTGCAAAAACACTCCAGTATACCATACTACGGGGTGCAAAAAAAATACAGTAATTACTATAGTATATACTTCTCTTTTTTACTACAGTATTTATACTATAGTAAACTGTAGAGAAAACACTACAGTGAATACTATAGTATTCCGACCATAGTTTACACGACAATATTTTTTCATGTGGGTCCCTCTCATTTTTTCTCTCTTCCTCTTCCAGATTGGAATGAGGTATGAGGGGTAAGGGCTACAGCCTCTGGAAAGAGAATGTGTGTGTGTGTGTGTGTGTGTGTGTGTGTGTGTGTGTGTGTGTGTGTGTGTGTGTGTGTGTGTGTGTGTGTGTGTGTGTGTGTGTGTGTGTGTGTGTGTGTGTGCGTGTGCGCGCGTGCATAGCATGATTAGATGATGTTCAAGGACAGCCAAGCTGTGTGTGAGAGATAACACAGGTCCTGGCTATTGCAGCTCCTCTCTCTGTCCTGGCTATTAATCACAGGATGTGTGTGTGTGCGCGTGTTTGGGTGCGTGCATGTATGTGTGTGTGTATTTGTGTCTGGCAGAGTGTGTGTTGTTGTTGTGTGTTGTATGGCCTCTGTAGTCAGACTTAGCTCAGTTACTATAGAGTCTGATCCTGCTACTCAATGGAACGTCTGATACATTCTCTCTCTCTCTCTCTCTCTCTCTCTCTCTCTCTCTCTCTCTCTCTCTCTCTCTCTCTCTCTCAATCTCTCCTAATACTGCTCTAATTACTGCCTGGGAGATTATTGTTGTGGTGTGTGTGGGGGGGGCAGCATAATTTTTGTGTCAGCAGCAGTTTTATTTAGCCTTTGTTGTTTATGCCTCCTCCACTAATTCCCCCTCTACAGTACATAGTGTACACTCCTTAGGGACCCTCAGATTACAGAGTGTACCCTCCTTAAGGACCCTCTGCTGTGTGTCCTCTTTCATTTTGAGTAAGAATGGGAGTGGGAGGTTAAGGGATTTTAACATGGATCAACTGAGTAACTTTATTACAGAGGTCCCCTGCTGTGTCATCGGAGAGTGCATATTAATACGCCTTGTAACTGTCAGTACATGAATATCAAAGAAGCAAGGCGATTTTCCATTTTGAATAAGGACTCTCCATCTCCCTCTCTCTCTTCATCTCCCCCTCTCTCTCTCTCTCTCCAGGTCCACTGCCATGCTATGAAGGGTTTACAGCTCTACTGTAGCATTGTCCCTTCTCTCACCTTCCACAACTGTCTTTCTCTATCTCTTCTCCAGCTCCTTGCTCCTGTTCCAAGGGTTTCAAAGCTGGGTTACTAACATTATTCTCTCTCTCTCTCTCTCTCTCTCTCTCTCTCTCTCTCTCTCTCTCTCTCTCTCTCTCTCTCTCTTTTCAGCCCCTCTCTCCTGTTCGGAGGGTTTTACAGAGCTGGGTTACTATAATGGCTCTGTGTCTCAGACGGACTCTGGCGCTCTCTGCCTGCGGTGGACGGAGTTTCCAGACTACGTGCTGCAGTACCCTGGCCGAGGCCTTGGGGAGCACAGCTACTGCCGTAACCCTGACAGAGAGTCCAACCCCTGGTGCTTCTTCAGACAGACCTCTGGGGCCATTGGCTGGGCCTACTGTGACTGCCACCAGGGTTGGTCAACAGCACATATGTGAAATAGGCATATTGTGTATATACAGTACCAGTCAAATGCTTTTCTACATTGTAGAATAATAGTGAAGACATCAAAACTATGAAATAACACATGGAATCATGTAGTAACCAAAAAGGTGTTAAACAAATATATTTTATATTTGAGATTCTTCAAAGTATCCACCCTTTGCCTTGATGACAGCTTTGCATAGTTTTGATGTCTTCACTATTATTCTACAATGTAGAAAATAATAAAAATAAAGAAAAACCCTGGAATGAGCACGTGTCAAAACCTTTGACTGGTACTGTATATATATACAAAACATTAAGAACACCTTCCTAATATTTTTTATTTTATTTTATTTCACCTTTATTTAACCAGGTAGGCTAGTTGAGAACAAGTTCTCATTTACAACTGCGACCTGGCCAAGATAAAGCAAAGCAGTGCGACACAAACAACAACACAGAGTTACACATGGAATAAACAAGCGTACAGTCAATAACACAACAGAAGAAAAAAAAAAGAAAGTCTATAGACAGTGTGTGCAAATGGCGTGGGGAGGTAGGCAATAAATAGGCCATAGTAGCGAAGTAAATTACAATTTAGCTGATGATGATGTGCAAGTAGAGATACTGGTGTGCAAAAGAGCAGAAAAGTAAATCAAAACAGTATGGGGATGAGGTAGTTAGATTGGGTGGGATATTTACAGATGGACTATGGACAGCTGCAGCGATCGGTTAGCTGCTCAGATAACTGGTGTTTAAAGTTAGTGAGGGAGATATAAGTCTCCAGCTTCAGTGATTTTTGCAATTCGTTCCAGTCACTGGCAGCAGAGAACTAGAAGGAAAGGCGGCCAAAGAGGTGTTGGCTTTGGGGATGACCAGTGAGATATACCTGCTGGAGTGCGTGCTACGGGTGGGTGTTGTTATCGTGACCAGTGAGCTGAGATAAGGCAGAGCTTTAACTAGCATAGATTTATAGATGACCTGGAACCAGTGGGTCTGGCGACGGATATGTAGCGAGGGCCAGCCGACTAGAGCATATAGGTCGCAGTGGTGGGTGGTATAAGGGGCTTTGGTAACGAAACAGATGGCACTGTGATAGACTGCATCCAGTTTGCTGAGTAGAGTATTGGAAGCTATTTTGTAGATGACATCGCCCGAAGTCGAGGATCGGTAGGACAGTCAGTTTTACTAGGGTAAGTTTGGCGTGAGTGAAGGAGGCTTTGTTGCAAAATAGAAAGCCGATTCTAGATTTGATTTTGGATTGGAGATGTTTAATATGAGTCTGGAAGGAGAGTTTACTGTCTAGCCAGACACCTAGATATTTTTAGTTGTCCACATAATCTAGGTCAGAACCGTCCATGGTAGTCATGCTAGTCGGGCGGGCGGGTGCGGGCAAAGACTGGTTGAAAAGCATGCATTTGGTTTTACTAGTGTTTAGGAGCAGTTAGAGGCCACGGAAGGAGTGCTGTATGGCATTGAAGCTCGTTTGGAGGTTAGTTAGCACAGTGTCCAAAGAAGGGCCAGAAGTATACAGAATGGTGTCGTCCGCGTAGAGGTGGATCAGGGAATAACCAACAGCAAGAGCGACATCATTGAGTTACAGTCAGAACAGCCTCAATTCGTCAGGGCATGGACTCTACAAGGTCGCAAAAGCGTTCCACAGGGATGCTGGCCAATATTGACTCCAATGCTTCCCACAGTTGGCTGGAAGTCCTCTGGGTGGTGGGCCATTCTTAATACACACAGGAAACTGTTGAGCATGAAAAACCCAGCAGCATTGCAGTTCTTGACACACAAAAATCAGTGCACCTGGCACCTACTACGATACCATGTTCAAAGGGATTTAAACCTTTGTCTTGCCCATTCACCCTCTGAATGGCACACATACACAATCCATGTCTCAATTGTCTAACCTAAATTGTTTAACCTGTCTTATCCACTTAATCTATAAGTGGATTTAATGTGACATCAATAAGGGATGATAGCTTTCACCTGGATTCACCTGGGCAGTCTATGTCATGGAAAGAGCAGGTGTTTTTAATGTTTTGTACACTCAGTGTATATATACAGTGCATTCGGAAGTATTCAGACCCCTTCACTTGTTCCACATTTTGTTACGTTACAGCCTTATTCTAAAATGTATTCAATTAAAATTTTCCTCATCAATTTACACACAATACCACATAATGACAAAACAAAAACAGGATTATGTCAAGGCACAGCTCTGGGGTAGGGTACCAAAACATTTCTGCAGCAATGAAGGTCTCCAGGAACACAGTGGCCTCCATCATTCTTAAATGGAAGAAGTTTGGAACCACCAAGACTCTTCTTAGAGCTGGCCACCCGGCCAAACTGAGCAATCGGGGGGAGAAGGGCCTTGGTCAGGGAGATGTTTACATATCTGGCATTACTAATCTCAAATGAATATACTGTATTCTATACTATTCTACTGTATCTTAGTCCGCTCTGACATCGCTCGTCCATAAGTATATAGTCTTAATTCATTCCTACTTAGATTTGTGTGTATTGGGTATATGTTGTGTTATTTGTTAGATATTACTTGTTAGATATTACTGCACTGTCAGAACTAGAAGCACCAGCATTTCGCTACACCCACAATAACATCTGCTAATCACGTGTATGTGACCAAAGAAATTTTATTTAATTTGATTTGAACCCGATGGTCAACTCTGACAGAGCTCCAGAGTTCCTCTGTGGAGATGGGAGAACCTTCCAGATTTGAGGTAGTTAGATTGGGTGGGATATTTACAGATGGACTATGGACAGCTGCAGCGATCGGTTAGCTGCTCAGATAACTGGTGTTTAAAGTTAGTGAGGGAGATATAAGTCTCCAGCTTCAGTGATTTTTGCAATTCGTTCCAGTCACTGGCAGCAGAGAACTAGAAGGAAAGGCGGCCAAAGAGGTGTTGGCTTTGGGGATGACCAGTGAGATATACCTGCTGGAGTGCGTGCTACGGGTGGGTGTTGTTATCGTGACCAGTGAGCTGAGATAAGGCAGAGCTTTAACTAGCATAGATTTATAGATGACCTGGAACCAGTGGGTCTGGCGACGGATATGTAGCGAGGGCCAGCCGACTAGAGCATATAGGTCGCAGTGGTGGGTGGTATAAGGGGCTTTGGTAACGAAACAGATGGCACTGTGATAGACTGCATCCAGTTTGCTGAGTAGAGTATTGGAAGCTATTTTGTAGATGACATCGCCCGAAGTCGAGGATCGGTAGGACAGTCAGTTTTACTAGGGTAAGTTTGGCGGCGTGAGTGAAGGAGGCTTTGTTGCAAAATAGAAAGCCGATTCTAGATTTGATTTTGGATTGGAGATGTTTAATATGAGTCTGGAAGGAGAGTTTACTGTCTAGCCAGACACCTAGATATTTTTAGTTGTCCACATAATCTAGGTCAGAACCGTCCATGGTAGTCATGCTAGTCGGGCGGGCGGAGTGCGAGCAAAGACTGGTTGAAAAGCATGCATTTGGTTTTACTAGTGTTTAGGAGCAGTTAGAGGCCACGGAAGGAGTGCTGTATGGCATTGAAGCTCGTTTGGAGGTTAGTTAGCACAGTGTCCAAAGAAGGGCCAGAAGTATACAGAATGGTGTCGTCCGCGTAGAGGTGGATCAGGGAATAACCAACAGCAAGAGCGACATCATTGAGTTACAGTCAGAACAGCCTCAATTCGTCAGGGCATGGACTCTACAAGGTCGCAAAGCGTTCCACAGGGATGCTGGCCAATATTGACTCAATGCTTCCCACAGTTGGCTGGAAGTCCTCTGGGTGGTGGGCCATTCTTAATACACACAGGAAACTGTTGAGCATGAAAAACCCAGCAGCATTGCAGTTCTTGACACACAAAAATCAGTGCACCTGGCACCTACTACGATACCATGTTCAAAGGGATTTAAACCTTTGTCTTGCCCATTCACCCTCTGAATGGCACACATACACAATCCATGTCTCAATTGTCTAACCTAAATTGTTTAACCTGTCTTATCCACTTAATCTATAAGTGGATTTAATGTGACATCAATAAGGGATGATAGCTTTCACCTGGATTCACCTGGGCAGTCTATGTCATGGAAAGAGCAGGTGTTTTTAATGTTTTGTACACTCAGTGTATATATACAGTGCATTCGGAAGTATTCAGACCCCTTCACTTGTTCCACATTTTGTTACGTTACAGCCTTATTCTAAAATGTATTCAATTAAAATTTTCCTCATCAATTTACACACAATACCACATAATGACAAAACAAAAACAGGATTATGTCAAGGCACAGCTCTGGGGTAGGGTACCAAAACATTTCTGCAGCAATGAAGGTCTCCAGGAACACAGTGGCCTCCATCATTCTTAAATGGAAGAAGTTTGGAACCACCAAGACTCTTCTTAGAGCTGGCCACCCGGCCAAACTGAGCAATCGGGGGAGAAGGGCCTTGGTCAGGGAGATGTTTACATATCTGGCATTACTAATCTCAAATGAATATACTGTATTCTATACTATTCTACTGTATCTTAGTCCGCTCTGACATCGCTCGTCCATAAGTATATAGTCTTAATTCATTCCTACTTAGATTTGTGTGTATTGGGTATATGTTGTGTTATTTGTTAGATATTACTTGTTAGATATTACTGCACTGTCAGAACTAGAAGCACCAGCATTTCGCTACACCCACAATAACATCTGCTAATCACGTGTATGTGACCAAAGAAATTTTATTTAATTTGATTTGAACCCGATGGTCAACTCTGACAGAGCTCCAGAGTTCCTCTGTGGAGATGGGAGAACCTTCCAGATTTGAGGTAGTTAGATTGGGTGGGATATTTACAGATGGACTATGGACAGCTGCAGCGATCGGTTAGCTGCTCAGATAACTGGTGTTTAAAGTTAGTGAGGGAGATATAAGTCTCCAGCTTCAGTGATTTTTGCAATTCGTTCCAGTCACTGGCAGCAGAGAACTAGAAGGAAAGGCGGCCAAAGAGGTGTTGGCTTTGGGGATGACCAGTGAGATATACCTGCTGGAGTGCGTATACGGGTGGGTGTTGTTATCGTGACCAGTGAGCTGAGATAAGGCAGAGCTTTAACTAGCATAGATTTATAGATGACCTGGAACCAGTGGGTCTGGCGACGGATATGTAGCGAGGGCCAGCCGACTAGAGCATATAGGTCGCAGTGGTGGGTGGTATAAGGGGCTTTGGTAACGAAACAGATGGCACTGTGATAGACTGCATCCAGTTTGCTGAGTAGAGTATTGGAAGCTATTTTGTAGATGACATCGCCCGAAGTCGAGGATCGGTAGGACAGTCAGTTTTACTAGGGTAAGTTTGGCGGCGTGAGTGAAGGAGGCTTTGTTGCAAAATAGAAAGCCGATTCTAGATTTGATTTTGGATTGGAGATGTTTAATATGAGTCTGGAAGGAGAGTTTACTGTCTAGCCAGACACCTAGATATTTTTAGTTGTCCACATAATCTAGGTCAGAACCGTCCATGGTAGTCATGCTAGTCGGGCGGGCGGGTGCGGGCAAAGACTGGTTGAAAAGCATGCATTTGGTTTTACTAGTGTTTAGGAGCAGTTAGAGGCCACGGAAGGAGTGCTGTATGGCATTGAAGCTCGTTTGGAGGTTAGTTAGCACAGTGTCCAAAGAAGGGCCAGAAGTATACAGAATGGTGTCGTCCGCGTAGAGGTGGATCAGGGAATAACCAACAGCAAGAGCGACATCATTGAGTTACAGTCAGAACAGCCTCAATTCGTCAGGGCATGGACTCTACAAGGTCGCAAAAGCGTTCCACAGGGATGCTGGCCAATATTGACTCCAATGCTTCCCACAGTTGGCTGGAAGTCCTCTGGGTGGTGGGCCATTCTTAATACACACAGGAAACTGTTGAGCATGAAAAACCCAGCAGCATTGCAGTTCTTGACACACAAAAATCAGTGCACCTGGCACCTACTACGATACCATGTTCAAAGGGATTTAAACCTTTGTCTTGCCCATTCACCCTCTGAATGGCACACATACACAATCCATGTCTCAATTGTCTAACCTAAATTGTTTAACCTGTCTTATCCACTTAATCTATAAGTGGATTTAATGTGACATCAATAAGGGATGATAGCTTTCACCTGGATTCACCTGGGCAGTCTATGTCATGGAAAGAGCAGGTGTTTTTAATGTTTTGTACACTCAGTGTATATATACAGTGCATTCGGAAGTATTCAGACCCCTTCACTTGTTCCACATTTTGTTACGTTACAGCCTTATTCTAAAATGTATTCAATTAAAATTTTCCTCATCAATTTACACACAATACCACATAATGACAAAACAAAAACAGGATTATGTCAAGGCACAGCTCTGGGGTAGGGTACCAAAACATTTCTGCAGCAATGAAGGTCTCCAGGAACACAGTGGCCTCCATCATTCTTAAATGGAAGAAGTTTGGAACCACCAAGACTCTTCTTAGAGCTGGCCACCCGGCCAAACTGAGCAATCGGGGGAGAAGGGCCTTGGTCAGGAGATGTTTACATATCTGGCATTACTAATCTCAAATGAATATACTGTATTCTATACTATTCTACTGTATCTTAGTCCGCTCTGACATCGCTCGTCCATAAGTATATAGTCTTAATTCATTCCTACTTAGATTTGTGTGTATTGGGTATATGTTGTGTTATTTGTTAGATATTACTTGTTAGATATTACTGCACTGTCAGAACTAGAAGCACCAGCATTTCGCTACACCCACAATAACATCTGCTAATCACGTGTATGTGACCAAAGAAATTTTATTTAATTTGATTTGAACCCGATGGTCAACTCTGACAGAGCTCCAGAGTTCCTCTGTGGAGATGGGAGAACCTTCCAGAAGGACAACCATCTCTGCAGCACTCCACCAATCAGGCCTTTATGGTAGAGTGGCCAGATGGAAGCCACTTCTCAGTAAAAGGCACATAACAGCCCACTTGGAGTTTGCCAAAAGTCACCTAAAGGACTCTCACATCAGGAGAAACAAGATTCTCTGGTCTGATAAAACCAAGAAGGAACTCTTTGGCCTGAATGCCAAGCTGCACGTCTGGAGAAAATTAGGCACACTCTTATCACCTGGCCAATACCATCCTTACGGTGAAGCATGATGGTGGCAGCATCGTGTTTTTCAGTGGCAGGGACTGGGAGACTAGTCAGGATCGAGGGAAAGATGAACGGAGCAAAGTACAGAGAGATCCTTGATGAAATTCTGCTCCAGAAGGCTCAGGACCTCAGACTGGGGTGACGGTTCACCTTCCAACAGGACAACGACCCTAAGCAAATAGCCAAGACAATGCTGGAGTGGCTTCGGGACAAATCTCTGAATGTCCTTTAGTGGCCCAGCCAGAGTTTGAACCCGATCTCTGGAGAGACCTAAAAATAGTTGTGCAGCGACGCTCCCCATCCAACCTGACAGAGCTTGAGAGGATCTGCAGAGAAGAATAGGAGAAACTCCTTCAGGAAGACTAATTGCTGCCAAAGGTGCTTCAACAAAGTACTGAGTAAAGGGTCTGAATTATGTACATGTGATATTTCAGTAAATTAGTAAATGTTTATAAAAGATATTTTTGCCTCGTCATTATTGGGTATTGTGTGTAGATTGATGAGGGGGAAAAACTATTTAATCGAATAAGGCTGTAACATAACAAAATGTGAAAAAGGTGAAGGTGTTTTAATACTTTCCGAATGCACCATATATGACAAATAGCAAATAATTTGTACATAATATTTGGATTTGATGAGATACCTGTCATGTCTTTCTTCCAGATTGTTGATTGGCTGATGTACCTGTCCATCTCTCCCTCTCCTAGGTGCAGCTCGGCTGGTGAGCGGGACATCGTCAGGAAGTGGACGTGTGGAGGTGTACCTGAATGGCCAGTGGGGGGCAGTGTGTGACTCTCATTGGACAGACAGAGATGCCAGTGTGATCTGCAGACAGCTGGGACTGGGGTAAGAGGGATGTGTGTGGTAGGAGTGTGTATGTTTGAGTGCGCCTCCTCATCAAGATCGGCATTGTAGTATCGCAGCATTTCCATTTCATCTGTAAGATTGTCTGTGTGTCCTCAGTGAGATCGGCACAGCGTTGCAGCACTCCCGGTTCGGCTCGGGCTCCGGTCTCTTCCACTATGAGCGGCTGGGTTGCCGTGGTGATGAGAGCTCCATCAGCCAATGCCGGAGCAGGACATTTGTTACCGGGGATTGTAGCCATGGAAACGAGGCAGGAGTGGTGTGTGCTCCACCAGAAGGTCAGTAGAAAGCATCGGGAGCTAGAGAGAAGGAAAGAAAGTGCATGTTGTTATGTCTTGACCCTACTTAGCATCCATATTGGGTCATTGTTTCCTCCCCTAGGCAGTGGTCCTCCTCTACGATTGGTTGGAGGAGAGGAAGACTTTGAGGGGCGTGTTGAGGTGTTCCATGGCGGTAGGTGGGGCTCTGTCTGCGATGACCAATGGGACGACAGAGATGCAGAGGTGGTCTGTCGACAGCTGGGCTTCGGGTGAGTGTGTGTGTTTGCGCACACAAAAGAGAGAGAGAGAGGAGACAGAGGGAATCTGTAGTAGCATTTATACTCAGCTAGAGCAAGAGACATTATTGTGGTTCTGACACATTGATGTACCCATGTGTTTAGGGGTGTGGCGAAAGCTTGGTCATGGGCCCACTTTGGACAGGGCTCAGGTCCCATTCAATTGGACGCCGTAAGGTGTACAGGAAATGAACTCTTCTTGGACCAGTGTCTTCATGGAAACTGGGAACAACACAACTGTGACCATATGGAAGATGCTGGGGTGTCCTGCAGCCCCTACACAGGTACACAAACACACACACACATCCCGAAAATAGATATAACATATGCACACAAAGATATGCACACAAATGACTGTGTGTGTGTTCCAGACGGTGTGGTCCGGTTGGTAGGAGGAGACAGTCCATGGGAGGGTCGTGTGGAGGTGTTCCACTCTGGAGACTGGGGTACGGTGTGCGATGACCACTGGACTCAACAACACGCACAGGTGGTCTGTCGACAGCTCGGATACAGGTGTGTGGGTGTGTGTACTTTCCTTTGCAGACATGACCACACTTGGAAGAGACAATAGTGCCAGTGTTGAATTTCATTGTTGTTGACTCCTGTAACTAGGAAGTCTCCACTCTGTTCATGGTTTAAAGGTAGACTCAGTGATATGACATCATCATAAATGTCGGAGCTTTATGGTAATCAACAACTACCAAGTTGTACCTTTAAGTTGAAGTAATTTTGTGGTCCACCTCTAGGGGACATGCTGAGGTGATGGCTGACAGAACGTTTGGTGAGGGTTCTGGGCTTATCCTATTGGACGATGTTCGTTGTGAGGGGACGGAGTCGTCCCTGCTGGACTGTCGCCATGGCATATGGGGCCGTAGCGACTGCTCCCATGGAGAGGACGTGGGCGTCCGTTGCAGGGCCGGAGCTAAAGAAGAAGAGACCAATGAGGTCCCGGCTGTTGCACCTGCCACAGGTGAGCCTGACAGTATGGCCAAACTTCCATCCAGCCTTTTTTTCTGGGGCTCAGTTATTACTTTGAACAAGTATGCTATCAAAGAAATATGTGATTTGTATAATGTCTGTGTGTTGCAGGTCCCCTAGTGCGTCTTGTAGGGGGTGGTAGCCATAAGGAAGGTCGCGTGGAGGTGTATCTCCATGGAGACTGGGGAAGTATCTGTGACTCAGGCTGGAGCAACCTGAACGCCGCCGTGGTCTGCAGACAGCTGGGCCACAGGTGATTGTGTGTGTCTGTGTGCTTTAGTGTGCACAGACCTACTGTATGTGTGTTGAAGTAATAGTGTATATTCAGTCTATACAGCATTTTCAATGTTTCTTATGAATTATCTCTGTCTTTCATCTTCACACTCCCACCCTTTCTCCTCCCCCTCTCCCTCAGTGGTCGTGCGGTAGTGGTGGGTGGGTTCGGTCGGGGAAAGGGTCCCGTCCACCTGGACCAGGTGAGGTGTAGGGGGAAGGAGGACTTCCTGGGGGAGTGTCCGTCTCTGGGCCGGAGCCCTGAGGGCTGCAGACGGAGAGAGGATGCAGCGGTGAGCTGTGACCCCGCCCCCCAGGCAACAGAGGGCCAAGTCAGGCCAAGTGAGCGCACCTGTGGAGTGAGGAAGATTGTGGAGGAAGGGAACGACAGGAAGAGTGGAGTGGAAGGAGGAGGAGAGAATATACTCGGGTAAGAGAAGCTTTACCTACGGTTCAGAAACGCAGTACAGTACATCATACATGAGAACACATATACACATCTCCCCCTCTCCTCTAGGACGTCATGGCCGTGGCAGGTGTCAGTGTGGTTGGGTTCTGAGGGGAAAGATGGCCATCCTATTTGCAGCGGTACTCTGATCTCTCCCTGCTGGGCCCTCGCCTCCGCTCACTGCTTTACCAGGTGAGAGCACTTCTCCTTTGTCTTTTCTCCGCTCACTAGTTTTTGATGCTCACGTCTTCTTTCTCTGCCTACATTTCTCCCAATCCAATAATCTCTCCCCCTTTTCAAAACACTTACTCCCCCTATCTCTCCCTTCGTCTCTCTCTCTCGCTCCATCCCCCTCCCTCCATCCTCTAGGTTTGGTATTGACCCGTCCCAGTACGTTGTGCGTGTGGGGGGTTCTGACCGAGCTCTGACCCTGGAGGAAGTGGTAGTCCACAGGAAGTTCAGGTCAGATCAGGGCCCTGGGGGTCATGACCTGGCCCTGCTGAGGGTGCCCAGCCCCAAGGGTCACTGTTTGACTTTTGACCCCCACACCAATGCTGCCTGCCTCCCCACCCCGGACACTGCGGGTGGCAAGACCGCCTCCTCCTGCATCGCTGCAGTTACCGCAGGCTGGGACGGCCCAGGTACGCGTCACATTCCACTCCCTCAACTCTGATCTCTCAACTACAATCTCTGAGGACATTGATTTGTGGTTTAGCATTGTCAACTTTTTTCTCTCTCCTTCATTCCTACTGTACATCCACTCTCCCCATTCGCTCACAATCTCTTCCTCTTCCTCCAACCACTCCCCTTGTCCCTTCACAGATGCTGTGCTACAGTCCTGGGTACCCCTCCTGTCGTCATGGCAGTGTAAGAAGCGTTATGGGGATGGTTACTCCTCCCACGGCACGCTATGCGCTGGCAGCCCCCCCGACACACGCCGTCTCCACAAGAACAACGGTTGCCAAGGCAACTGGGGTGGCGGGCTGGTGTGCCAGGGAGACGGAGGGCGTTGGGTGTTGACCGGGATTGTCTCCGGGGGTTACGGTTGCAGCGACCCCTCAACCCCGGCACTCTACACTCGGGTCGGCCGGTTCCGGCGCTGGATCGAGGAGGTCACACACACACAACAGCGGGAGCAGAACACACACAGTCAGGAGCACGAGGAGCTCACACACACAGAGGAGCGGAGCATACTCGCATACGTTTATGAAGAGCTGCAACACACACACTCCCAAAAGCAGAGCACACACACTGATGATCAATTAATACACACACAGCACAACAATATCCATACACACGATCACAATGAGCATAAACACACTCACGATCTGCAAAGCAACACTCACAATGAGCTCAAACACACACACAATCAGCACGCACATACACACATGCACAATAAACACACGCAGACCCGCGAAGCTGTCAGCCACACACACGCCCTGGTCTGATCGAGGACACGCCATTGGCTCACCGGCCGTGCCATTTGACTTTCCCGAGGAAGAGGAGGAAGAATGGATGATAATGGAGGAAGAGGAGGAGGACATGTTAGAAAAGAAGGAGGGGGAGAAATAGGAAAAAGACAACAAGAGAAGAGGAGAGATCCTCCTCTCCCTCTGCCTCCTGACCCAGATGATGTAAACCTCTAATATTCATGTCAACTCTGTCTGATTATAACTGTGGTGTGTGTGTTACGCTAGCTGTGGGGTGTGTGTGTTACGCTAGCTGTGGGGTGTGTGTGTTACGCTAGCTGTGGGGTATGTGTGTTACGCTAGCTGTGGTGTGTGTGTGTGTTACGCTAGCTGTGGTGTGTGTGTGTGTGTCACGCTAGCTGTGGTGTGTGTGTCACGCTAGCTGTGGTGTGTGTGTGTGTGTGTGCTATCTGTGGTGTGTGTGTGTTACGCTAGCTGTGGGGTGTGTGTGTTACGCTAGCTGTGTGGTGTGTGTGTTACGCTAGCTGTGGGGTGTGTGTGTTACGCTAGCTGTGGGGTGTGTGTGTTACGCTAGCTGTGGTGTGTGTGTGTGTGTGTCACGCTAGCTGTGGTGTGTGTGTGTGTGTGTAGCGCTATCTGTGGTGTGTGTGTGTTTTATGCTAGCTGTGGGGTGTGTGTGTTACGCTAGCTGTGTGGTGTGTGTGTTACGCTAGCTGTGGGGTGTGTGTGTGTTACGCTAGCTGTGGTGTGTGTGTGTGTGTGTTACGCTAGCTGTGGGGTGTGTGTGTTACGCTAGCTGTAAGGTGTGTGTGTTACGCTAGCTGTGGTATGTGTGTGTTGCGCTAGCTGTGGGGTGTGTGTGTTACGCTAGCTGTGGTGTGTGTGTGTTACGGTAGCTGTGGTGTGTGTGTGTGTGTGTTACGCTAGCTGTGGTGTGTGTGTGTTACGCTAGCTGTGGGGTGTGTGTGTTCTGAGCTGTGGGGTGTGTGTGTTCTGCTGAGCTGTGGGGTGTGTGTGTAACGCTAGCTGTGGTGTGTTTGTTACGCTAGCTGTGGTGTGTGTGTGTGTTACGCTAGCTGTGGTGTGTGTGTGTGTTACGCTAGCTGTGGTGTGTGTGTGTGTTTACGCTAGCTGTGGTGGTGTGTGTGTGTTACGCTAGCTGTGGGGTGTGTGTGTTACGCTAGCTGTGGTGTGTGTGTGTGTATTCACGCTAGCTGTGGGGTGTGTGTGTTACGCGAGCTGTGGGGTGTGTGTGTTACGTGAGCTGTGGGGTGTGTGTGTAACGCGAGCTGTGGTGTGTGTGTGTGTGTGTTACGCTAGCTGTGGGGTTTGTGTGTGTGTTATGCTAGCTGTAGGGTTTGTGTGTGTGTGTTACACTAGCTGTGTGTGTGTGTGTGTGTGTGTGTGTGTGTCACGCTAGCTGTGGTGTCTGTGTGTTACGCTAGCTGTGGTGTGTTACGCTAGCTTTGGGGTGTGTGTGTTACGCTATTTGTGGGGTGTGTGTTTGTGTTATGCTAGCTGTGGGTGGGGTGTGTGTGTTATGCTAGCTGTGGGGTGTGTGTGTGTGTGATGCTAGCTGTGGGTGGGGTGTGTGTGTTACGCTAGCTGTGGGGTGTGTGTGTTACGCTAGCTGTGGGGTGTGTGTGTGTTATGCTAGCTGTGGGGTGTGTATGTTCGCTAGCTGTGGGGTGTGTTCGCTAGCTGTGGGGTGTGTGTTACGCTAGTTGTGGTGTGTGTTCGCTAGCTGTGGGTGGGTGTGTGTGTTACACTAGCTGTGGTGTGTGTGTTACGCTAGCTGTGGTGTGTGTGTTACGCTAGCTGTGGGGTGTGTGTGTTACGCTAGTTGTGGTGTGTGTTATGCTAGCTGTGGTGTGTGTGTGTTATGCCAGCTGTGGGGTGTGTGTGTTACGCTAGCTGTGGTGTGTGTGTGTTACGCTAGCTGTGGTGTGTGTGTGTTATGCTAGCTGTGGGGTGTGTGTGTTACGCTAGCTGTGGGGTGTGTGTGTTACGCTAGCTGTGGGGTGTGTGTGTTACGCTAGCTGTGGGGTGTGTGTGTTACGCTAGCTGTGGGGTGTGTGTGTTACGCTAGCTGTGGTGTGTGTGTGTGTGTGTTACGCTAGCTGTGGTGTGTGTGTGTGTGTTCACGCTAGCTGTGGGGTGTGTTTGCTAGCTGTGGTGTCTGTGTGTTCACGCTAGCTTTGGGGTGTGTGTGTTCGCTAGATGTGGAGTGTGTTTATTCACGCTAGCTGTGGTGTGTGTGTGTGTTACGCCAGCTGTGGGGTGTGTTTGTTACGCTAGCTGTGGTATGTGTGTGTTACGCTAGCTGTGGGGTGTGTGTGTTACGCTAGCTGTGGTGTGTGTGTGTTACGCTAGCTGTGGGATGTAGTGTGTTACGCGAGCTGTGGGGTGTGTGTGTTACGCGAGCTGTGGGTTGTGTGTGTTACGTGAGCTGTGGTGTGTGTGTGTAACGCTAGCTGTGGTGTGTTTGTTACGCTAGCTGTGGTGTGTGTGTGTGTTACGCTAGCTGTGGTGTGTGTGTGTGTTACGCTAGCTGTGGGGTTTGTGTGTGTGTTATGCTAGCTGTGGGGTTTGTGTGTGTGTTATGCTGCTAGCCGTGGGGTTTGTGTGTGTGTTATGCTAGCTGTGGTGTTTGTGTGTGTGTGTTACGCTAGCTGTGGTGTGTGTGTGTGTGTGTGTGTGTGTGTGTGTGTGTGTGTGTCACGCTAGCTGTGGTGTCTGTGTGTTACGCTAGCTGTGGTGTGTTCGCTAGCTGTGGTGTGTTCACTAGCTGTGGGGTGTGTGTGTGTGTTATGCTAGCTGTGGGTGGGGTGTGTGTGTTATGCTAGCTGTGGGGTGTGTGTGTGTGTGATGCTAGCTGTGGGTGGGGTGTGTGTGTTACGCTAGCTGTGGGGTGTGTGTGTTACGCTAGCTGTGGGGTGTGTATGTTACGCTAGCTGTGGGGTGTGTTACGCTAGCTGTGGGGTGTGTGTGTTACGCTAGTTGTGGTGTGTGTTACGCTAGCTGTGGGTGGGGTGTGTGTGTTACACTAGCTGTGGTGTGTGTTTACGCTAGCTGTGGTGTGTGTGTTACGCTAGCTGTGGGGTGTGTGTGTTACGCTAGCTGTGGTGTGTGTGTGTTACGCTAGCTGTGGGATGTGTGTGTTACGCTAGCTGTGGGGTGTGTGTGTTACGCTAGCTGTGGGGTGTGTGTGTTACGCTAGCTGTGGGGTGTGTGTGTTACGCTAGCTGTGGGGTGTGTGTGTTACGCTAGTTGTGGTGTGTGTTACGCTAGCTGTGGTGTGTGTGTGTGTGTGTTACGCTAGCTGTGGTGTGTGTGTGTGTGTGTTACGCTAGCTGTGGGGTGTGTTACGCTAGCTGTGGTGTCTGTGTGTTACGCTAGCTTTGGGGTGTGTGTGTTACGCTAGATGTGGAGTGTGTTTGTTACGCTAGCTGTGGTGTGTGTGTGTGTTATGCCAGCTGTGGGGTGTGTTTGTTATGCTAGCTGTGGGGTGTGTGTGTTATGCTAGCTGTGGTGTGTGTGTGTTATGCTAGCTGTGGGATGTAGTGTGTTACGCTAGCTGTGGGGTGTGTGTGTTACGCTAGTTGTGGTGTGTGTGTGTGTTACGCTAGCTGTGGGGTGTGTGTACGCTAGTTGTGGTGTCTGTTTGTTACGCTAGCTGTGGTGTGTGTTACGCTAGCTTTGGGGTGTGTGTGTTACGCTAGCTGTGTGGTGTGTGTATTCGCTAGCTGTGGGGTGTGTGTGTTCGCTAGCTGTGGTGTGTGTGTGTGTATTCGCTAGCTGTGGGTGTGTGTGTATTCTGCTAGCTGTAAGGTGTGTGTGTTCGCTAGCTGTGGTATGTGTGTGTTGCGCTAGCTGTGGGGTGTGTGTGTTCGCTAGCTGTGGTGTGTGTGTGTGTGTGTCACGCTAGCTGTGGTGTGTGTGTGTGTCACGCTAGCTGTGGTGTGTGTGTGTGTGTGTAACGCTATCTGTGGTGTGTGTGTGTTTATGCTAGCTGTGGGGGTGTGTGTATTCACGCTAGCTGTGTGGTGTGTGTGTTACGCTAGCTGTGGGGTGTGTGTGTGTTACGCTAGCTGTGGTGTGTGTGTGTGTGTGTTACGCTAGCTGTGGGGTGTGTGTGTTACGCTAGCTGTAAGGTGTGTGTGTTACGCTAGCTGTGGTATGTGTGTGTTGCGCTAGCTGTGGGGTGTGTGTGTTACGCTAGCTGTGGTGTGTGTGTTACTGTAGCTGTGGTGTGTGTGTGTATTCGCTAGCTGTGGTGTGTGTGTGTTCACGCTAGCTGTGGGGTGTGTGTGTTCTGAGCTGTGGGGTGTGTGTGTTCACGAGCTGTGGGGTGTGTGTGTGCGCTAGCTGTGGTGTGTTTATTCGCTAGCTGTGGTGTGTGTGTGTGTTCGCTAGCTGTGGTGTGTGTGTGTGTTTGCTAGCTGTGGTGTGTGTGTGTGTATTGCTAGCTGTGGTGTGTGTGTGTGTTACGCTAGCTGTGGTGTGTGTGTGTGTGTTACGCTAGCTGTGGTGTGTGTGTGTGTGTGTGTTCACGCTAGCTGTGGGGTGTGTGTATTCTGCCTTGAGCTGTGGGGTGTGTGTGTTACGTGAGCTGTGGGGTGTGTGTGTAACGCGAGCTGTGGTGTGTGTGTGTGTGTGTTACGCTAGCTGTGGGGTTTGTGTGTGTGTTATGCTAGCTGTAGGGTTTGTGTGTGTGTGTTACACTAGCTGTTGTGTGTGTGTGTGTGTGTGTGTGTGTCACGCTAGCTGTGGTGTCTGTGTGTTACGCTAGCTGTGGTGTGTTACGCTAGCTTTGGGGTGTGTGTGTTACGCTATTTGTGGGGTGTGTGTTTGTGTTATGCTAGCTGTGGGTGGGGTGTGTGTGTTATGCTAGCTGTGGGGTGTGTGTGTGTGTGATGCTAGCTGTGGGTGGGGTGTGTGTGTTACGCTAGCTGTGGGGTGTGTGTGTTACGCTAGCTGTGGGGTGTGTGTGTGTTATGCTAGCTGTGGGGTGTGTATGTTACGCTAGCTGTGGGGTGTGTTACGCTAGCTGTGGGGTGTGTGTGTTACGCTAGTTGTGGTGTGTGTTACGCTAGCTGTGGGTGGGGTGTGTGTGTTACACTAGCTGTGGTGTGTGTGTTACGCTAGCTGTGGTGTGTGTGTTACGCTAGCTGTGGGGTGTGTGTGTTACGCTAGTTGTGGTGTGTGTTACGCTAGCTGTGGTGTGTGTGTGTTATGCCAGCTGTGGGGTGTGTGTGTTACGCTAGCTGTGGTGTGTGTGTGTTACGCTAGCTGTGGGGTGTGTGTGTTACGCTAGCTGTGGGGTGTGTGTGTTACGCTAGCTGTGGGGTGTGTGTGTTACGCTAGCTGTGGGGTGTGTGTGTTACGCTAGCTGTGGGGTGTGTGTGTTACGCTAGCTGTGGTGTGTGTGTGTGTTACGCTAGCTGTGGTGTGTGTGTGTGTGTGTTACGCTAGCTGTGGGGTGTGTTACGCTAGCTGTGGGGTGTGTTACGCTAGCTGTGGTGTCTGTGTGTTACGCTAGCTTTGGGGTGTGTGTGTTACGCTAGATGTGGAGTGTGTTTGATACGCTAGCTGTGGTGTGTGTGTGTGTTATGCCAGCTGTGGGGTGTGTTTGTTACGCTAGCTGTGGTATGTGTGTGTTACGCTAGCTGTGGGGTGTGTGTGTTACGCTAGCTGTGGTGTGTGTGTGTTACGCTAGCTGTGGGATGTAGTGTGTTACGCTAGCTGTGGGGTGTGTGTGTTACGCGAGCTGTGGGTTGTGTGTGTTACGTGAGCTGTGGTGTGTATGTGTAACGCTAGCTGTGGTGTGTTTGTTACGCTAGCTGTGGTGTGTGTGTGTGTTACGCTAGCTGTGGTGTGTGTGTGTGTTACGCTAGCTGTGGGGTTTGTGTGTGTGTTATGCTAGCTGTGGGGTTTGTGTGTGTGTTATGCTAGCCGTGGGGTTTGTGTGTGTGTTATGCTAGCTGTGGTGTTTGTGTGTGTGTGTTACGCTAGCTGTGGTGTGTGTGTGTGTGTGTGTGTGTGTGTGTGTGTGTGTGTCACGCTAGCTGTGGTGTCTGTGTGTTACGCTAGCTGTGGTGTGTTACACTAGCTGTGGTGTGTTACGCTAGCTGTGGGGTGTGTGTGTGTGTTATGCTAGCTGTGGGTGGGGTGTGTGTGTTATGCTAGCTGTGGGGTGTGTGTGTGTGTGATGCTAGCTGTGGGTGGGGTGTGTGTGTTACGCTAGCTGTGGGGTGTGTGTGTTACGCTAGCTGTGGGGTGTGTATGTTACGCTAGCTGTGGGGTGTGTTACGCTAGCTGTGGGGTGTGTGTGTTACGCTAGTTGTGGTGTGTGTTACGCTAGCTGTGGGTGGGGTGTGTGTGTTACACTAGCTGTGGTGTGTGTTACGCTAGCTGTGGTGTGTGTGTTACGCTAGCTGTGGGGTGTGTGTGTTACGCTAGCTGTGGGGTGTGTGTGTTACGCTAGCTGTGGTGTGTGTGTGTTACGCTAGCTGTGGGATGTGTGTGTTACGCTAGCTGTGGGGTGTGTGTGTTACGCTAGCTGTGGGGTGTGTGTGTTACGCTAGCTGTGGGGTGTGTGTGTTACGCTAGCTGTGGGGTGTGTGTGTTACGCTAGTTGTGGTGTGTGTTACGCTAGCTGTGGTGTGTGTGTGTGTGTTACGCTAGCTGTGGTGTGTGTGTGTGTGTGTTACTCTAGCTGTGGGGTGTGTTACGCTAGCTGTGGTGTCTGTGTGTTACGCTAGCTTTGGGGTGTGTGTGTTACGCTAGATGTGGAGTGTGTTTGTTACGCTAGCTGTGGTGTGTGTGTGTGTTATGCCAGCTGTGGGGTGTGTTTGTTATGCTAGCTGTGGGGTGTGTGTGTTATGCTAGCTGTGGTGTGTGTGTGTTATGCTAGCTGTGGGATGTGTGTGTTACGCTAGCTGTGGGGTGTGTGTGTTACGCTAGTTGTGGTGTGTGTGTGTGTTACGCTAGCTGTGGGGTGTGTGTACGCTAGTTGTGGTGTCTGTTTGTTACGCTAGCTGTGGTGTGTGTTACGCTAGCTTTGGGGTGTGTGTGTTACGCTAGATGTGGAGTGTGTTTGTTACGCTAGCTGTGGTGTGTGTGTGTGTGTGTGTTATGCAAGCTGTGGGGTGTGTTTGTTACGCTAGCTGTGGTGTGTGTGTGTTACGCTAGCTGTGGGGTGTGTGTGTTACGCTAGCTGTGGGGTGTGTGTGTTACGCTAGCTGTGGGTTGTGTGTGTTACGCTAGCTGTGGGGTGTGTGTGTTACGCTAGCTGTGCAGTGTGTGTGTGTTACGCTAGCTGTGCGGTGTGTGTGTGTTACGCTAGCTGTGGGGTGTGTGTGTGTGTTACGCTAGCTGTGGGGTGTGTGTGTGTGTTACGCTAGCTGTGGTGTGTGTGTGTGTTACGCTAGCTGTGGTGTGTGTGTGTGTTACGCTAGCTGTGGTGTGTGTGTGTGTTACGCTAGCTGTGGGTGTGTGTGTGTTACGCTAGCTGTGGGGTGTGTGTGTTACGCTAGCTTTGGGGTGTGTGTGTTCGCTAGCTGTGGTGTGTGTGTGTTACGCTAGCTGTGGTGTGTGTGTGTTACGCTAGCTGTGGTGTGTGTGTGTTACGCTAGCTGTGGGGTGTGTGTGTTACACTAGCTGTGTGGTGTGTGTGTTACACTAGCTGTGGTGTGTGTTACGCTAGCTGTGGTGTGTGTGTGTGTTACGCTAGCTGTGGGGTGTGTGTGTGTTACGCTAGCTGTGGGGTGTGTGTGTGTTTACGCTAGCTGTGTGGTGTGTGTGTTACGCTAGCTGTGTGGTGTGTGTGTTACGCTAGCTGTGTGGTGTGTGTGTTACGCTAGCTGCGGGGTGTGTTTGTGTTACGCTAGCTGCGGGGTGTGTTTGTGTTACGCTAGCTGTGGGGTGTGTGTGTTACGCTAGCTGTGGGGTGTGTGTGTTACGCTAGCTGTGGGGTGTGTGTTACGCTAGCTGTGGTGTGTGTGTTCACGCTAGCTGTGGGGTGTGTGTGTTACGCTAGCTGTGGGGTGTGTGTGTTACGCTAGCTGTGGGGTGTGTGTGTTACGCTAGCTGTGGGGTGTGTGTGTGTTACGCTAGCTGTGGTGTGTGTGTGTGTGTTACGCTAGCTGTGGTGTGTGTGTTACACAAGCTGTGGTGTGTGTGTTACGCTAGCTGTGGTGTGTGTGTGTTATGCTAGCTGTGGGGTGTGTGTGGTACGCTAGCTGTGGGGTGTGTGTGTTACGCTAGCTATGGGGTGTGTGTGTGTTACGCTAGCTATGGGGTGTGTGTGTGTTACGCTAGCTGTGGGGTGTGTGTATGCGCGTATGAGTGCCATATATGTGTGTGTGGGAGGGGAGGTGGGATGCTGTATTGATCATGTGTAGCTAGACAACATGTTTTAGGTAGTCTTTTCTCTGACAGTGGGGTTTGCTTTTTTATGATTGGTCTTGTGATGCCCTATTTAAATGTGAAGTCCATCCAGACTGATCGGTTATTCCTTAACCAGTGGTAAAAAAAAATGCTGTTCTTCAAAAGCTGTTCTAATACCACGGTTGTATTTCTGAAGATGCTATTTACTCTACCTTGGAAATGGACTGGACTTTCTCTTCTTTCGAATGTGATCTGGACAGCTCTTCTCTCTCGTTAAATAAATAAACTGGACATTCTTGGGGGCTTAAAGCCGGACTCTTTGGGGGACAGCAGTTAGCCTTGAAGTGTGGGCCAGTAACCTGAGCTTAATGGTTCCAGTTCCCAGATAGCATCTGCCATTGTGCACTTGAGCAAGACACTTTACTGTTAGAACAGATTGCTCCAGGGATTCTGCACTGTGGCATACCCTGTGCCTCTCAACCGCATTGCAACATCACAAAAAAAGGACAATACAATTCTATGCTACTGTACTCTGTTCTATTCATAATGTACTATGTTCTTCTCTCTCCTGTCAAAGCCATAGAGCCAAGGGATAGATGGATCATATTCATTATTTTCTACTGATCTCCCTGAACTGTTCTAGTTGTTAACATTGTCTGTAAATAGTTCTGATTGTTTGTGTGTTGCATTAATTATTGTCTGATTTCGATGGCCAAACAGTTAGACTTCCTGTAGTTGAATGTTCCTGTCTCTGTTCTCTGAGCGAATGTGTGTGATCTAACCAATATTGTCGTATATTCAGAGCCATAGTTTATCATACGCTTGAGGGAGAAGTTGTCCCTAACCACAGATCTAGGATCAGATTAGCCAACTCCAAAGCTTAGCCATTAGGGAGGATACAAAAGATATGACCCAGAACCAGTGGTTAGGGACAATAGCTACCAACCCCACACAGTATATGACCATGATTGTTTTCTGTTTTTACTGGATGGACTTGCTGAATCGTGTGCTGTGCCCTGGTGTTGTGTAGTATCTTGTATTCTATAACTAATTGTTTCTCTCAAACAGGAAATGCACCTATGCCTCTTTTTTAATCCTCTACAGACGCCTACCTATCCAGTAACATAATGTGGTATATACTATATAATAATTTCATGAAACTCCTCCCTGATGTTTGAATAAAACACTCTCCAGAGAATCATATTAAGTCAATGTAAATATTTCCGTAGCTGGACATATTCCACCAAGCCCGCATTGCATACTGTACACAGTGTCTGTGCGCACATAGGCAGCAGTAGTTAGTAAACACAGACACTGCGTAAACAATGCTTTTTTGGGTTTGATTGAATCCCGGCCAGAGGATTTGTCTCTGTTTAACGCTGTGAAGAGTCTGACTCCGTAGAAATGTAAAACTGTCTTACAGCCATCTGTGTGTTGCTCTGACGGGTCTGTCTCTGTACTGAAACATATTAAAAGAGAACAGGTCCTGTGTTGGTCTCTATGTGGACTTTTCTTTAACAAAACAGCTGCTTGATGGGTAGATTCTGTGTTGAGCTGCATGTGGCTGTACTGGTCCTTACCTCATAGTAACACCTGGCAGGGAAACTGTTCCTTTAAGAGCAGGAATTGAGTGACACCAATTAGCTAAAAGTGTGAATGAGTGGGTTACAGTGGCGAAAAAGAAAGGAAACGAGAAGTAAAGTTGTGGTGGAAAATAGGAAACCCCTAGAATCGCTTTTAGTCGGAGTGATGATTTTGGACCCATGTAACCTGGGAGATCCTTTTGAAGTCTTGTTAAATGTCATTGAGGATCACAAGGAGTGGGCTTATTTTTATTTTATGTGTGTCTGTGGTACATTGGGCCTCAAGAAGATATGTGTATGGCTCTTCAAAGCAGAGCGCCTATAAAGGGGGTTCTTTCTGGGCCAGCCTATAAAGTGTGTGAAGATGTAACACCTAAAGAAGTAGGTGGAGTGGTTGGCGCATGCGGACTGACCCGTATGGTGTATGGAGTGAATACATTAATTTCATCCATGAATGAAGAGTCTCTCCCTTCTCATGTTGGGCTATACTGTATGAGTTGGGCTATATGAGATAGCCTGTAAGAACCTCCGTGCACAAACCCCTTCAGTTCCATATATGCAAAGGATTTGGACATGTGTCAAGTGTATGCAGACGGGAAGAGTATCGAATGCCAGTGGAGGTTAGATATTGCAATTGTGGTTGCGAACATGCACACAAATTCCCGGATTGCACTGTTAGGGTAAAGGAGACAGAGGTGGCACTAGTGAGGGCTGTCCAGCGTGTCGCCTATCTGGAGGCGGTGAGAAGAGTGGAAGGAGCGAGTAGAGCTGAAGACGCAATGGTAGTAGAGCCTACACCAGTGACAGTTTCTCAGCAACCGAGGGATCCTGCTATATTGCATGTTAAAAAGGTGGACTACATAACACTTATTGCAATGGTCATTTACCTGCACAGCAGAAATGACACCCTCCAGCAGTCTCCCGTCTGAAGATCAGTTCCAGTGCTCTATCTGTCTGGATGTGTTCACTGAGCCAGTCACCACGTGTCACCAGTCACCACATGTGGACACAACTTCTGCAAGGCCTGTTTTAGTGGATACTGACTTGTGCCAGTCTCCACTGTGTAAGTGGCCTTCGAACAAGAGACCATGGGCCCTGTTTCCCAAAAGCATCTTAAAACTAAGGTTGTTGTTAAAACCATCCTTTGGATCTAAGATGAACATAGACTTAAGATGCTTTTGGGAAACCGGGCCTTGATCTCAGTGTAAATACTTACCAAAGCTGAGATTGCTGCTCAGTTCAGGAAGTCAGTTTAAGTGTAATTGAAAGCTCCCAGTAGTCCGGACCAAAGCCTTGCCAAGCCTGGAGAAGTGTCCTGTGACGTCTGCACTGGAACAAGATGCAAGGCCCTTAAATGAAATGCACCTGCAGCTTCATAAGAGAGTTGCAAGCATGAAGAGACACAAGCTAATTGACCCTGTGGAGAACCTGGAAGACAGCATGTGTAAGAAGCATGACAGACTCCTGTAGCTGTTCTGTAGGACCGACTAGACGTGTGTGTTTCAGTTCTGCACCTGAGACAGACCACAAGACTCACCACACTGTCCTTCTAGAGGAAGTTTGGTGAGAGGAAAGCTGAACTAGGGAAGACGGAGGCACAAGTACAGCAGATGATCCAGGAGCAACTTCAGATGATTCAGGAGCGACTTCAGATGATTCAGGAGCGACTTCAGATGATTCAGGAGCGACTTCAGATGATTCAGGAGCGACTCCAGTAGAATCAGGAGGTCAAACATTCAATAGTGCTCAGTAAGAGAGATGCAGAGAGAAAGAGAGATGACAGACAGCATGCAGGTCTTCACTGATCTGATGCACTCTATTGAGAAATGCATTGCTAAATTCACTGAGAAGCAGCTCTCACACACAAAGTTCCCCATCCCTGTGTACCCCTCCAAACACCAAGGACTGGTCTGAGATCAGTATTCACAGTGAGCTGTGTGTGGTGAATGTGAGGAGAGTTTTGAGGAGCTCTGTGTGTGAGCTGGAGGAGAAGGTGATGAGAGCATTTTTTGAGCTTGGGGAGACTCTGGACCCTGATACAGCAAATACCTGGCTCATCCTATCTAAGGACAAGGGGAGATTCTACTATGAGGTGCAAGTGGAGGGGAGTACTTGGTGGAGGTTAGGGGTGGCCAGAGAGTCCATTGACAGGAAGATCTCAGATCTCAGATCTCCTATAATGTGGAAGCCAGGTCTCATATCTACTCTTTCATTGGCTACACCTTCACTGAGAAACTCTCCATTATTTGAAATTGAGTTAATTGATGAAAACTCATTGGTCATCTTCCCCATCAGTCACATGGCCTAATAAACTTGTTGAAAGGAGAACTGAAAATGTTCATCCTACATCATGTTCTGTTTGCCTAGCTATATACACAGAGTACAAAACATTAGGAACATGACAGACTGACCTGGTGAATCCAGGCGAAATATATGATCCCTTATTGATGTCACTTGTTAACTCCACTTTAATCAGTGTAGACGGAGAGGACAGGTTAAAGAATATTTTTTAAGCAATGAGACAATTGAGACATGGTGTGCCATTCAATGGGCCACACAAAATATTTAAGTGCCTTTGAACCGGGTATGGTAGTAGGTGCCAGGCACACCGGTTTGAGTGTGTCAAGAACTGCAACGCTGCTGGGTTTTTCACACAACAGTTTCCCATGTGCCTCAAGAATCATCCACCACCCAAAGGACATCCAGCCAACTTGACACATCTGTGGGAAGCATTGGATTTAACATGGGCCAGCATCCCTGTGGATTGCCTTCAACGCCTTGTAGAGTCCATGCCCTGACGAATTGAGGCTGTTCTGAGGGCAAAGGGGAGTACAACTCAATATCAGGAAGGTGTTCCTAATATTTTGTATTCTCAATGTATAGCAAGATGTCTTAACATCCATGGTATACTGTTTAATCTAATGTGAAGGTTAAACAGAATAAATACTTGACTAAGCTGTAATAAGGAATGAGTGACTGGTATCTAGTTCTCTCTCTAAATGTTATCGAATACTACAGAATCATTCATCTGACAGAAAGGGCAGGTTTTCTGTATTTATTGATGCTGATCTGTATATGAAGCGCTAACGCCCCCTTTTGGCCTCAGATATAACTGTTTTCCAGTGACTGACCTTGAGAGCTGTATCTTAGCCCAGGGCACCAGATCATATGGTACAATGACAATATGACAAATGTTTCTAGTGGAGACCAGGGGTAATTCTCAATAGTCTTTCCTCATCTCCCCCACCACTTTCCTTCTCAAAGTGCTGCTTGGACAGTCATCCTTTGTGTATTGTCAGTTTCATAGAGAGAAGTGTGTTTCTGCACTGTGATAGAATATCATAGAGTAAAGTAGAGCAGGGAGTAGAATGAAGGGACATGTAGTTTAAAATCACGATCTAGTCAGTAAACAAGGAGAGTATTCAAGCTCAGTGTCAAGATTGGTGGAGGAGGACCCTCGAACCTTCTCTTTTCCCTCAGACATTTTGAAGAGTCGGGAAGAGGGGATGAGAGACACGAGGAATTGAGGAAAGACTTGAGAATGAGCTCAGGCTATCTATTCCCAGCTCATGTCTACATGCTGTCTGTGACCTTTGAGAAGACAGAAAGGTAGAGAACAAGAGTGATAGAGGCAGATGGCCAGATAAATAGCATGCTGGAAAGGTGATGGTAGGTTGGTTGGTAAACCTGTGTGTCAGTACTAGTATATGTGTGTGTGTTCATGAATGTGTGTATTTGATGGTGGTGGTGTGTGTGTGTAGAAGCGGACCTGCAGCAGTGTCCTCATTAATCACAGAGAAGACAGGGACCAAGAGACTTGTCCTACATCTCAGACACACAGGAATATACAGTCCGCCTTAAATAAGGTTACACACAGGAGTATACAGTCCGCCTTAAATAAGGTTACAATACTGCCCTAGATAGGTGTAGGCTAGTGTCACCTTCAATGAGAACAACAGGACTGGAAAGCTTTAAATAACACTTAAGAGGCCAGACACACTATCAATAGCTTTAGTGCACATGTCAAACTCATTCCACAGGAGGCAGAGTGTCTGCTGGGTTTCACTCTTCCCTTGTACTTGATTGATGAATGATGGTCACTAATTAATAAGAAACTCCCTTTACCTGGTTGTCTAGGTCTTACTTGAAAGGGAAAACCAGCAGACACTACGCCCTCCCTAGCACACCACTTAGAGGCAATCTACTGGGCATGCATTCTTAGGGCTAGCAGGACATTGGGTCACCTAGGCCTCGATTTAATCAGATCAAGCCTTAAACCTCATTAGCAGACATCCACATAGTGGATGTTTTGGAAGTGTAACTGCAGTATGAGCTGACAAATAGCTGAGTGGCTGCTCATGCCACAAACCACTCCCTTACTATCCCTACAGTTAGAAGTTCAAAACAGAGATAGAAATTGGTGTCTTATGCATGATTTCATGTACATTTGGATGGGTCTAAATCGAGGTGTAGACAATAGATCATACAATCAAGTTTTTTAACTTGTAATGCAGCTGCATGAATTAAGGCCACTGCATAGGATTTGTCGGAGTATAAAGTTGGGTGGTTTCATTAAATCCAATGTGTGTCCGCGAAAAGCATATGCTAGGAGCCGCTTGTGGATTCGACAGCTCTAACACAGTTCCACCTCCGACACTTCCAAAATATCCGCTGTGTGGGTGTCGGCTAGCGCAGGCCTGATATAATCTAGCCACTAGTTTTACATTAAAAGAGACACAGAGACAAAACGGTGCTGAAATAGTATTTTTATTAAATACTTTCAAGATCCAAGTTTTGAAGAATAACAAAGCTATGATAAAGGACCTACTAACAATTAGACAAACATTTGATCGTCCTCAATTCATGGATTTAATTTACCGTACATCATGATCATGCAAAAAACTCCAGCATCCAACGACTACTGGGGAAAGAAAGCGCAGCCCGACAGGTTAACATCACAACGCAGGGAGAGTACTGACAATGAGCTTCATAACAAGCTAAGGCTCCTCAATCCTTTTTGTAATTAAATTGTATTTTTTGTGTTTATTTTATTATCTCATGTCACCTATTTAATATGCTGAGGGAGACTGAGTTTTTATTTTTCTTAATTTCAAAATATGCAAATATGATAGTTAGTATATACCCTATCCTCCGTCCTAGTTCAGGTAGGTGCACGGTGGAGATGCTTAAAATGAAACATGCATACACCGCTCTCTGGTTTAACTTAAATACTTCTCTGATCTCTGAACACTTCTCTCCACCTGAATGGGCAATATAAGGACTAAAATTCCACTGTCTGGGTGAAATAAAATGTATACATTTACTGTTAATCAATAAAAATTCAGTTGTCTCCTTGTTTACCCTCCATTTCCTGTGTGTGTGTGTAACATATTTCTATCCTCAACAACTAAACTGAATTCCGTCCCTGTTATTTTCTAACCAGCTAGTCTGATCAGTTTAATAGTTGGCGTAAACTTGTGTATAGAATGCAGATCTTTCCAAAAAGCAGAGTTTTTTTTTCTCCAATTGTCAAAAAACCCAAACCAGCAAACAGAGACGCACACATATATACACTCAGACACAAATTCACACAGATAAACAGACCGCTCAAACAGAGGGAGAGACAGTTACTAATGAATGGACGAAAACGCTAACAGTGCCAGGGTTTCACCATGGACAGTGCAGTGGTGAAGATATGTTACAAAGCCTGACACCACAGTGTGTGTGGGTGTGAGCAAGTGTGTACACGATATGTATTTACACAGGATATATGAGACTGACAGCTCAGGACATCAGGTTGGAATAAGAATTTGGGAGGTGTATGTGTTGGTATCCATGGGTGTGTAGAGGTCAGAGGTTGTCAACATGGTGTCAGTAACACGGACATGGGACTAGAGCTGGTTGGTGTGTGTTAGACAAGTGTCCACCCCTTTGTCATGCACTCTGAGTAACTCAGACACACGTACATGTTATGTACAATCACACACACGCCATCTATACACAGCCAGAGGGTGGGAGTGAGAAACGGAGAAGGGAGGGACAAAAAAATTAAAAAGAGGAGAGTCTTAGAAATACACACAAAAAAATAGGAGGACAAGAAAGGAGGAGAGAGGAAGAAGGAAAACATTTAAAATGCAGATGCCTTTCCTCCAAATTTGCCATCTCCCACTGCAGGACGATAAAACAGACAGGAGGTACATACTGCAGGTTCACTTTCACAAAACTCATTCTTTTAACTCAGTTCACAGAAACGCAACGTAAACACAAGGCTAAAAACACAACAGAAACACAGTGCTCTCGAATGCACCCCTACCTTCCCTTCAGAAAACTAACAAACCAACAAAAACCACAAACTCGTACAAATCCTAAAGTTCTACACTTTGGTGCTTCACCTTTTGATATCAAGTTTCTGCATCAGGTTCTTACATTTTTCTGATTGAAACAACTGTCCTTCCATATAGAATTCTCTGGGAAAGAGCAAATCCTGCTCCGGAGAGCATTTTTTCTCCAACATGTCATCTACTACCATCACACACACTCTCCTCTCACCGTATATATAAATGCTTGTTAGGGTTGGGTGTTATCTGGTACTAGTCATATATTACACTGTATACTCATAACTCATTCTCATAACTGTCATCACAAGTTCATGAACCCGTTCCTCCCCGCTCCTCTCATCTCAAAATGGCTGCCATGGACGGGAGACAAAATGGCTGCCGGGTGGGAGGGGTCAGAGGTCAAAGGACGAGCTCTCCTATTGGCCTTCAGATGCATGCATCATCCCACAGGGGCGGAATCCACACTTGGCCGGCCCCCAGCGGATCAAAGGAGAGACTGGATTGGTTGGTGTTGTGGAGAGGGTGCAGTCTTGCCCGGCCGGGCTCCTGGCATTGGTCAACCCACAAAGAGGACATGCCCCCAAAACACACGCCGAAAACACGCCCCAAAACTCACACTCCAATAGCCTGGAGCGTTTGGACACCTGAGAGACAGCAAAAGAGAAAACTTTTAACCCTTTGAATGTTCTAGAGTGTGTGTGTGTGTGTGTGTGTGTGTGTGTGTGTGTGTGTGTGTGTGTACCAGTTCACTGCAGCGGTGCGGCCGGAGCCCCAGAGCAGTGGAAGTGGACGTTGAGCCACTTGCTGTCACGGCGATGCCACACCCTGGTCTCCTCCGATTGGCTGGAGCGGGGCCGTCCCTGACCGTCAACAAATTGTGTGAGGCGGATGTAGGCAATGCAGGCAGCCTCCTCTCCAATCAGGTGAACGTGGGGGTTCAGCAGGGTGGTGTGGACCGGCTTACTGTTCTTACTCAGCACTGTAAGAACACAAAGATAAAACATGTTTGGATCTTTCTGCTGAACTCATTCGTTGTATGTAAGTGTGTTTGCATGTACAGTGCATTCAGAAATTATTCAGACCCCTGGACTTTCACATTTTGTTAGGTTACAGCCTTATTCTAAAATTGACTAAAATAATCCCCCAAATCCACACACACAATACCCCATAATAACAAAGCAAAACAAGGTTTGTGTAAATGTTTGCAAATGTATTAAAAATATTTACATATGTACTTAGAAGCACATTTGACAGTGATTACAGCCTCGAGTCTTCTTGGGTATGATGCTACAAGTTTGGGACACCTGTATTTGGCGAGTTTCTGCCATTCTCCTCTGCAGATCCTCTCAAGCTGTCAGGTTAGATGGGGAGAGTCGCTGCAAAGCTACTTTAAGGTCTCTCCAGTGATGTTCGATGGGGTTCAAGTCCGGGTTCTGGCTGGGCCACTCAAGGAAATTCAGAGACTTGTCCCGATGCCACTCCAGAGTTGTCTTGGCTGTGTGCTTAGGGTCGTTGTCCTGTTTGAAGGTGAACCTACAACCCAGTCAGGTCTTGAGCGCTCTGGACCTGGTTTTCATCAAGGATCTCTGTACTGCTCCGTTCATCTTTCCCTCGATCCTGACTAGTCTCCCAGTGCCTGCCACTGAAAAACATCCCCACAGCATGATGCTGCTACCATGCTTCACCGTAGGGATGGTACCTGGTTTCCTCCAGACATGACGCTTAGCATTCAGGCCAAATAGTTCAATGTTGGTTTCATCAGACCAGAGAATCTTGTTTCTCATGGTCTGAGAGTCCTTTGCCTTTGGGCATCTCCAAGAGGGCTATCATGTGCCTTTTACTGAGGAGTGGCTTCTGTCTGGCCACTCTACCATAAAGGCCTGATTGATGGAGTGCTGCAGAGATGGTTGTCCTTCTGGAAGGTTCTCCTATCTCCACAGAGGAATTCTAGTTCAGTTTGGCCTGGCAGCCAGCTCTATGTAGAGTCTTGGTGGTTACAAACTTCTTCCATTTAAGAATGATGGAGGCCACAGTGTTCTTGGGGACCTTCAATGCTGCAGAGAGTTTTTGGTACCCTTCCCCAGATCTGTGCCTCGACACGATCCTGTCTTGGAGCTCTACAGACAATTCCTTTGACCTCATGGCTTGGTTTTGGCTCTGACATGCACTGTCAACAGTGGGACCTTATATAGACAGGTGTGCCTTTCCAAATCATGTCCAATCATTTGAATTGACCACAGGTGGACTCCAATCAAGTTTTTGAAATATCAAGGATGATCAATGGAAACAGCATGCACCTGAGCTCAATTTCGAGTCTCATAGCAAAGGGTCTGAATACTTATGTAAATAAGGCATCTGTTTAAATCTATACATTTGCAAACATTTCTAAAAACCTGTTTTAGACTTTTTCAATATGAGGTATTGTGTGTAGATTGATGAGGGATTTTTATCTTTATTTAATCAATTGTAGAATAAGGCTGAAACGTAACAAAAATGTGGAAGAAGTCAAAGGGTCTGAAAACTTTCCGAATGCACTGTATGTGACAGAACAAAAGAGAGAGACTCACAGTTTTCAAAGTAGAACTTGTGGAAGTCCATGCCCTCCACCAGGTTCCCCAGGGCTTCAGGCTCAAAGGAGGTCAGACCTGGATCACAGATCCTCCTGATGGGGGAGGAGAAGAGCGAGCAAGAGAGAAAGAGACAGAACGACAATGTTAGGCTAATGCTAGTAATTCAGTAATCAGTAATAGCTGTACTCACGTGTAGGCCTCAAAGTCTCCATTGTTCACAGCTTCAATCAGCTGTTCAGTTATCTTGATGATCTCCTGCTTACGAGCTAGAGTGAGAAAGAGAGAAATGGGGGAGAGAAAGAAAAAAATGGGAGGAGAGAGATGGAAGTTCAGCGATCTAGCTAAATAGAAGCTACTTCACTGCTCACCCTCCACTATAGCTGTACTGTCTTCCCTCACTCTTTCTATGTATTCCACTCTCGCTCTACCTCTCCCTTCTCTCTGACAGCTGACAATGGACAAAGCCATACTAGTGGGTTCTCTTACTCTGAAGTGTGTGTGTTTGTTCTCTTACTATGTGGTGTGCAGACAGTATCTCCCTTGTATGAGTGAATGGAACGGTGTCTCTCCCTCTGTGTGTGTTCTTACTGTGCTGTGTGGTGGTATTGACTGTGACAGGGTCAGTGTTGCTCCCTAGCAGAGCAGCAGGGGAAGCAGATTGAGCGTGCCCCGACTCTGGGTTGGAGCCTTGATCAGAGCTGTTCCACGCCATGCGCTTTACATCATGTAGAGGAACAGCTGGAACACACAACGCATGGTCAACACACACACACACACACACACACACGTTTGTATGCAGTCAGACACGTGCAGTACCACTCACACACAACATGAAGGAACAGTAATGAATGATGTTAGTTCGTTAAGACATTGAAACAGACAGACCGTTTGGGGGGGCTCTGAGAAGCTCAGCTGATGAAGAAATGTACTGACTAGATTGTGATTTTAAACTACATGTCCCTTCATTCTACTCCCTGCTCTACTTTACTCTATGATATTCTATCACAGTGCAGAAACACACTTCTCTCTATAAAAACTGATAATACACAAAGGACAAATGTCCGAGCAGCACTTTGAGAAGCAGAACCGATGCCTGCCATTAGCTCAGCGCTTGTACGAGCACTTGCCAATAGGAGAGAGAAGAGCAACACTGTGGGAGGAAGTGGAAAAGAGAGAAGGATAACACTAGAACACCAGAGGACGACGAGAGACAAGAAGAATAAGAGAGGGAGACTCCTCTCCTTGGAGAGAGACACACACAACTGTAAGAGAAGGAGTGGGGGTCATCCCGTTTCTCAGGACGCAGTGAAGATTGAGAAAGAGACTGAATACCAAACCAGCCCCTCACCCCAACCAACTCGCTCAGAGGGCCGTCCGTTGTCACGCGAGGGTGACGTAATGACTTAAATGCAATTAATGTTTTACATTAATAATAATCAAAAATTCATTAATAAATATATCTAAATTCCCCTTATCGATTTACAAGATATAAACGTCAGTAACAGTGAAATACTTAATTTGGGTTGTATTACATTTTGTCACGTGCCAAGCCTTGAAATGGGACGCAAACAAATGCAAGTGACAATTAGGCACACCTGCATTCTTTTGTATGAATTTGACATGTCTATCTTAAGGGTCAAATTAGTCTCTAAATCCTCAATCATTTTCACTCCCTGATCAGTGTTTCCCTAAGGATTGTTTTCAGCAGCAGTGGTTCACGTAGAGGTGGGGGGTCCGGGATTATTTTTGTCGAACGACTAAGAAGGTTACTTCAGCTGACAAAAAAGAAAAGGGAAAATCTTCTCAAATGCATAAATGTAATTGTTATTTTCCTTTGAAACTCATCTAAAAATCGAGTTTCATTTTAATCTGTTAATCTCAAAGACATCAGCCAATTCTACCTTAACCCAAACATTTGTATGCTAACGTTACTGTTTCTTAGCTATCAATTACAGCTGGGATTTTCCAGGGACCTCACAATAAAATAATAAATATGATATGTATTGCGATTCTATATGTTGGCTCACTATTAAAAAATATTTAAAAATAAATCATGCTGAAAAATACTGGAGTCAAACATCGATATATCGTCCCAAAATAATATTGCGATATGTAACTGTATTGATTCCCCCCCACATCACTACTAACAATTATTACATACAACTCTTTATAGGGCTGGCTGCACTTCCAGGATTACAAGCTAGCTAGGTAGTTAGCAATGGAGTTTTCTCTGACAATCTGGTGAGAATCTAAGGAAGATATGTAACTTGGTGTAACTTGTCACTTATCTTAAAAAGCATTCCTCTGCAGATTTTTATTTGCTAAATGACTATAGTAGAAAAACTACTCGGCTTTGGGGCACTTGTGCATGTGGTGGAGGCAAGTGTAAATATGCAAATGGTGGGCAGAGGGGTGAGACGAAGGGGAAGGGACTGGTTTGGGATTCAGCAAGAAAGAAAAAAGGGTATAGAGGAGAGATCCCAATGTTGGAGGCTAGGAAAAATGAGGGATAGACATGCACACACAGGTAGGAGACGCGCAGCGGAAAAGAGGCAAAGGTCAGGATAAGCGGGGTCTTTGCCAGAGACGTCCCCGAAAGGTTGTGGTTTGTGTGAAAACACTTACTGGCAGGCGAGTTGTCAGACGAGGTCAGTAGGGAGGGCATCTCCTCTGTAGCACTGCCCTGACTCATCATCACAACGCTGTCCGCTACATTAGAATCCACACATAATGCACACACAAACACGTAGGCACGCACGTACACACACACACATACACGGGTGAGTCAGACACACAGACCTTAGCACACTGCTAGCTATAGAGCACAGGAAGATCTCTATCAGAAACTATATGTTTAGATCACAGAGAACAAAGCAAAAGGAGAGAGAAGAGCAAGCGGAGGAGAAAGGTAAGTGTAATTTCCCTACCTTTCATATCCTCATCCTCATTTGTGTTGCAACTCTCTGTAGAACCCTAGAGAGAGAGGGGGGTTAACAACACATAGTGAGCCTTATTCATATGTTGTTAACCTAACTCTGCACACAAACACCCTCACCTTGATGCCATCAGTAGCAACCACTGTATTTTGAGATTCCTGGTAGAAGAGAGGCAAAGAGTTAAGTCTGGTTACACACACAGGTCTGTACAAGTGCCTGGGGGTTAGGGTTCGAGTTGACATTCAGATGTAGGCTGGTGTGTGAAGGGGTTAGAGGTTTGTGAAGGGTCAAACATGAAACAACCTTAGACTCCAGCAAACAGAGACAAAAGACCACTAGGAAGAGAAATGGAGGTTAGGGGAACAAGTTAAGGGGCTAGGAAGGGAGTATGGACTTTAAGGTGCTAGGAGGTTAGGGTGCTAGGAAGAGGGATACAATGAGGGTAATGGAGGGAGGAGAGCAGGCTAGGGTGCTAGAAGGTTAGGGAACTAGGAGGAGACCAGGAGGAGGGGAACAGGGGACGAGAGGAGGTTAAGGTTCTGTACCATCTGTGAGGCAGCCATGCTGTTGTCCTTCATGGCATTTATGGCACTCACGATGCTGTTCTTACTGTTGTTGTTGGTCGTGGGCTGAGACACACAACAAAATTAAACTGAAGAGAGTAATATCTTTCATTACCCTCTTTAAATACAACAGCCTTTAATTCTCCACTAAATCAAGTAATCAAACAATCTCTTCACTACCCCTGTGAGCCAGAGAGAGAGAGAGAGAGGAAGAGGGTGTGTGTGAGACAGCTATATGACATCAGATTTAACCCATTACCTTAGCAGCATCCGCCTTCTTGTTAAGTAAACTTTTGCATGCTGTAAAGAGGGGGGGGGGAATAAAGCATAAGAGAGTTGGACTTCAAACACCTCTCCAGTCACTTCACTCACATTCATCCAACCTGGTCCCCACATTATGCAACACACAAGTCAAGCAACAACCACTCCTAGACGGCAGTCTGATTCTCTACACCTTCTGCCGGCAGTGTGTACTTAATAGCTACCCTTTCATGGACTTAAAAGCATTGGATTGGTGTGAACATGGACTAAAGGGCGTTTCCCACCATATTACTGACACCAGAGGCATTCTATTCCACGAAGGGGGAGTGAACAAGCGCACACTTCAGGGAGAATGAGCGTGCTATAGAAGAGGCGGATGTTAAGTCACGTTACTGTAAACTATTGATTTCCTTTAGAAGGCTCCAGTAAGTCAGTCATCTCACTCTGGTCTCATCTAAAGCTCTTCACTTTGCTGCTGTCCCAACTGCTTTTTAAGTATTACTGGCACACACACGCGATTCTGGAATGCATGCAATCTCTTGGGGTTCCTTACCTTCCGTTAACAAGTGGGGAGAGAGGAGGAAGAAAAGAGATGGAAAGAGAAGTCTCAGTGGTGCATTATCAGAGTGAGAGAAAGGAGGGAGGGAGGGTGGGAGACATGTTTTAGGCAGCAGGCATCAGTTGTCGGTGGCGGTTCGTGCACTGCTGGTGTGTGTGTTCTTACTGTGTGGCAGTATCGACAGTCTTGCTCCCTAGCTGAGCGGCGGACGGAGCAGACAGCTGCTCTGACATGGGGTTGCAGCCTTGATCAGAGCTGTTCCATGCCATGCACTTTATATCACACAGCGGAAAGGCTGGAACAAACAGTGGACCAGCCATGCAGCATCCACATCAACAACAGTTCCCAAGGTGCATAGCTTCCATTCGGCAAACAGCAGAACAGAGCTGGGCCTTAATTGGTTAACCTTTGACACCTGCCATGTCTTCTACCCAGCTACCCACAGGGCGGGCAAGCATGGTCCCGTTCCAACATCTTCAAAATGCATCCTCGCCAAACTTCCTCTAAATAATTGCAATCGGACATATTGGTCGCGTCACAGGCCAACTACATTGCAATGGTGCATTGCATCAACCAATGGCTGCATGCCACTTCCTCACAGTCGGGCATCAGATTAGCTGACATGTTAAACACCTAAGATCTGGCAGACAGGCATTTTCAATGCAGTTAGCCTAGAACGTGGCCATTGTCTAACATCTTCCCTTTCCTCTGTCCAGTCACCTCAGATCAGTGGCTATTTCAAGGAAGACAGGAAGTAACTTGTAAGTGTCCAAGTGTGCACTCATACCAATCCAATCCTTTTACCTCTGGGAGGGAAAGTGAACGAGTGCACACTTCAGGGAGTAGAGAATGGAAGGGAAATGGATTGTATAGGGAATACAAGTCCACATGCAGCAAGGCAACATTGTTCACACTGTAATTAATCTGGGTTACAGTGTAACGATGTGATTGGGTAAGACGGACAGTCATAAGCAGAGAGCAAAGTCTGCCTCAGCCATACACAGCGGAGGGGAAAGCAGTGAAATCACAGGGAGGCTAAGCTGCAGATGCCTTTCATAGGGTGATGTCATCAGTCTTCAGGACTTACTGGCAGGCGATTGGTCCACTCTCAGAGGAGAGCCCTGTGATTGGAGGGTTCTAGCGTACAGCTCTGTCAATCATCCTCATGCAGAACCAGCGCATCAATTGCACGCTCAGGGGAGACTAACTCCCGCACCCTTGTTATTGGGTCAACACTACTATTACCCTACTTCCTAGAGACACTTGTGTAGATCTGAAAGGATCTGATAGGTGTAAATAATATGGTAGTAGCTCCAATTTTCCCTATGATCGGCTGGGTGGAATTTGCTATGTTGCTTGCACCTATCCAACCCTTCCAGAGACTTTCAGAAACAGTATACCGTTTCCTAGTCCGCATGGGATCGCTGACCTTAGTCCACCCACTCTCCCCCTCTTTACCCAGGTCAGACGATGGCAGCATGCCTCCCCTGCTCCTGTCCATCCCCCAGTCAGTCAGTCGGCACAGATACACGCCCCATCCCGCCCCCTCAACCCCCTCTCATGGCCGTAACCAAAGGAGGAGGGTGGGGAGGGTGGTTGATATGGTAAGGCTAATGAATTTGATGATTTCTGATGTTGTTATGAGGCTAAGTGGTATTGTTGACAGTATGTGTAGACTTAGATGTGTTTAGGCTGTGTGTCCATGGATAAAGCGTCAGCCTTAAAAACATCGCTATGGTCTCACATGAGTGTGTGTGTTTCAGGCTAACGTGAGCTGCAATCAGGAAAGAAAGGGGCCAGATAACCTGGTGCTCCTCTTTAGAAGTAAAAAAAAAAAGCACATGGTGCTTAATGTGGGAGGGACTTAAACAGGAAGCTGGAAGTGTGTGTAGAGGAAGTAAGAGGGCGTGTCTCTGTGACGTACCTTCCTGCGCCAGCGAGGCGGTGGAGGACACAGCAGCAGGGTTGGTATGCTGCCGGCCCACTATTGGACAGAAATACTCAGGTTGGGAGGAGCTATTCAAATCTGGGCTGGCCGAACCCAATACAGTCACCAATCTCAAATGACACCCTATTGTCCATATAGTAGCCAAAAGTAGTGCACTATACGAGGAGTAGGATGCCATTTAGGACGTAAAAATCCTTTTCCTTTAAGGCCAGGTCTTCACCCTAGGGATGAGCATCTTTCCATTTCAAGACAAGTCGATACGCATCTAGATACAAGGGCACCGATATGTTTTAGTTTGAAACGATCCGATTTGATTAGAGAACAAATCGATGCACTAACATTTGTTGCATAAACACGTTCATTTTCCATTCTAAATACAAATCTGCTGCGGATGGAGCTCCTGAGCTGGGCCTCTCTGACCTGGATCTGTCTGTGTGTGTGTCTGTGCAAATTATGTATGTCTATGGTGTAGGCACCTGAGATGAACCATAAGGGAGACTAGGGCAACGTAGCCTATATTTTGTCCCCCCCCACACACTTTGGTTCTGAAATCACCATCACCCTCTAATTAAACTTGTCATTTTTGCAGATTAAGTGTTTGAGCTAGTAATGCATCAATATTTGTTTACAAATGAGCTATGACATAGCCAATTAATATATAGTAAACTTTGGATTCCACCCTCATCTCAAAATCAAAACGTTTTGACCATTTGGAAGTTTAGTGAGCTTCATTTCTCCTCCCGCTTTTGCCATGCAGCGCCTCGCAAAGTGATTGCGGTCTTCTTATTGAAATGATCACCTTCACCCTGTATATCTAAAAACCACCATAAACACTGATTGTTTAAACCAAACTACCAAAACTATTGCTGATGAACCTGAACAATCAAAATAAAATTGTAAGCCCCGTTCAGCATGTAGCCAGATGAGTCTCCAGTAGCTTACTTTTAACCGCGCACAGATAAATTACATAGGCTTTATTAGTTAAATGACAACCTAATATTACATAAGCCATTTCAGCATTTGAATGCTGAAGGTGTCACGCAGATGTGCAAGATCAGGTTGCATACCGTGCGAAGCTGGGCACAGTTTGACTAGGTTACCGATATTGCCTGGGCTTGTTCAGTATGCAAGATGACTTGTAGATCAATGACTGTCAATGCAGTTACATGCTTCGACAGAAGGAGAGGATGCATCCGTTGTCCTAAAATATTAGGTCTTTCAGAAGGTAGAAAAACGAATGCGTTTTTCTGACCGATGCATGCTACATTTGGATCGGTTTGGGGTACTCGGACCGATGCAGTCCTATCTTAAACGTTTGAAATTGGTGAATCGTTATATTCATAATCATCTGAAGCAGCAGAAGAGTGAAAGTAGAGTCTTTAATAGTGCCCTGTGTGACGCCACACAGACATCCACCACTTCTGAGTGAATCGCACACGCACACACACTCCAGAGCCGGCAAGGGGGAGAGAGAGATGCGTTAGAGAAAGATATAGGAGACACAGAATCTAAAACACAGTACTGCTGGAATTCTAGAATCTAGTAAACAGTCTGCAATTCTAGAATCAATGACCTTCTAGCACCTCTGTGTACTGACACCTTATGACATCTGCTCAGAACTTCCAGAGGAGCTCCTTTCACCTCCTCCTCTCCTTCAGAACATGTGTCCTGAACACACACTTCTTTGAGTACTCACTCACACACACACATACTTGGCCTAAAAACCTACATTAGGTGGACTCCACCGAGGAGGAGAGGGAAGGAGGGAGTAGAGCTCCATCTGTCCTCCCCCCTCACTCTAACTGGAGCGAGGGAGGAGACACACCCACCTGAGAAGGTTCTGGACACCAGCATGGTGGTGAGGATCGCTCCCTAGGAGAGAAAGGAGAGATGAGTAATAAAGACAGATGATATGTAAAGGGGAGTTAGAGAGATGGGGGTAAGGAGGAGAAAAGGAGAGGTGGTGGTCTAGGGGGAGAGGTATATAGGGAGCAGGAGAACGAGTGTAAATATAGAAGGAATAGAGACGAGAAAAGGAGGTGTAGAGAGGTATAGTGAGCCAGAGGAGAAGGTGAGGTGTAGGGGTGGAGAAGGAGAGGTGTAGGGAGTAGAGAAGAAGAGGAGGAACAGTAAGGGGTGGAGGTAGCGAAGGAAAGCAGGAGGAAGAGATGTGAAGGGGTAGTAGCAGTTGTGTACCTTGAGCTTCCTCCGAGCGTTGAACTTGCGCAGACATTCCACTGTCTCCTGTCTGTGGATCATAGACGCCACGGTGGAACGTTGCTATAGGAGGTGAGAGAGAGGTATTACACAATTAGGGTTGCAAATCTACCGGTAATTTACCAAAGCTAGCAGAATTTATAATAGTCTATGGCAATTTTAGAAATGTATAGTATATATTAATATATATATTAATATAGTATATATTAGTATATATTAATATATAGTACTAAGTTTTTATATCTGTGCCCATATTGTCTATGGTCTTCCAATAGGCCATATGGTTCAAGAGGAAATAGCCTAATTACTGAAAAAAAGCATCTAATCAACAATGGCATTATAATAATTAACTCTGCAACTATTGACTTTTTTGACAACTGCCACCAGTTTGAAGCCAAATCATTTACAAAAAAGACAGACATGGTACAATAAATAAAGGATATTTCATGCTGAAACCTTCACATTAAACACCAATGGTACTCACTAGGTTGATGGTTAATATTTACAATAATGCTTTACATCTTTATCATTCTGTTTTATTTTTAAAAGCATCTTATTTGATTATTTTAAATGTGATAAGGCCACAGTGCCAGAGATAATTACAGACACCTGTGATAATCTGAAGTACCCAAGAAGGGCAATGTCATGTGATAAAATTCCATAACATCCTTGAAAGCTAAAACAATATTGGTAGTACAGGTGAACTTTGAAAGTTCACTATAATAAAACCTCCCTTTGCAACCCTAAACACAATATACAAAGCAGTATGTGTGGTGTGTGTGATTTTGTGTATGCATATACAAGTGTGTGTGTATACTTACACAGATCCATGGGTGTTTGAGAGCCTGATCAGCAGTGATTCTCTTGGAAGGGTTAATAGTCAACATCTGGTTAATCAGGTTCTTAGCCTCTGGAGTAACAGTGTCCCATTCGGGAGAGGGAAACTAGAGAGAGAGAGAGAGAGAGAGAGAGAGAGAGAGCGAGTGAGATAGAGAGAGAGATAGAGAGAGAGATAGAGAGAGAGAGAGAGATAGAGAGAGAGATAGAGAGAGAGATAGAGAGAGATAGAGAGAGAGGAGAGGCAGGAAGAGGAACATTTGCATTATGTACGTAACACAAATGTACTTCTTCATGTTTCATATCATGTAAACAACGCCGTCCTATAACTCAGAATGCTAACAGACTCATGCAAATAATTGAGTGTATATGAATGTCTGCCATGTTAAATCTCAGTACCAGTCTTCATTGACTGTGTAACTGCAATGCTAGAGACAAGGAGAGGATACCCCCCTTACACACAAGCACACACACCCCTCTGCAATGCGTCAGGAGGCTGATAGGATCAATAGCTGGGGTGCAGCTCTCAATTGGACACTATTAAAAATTCACCAGCTGTCCAGACAACCTCTACACTGTACCCTACACAAACTGACTCACATCATATGCCCCAGCCTTGATCTGCTGGTAGAGTTTGTGTTGGTCTTCATCCCAGAATGGAGGATAGCCAACCAACAAGATATACAGAATAACACCTGGAGAGGTTGAGAGAAAGAGACAGCGGTTAGATTTGCTGTAAACCCTGGTGTAATGATCTCTGCACCACAGCCTAGTTTTAGACGCATGTGCAACCAAGGGGCAAAACAGACAGGGTTGGCAAACATATAACTTATATTTAGTCTCCAAATGTTTATTGAAAATAGTTGCACAACGGGAAATTGTCTCAAATACATCATTACAGTTGTATTTGACATGAAATCAGTCAAAACACCTAAAAACAAGACATTGTATCAATAACATGATAAAAAACAAGCCGAAACGAGTCACCTACAATTCCCCACATGGCAGATTCTTGTCATTGTTGCTAGCTACAGTATCTGACTGTTCAGAATCAAAAAGCAGGCTTCGGACCCCATTGATGTGCGCTGTCAGCCAACAGGGCTATTTGTTCTTCACCTACAGTTAGAGGTTAAAGGCTCACCACAGGCCCATATGTCCACAGGCTTGCCATAGGGGTCCTTCCTCAGGACCTCAGGGGACAGGTAGCCAGGGGTTCCCGCAAAACCTGCCAGGCAGAAAAAACAGATGACTGAAAATTTAGGTCTGATGAAGGTTACTCAAAATGTACCCCCTTTTGCCTTCAGAACAGCCTCAATTCGTCAAGCATGGACTCTACAAGGTGTCGAAAGCGTTCCACAGGAATGCTTGCACATGTTGACTCCAATGCCTCCCACAGTTGTGTCAAGTTGGTTGGATGTCCTTTGGGTGGTGGACTGTTCTTGATACACACAGGAAACTGTTGAGCGTGAAAAAACCCAGCAGCAGTTCTTGACACAAACCGGTGGGCCTGGCACCTACTACCACACCCCGTTCAAAAGGCACTTCAATCTTTGTCTTGCCCATTCACCCTCAACGGCACACACAATCCATGTCTCAATTGTCTCAAGGCTTAAAAATCCTTCTTTTACCAGTCTCCTCCCCTACATTTATTGAATTATATTTAAAAAGTGAAATCAGTAAGGGATCATAGCTTTCACCTGGTCAGTCTATGTCATGGAAAGAGTTCATAATGTTTGGTACGCAGTTTTTTTTTTTTTGACAAAATATTTTCCATAAAGAGTGTGTGCACGTGGTCTTACCGAACCATGCCTGCTGGTCTCCTTGCACCTCAATGGCCAGGCCAAAGTCTGCCAACTTCACCGCTGCTCCCTTCATCTTACTGGCCAGCAATAGGTTCTCAGGCTGAAGGGATGGAGAGAGAAAATGTGTGTGTGTAAAGGGGGTAGAACGAGATATGGAGAAGGACAGAGATGCATTTGTCTATATGTAAACCCTAATGTGCTTCGAACTCTTCTGCAACATTTATTCATCCATATCCTGCCAATAAAGATTATTATTAAATTCAGAGAAAAAAAAAAGGGGGTAAGGAGAGCAAAGAGAGAAATGAAGGAGGGAGATGAGTAGAGGTGTTTGTGATTCTCTTATGTAGCTACCTAAATAATGGCTTACAGTGTGCTAGGTCAGGGGTCTGAAACTTTATGGCGTGGTCTGCGGTTGTGAGGCCGGTAGAACGTACTGCCAAATTCTATAAATCAACGTTGGAGGAAGCTTATGGTAGAGAAATTAACATTAAAATCTATGGCAACATCTTTGGTGGACATTAATGCAGTCAGCATGCCAATAGCACACTCCCTCAAAACTTGAGACATCTACGGCATTGTGTTGTGTGACAAACCGGCTCATTTATCGTCCCCAGCACAAGGTGCACCTTTGTAATGATCATGCTGTTTAATCAAATTCTTGATATGCCACACCTGTCGTGGATAGATAATCTTGGCAAATGAGAAAAGTTCACTAACAGGGATGTAAACAAATTTGTGCAAACTTGAGAGAAATACTGTTCGTATGGAACATTTCGGGGATATTGGGACCAACACTTTACATGTTGTGTTTATATTTTTGGTTCAGTATATAAATAGCCAGGGAGCCGCAAGAGGGATGTTGAAGAGCCGCATGCGGCTCAAGAGCCGCGGGTTGCTGACCCCTGTATTTTACATCATGATGAGGCCGGTGACACTTTGCTTCCTTGAAAGTCCAATATTTTGAAATCTTCACTGCCGACATAAAACATTTTGGGACTGTATCAACAGTGGACTAATGAACAAAATACCAAAAGATAGGTTTGTTAAAATAGAGCCCCAAAACTAAGGTAATGGTAATAATTCTAAGCGCAGGCGGTAGCGCTATATGTTCAGGGGTGTGTAAGAAATATTTGTGCCATTTTCACTATCACAATTATCGGCACACTTGCCAGTGTTGTAAAGTACTTTAGTACATTAGGGTATTTTTACTGAAGCCGTTTTTTGGGGGGGTATCTGTACTTAACCATTTATGTTTTTGACAAATTTTACTTCACTACATTCCTAAAGAAAATAATGTACTTTTTACTCCACAATTTTCCTTGACACCCAAAAGAACTTGTTACCCCTGGATACCAGGAAATGTTTTAAAAAACAATAAAATGGTGCGGTCTGCTTTGCTTGATATAAAGGAATATGAAGTGATTTATACTTTTGAGATATAGAGTTGAAGTCAGAAGTTTACATACACTTAGGTTGGAGTCATTAAAACTCGTTTTTCAACTACTCTGCATGACAAGTAATTATTTCCAACAATTGTTTACAGAAAGATTATTTCACTTATAATTCACTGTATTCCAGTTGGTCAGAAGTTTACATACACTAAGTTGACTGGGTCTTTAAAATTCCAGAAAATGATGGCTTTAGAAGCTTCGGATAGGCTAATTGACATAATTTGAGACAATTGGAGGTGTACCTGTGGATGTATTTCAAGGCCTACCTTCAAACTCAGAGCCTCTTTGCTTGACATCATGGGAAAATAAAATAAAAAAATCAGCCAAGACCTCAGAAAAAAAACTGTAGACCTCCACAAGTCTGGTTCATCCTTGGGAGCAATTTCCAAACGCCTGAAGGTACCACGTTCATCTGTACAAACGATAGTATGCAAGTATAAACACCATGGGTCCACGCAGCCGTCATACCGCCCAGGAAGGAGACACGTTCGTCTCCTAGAGATGAACGTACTTTGGTGCGAAAAGTGCAAATCAATCCCAGAACAACAGCAAAGGACCTTGTGAAGATGCTGGAGGAAACAGGTACAAAACTATCTATAAATCGACATAACCTGAAAGGACGCTCAGCAAGGAGGAAGCCACTGCTCCAAAACCGCCATAAAAAAGCCAGACTACGGTTTGCAACTGCACATGGGGACAAAGATTGTACTTTTTTTAGAGAAATGTCCTCTGGTCTGATGAAACAAAAATAGAACTGTTTGGCCATAATGACCATCGTTATGTTTGGAGGAAAAAGGGAGAGGCTTGCAAGCCGAAGAACACCATCCCAACCGTGAAGCACGGGGGTGGCAGCATCATGTTGTGTGGGTGCTTTGCTGCAGGAGAGACTGGTGCACTTCACAAAATAGATGGCAACATGAGGGAGGAGAATTATGTGGATATATTGAAGCAACATCTTAAGACATCAGTCAGGAAGTTAAAACTTGGTCGCAAATTGGTCTTCCAAATGGACAATGACTCCAAGCATACTTCCAAAGTTGTGGCAAAATGGCTTAAGGACAACAAGGTCAAGGTATTGGAGTGGCCATCACAAAGCCCTGACCTCAATCCTATAGAAGATTTGTGGGCAGAACTGAAAAGGCGGTGTGAACAAGGAGGCCTACAAACCTGACTCAGTTACACCAGCTCGGTCAGGAGGAATGGGCCAAAAATCACCCAACTTATTGTGGGAAGCTTGTGGAAGGCTACCCGACATCTGACCCAAGTTAAACAATTTAAAGGCAATGCTACCAAATACTAATTGAGTGTATGTAAACTTCTGACCCACTGCGAATGTGATGCTTAAATAATTCGCTCTACTATTATTCTGACATTTCACATTCTTAAAATAAAGTGGTGATCCTAACTGACCTAAGACAGGGATTTTTACTAGGATTTTATGTCAGGAATTGTGAAAAACTGAGTTTAAATGCATTTGGCTAAGGTGGATGTATGTAAACACACACACACAGCAAAAAAAAAAAGCATCCTCTCACTGTCAACTGCGTTTAGTTTCAGCAAACATATTTGTATGAACATAACAAGATTCAACAACTGAGACATAACCGCAACAAGTTCCACAGACCTGTGACGAACAGAAATTGAATAATGTGTCCCTGAACAAAAGGAAGGGGGAGGGGGGGGTCAAAAGTAACAGTCAGTATCTGGTGTGGCCACCAGCTGCATTAAGTACTGCATTGCATCTCCTCCTCATGGACTGCACCAGATTTGCCCGTTCTTGCTGTGAGATGTTACCCCACTCATCCACTAAGGCACCTGCACGTTCCCGGACATTTCTGGGGGAATAGCCCTAGCCCTCACCCTCCGATCCAACAGGTCCCAGACGTGCTCAATGGGATTGAGATCCGGGCTCTTCGCTGGCCATGGCCATGCAGGAAATCATGCACAGAACCAGCAGTATGGCTGGTGGCATTGTCATGCTGGAGGGTCATGTCAGGATGAGCCTGCAGGAAGGGTACCACATGAGGGAGGAGGATGTCTTCCCTGTAACGCACATAGTTGAGATTGCCCGCAATGACAACATGCTCAGTCCGATGATGCTGTGACACACCGCCCCAGACCATGACAGACCCTCCACCTCCAAATCAATCCCGCTCCAGAGTACAGGCCTCGGTGTAACGTTCATTCCTTCGACCCTAAACGCGAATCCGACCATCACCCCTGGTGAGACAAAACCGCGACTCGCCAGTGAAGAGCTCTTTTTGCCAGTCCTGTCTGGTCCAGCGACCGTGGGTTTGTGCCCATAGGCAACGTTGTTGCCGGTGATGTCTGGTGAGGACCTGCCTTACAACAGGCCTACAAGCCCTCATTCCAGCCTCTCTCAGCCTATTGCGGACAGTCTGAGCACTGATGGAGGGATTGTGCGTTTCCTGGTGTAACTCAGGCAGTTGTTGCCATCCTGTACCTGTCCCGTAGATGTGATGTTCAGATGTACCGATCCTGTGCAGGTGTTGTCACACGTGGTCTGCCACTGCGAGGACGATCAGCTGTCTGTTCTGTAGCGCAGTCTTAGGCGTCTCACAGTACAGACATTTGCAATTTATTGCCCTGGCCACATCTGCAGTCCTCATGCCTCCTTGCAGCATGCCTAAGGCATGTTCGCGCAGATGAGCAGGAAACCTGGGCATCTTTCTTTTGGTGTTTTTCAGCCGTTCCACAGGTGCATGTTCATTAATTGTTTATGGTTCATTGAACAAGCATGGGAAACAGCGTTTAAACCCTTTACAATGAAGATCTGTGAAGTTATTTGGATTTTTTGAAAGACAGGGTCCTTTGCTGAGTTTATGTATGAGAGAGATTCTCTCCCTCCCCTTCCTCTCCAAATACTTTTAGACATTTACTCAAGTACTATTTTACTTGGTTACTTTCACTTGAGTAACTTTCTATTAAGGTATCTATACTTTTACTCAAGTATCACAATTAGGTACTTTTTCCACCACTGGCACTTGCTAGCATTCGTGTCAAAGGGCTGGGTTTTCATGAATAAACAAGTCACGGCTTAGCCCTCACTGGCCAATCAGAACATGCTCCATGGCGAAACATGTGGTTCCTTCAAATTGTATATTTACAGAATTTTATGTATTGCCTTAGAATCAACTCCAATGTTAGTCTGTAAGTTTGTCAAATGGCTTACATAAACGAAATAAAATGTAGACCTATCTTTGCTAAATACGTTATCTTGAACATTTGCAGTCCACATGGTTCTTAGGAATTGCATTTCTTAAATTGCATTCACACTGACATAGGGGCATACTGTAAATTGCATCATGGCTGAGAACAAATCATTTGAATCAAATTTGGTTAGGCTACCTGCCACCCCAAATTTGATTCAAATTATTCGTAAAGGTAAAAATCTGTCATTCTGCCCCTGAACAAGGCAGTTAACCCACTGTTACCCGGTAGTCCATCACTGTAAATAAGAATTGCCTAGTTAAATAAAGGTTCAATTTAAAAACAATTCTAAACACAACAACTTGTTTTAAAATAGGCAATGTCACACTTACAGGTACCACAATTTCTCCCCGTGGGCATGTAATATTAAAACAACGCTATGGAGGGTTTTACGCACATCCAAACTTTTCACAGGAGCTGGACAAAGATCCAATATAAACAGAAAGGGAGAATGTCCACTCACCGTTGTCCTGCTCCCAAATAGGCCTGTTTTCTGAACATAATCGGAACCATCTTACAGATCAGATCACATTCACACATCTCCAGAAATGGCATTGCAAGTGTGCCACAGACTTTGTCGCCATGAAGGTGAATCATTCTAAGTTTGATTGTAATAAAATTCAACGAAAAACAAGCAATCCGTACATTTTACAAACTAACATGTAAAAAGACACATTGCTGTTGAACCAGCCTTTGCTATAGTAGGCCTAAGGCAGGTCTTGGGTGTTTAACATATGAAAAGGAAAACGAGCTATTTTTTTTTACAGGTTACAGAACTTCTAAAATAATGTGGGCCTGCCTACAATGCATAGATAAAAAAGGGAATGTCAGCTCACCGTTGTACTCCTCTCAAACTTGATATTTTAATTGTATTTATTTTACCTTTATTTAAACTAGGCAAGTCAGTTAAGAACAAATTCTTATTTTCAATGACGGCCTAGGAACAGTGGGTTAACTGCCTTCAGGGGCAGAAAGACAGATTTTTACCTTGTCAGCTCGGGGATTCGATCTTCCACCCTTTCGGTTACTAGTCCAACGCTCTAACCACTAGACTACCTGCCGCCTTAATAAAGCTTTGGTGATGAAGCTCTATTTCCAAGCGGAGTCAAACTGTTTATTGATAGTCTTGACTACTTCGCGATTGCATTGGGCAGACAAATAAAGAAGCCTTCATTGGAGAGGGGAGGCTATTCTTGTTTTTTTTATTAAATAAGAATGGGAAAACATTGTATACATGCACCAAAAGCACTTTAGGCTACTCGTTTCATGCACATATGGGCAGTGTGCGTCACAGCTGGATAGGCTGCCTTTCTGTTGTCAAAATCCATGCCATAACCAACTGTTTAACGCTAAAACCAGCTTTTGGTTAGTCTTAAATATTGCTATCAGTGCTGCCTGAAATTATTTCCACCCCACCCAGCTGAGCAGATGTAAACTGCTGAACCTGGCGTCAGGGCTGGAAAATGCCAGTGCGCCAGATTTTACATGATGAAATTGTAAACTAAACTTGGATTTGTCCACATGACAGTGTGTGGGTCTCCATCTCTCCTACAATTATCTCTGCAGCCATATATTGACATATGGTGGTAGCCATGGAAACCACTTGAGAGTCATTTAGACAGCACTGCAGACTGCATGCGCGCGTGCGTGTGTGTGTGTGTGTAAAGGACTGCAGTAAAAGCCCACTCAGGAAAAAAGGCCAACGAATCAGACAGCACACAATAGGTAATACAGCTAACCTCAGTAGAGCGATTCAAGAGATATATATATATACACACACATACACACTGAACAAAAATATGATTTTACTGAGTTAAAGTTCATATGAGGAAATCAAGCAAGTTAAATAAATTAATTAGGCTGAAATCTATGGATTTCACATGTCTGGGAATACAGATACCTTACAAAAAAGAGAAATGCATTGCGCATTGTGTTTGTTGTCCATAGCTTATGCCTGCCCATACCATACCCCCACCATGGGGCACTCTGATCACAACATTGACATCAGCAAACTGCTCGCCTACATGTGGTCTGCAGTTGTGAGGCCCGTTGTTTACATATTTGTTAGTGATCATTTATCCTTTGCCAAGAAGCTTATTAACCAGATGTGGAGGTCTTGGGCTGGCGTGGTTACGTGTGGTCTGCAGTTGAACGTACTGCCAAATGGCAGAAAGGGGGGAGGTGGGAGGATTTTTTTTAAATAAAAAATAAAATAAAAATTGGAGAGAGTACACCGCAAGGTTGCACTCACTCTCCCAGCACAGTGAATTCACAATGCAGATGGTTTATATCACTCTTCACGCAGAGAGAGAACATTATAATTTATGCTGCTGCTCTTGCTTTTCACGAGCGGCGTTTGCTGTCATCCAATCACAAGTCATTAACCCAGCACTAGGCTACAGTCAGAGCTAATGCCTCGGTGTGGCACGTTATTAGGAGATATCTAGGCTAATCAATGGAAAATGGAATTAAAATGACAGAACTAAAAGTTAAATGAGAAGGACAGGCTACACCACCAAGAGCCAACAGGTAGGCTGCTACTTAATAGTCTGAATGGAGTTGTTGATATTAACTATAGGTCGGAAGCTAACGTTAGCTAGCTTCTCTCGGGTTTGATGCAGTCAAGACAGGCACTATGTAACAAGATGAGATAAATACCTAGTAATAAGTTATTCTACCAGTGCGAGCGGACTTGGTTGCCATCTCTCCCCCTCCCTTCTCCCCTTGTCCCTCAGATACACACTGCACCAACCCCGCTCCCTGCATGAGTTGCTTCTCTCCCTGCATTACAGCTCCAGTTAATAAAGAAGCAAAAAAACTCCTAACAACGTTACAGCATTGTTGCATTAGGTACTTGTTACATTTGGATTTTCCCTTTATGATGATGATGATGATTATGATGAGGACCTGTTAGTGGGAGTTTTGTGATAAAATGATATTCACAGTGCAGTTAAGGATTTTTTCTTAATGTTAACAAATCCAATTTTGTTTTAGTGAAAAAAAGAGGCAGTGAGAAAAGATGAGGGCTAGAGGTAAACAGAGAGAGAGTGGGCCTTTGTGAGAGGGAGGGGAGCGAGTAAAAAGAGAGAGGGATAAAGAGGGAGATGAGAGCAGTGCGTTGCCATGGCCACGAACAGAGGTGTGTGTGGTAGTTATAGCAACACACACGCACACCACAGAAACACACACGCACACACACCTTGAGGTCCCTGTGGACGATGTCATGCTGGTGGATATGTTGGACACTCTCCAAGATCTGGTTGATACACTGACTGGAGAGGAAAGGGAGAGAAGGGGGTTGAGCGTGAGAAAAGGAGAAAAATCAGTCATCCTTTCATCACTAAACGCATGCATGGTTTGAACAGAAAGCTCAACAGGTCTGACAAAGAGACAAAGTAGTGAGACAGATTTATTACAATAGTGGCATTTAACTTTTTTTTTTTGTTACTGTACCCATATCATATTTTGCTATGCCTGGAGTACCCCCTCATAAGCATTTGACCAATTTGGCCTATGTTCTTTGGATGTTGCTGACCCCATGTGGGAGTAGAGAGAGGGAGGGAGTAGAGATAGGTAGGAAACAAAGGGAAAGAGGGAGAGATGAGAGGGGAAGAAGAGAAAGGGTTATAGGATATATAGGAAGAGGGAGGAGAGAGGGATAACAAGACAATGCAGCAGACATGAATACAAGGAAACCCATAGTCAGCCTGTGTGTGTGCGCGCCACGTGAAATCACGCCCTCTCCCACGGTTTTGACCCGAGCTGTGCGGCACAGTAACCATGGTAACAGTAAATAGGGATTGCCCACCTGGCATCAGCCTCGCTGTAGTACTCCCTAGCAACGATGTCTTCAAACAACTCTCCTCCAGTCACCCTGAAAGAGAGAGAGAGAACAAGATTGTTATCATACATAATAAAGCTCATTCACAGAGGTGCATGCACAAGCCTGAAATGTGTGCGTGTGTTACTCACAGGTCAAAGACAAGGTAGTGAAAGCCTTCCTCCGAGATACTGTCATGTAGTCTCACTAGAGAAAGAAAGGGAGAGTGGGTGGAGAAGAGGGAGAGAAAGGGAATTGAGCGATTTAAAAGTGGAATATTACAGGCTAGTGGCCAGGGCTCAGTTTGTGATTCTAAATCTGACCTACTGTATGGTTTTGTTTAAGGGTTCAAGGTTAAAGGGGATGTAAAAGGTACATTTGCTGTGCAATAAGAAGCAGGTCAGCCCTGCAGCAAGTACAGTACATGTGCTCATATCTCTATCCCTCCGTCTCGCTCTATCTGTCCCACTCTCTTTATCCAAAGTTTATATGAAGCATGGGCCAAATGAGAGGAGAAGGTGAGAGAAAATGAGAAAGAGAAGTATAAACAAATGAGAACGAAGAGGGAGAGCGTGAGAAAAGGAAGGAGACCATGCCTGAGGGGCAGAGCAATCTGGGACACTGAAAAAAAAAAAGAAAGGAGGCAGAAAGAAGGTAGAGGGAGACATGATAGAGGGATGCAAATGAAGGAGACAGCATAGTTGTCATTGACTCATTGGTATGGCCTCATCCCACTCTCATATTTTAACAATAATTATTGTCCTCAAATAGATTACTTTCTCTAATCCTCAATTTGAATATAAAACCAGACAAACAAATACAGACATCCAGACAGAGAGACATACAGGTTCTGCAGTGTATGTAATAGCATAACAGATGAGTTAAACTGGAATGACTGATAATTCAAATGTAGGGGCGGTGACTCCGAATATTTTGGGCCGTGGTTTGTGCACACTTCTTTTTGTGTAACCGTGAGTGAGTCATTCCAGTTTAACTCATCTGTTATGCTATTACATACAGTGCTTTCTAAAATGCCTTTACTTTTTCCATATTTTTTTTAACATCACATTTACATAAGTATTCAGACCCTTTACTCCATACTTTGTTGAAGCACCTTTCACAGCGATTACAGCCTCGAGTCTTCTTGGGTATGATGCTACAAGCTTGACACACCTGTATTTGGAGAGTTTCTCCCATTCTTCTCTGCAGATCCTCTCAAGCTCTGTCAGGTTGGATGGGGAGCGTCGCTGCACAGCTATTTTCAGGTCTCTCCAGAGATGTTCGATGGGGTTCAAGTCCGGGCCACTCAGAACATTTAGAGACTTGTCCCAAAGCCACTCCTACGTTGTCTTGGCTGTGTGCTTAGGGTTGTTGTCCCGTTGAAAGGTGAACCTTCACCCAGTCTGAGGTCCTGAGCAGGTTTTCATCAAGGATCTCGGTAATTTGCTCTGTTCATCTTTTCCTCGATCCTGACTAGTCCCGCGGTCCCTGCAGCTGAAAAACATCCTCACAGGATGATGCTTCACCATGCTTCATCGTAGGGATGGTATTGGCCAGGTGATGAACGGTGATCAACGGTTTCCTCCAGACGTGACGCTTGGCATTCAGGCCGAAGAGTTCAATCTTGACTTCATCAGACCAGAAAATCTTCTTTCTCATGGTCAGAGTCCTTTAGATGCCTTTTGGCAAAAATCCAAGCGGGCTGAACAGTGGCTTCCGTGTTGGCCACCCTACCATAAAGGGCTGATTGACGGAGTGCTTCAGAGATGGATGTCCTTCTGGAAGGTTCTCCCATCGCCACAGAGGAAGTGGCGCTCTGTCAGAGTGGCCATCAAGTTCTTGGTCACCTCCCTGACCAAGGCCCTTCTGCCCCAGATTGCTCAGTTTGGCCAGGTGGCCAGCTCTAGGCAGAGTCTTGGTGGTTCAAAACTTTGTCCATTTAAGAATGATGGAGGCCACTGTGTTCAACCTTCAATGCTGTATAAATGTTTTGGTACCCTTCCCAAAGATCTAAGAAGACAGAATCCTGTCTCTGAGCTCAACGGACAATTCCTTCGATCTCATGGCTTGATTTTTGCTTTGGCATGCACCGTCAACAGTGGGACCTTATACAGACAGGTGTGCGCCTTTCCAAATCATGTCCAATCAATTGAATTTACCACAGGTGGTCTCCAATCAAGTTGTAGAATCATCAAGGATGATCAATGGAAACAGGATGCACCTGAGCTCAATTTCGAGTCTCATAGCAAAGGGTCTGAATACTTATGTAAATAAGGTATCTGTTTAATACACTTGCAACATTTCTAAAAACCTGTTTTCGCTTTGTCATTATGGGTTGTGTAGATTTTTTTAAATTCATTTTAGAATAAGGCTGTAAACGTAACATGTGGAAAAAGGGAAGGGGTCTGAATACTTTACGAATGCAATGTATATGACTGTGATGGTGTCTTGCGAAAGACTCACGTATGGCCTTGGGTCAATTGAGGTCGTTTGACTAAGTAAGGGGTTGTAACCATAGCGGAACCCTTTTTTGGTGCCATATAGAACTTTTTTTTAAAATTATTATTATTATAATATGGTTCTTTATAGCACCATACATGTTCCATTTAAAACTTTGAGCATGGTTCTTTATAGAACCTTAAAAAAAATCCATATAGCATCAAAAAGGGTTCCGCTATGGTCACAAGCCAAGAACCCTTATTTGGCACTATATAGAACCATTTGTTTTTAGTTTGTACCAAGACCCTTTTTCATCCTAAGAACAGGTTTTGGAAGAAAGGGTTATTTGATGATTCTTGGAAAGGCAAGAAGGATTCTACATAAAAACCTTCTGAATAAGTTTTTTTTAATTGAAGAGTTTTTTTATAGTGCTTAAGCATTAGTGTAAAGTCCTGTTATTAAAGTTTAAACAGTGAGGTAAAAGTAATCTGATAAGTTTAAAACGATAGGTGTGAGAATGTTTTAAACTGTACCTATATTATGGGTATGGGTATATATATATATATATATATATATATATATATATATATATATATCTCTGGTATTCTGTTAATTTTACATATACAGTACTGACATAGTTGATATCTTTGCCATGATGTCTGTCTTTAAATATTTGTTGTGATTTTATTGAGCAGAGAGTAGGAGAATAGAAGTGAGTCTGAGTGACCCAGCAGTGTACGGTTTGGTACACAACAAATTGGCCAGTGTTACCAACAGTTTTTCAGTGTAACATTTCTAGTGATGATTCAGGAGTTAATTTAACACTCAGGTGACTGCGTGGCATTAGAGAACCCCAGTGTTGGTGTAAATAACCAGAGTTGAGTAACACATTTTTACTCTGAATTAGGGATGCAAGTTTTGGTCAATTTTGCTGCCGTCTAACTGACCCTCATTAACCGGTCAACAAACAAATGTTTTCCTAACAGTAAAATGATGTGACCAACATAAATTACTATCAGAGATCTGCATATAATGATGAGATTCTTATGTTTCCGCACTAACAACGGGAGTCGTCACAAGGCGGGAAGGCAGGCGACAAGCTTAGGCCCAAAATAAGCCGATAGAAACGCATTGAGCTTATTTTGGCGAGAATGAAACCTCTCGCTTTGCCTCTTCCTCTCTGATACTACGCATGCATACAAGGACCGGACATTTTTCATTAAGAGCTTATTGGAGACATGCAACAATCTTAGTCAAAAGGCTATAGCTTATTATAGAACATGCAACTCCTGTAATGAAGCAACAAATCAAACGTCATTTTCAACCATTTGCAAAAATGCAATTTGAGTTATACACTGTTCTAAACAGCACACCTAATGCGAGCAGTTCTGAGAGATTAAAATCTCTGTTAGAAACTAACGGGGAATCTAACAGCAGCAACTAGGATGGGTTGCTAATATGACTAGGATTGTGCCTTTGACTTCTGGACAACGAAAGAAAGTTGATATGAAAACCAATAGAACAGGAGAGAAATGCTGATTAATGGCTGGGGGAAGTCTTTATAAAATAATTGCCTCCATGGCTACTCTGATGCAAAGGTAAGACATGCCTTATTATTTGAAGTAAAGTAAACCGTTCACGTTTCAAACAATTATACTTCCTCAAGCTCACATTGTAGAGTGGTGGGTGATGCGCTGATAGTCAACAGTAGGCAGGTTATAGCCTATGCACCCATATGGCGAATGGGAGGCGCGCCTTAATTACGAGTTGAGATGTTGAAATAAAAATAGCTCCTTTTAAAATCGTGGCCACCAAAGTTAACACACGATTGCATTTAGAATTGTTATTGGGTGCACAATGACTAGGCTTATAAAAGCAGGTTTAACTCCAGTAGCCTACAGGCTTTTGACAAGCTACTCTCGCGCTGTCTGACATGTGATAGGCTATTCCGCTCCTCAAACTTGGCTCTGTATGCTTTGAGGGTGTGATATATAAGATGCATGTCGACTAAGAAAAATACACAAGCAGCAATTTTATTCGACAAAATTATGCAAATGAACCTATAGACTAATAAGCATGACAGGTCAAATGTGTTTTCAGCGGCTAACGGATTAACGGGTAACATCCCTACTCTGAATTGAGTAATACACTCAAAACCACACGCATCATTATCATATTACCCAGCATTCTCTATTGCAGTTTGATTTTCAGAATTGTTTGTTTTAATATCTTTTTTTGCATGTAAATTGATTGGTTGAGTCATCTTTTGCTACACAAAGATCAATAAAATAGATTTTTCTAATCCAATCTGTTAGTTTAATTCATTACACCTGTTACTGAGACAGTTCCAGTTTAGATTATTTAGGTAGTCTCAGTAATCAATCTTCCCTCTCTGGCAGTCATTCTGAATGCAGGTTGCGGGTGATTAAAGGTAGTCATTACGTTATTGCGATGAGTGACAAGACTTCGCTCTCACAGTCAAACACAGTATCTGAGGAAGTGGAGAAGTTTAGCGTCGCACTCCAACGCTTATGCTGCTTACTTTGTGCATCTACATCATAAAGTTCCAATTGTTGGATATCCTTACTTTGGCTGGAGTCCAATTGGAATTTCACATCACTTTGCAAGCCAGCATGACGTGACTTGCAGGCCTGATGTGGCCTATAAACCAGGAGCTTCCGACCACTGTGTTAGGGTAGAACTAGGCCTTCAAAGAACAGCCTTATATTATATGTAATGTATCGTCATGAAGAGTTTAATATTAAAGATAAAGGGTTCTCTGTAGAACCCTTCATAGAGGGGTAGAACACTCTGCAAACAGTTCTACCAAGTACCAAAAATATGTTATCCTATGGGGAAGTCAAAGAACCCTATATGGTTCTACTGTTAGCACCTTTCTAAGAGTGGAGAGAGATAGAAAGACAGAGACGACAAACCTATGTTGGAGTGTTTGAGAAGACGGCAGATGCGCGCCTCTCGATCCAGCTTCTGGTGATCTGAGGAGAAGACAAAAACTGTTAGGGAAGATTGTTTCACTTAAAAGAAAGGTTTATATATAGAGGGCGAGACACAGTTATATACACGACTGTATAAGGTGTGTATGTGTGTGGAGGTTACTCGCAGCCCCAGCTGTGGAACATTGCTATGCCAGCACTTTGTCTAGCAGGGGACACATGATGAAATTGGAACACACACACACCCGCCCCTCGTCGTCACTGTTAGCAAGGCGGTTGCGAGAGGTTCAGAGTTAATCTGGGGTAAACCTAGCAACGGCATAGAGAGTGAGTCAGACAGTGTGACTGCTACAGGGCTCCAAAACAGAGGGCGCATGCACACAGACACAGCACTTATTTGCATTAATTCAATCTGAGTATTTGATATTGCAACACTGAATATCTTAAAGTCAAGAACTGGCAATTTCATCATCTGAAACCCTGTCTAACAAACAGCCATTAGACCCACACACAGACACACTGCAACACACACATATCCTTCTTTCTCTTCGCGTTATAATTTCAGCCAAACAAATGCAGCACTCCTATGCTGCTGCTTACCAGCCTTACATCCGAACACACATCTCCCACCTTTCTATCCCTCATTCACTTCAAGCATTTCAATAAATGTCTTAATTTGCTGCACTAATTTGTTAACATTTACACACCGTCAGGTTCTTCTTGTCTTTGTATGCCTCTATTTGACAGAATAATTTCTCCTCAGAAGGCATTTTTGCTTCAACTTCAGTTCTTACTTTCGCCACCAGGGGTAGTCAGCCAATTTTCTGGGGTCCATTTGGCAAGCTTGCCCTCCAGAAATTGTTAACTTGTGTTAGCTAGCAGTTGTAAGCAGTTTTTTTTTACTGGCGACAATCTCTCAATCCTCTTTTAGAGTCATTAGTGAATTATTTAATGTAACATATGAAACATTAAAAAAACTATTGTAGAAGTTAAAGTAAAAATCCAATCTGGTCTTTGAATGAATGAATGAATACCGGTATATAGTTTACCACCCAGCCCTAGAAAGAGGATCACAACTTCCCATTGCAAGTGTGGTGCGTGTGCAGCACGCCGTACTACAGCTTTTGCTGATTCATATCCCTAATTTCTTGATGTGTGCATGCCTGTGTGTATGGGCGTGCACAATGCATGTGTGGATGTGTGTGTAGTGGTAGTAGATGGGACAGAGAGTGCTGCAAGGTAACTCATTAATGGCACTTCCTGCTGTTCTCTAATTGGCCATCTGCTCCACCGGGGGGCGGGCCTATAGCCACGTTACATCAGGGAGAGAAGGAGAGGCAAGACACACACACACCACTAGCCACTAGATTATGACGGTGTTTAGCGGAGCTTTAAAATACTTATTACCCATGGGGCAGTGCGCTAGGTCAAACAGGCCCAATGGTGCTAAACACGACACTTAAATCCTTAAATCCTACCAGGTACACTGCCACCACATGCACCGGTGTGTACACACTACGTAGAGACGGGTTGCCTGACGTCGTCACAAAAACAATGGCCGTGCAACGCAGAGGCACTAGGCTGTGTATTATGATTCTGGACGGTCAGATAGCTAGCAACAATGACAAGAAGCTGACGTGGTGAATCTTAGGTAGCTCGTTGTATCTTGTTATTGATTCCATGTCTTGTTTTGACTCATGTCACATCTATGCTAATATGGCTCAAATACACTAGCTAGCTAACCAATAACTGTAATGATGTATTTGACAGACAAGTGTACATTGTGAAAATGTATTCATGTTTCCAATGTTCATTGAGAGGAAATAGTTGGCATGTTGTCAACAATCCTTTAATTCTAAGCCTACCCAGTCTGTTTCCCCCCAAGGGTTGCGCAGGCATCGGTTTTGTTGCTAAACAACCCACCCATCTATGGCAATTCCTTTACTGCTCTAATCTCCACATTTTCCCCTTCTCCCTCTATTCCTTCTCCTCCCTACACCCTCTCCCTGTCTGTCTCTCCCTCCACCTTTCCTCTCCGTCTCTAGACACAAATACTGCAAGACTGTCTGAGTCCCTCCCATCCTGACCCACACACACACTTTAATGCTGTACTGTACAAAGCTTAGCATTTGACTGCTACCATGAAAAGCCTATAGATATTGCTGAAACTAGATTGCTTCAGAATACCAAATACTTTCCCTAATGTGATACTATTAACAAACACGCAGGCACACACGCACAGAGAACGAAGGGGCTAACAGGGAGGTGTGTGACCCGTGGGTTCTTAGACTAAATATATATCTCATCAGGGGCTAACTGGATTAGCCTCGATACTGACCAATCTCCGAGCTACTGACGGGTGGGAGGAAGTGAGAGAGAGCAGGAGGGGTATCGAGAAAACGGGTATGAAGCAAAAAGCCAAGACTGCTCAAACTGAAGGAACAGAAAAAAAGAGCGGGCGAGCGAGAATGCGTGTTGACTGCAGAGGAGGGCAGCTCTGAGCTGAGGCAGCACACAGTCCCCAGACACACTGTGTGTGTGTGTGTGTGAGAGAGAAAGGTCTGTATGCTGAAAAGAGTGGAGCTCGGCCCCCTTGGTAAACATAGTTACCACATAACCTACCACCCTCCCCCACACACACAATCTCAGAACCAAAATCTTGAGTATGCAGAATATTTTATCAAAGTTATAATGTATGATAACATTTGTCACAAGAGATTACACAAACATGACACATTAGCTACTCATGGTCAACTCTCAAGACATCTCTGACAAACACCAATTTGTAGAGCAGATGACTGACAGCTCACAGGGATGAACATCGCCCCCCACCCCCACCAAATCTACCACTGACCGCTCTTTCTCACTGTGTGTGTGTGTGTGTGTGTGTTACCTCTGGCTGAGAGTTTCTTGGTGTTGATAATTTTGGCAGCAAACTCCTGACCTGATGACTTCTTCACACATCTGCGCACCACTGAAAACGCTCCCCTGAAAACAAGGCAAGCAATGATCAGTTCTGGGTGGGGGGGGGGGTAACATTTAGTATACTAATGCGCAGGCAAACACACAAACAAATACACAGCACACACACACACACACAGAGAGGGGTTGGCCATCAACACTGATACACAGCATGGAGCCATAAAAATGAAACATTGACAGTCTACTACAGGGCTCTCCAACCCTGTTCCTGGAGAGCTACCATTCTGTAGGTTCACTCCAACCCTAATCTAGCACACCTGACTCTAATAATTAGCTGGTTGATAAGCTGAACCAGGTTAGTTACAACTGGGGTTGGAACAAAAACATACAGGAAGGTAGCTCTCCAGGAACAGGGTTGGACACCCCTGGTCTAGTGCAACTAAGGACACACAGATTGCAGAGCTCTCTTTCTCAAATACAGGTCTACAGCACTGCTGGTTCTTCCTTCCCCTCTAATCAGGTACTGATACAGATCTACGACACCGAGGTCATTTCCGTCGGCACAAGTAGGAAAACCAGTAGTAGTGCAGACCAGGTTCAGATTGGCTATAATGTAGACTAAAGTCTAGACACCAGTACTAGTGTATGTACAGTACCAGTCAAAAGTGTGGACACCTACTCATTCAAGGGTTTTTATTTTTACCATTTTCTACATTGTAGAATAATAGTGAAGACATCAAAACTATGAAATAGCACATAAGGAATCATGTAGTAACCAAAAGAAAGTTAAATCCAAATATATTTTATAATGGAGATTCTTCAAAAGTAGCCACCCTTTGCACAATCTTGGCATTCTCTCAACCAGCTTCATGAGGTAATCACCTGGAATGCATTTCAATTAACAGGTGTACCTTGTTAAAAGTCTATTATGGCAAGAACTAAGCAAAGAGAAACGACAGTCCATCATTACTTTAAGACATGAAGTTCAATCAAGACGGAAAATTAAGAACTTTGAAAGTTTCTTAAAGTGCAGTCGCAAAAACCATCAAGCGCTATGATGAAACTGGCTCTCATGAGAAGAACCAGAGTTACCTCTGCTGCAGAGGACAAGTTCATTAGATTTAACTGTACCTCAAATTGCAGCCCAAATAATAGCTTCAGAGTACAAGTAACAGACATCTCAACATCAACTGTTCAGAGGAGACTGCGTGAATCAGGCCTCCATGGTCAAATTGCTGCAAAGAAACCACTACTAAAGGACATCAATAAGAAAAAGAGACTTGCTTGGACCAGGGCCAAGAAACATGAGCAATGAACATTACACTGGTGGAAATCTGTCTCAGATTTTTGGTTCCAACCACCGTGTCTGAGACGCAGAGTAGGTGAACGGATGATCTCTGCATGCGTGGTTCCCACCGTGAATCACATGATGGTGTGGGGGTGCTTTGCTGGTGACACTGTCTGTGATTTATTTAGAATTCAAGGCACACTTAACCAGCATGGCTACCACAGCATTCTGCAGCAATACGCCAACCCATCTAATTTGCACTTAGTGGGACTATCACTTGTTTTTCAATGACACCTCCAGGCTGTGTAAGGGATATTTGACCAAGAAAGAGAGTGATGGTGATGTATCAGATGACCTGGCCTCCACAATGACCTGACCTCAACCCAATTGAGATGGTTTGGGATTAGTTGGACCACAGAGTGAAGGAAAAGCATTTGTGGGAACTCCTTCAAGAATGTTGGAAAAGCATTCCTCATTAAGCTTTTTGAGAGAATGCCAAGAGCGTGCAAAGCTGTCATCAAAGGGTGGCTACATTGAAGAAACTCAAATAAAATATATTTTGATTTGTTTAACACTTTTTTGGTTACCACATGATTCCATTAGTTATTTCATAGTTGATGTCTTTACTATTATTCTACAATGTAGAAAATAGTACAAAATAAAGAAAAACCCTTGAAAGAGTAGGTGTCTCAACTTTTGACGGGTACTGTACAACAGAGCAAGGATGGCCAACTCCCTCCTGGAGTGCTACTGGGTGAGCATGCTTTTGCTCCAACCCTGCTCGATCACACAGCAGCTGAGTCTTGATTAGGATACAAGCTAGTTAAATGTAACAGCTGTGTTAGAGCAGAGCTGGAACCAGGTTAAACCCTGCAGACCCAAGCCAGTAGCCCTCCAGGAGGGTTGACCACACCTAAATTAGAGGACAAACAGAAGCAGGTTTAACTACTCTCCCAGCTCTCACTAGAACCAGCCACTCTGTAGCCCAACATCACCTACCTGTGTTAGTGCTACAGTATCTGGGTAGCTCAGTTGGTATAGCATGATGAACACAACACCAGAAATGTGGGCTTGATTCCCGCTAGGGCCACCAATAAGAAATGTATGCACACAGTACCTTTAGATCAAATCTGCTAAATGTGTTTATATATGTTTATATATATTATGTACCAAGAGGTCTGGGCCTTTATGGCACAGGGGATAGTGTGCCCAACTCTGGTTGTTCTTCCTATATGACTAGACTGCTTATGTTGTTGTTAATAATGATAAGAATAGCATACATGTCAGAGAAGCAACTGGTCTAGATAAATTACTATCTAAACGTTCGACAACGTCGAACTACTCAACGCGGTCCAGGTGTGTGAACTGATAAACCAATCATGGATCAATAGAACGCCAGAGGGAGAAGCCCAGACACTGCGACTATACCCAGGGTCTGGGGCTAAAGGAATAGGAACACAAAACAACCATCACCAGAGTCGAGAGGATCGAGCCACCGACAGATGCCCGTAATAATAATAATAATACAACGTCCCTGTTCTCCCTCAGAAAAAAAGCCATCGAGATTCTGAGAAACCGCATCACGCTCACCCCTGCACTTTTAAGCCACAGCGACATAGCGTGTGATAGGAGGCTTATAATGCTACTTATGGCATTTATATGAACGGCTGCTGTATGAAGGCTTGCGGGGTTTTACATAATGTGCAAACAATTTCGCTTTGAGAGGCCGTGTGGGCTATAACTAGAGGTCTATGTTCAACACATCAGCTGCAGACTTCAACACAGCTAGCTAAACCGCAGTTTAGACACATATGCCTAATATTGTACAACCACAGACAGCTAGTTAACATACATGCTAGCATTCAGCACAGTCAAACAGGCTGCAAACGCAACGTGCCGTGCCAGCAAATGTCAGTGTTTTCGCTCAAACGCTTCCTGCCTGGCAATTTTCAGCAGACCAAAAGACAAGGCGTTGACACACTATCTTAGACATTGTTAGCTAGTTGTGCTATCGCATGTGCATGAAATACATACGCAGTAAACTCTGGCCCTAACCTACGACACGCAAGCTAGCTGCCTTCTGTCAACAGCCAGCAAAATACAATAGGGTCAAGCTATCGCAGCTAGCTGGCTAAAGAAGGAGCGAGTTAGCAAACGGGGGTGGGGAGAAGGAAAGACAGACAGCAAGGCACTGTGCATTAGCAAGCTAACGTTAGCAAAACGGCGACAGTCGCTTACTTCCCGAGCTCCTCGTAGAGTTGGTACTCATCTGTAAAGCGTGTGGATGTAACGATAATAGTAGCCATGACTGAGCGGGGAAAACGGGCTCCAAGCCTCGATCAGGGTACGGCAGGCTGGATCTAGGGGAGGACTGTCACACTCCTGGACTAGCTACAGCACTGACAGGCTGGGAGAAAGAGGGCGAGAAGGGAGGGTTGGCAGAGAGAGAGCCACGCGAGATGTGGGCAGGGGTTTTGAGCAGAGTCATGTAAATCAGAGCGGGGTAGTATTCGGTGATTCAGCGGTTCGTGAGCTCTAACGGGAAAACGTTTGAAGACTTAAAAACCCTTCTCCTCCTGCCTTGATTTGGGTGCAACTCAATATAAGGAAGGTGTTCTTAATATTTTGCACACTCAGTACAAAATATGAAGGATACAAATTAAAATGTTACAAAAATCTATACATCCTTAAAAATGAACACAAAACATCACAAACCGATACATGTAAAACTGTGTTTTTGTGTTTAAATAGCCAACATTTCAAAAGCTTAAGAGTATCAACATATTTAATTACTTTCTTTTTCTTACTGACCTTATTATTCAATGTGGCAAAGTAATTTAATTCAAACCTTAAAAAATATTGAATGATAGTTTTCTTAATTTCATGTTATAGATGTAATATTTAGCAAGAATTAAACAAATGAATCGCATGCTGTTCGTTAGTGGAGAATCTTGGATTATTAAACATAAAAAGCACATCATAAACTTGCAGATGGATGTCTTTACCAAATATTTTTCCCAAGTCCAGGTGAATGTCTACCCATAAAATAATTACATGCACTATAAATCCTTTCCTGTTGTTTTTATGGTAATTTATAGGCAGCCGGTTGCCTGTAAATTACTGTGAAATAGGTACAGTATGTTACCGTACTGTATTTTATGGTGTCCAATAATCACAAATATTTTTTTACTGTTGTTTTTACAGTAACTGACAGGCAACTGGCTACCTTCAATTTACCGTAAAACAGTACAGTGCATTACTGTAAAAATGTGACAGTAATTGTAACAAGTTAATGAATGGATGGATTAATGAAATTCATTGATAGGAGATGGGGTTTGTATTTTACAATATCTTACCATAACTGCATGGAATTGGTGCAAGCAGGTTGGCTACTAGGTAATGTGTTCGCATATTACAGCATGAATGCCAGTTTGGAAGCCTTTGTTAAGGCCTTTAGAAATGTAAGTGATATAAATAAAATACAACATGTTGGTATTTTATATCACGTGCACTTCTAGTGGCGACCCGCACATTTTATTTATTTTTGCCTGTTTTGCATGTTATTCTGTCATTAATACATGTCACATATCAGTTTGCAAACAATGTAAAAAAAATAAATAAATATGGAGTTAATAAAGCTGCATACAAACATGCTCTTTTTTGCTTTCTTGAATAAGGCAGCTCCAAAATGCAGGTGTTTCAGCCTAGCTCAGTGCTTTCTGTGGTGGTGGGGCAGCCAGCGGAAAATACAGAGCGTAGGGATTGGTAATATTTTCTAGTTGCGCCGTGATTGGCTCAGTGTTCTGTAACTCAAGGGGACACTACGTCACCGCAAAATCAACGGGGAGAGCTTGAAAATTCAAGCCCCTTGGGTGCTGCCATAGAGTTACATTAGAAGTGCCCATCCAAGAAGGCTCAAGGTCATTGGCCACAGATAAAATGTCAATCACATTATATCTACCATAGCTTTGATTAGACTGATCATAGGTGAGTCCAAAAATGTATTGTATGCTGCTGCATAAATGATGTAATATGCTAGGGATATATGTATACTGTAGCTAAGAAAGTAATACTAAGTTTCTGTTGTGTAATAAGATGTTAGTAGCCCATGTGCCTCACCTTTATAATGTGGTCCCTTTTCCCCTCATAACTTAGCCTACTGTTCTGACTTGGTGGTGCACATGTTTTAGAGAAATGTCACAATCAAATATTGTAAGAGCTATCATTGTCTGCTTATATGCCCCATTTATTTGTAAGAACGGCCCATATTCTGAATTCTATCGCTGTACATTTCAAAAGTGCTGAACAAGTAGTTATACTGATATGTCAATCCTACTGTAGCTCGCTCATTAATGTCTTCATCTAAATTACGGATGTCCCTTATCTGCTCGTAGTCCTCTTATGCCATAGTTTGTACATCTCAATTGTCAGTATAAACCACATTTGTTTAAGCAAGTCAGCCATGTTTTTTTTTAAAGGCAGTAAATTAGGCTGAATGAACTCTTTCGCTCCCAGACAAGGCTCCGCTGATAGCCAGGTGTTAGTGGTAAGGTGGTGGGACTGCTATTGGGACAGCTTTATCACCGTTACAGTGCAATTAATGTATTGTTTAATGTTGTGTTGTGGCTTTGTTGGCATGCATCTAAACATCTGTGTTTTTTTTGTTTGCCCCACCAATATTTATGTGCTACTGCCCCTATACACATTTAATTGTTGGGGAACTACTACCACATACCAGTGAAATTGGCTACAAATGTAGCCTCAAAATATGTTAATAAGCCTGTAACGTCTAATTCACAGCAGTAAAAAGCTACATAAAACAGGTTCAAACTGAAAATTACTAGATAATCTGAAGCCTTTATTTCTTTGTACACCTTATGTAAGAAATAAAAAAAATTAAAAAAAATCACTCAAACAGTATAGTGCAAAACTCACAATTATATTGTCAATGTTCAGGCAAAGATAACAAAAAACACTTTATTTTCACAATGACCCAAACCTGTGAGTCCATAACTACGGGTGTGTCCATAAATTCAATCTGGAGTGCCAGAGTGCGTGTTCAAAGTTCGCTCTGGGCGTTCGTAAATTCAAAGCATTGTTATATTGTCCGTTTGTAAATTCAGAGCGTTTCGCTCTCGGAGCGTTCATAGCGCACCCTGGACGCTCTGGCGGAGTGTGGCTGATCTGAGCGTTCTGACCTCACGTCAGTCAAGCACCCAAGCTAACTGGTTTTTGTTGGCTAGCTTGCTAGCTACTTCCAGACACAAATGAGAGGACGCCTCACTCTGACCATTTTACGCGCCCTAGCAGAGCTATTTAGACTGTTTTCATGTTATCCAGAGCATTGGTGACTAACTGTGCTGCTGGCAACGTTTACTGACACCGGCCATATTCAACGGGTTTTGAGCGTTCGCATCAGTTATTCTGCGCTCTGCCACACTCAGAGAGAGTGCTCTGAATTCGGAGTAGATCGCCAATTTACGAGTTCACCCTCACCCTGAATTTATGAGTTCACCCTAAAAACACCCAATAATTGTCAATTTATAATCCCAAATCCCGCCCTGTACACAACTCAGTCCAATAGAAATCCGATCCGTCCCGTGACACGGTTGCAAGACGCGAGACTCAAAAGCGTTATAATCCAACAAAGGCAAACTTCACCCGCTTTAAAAAGTAAAGAATATCAGTGTGGGAATAAAATCAAAAAGGAAAAAATATTGATCTCACCGTGAGATAGGAAAGGGAATGGGGGGTACCTAGTCAGTTGTCCAACAATGTATTCAACTGGAAATCCTCCTTAGAACGCGTATGCTCTCGTTGTTTTGAGAGGCGCACCTGACACATAACATAAATCTAAACAAACATTTTACATAATCATTCTCAATAAATAAACCTCGCGGCATTACTCTCTTTTCTCCCATCACCCCCATTTCTTAAAAATACAGCATTTGACAGCGCATTCAATTAAATTATAAACATGAAGTTCATAGATCATAGACCAGACATAACCTTAGTATCAGTTGGGAAAATATCAGTCTGAGTATCATTGTTGTCACGACTTCAGCCGAACTCGGCTCCTCTCATTGTTCGGGCGGCGTTCGGCGGACGACGTCACCGGCTTTCTAGCCATCGCCGCTCCATTTTTCATTGATACATTTGTTTTGTCTTGTTCTCTGCACACCTGGTTTTCATTCCCCAATCACACTGCATGTATTTATTCCTCTGTTCCCCATCATGTCTTTGTGTGGAATTGTTTGTGTTACGTGACATTTGTTTTGACGCGCCAGACGGGTGTGATTTATTTCCGTATTGTTTCACGAAGTTGTTTATTTGTTACACATTATTATGTAGTGTGACTGGTTTTGCACTTTTGCCTATTTTGGATGGAGGTTTTGACGCAGTTGCGTTCATCTGTTTGCTCCTCCGGTCTAAATAAAGTGTGCGCGTGTGTGCGCGTTCTGACATGGTGACGTGCCAGTAAATGGATTTTAGATACAGTGAGCTGAACCAGGCTGTGCAATGTAACGATTCTAGGATGTCATGGATTATGGGCGTGGGACAGGTATCTTGGAGAGTTTTTGCGTTGACCCGACGGTAGTCCGCACAAAACATGTGGCTTTTGTACCAGGACTACTGGTGAAGTCCATGCTGAGTTGGATGTCTCAACGATGTTGCAACATCTGTCTGGTTTGTTCATTGATGATCTTCTTCTTGAGTGGAGAGACCCTGTATGATGAATCTTGGGTTTTTCCACCTGCCATTTGCACTCATCAACCTCTTTTGGATGAAAGGGAAAAATAAATACCCTTTATCCATCTTAACCCCCATAGGTATGCTCCCCTAGGTTGACTATGGCTCCGGTCTTTGAGAGGAAGTCAAGGCCAATAAGCAATGAGAACGCCAGGTAGGCATCAGACATGATGTAGGTATCCATAGATCAGTACATCCATCGTAAATCAGCTTCTTCTTGCCTAGCGCTTGATGTACTTTTCCACAACAAACTTATTGTTCACAGGTCATCAGACACTGAGTCTGCGGACATCTTCTTCAACAGGCACTCTTGCATGAGTGTACCAGTGTCCAAGACAGCCTCTCCCTTCAATCGACCCATATCCAGAGGCACCAATAAAAGTTCCGGTCCTACTTTGGGTACTTCTCCCCTGATGCACCATATTGATATCTGCTGGTGGTCTGTAGTGTCCTCCCTTTTCTTGGTTCTTTCGACCCTCCTTTGTCCCCTCTGTCCTAGTCCTTTTGGTTGTCCACTTTCTGCCAGTACTCTTCAGAAGCTGAACAATCTTTCTCCACCATGGTTCTTACCTTCACCAGCTGCTCCACAGTCATCACTACACCTCTCAAACAGCCGGCCACTTGTGTTTTGCAGTTATTCAGTATCTCACCAGGTAATCTTCTGAAATATCTGGCTTACATTTGAAACAGAGAACCCTATAATCATAGGTTAAAACACAGAGGCACTGGTTAGGCTTTTCAACTGTGTTTCTCAACTTCTCCTCCACTTCTGTCACATAGTCTGTGGGCAAGAAGGCTGACTGGAAAGCCTCTTTGAAAGTGGCCCAGTTGTGGACTTTAGTCTTTTCAGCCAACCACCAGCTGTGGTTGGCTGAAAAGTGCTTCCATTAGTTCCGCATCAGCGAGCGGTCTTACATGGAGAAAGTTATCACACTGCTCTATGAAGTTGAGCACCTGCTTCACTAGACTCTCTAAAGATAGGGAATTCAAGACTGATGGGAGGGTTAGTATATAGATGGGCGGCACCGGCCAGGTTACTGGGAGTCATGACTGGGATATGACTCAGACCAGGGGTGTATAGTAATGACTGTGGGACGGTAGTGGTACTGGAATGTTAGACTTTACTCATCTGAGCTTTCCACTTCTCATCTCTGCATAAGAAACAATTTACTACATAATTTTTAAGATCATTGAGGACACCCATCATATGGTTTTCAAGAGATTTTTGATCTACATATTCCCTGTAGCTCTCTTCTCTGTTAATGTTACTGTCTGGGGTATCTTTATAATCATTCTTCAGAGATGCCACTGGCAGTAAGCGAAGCTACCTGTGCTTGTAACAGAACCAGATCTGCTGCAGCAGCTGCTTTGGCCTGTTTAACATTTGTGTTAAAGATGTGTGTTACATTTGTGTTAAAGATGTTAAAGATCAGATGTGTAAAAGGTACTAAGAAAGGAAGTGATTACCCCTGGGGGATCTCTCCTGGTGACATAAGACCCAGCAGTAAAGTTTGGATACTCATGGAGAGCCACTGACTCTGGCCCTTGCTCTGTATAACTCCCATGATCAGCATGTTCCAATATGACACACAAAAGGAAAAAGACTAAAGAAATGGCAACAAGTTACCCTACTGTCCAACACTATGTAACATTCACTTTGATTCATAGCAATAAAAGGCTATAAAACAGGTTCAAAACTATAGAAAACTGAAATAACAGTAGAGAAACTGAAGCCTTTGTATTTCTTTGTACACCTTATGTATGAAATTGGAACAAAATAATCACACAGAAATAGTATAGAGCAAAATTATATTGCATCACTGTTCAGGCAAAGACAACAAAAACACTTTTTTTTTCACAATGACCCAACCCTATGAGTCCATTACTAAGACACCAAATAATTGTCCGTTCATAATCCCAAGTCCCGCCCTGTACACAGTCCAATAAATTTGAGCATACCACTGTTTTGAGAGGCGCACCGGAACGGGTACGCTTCACACGAATTCCAGACGTAACAGAGATTTTCCCCTACCCACAAAATTTTCCAACAATGCACCATAATTTACAGTATGCTGCAGTATAAATGTACAAATGTACTGTATAAATAAATCAGTTATTCATTATAGTGTAATATTCAGGGTAATTCATGTTGTAAATCATAAATGTTGTAGGGGGTAACTAGCCCCCCCTAGAATGTAGATGAAGGCCATGCTTAGGTAAATAAACTATAAAGGAAAATAAATGGCTACGGTTGAACATTTTTTGTTATTTCATGAAATGTTGTAATGTCATTTTTAGATTTAAAAAAAGGTTTGTGTGGCAACTCTTATGCTTTGCTATTGCACGATTCTAATTTGTACATAGGTCACAAATAAAGCTATCCCCAGTAAAAACAGGGGGAGGGATGCTAATTGAAAGCTTGTAGCTAGCTATCTAGCTATATGGCATAAAATGCTGTGTAAAATAACTAAAAGGCTAAAAAAGTAACATTAACTGTAAAGATATCAGTCACTAGTGGGGGGAGGGGCATATCTACAACTTTTTCAAAATTTCTATTTTTTTTATCAACTTACCACCAATCATTTTGTTGAATTCTCTCTTTTTTTGTTGAGCAAGATGGGTGGAAGCCAGGGAAGGTGTTGGAAAAATAATTGTGACATCTTGTGGTCTTAATGTGAATTATGGAGGGGTGGCAGTTACCCCAGGGGGCTAGTTACCCCCGAGTACCCTATACACCGGTTGGTTCACTCCAGACCTTTGTCTCTCAATCCTATTACTCAGAATTGTTTTGAAAAAGTTGCAAGTTGCCAATCCCACAATGCTGTGCGGTTACAGTGATGTACTGTTTAAAGGGGCAATATGCAGTTGCTTCATACATTTTTGGACTTCTGAATAAATTAAATACCTCATGAGCTTAGTTCAACTGTGAAGTATAAACGAAGTAAGCACAGAATACGCTGATACACACCGAAAGCCGGGCCTCCACAGATCATGAGGATATCTTATTTGTCTGCCTGTGAATAGTTATGTAAGAATGCTGTTCATCGACTACAGCTCAGCATTTAACACCATAGTTCCCTCCAAGCTCGTCATTAAGCTCGAGACCCTGGGTCTCGACCCAGCCTTGTGCAACTGGGTCCTGGACTTCCTGACGGGCCGGTCCCAGGTGGTAAGGGTAGGAAACAACATCTCCACCCCGCTGATCCTCAACACTGGGGCCCCACAAGGGTGCGTTCTCAGCCCTCTCCTGTACTCCCTGTTTACCCATGACTGCGTGGCCAAGCACGCATCCAACTCAATCGTCAAGTTTGCTGACGACACTACAGTGGTAGGCTTGATTACCAACAACGACGAGACGGCCTACAGAGAGGAGGTGAGGGCCCTCGGAGTGTGGTGTCAGGAAAATAACCTCTCACTCAATGTCAGCAAAACAAAGGAGATGATCGTGGACTTCAGGAAACAGGAGAGGGAGCACCCCCCTATCCACATCGAGGGGACAGTAGTGGAGAAGGTGGAAAGTTTTAAGTTCCTCGGCGTACACATCACGGACAAACTGAATTGGTCCACCCACACAGACAGCGTGGTGAAGAAGGCGCAACAGCGCCTCTTCAACCTCAGGAGGCTGAAGAAATTCGGCTTGTCACCAAAATCACTCACAAACTTTTACAGATGCACAATCGAGAGCATCCTGTCGGGCTGTATCACCGCCTGGTACGGCAACTGCTCCGCCCACAACCATAAGGCTCTCCAGAGGGTAGTGAGGACTGCACAACGCATCACCGGGGTTAAACTACCTGCCCTCCAGGACACCTACACCACCCGATGTCACAGAAAGGCCAAAAAGATCATCAAGGACAACAACCACCCGAGCCACTGCCTGTTCACCCCGCTATCATCCAGAAGGCGAGGTCAGTACAGGTGCATCAAAGCTGGGACCGAGAGACTGAAAAACAGCTTCTACCTCAAGGCCATCAGACTGTTAAACAGCAATCACTAACATTGAGTGGCTGCTGCCAACATACTGACTTAAATCTCTAGCCACTTTATACATAGGAATTGGATGTAACAAATGTATCACTAGCCACTTTAAAATTTTTTGTATATAATGTTTACGTATCCGACATACTCATATCAAATGTATTCACTGTACTCTAAACCATCTACTGTATCTTGCCTATGCCGTTCGGCCATCGACCCAAATCTCTAGCCACTTTAATAATTATAATTGGATGAAATAATGTATCACTAGCCACTTTAAACAATGCCATTTATATAATGTTTACATATCCTACATTACTCATCTCATATATATATATATATATATATATATATATGTGTATATACTGTACTCTATACCATCTACTGCATCTTGCCTATGCCGGTCAGCCATCGCTCATCCATATATTTATATGTACATACTCGTATTCATTCCTTTACTCTTGTGTGTATAAGGTAGTTGTTGTGAATTTGTTAGATTACTTGTTAGATACTACTGCATGGTCGGAACTAGAAGCACAAGCATTTCGCTACACTCGCATTAACATCTGCTCACCATGTGTATGTGACAAATAAAATTTGATTTGATTTGATCTACCGTTATTGATCACCAGCCCAGAGAGTCAAAATGTTTATTTTACACAACATTTTCACAAAACAGCAAAGGTAAGCTTCGATTTGGTCTTACAAGGTAAGCTTAAATTTGGTCTGTGTTTGAGCTATAGCTACATGAGGGGTATGAAATGAATCCTTAGGTTGTTAGGAACAAATATATTGTCAATGTTATCTGATGATGTATGACTTAATGGCAACATCGAATGTCCACTGAGTGACTATATCTTAGCGCATCAAAAATATGATGTTTCCTGCTTACGCACCGTAGGCATCCATTACACAGGGGACTGGCTACTATGGCACCTTCACAGTCTTGTAGTCAATGAGATAAGCTTTCCAGGGATATGCAGTTGACCTGGGTGGGACAAAGCAAACTATTGCTACCTGGCTCAGAAACTTGGAAACGTCCCGTGACCACACCTGACACCACTTACTAAAACATATGCCCATTTCTAGTTGTTAGGTCTATCAATCCCATTTGTTTTTTCTGATATTGTTCACATGTTGTGGAAGCCATCTGATGGGTTTCCAACTCTGGTCATCAATAATTAACTTATAGCTAGTCAATGAAAGATGACTTTCAAAATAAAAAAAAACAAAAATGGTTATTTTGTGTGTGCTTGATCTTGTGAATTCTGAACTTTGCAACTTCTATCTATCTTCTAATCATTTCCTCATAATCTCACAGATGTCTTCTTTTTGCTTGTCAGAATCATGTAATTACACATTAATAGCAATTACTTTTGGGTATGTCTCTTTAGGCAGAAATGTACATGTTATAATTTCCCGAATATAATTCTTCAGATGTTTTAATATCTTATCAATTATTCTTCCATTAATGATTATTAATTGCCTCATCAGTTCTCATTACTAACGTTGTAAAATTCTTGGTTATCTGCACAAACCCTAGTTTCCGCAATATACAAATTGTCTGAATTGTTTATTTACTAACTAACTAATCACAGAAATACATAACAAAGAGTAGATATTGGTTATTAACAATGATAGAAAAGTCCCTAGTGGGCTAAGCCGATATGACGGCTTAGTATGACAAAGGAAAGGGGTGGGAACTGAGAGAGCGGGAAAGACAGAATGGATTCACTACACACAGTGGATAATTGTACTCATGGACATGCTAATACTTTGCACGTGAACGGCATCTCATTCTGAAAGAAATTGCAATGTACGTATTTACGCCGTATGTCGTTGTTGTCGCTCTGTGTTGGAATCCTCGATCGTCCTGTAGAGTTCATCAGAGTCTCTAGTTAACTCTCCCAGAAGTCACAATGTCTTTTGTGGTTGTAGGTGGTTAGAATGGATATTTCAGAGTACCATTCTGAAATGTTCTCATAGGATTAGGTGCTTCGGCGGTTGTCGGTATTCTCGTTCTAGACTTACATAATTTCTAGCTGCAGACTAGTTATTATACATCTAAGATTTGCTCTTATTCTGTAGTGATCGATAGTCTCAGAGTTGAACCATTTTAAGCTGTGTAGCTAAAACTACAGCTGTATGGTCTCTGTGGCCTATAGAATTGTAGCCATTCCAACGTGGGGACTCTGTCCCGGCGTTCTCTGACTTCTTAACCATTTGAGACGTCCGGCTTACCGTGGGTCTCTTTGGCACGAAAGGTACATTTCGTAGAAAAGGGAGGTTCCATGACAGTGATGTAATGTCTATGCTCACGTGGGCATGGCCACTGACAAGTTAATCTTTATATGAAAATCCATACTCTCATTTAGAAGGTTAACATCGCATTACATCTTTTCACAAATAGTTGCATGTTTAAACACATGTTTTCACAATATTTAGATGTAAACCTGACAGCTGGGAAAGTTGTTTCCTGTCCTTCATGAGATCACCAAATGAAACATACTCAGCATAACTGTCCCTTATGTGTCCACGGACCATTCTCAAAAGTAGAAATATTGTTAAATTCTCCAATTTTGGGCTTTTTGTTCTGGTAGACTCTCTCAATACCGCATGGCAGTTTCTACCAGGTATTTATGACCTGTCATAAAACTGTGGAGAGAGAGAGAGAGAGAGAGAGAGAGAGAGAGAGAGAGAGAGAGAGAGAGAGAGAGAGAGAGAGAGAGAGAGAGAGAGAGAGAGAGAGAGAGAGAGAGAGAGAGAGAGAGAGAGAGAGAGAGAGAGAGAGAGAGAGAGAGAGAGAGAGAGAGAGGGCTATGATCCTTCCCCAAGGGCACGTCATGACACTGTTTTTCGTCTGGGCAGTTTTTGCCTATAGTTTCAAGTGCTAGTTATCAAGTGTTGCCGACAGTCTGCTATTCATATTTTGTTTAACTTGAAAGTGGATTACACTGGTAAAGTCTAAAGTCACGACACGTTCTAAACTGCTCTGGTGACAAACACTTTTTTCCTTTTTTCCATTCGTCCACATGGCTGCTGGCTGCTGGCTGCTGGCTGCGCTTTGCGACCACTGAAAATATTGTGAAGAAAATATTTCCCATTATTTTGTTTTTGTAAGGACCCCAAAAAACGGAGGCAGTGGGATAACCTATTCAAGTAATTAAATATATATTTTTTTTATGTTAAACATTTTATTATTAGCTAGCTGGCTACAGTTGGCCATTTTGTAGGCTAACTCAACTGAGCTGCTAGCTAGCTAGCTAGCTAGCTAGGTTTCTAACTTTACACACTGTTAACTTAAATTAATTAAATGTCATTGGCTAGCTATCATGATGTACAGTGGGGGAAAAAAGTATTTAGTCAGCCACCAATTGTGCAAGTTCTCTCACTTAAAAAGATGAGAGAGGCCTGTAATTTTCATCATAGGTACACTTCAACTATGACAGACAAAATGAGGAAAACAAATCCAGAAAATCACATTGTAGGATTTTTTATGAATTTATTTGCAAATTATGGTGGAAAATAAGTATTTGGTCAATAACAAAAGTTTATCTCAATACTTGTTATATACCCTTTGTTGGCAATGACAGAGGTCAAACGTTTTCTGTAAGTCTTCACAAGGTTTTCACACACTGTTGCTGGTATTTTGGCCCATTCCTCCATGCAGATCTCCTCTAGAGCAGTGATGTTTTGGGGCTGTCGCTGGGCAACACGGACTTTCAACTCCCTCAAAAGATTTTCTATGGGGTTGAGATCTGGAGACTGGCTAGGCCACTCCAGGACCTTGAAATGCTTCTTACTGAAGCCACTCCTTTGTTGCCCGGGCGGTGTGTTTGGGATCATTGTCATGCTGAAAGACCCAGCCACGTTTCATCTTCAATGCCCTTGCTGATGGAAGGAGGTTTTCACTCAAAATCTCACGATACATGGCCCCATTCATTCTTTCCTTTACACGGATCAGTCGTCCTGGTCCCTTTGCAGAAAAACAGCCCCAAAGCATGATGTTTCCACCCCATGCTTCACAGTAGGTATGGTGTTCTTTGGATGCAACTCAGCATTCTTTGTCCTCCAAACACGACGAGTTGAGTTTTTACCAAAAAGTTCTATTTTGGTTTCATCTGACATTCTCCCAATCCTCATCTGGATCATCCAAATGCTCTCTAGCAAACTTTAGACTTGCCTGAACATGTACTGGCTTAAGCAGGGGGACACGTCTGGCACTGCAGGATTTGAGTCCCTGGCGGCGTAGTGTGTTACTGATGGTAGGCTTTGTTACTTTGGTCCCAGCTCTCTGCAGGTCATTCACTAGGTCCCCGTGTGGTTCTGGGATTTTTGCTCACCGTTCTTGTGATCATTTTGACCCCACGGGGTGAGATCTTGCGTGGAGCCCCAGATCGAGGAAGATTATCAGTGGTCTTGTATGTCTTCCATTTCCTAATAATTGCTCCCACAGTTGATTTCTTCAAACCAAGCTGCTTACCTATTGCAGATTCAGTCTTCCCAACCTGGTGCAGGTCTACAATTTTGTTTCTGGTGTCCTTTGACAGCACTTTGGTCTTGGCCATAGTGGAGTTTGGAGTGTGACTGTTTGAGGTTGTGGACAGGTGTCTTTTATACTGACAACAAGTTCAAACAGGTGCCATTAATACAGGTAATGAGTGGAGGACAGAGGAACCTCTTAAAGAAGAAGTTACAGGTCTGTGAGAGCCAGAAATCTTGCTTGTTTGTATGTGACCAAATACTTATTTTCCACCATAATTTGCAAATAAATTCATAAAAAAATCCTACAATGTGATTTTCTGGATTTTTTTTCCCTCATTTTGTCTGTCATAGTTGAAGTGTACCTATGATGAAAATTACAGGCCTCTCATCTTTTTAAGTGAGAGAACTTGCACAATTGGTGGCTGACTAAATACTTTTTTTCCCCACTGTAAAACAGTCTCCAAACGCATTTGTACATAACAGCCATGGAAGAGGGTGAAATTGCAGCTCCAGCTGTCGGTAAAGGCTACTGGATAGGGCAGGTAATTTTGTGGGAGGACATTAAGAAAATATTCTCAAGTTCCAGTCCCTAGAGCAGGGATCTCCAACCATGTTCCTGGAGAGCTACTGTCCTGTAGGTTTTAGCTCCAACCCTAATCTAGCACACCTGATTCTAATAATTAGCTGACTGAAGCTGAATCAGGATAGTTACAACTGGGGTTGGAGTGAAAACCTACAGAAAGATAGCTCTCCAGGAACAGGGTTGAAGACCCCTGCCCTAAACGGGTTAAACTTTAAGGACAGAGAGATATGGTATTGAAGGCTTAGGCTCAGCCTGACGACACAACACCGCCACGGACCACAAGGCACTTCAGAGGATGATACGTGCAGCCGAACGCACCATTGAGTGGACACTGCCTGCCCTACAGGACATCTACAACACCAGGTGTCGCAGGAAGGCCAAGAAGATCATCAGGGATCCCAGCCACCAAAGCCATGCCCTGTTCTTCCCACTTCAATAATTCAGATGCGGGCAGTACAGGAGCATATTGGAAAAACTGGAAGACTAGCCATTAGTTTCTACCCTCAGACCATCAGGCTGCTGAATAGCCACCACTAGTCAGCTACCTACTCCCCCATGGACATTTTTCCCCACCCCCCTCAACGGTCACTTACCTTACATGCTGCTCCCTCTATGGACATTTTCCCCCCAGCCCCCCAACTGACTTTTACTCTGCCCCCACCCCAACCACATTCATCACTGTTACAGTTGTTAATATGTATATTATTGATTTTGTTTAATATAACTTTTATTGGTTTTATTTCACTTGGTCCCCACACCCCCTCAATGGTCATGCTGCTCCCGCTATGGTTATTCCCCCCCAATGGACATTTATTTATTCGTCACTGCTACATTTATGATGTGTATATAGTGTATATACTATTTAGATTTTTTTTATGACCATTTTCATTATTTTAGTTCATTTAGTCCTGCATGTTGGAGCTCGGAGCCTAAGATGTTCACTCTACCCTGCAATCACTGAATCTGAAACATAATATTCAGTACTGTCTAATTTTAATATAACGAAGCCTGTTTCTTTGTGACGTTTACGGTCCTCAGATATGGAAAGCTGTGAAAGCCTATTTGCAGATGAAGAGAGAGGTCCCAATGAATGTCCCAAGAGACTTAGGGTATATTCTATATGCCAGGGGTGTTCAACTCTTATCCGATGAGGTCCTCCTGTTTTTTTGTTCTACCTGATAATTAATTGCACACGCGTAGTGTCCCAGGTCTAAATCAGTACCTGAATAGAGGGAAACAATGAAAATATGCAGTGGCTTTGAGGTCCAGAGTTGAGTTTAAAGGCTATATGCCATGGCCTACCTATGTTAGCAAATGTTGCATACAATACAGTTAAACGTCACAAACAATAACCCTAACCCTAACCCATAAACTTATTACAATTGTCACACCCTGATCTGTTTCACCTGTCTTTGTGATTGTCTCCACCCCCTCCGGGTGTCGCCCATCTTCCCCATTTCCCCTGTGTATGTATACCTGTGTTCTCTGTTTGTCTGTTGCCGGTTCGTCTTGTGTGTCAAGTCAACCAGCATTTTCTTTCTCAGCTCCTGCTTTTCCCAGTCTCTTTTTTTCTCGCCCTCCTGGTTTTGACCCTTGTCCGTCCTGACTCTGAGCCCGCCTGCCTGACCACTCTGCCTGCCCCTGAGCCTGCCTGCCGTCCGGTACCGTTGCCCCACCACTGGTTTACTGACTCCTGCCTGCCTTGACCGGTCTATTGCCTGCCCCTGTTGGATTATTAAACCATTGTTAATATGACATTGTCTGCATCTTACCTACCTTCATACCTGATAACAATTGGAGAAGGCCAACCCTGCTGGGTGTGCAAGTTTTGTTTCAGCTCGGCAATAACACACTTGATTCACCTGGCCTCTGCTGGTATGGAATTTTTTTGTTCACCTGAAATGCTGCTTTAGTAATAATAGCCTACTTTTCACTACTCGATTATCTCTTGTTGTTTAGACTAAGATGTCTAATCTTTACATACGAGTTTGCTTATTTGTACCTTTTGAAGCGGTGTAGTGTTAATTCTTAGATGTGAATTGTTTAAACTTGTTGTAGTTGTTAAACTATTATTAAAAATGAACTAGTGTCAATGTTGATTAAATCACAATCCTGCAATAAAGAGGGGAAGGGGTTCTGTGTTTCTGTGTTGTATTCTCAGGTTGTCACGACTTCCGCCGAAGTCGGTCCCTCTTCTTGTTCGGGCGGTGTACGGCGGTCGACGTCACCGGTTTTCCAACCATCATCTGTTGGTTTTGTCTTGATTGTACACACCTGTTGTTCATTTTCTCCCAATCACACCCCTGTTATATTCCTTCCTTTCCCCTTGTGCGTGATTGTATTTTGTTATGTGTTTTTTCTCAGTCTGTGTTACTGAGGTCTGGTATTGTTCTCGTTGTTCTGGGTTGTTTTTGTTCGCCCATTATTTTGATCGTGTTGGTAGTTTGCCACACCAGTGTTTGTTTGCATTTGGTATGGTGGTTGCATTAAATTACCTTTACACGCATCTCAACCTCCTGCGCCTGACTCTTTTCACTAACGGAACCACAGCCTTAACACAAGTGAACATTTCATTTTTGTCTAGCTGTAAGATCTCCAATCTGTTTGATTTGATTGTCACTCTCTCTCAGTATATCAGCTATGTGAATCCATTTAGCAAATTATCATATGGCATGCATCGCCAAAGCAGCCTTAGGCCTACAGTATGATGGCATTACCGGCCTTATGGGCATCTGTCATCTGAAGCAGATAATAGCTAAACTCACACATTGTTTATTTTTTTGAGCTATACAGTATGTTCTCCGTTTAAAATGATACCAGTAGACAATGAATATGAGGCAAACCATATACCAGATTTTGTACATGACTTTTAAGTGCTGACATAAAATTGTTTAGTGCAAATCCAACCCTTGTAATTTAGGTACAGTATGAAAATAAGGAGATAACAATTAGGTTACAGGAGATGAGCATTACAGGTAACATTTTACGAGGTTTTATTTTATTCACTTTAGCAATGTTTGCACACATGGTTGCTCTATGTATCTGACTCTGGATAAGCTAGCGACTGGACTAACACAGCAAACCTTTTAGGTCAATAATATGCTGTTTTTATTAAAATGTTATTAGCTTTATAATTGTGAGAGAAATTTAACTAGCTAGTAGCTAGCTAGTTATACCTTGGTTGCTTAAAAGGTAGCTGACTTTTCTCAAAACAAACCTCATTGTGGCTAGCTACTTGTCCCTCATGCTAGCTTTAACTGCCAAATATCACTTCAGAAACATTAACATTCTTTGTCCTCACACACTGTTGGTCCTACGGCACAAATCTGGGGAGTACATTTGGAGCGCCCCCGAAGCAAGACATTAGTAAACAAGGTTTACTTGTTAGATATTACTGCACGGTTGGAACTAGAAGCACAAGTATTTCGCTACACTCGCATTAACATCTGCTAACCATGTGTATGTGACCAATACAATTTGATTTGAAGCAAGGCATTGATTTGGTTTGACGTGTTGCGAGGCATCACTGATTTACACCGGGTTCCGACCCCTCTTTAGCTGATTCTGCCATGGAACTGTTCGCGACGAGGCTAGGACCGATGATACAAAACTATTATTACAAATATTTATATTTTAAATCTGAATTTGAAAAAGTGTGGAATTTTTAAATTGAAAGGTACTGATATCACTGAAGTTTGCAATATTCAAGTCAAAGACACTAACTTATTTAGGGGTAAAAATTACAAATGAAAAGGGGAGAATGAAGGACCTTAATCTTTCCACAGTTATCTCAGATGTCAAAAATGAGTACAACTCATGGTTAGGCAGAGATTTGTCCATTCAAAGAAGGGTTTTGCTGACTAAGACTGAATGTTTGTCTAGAGCGTCTTATTTGTTCTCTTGTCTAGACAGTTCCAAATATATTTGCTCCCAATTAGATAAAACTAACTTTATATAGAAAAATAAACCTCACAAAGTAAAACAATATGTTCTTACTAACATAGTGTGTGAGGGCGGTCTTAATGTATTGGACTTCACTACTTTCAACCAAGTTTGAAAGATTTGTTGGATAAAGCATTACTTTAAGCTATTCACTTTCTGTACAATAGGAAATGTTTTAGGGAAACACTTGTGACCTTCTCTTGTTAGGTTAAGCCACAGAAGAAGAGTAGCCAGCACTTCGGTAGGCCTACTCTGTCTGGGGTGGAAAGGTATATCTAACTTTTGAAAGTACCATGCTCAGATTCCTAATGATGTCTCAGATTTTTATTATTTGCAAACAGGGACAGTTTCATTGCAAACAAGATACACTGATTTGTCATTGGAGAAATATGATAAGATGAACACATTTTAACTCATTTTGATCATTTGTGTGGTCTTAAAAAAATATTCCGCTAATACTATATGCAAAATTATGTAGAATTGCATGTCATTTTTATAAAAAGGTAATTTTTTCTAAGACCTGCAAGTACGATGATTCATGCAATGCTTTTACTATAAAGGAGATCTTTCCACCTCTACTCTTGTCCACAGAGGTCTGCGAACCCACAACCTTCTGGTCCACGGCCCTGTACGCTAGCAAAATTCCTGCGTTGCCATTTTTTTTATTCTAAAATGACATTTAATGCTCTGGTCTGTCCAAGAAGTGAGGGTAAACAATAAATATGTTCTTAGCTCTCCATATTGTTTTTATTATTATTTTGGGTATAGGGGTGGGTCACTTGTATTATTTTTAAGCGTTCAGGGAGGGTTTAGGTAAAATATATTTTGCTGAAGGGTGGGCCATCCATTTTAGGTCCGATTGTCACGTTGGTATAAAGGGTCGGGAGACAGGCGCAGGAATGAGTAATATGGTTTTTTATTATGCCCATATTACAGCGTGCCGTGTATAGGCACGGGCACGAAGACGAAACCAACACGTAACAGAAACACTGGGTTTAAACCCAAAACAAAAGAGCAAGGAGAACCTGGAATAAATACAGACGCGCACAATGATTAAATACACAGAACGAGGCCCGGAATCATTTGCGCAATCCACAATGGCACGAAAGCCAAAACACACAGCACAGGTACTCACATGCACCAACGGACATAGAACAACAATCGACAGCCCAATGGAGAACCAAAGGGCACATAATTACAAACACTAATCATTGGCAATTGGGGCCAGGTGTGCGCAATGGCAGTTCCGGAGGGATCCGTGACACCGACTTTCTCCATGTAACCCTTATTATAAATAACTCCCTTATTGGGTCCTCTTGGGCCTTCTGTTGAGAGGCCTAAATATTTATTCTAACGGCCCTTGTGACTCCAATCTCCATCCATTTTGATTAGCTGAGGTGATTTGGTATGAAATGCTCTATCTAGAAATAATGGATCCTTGATTGGGATACAGTTTTGGAAACCTTGAACACCCAACTTAATTAGTCTATTATCTGAAAATAACTTTACAAATGCAAAAGATACACTTACTGTTAGCTGTTTTACCACCTTTTTTTGCTGTGTAACAACTTCAAGCCAATGTTTTTTGTGTTCTCTCTGAAGTTTCTATTAATTCAGAAAGTGTCGTGGTTCAGGTAAATGTGCGCAAAACACTTCCATGGGAATCTGTGTTAAAATATCGCACAGTAAGAAATTATTTTGGGATGATATGAAAGTAGTTTCTGAGGTTTCCAAAACCGTATTGTATGCAATGATTATTAGTCTTAACAGTTAGCCAGAGCATTAAGACTGTTGTACTCATTGGCCTAGCAGTAGTCAATGGTTCGACTGAGAACCCAATGGCTGTGTCCTCTCCTTATTCACATAAACACATGCGTGCACACACACACACACGCGCTCACACACATTAACCAGCGATCAATATAGATCAATGGGTCTGCTCTCAGACAGGAGACCATTCTGTCCCAGCGAATTAGAAAGAGATAGAGAGAGAGAGAGAAAGATACATTATTAGGTTTCCATACTGTTGAAGCTGAGTGCCGCTAAGAGATGATGTCACAGAGACCCAGAGTGCTTTGCTAAATGTTTAATGTGCCATTTGCAGGAGACCATCAGAAGTGTGTGTGTGTGTGTGTTGAGTGCTTCCTGAGTAGCATTGCTCTCTCAGCAGTCTCAGTGGAGGGACCATAAACACCACAGAACCAGGGACAGAGTAGCGAGGACTCAGTACAGTTAATATAGAGCTTCAACTGAGAAATAAAGAGGGACACAGAGAAAAAATAAGAAGCTGAGACCCAGTTCACCTCAGAAGCCCATACAAGTTATGCAGCTATCATGTAGTGATGCGGCCAACACTGAGAGGTGTGCGTGTGTGTACATAGCACTGCAATATGGTAGTTTCCTCCCCCTCCTTCAACTACTTGCCAACCTTGTCCTCTTCCTCCTCCTCCCCCTCCTACAATGTTTATGTAATAGTAACTCCTTTAACTCACCCTCCTTACATTCTCAGAAAAAAAGAAGAGAGGGTGATAAAAAAAAGGAGTAGGAAAGAGATTTGTATAATTTCAGTTGGGTTCATCAGGGGAGAGAGAGAGAGAGAGAGAGAGAGAGAGAGAGAGAGAGAGAGAGAGAGTGAGAGAGAGAGAGGGTGTATGTAATAGTGTTTTACTGTTAGACTTAATGCCACCTCAATTTCTACATCACATCAATAATGCATCAGATGAGGCTCTTACAGTGTGTGTTTGTTTGTGTGTGTATGCGTGTGTGTTTGTGTTGCTGTGTCATATGAGTTGTCTTGCTTTAGTGTATGCTTTGTCACTGTGAAACTTGCGACCGTGACTTCTCTTTCATAGCAAAAGAGATGCCCCCAAAAGGGCTGGGGCTGGGTATTGCTGGGCTGGAGATGGTGCTGGTGCTAGGGCTACGGGCTGGGGCTGCTTCACTGGTTCTGGGGCCGGGCTGGGGCTAGGTTGAAGTGAGCCTCAGGACTGTTGCTGGTGCTAGGGCTGCATATCTAGAGCTGCACATCCTTACGGTTTTAATAACCAGACACACAATGTTAAGTTCTCTTCCTGTCACTTTCCCCCAAACTTACCCCTCTTCCTTTGTCCTTACCCCTCTTCCAATGAACCTAGAGCAGCGTTTCCCGAACTCGGTCCTTGGGACCCCAAGGAGTGCAAGTTTCGTTTTTTGCCCTAACACTACACAGCTGATTCAAATTATCAAAGCTTGATGATTAGTTGGTTATTAGAATCAGCTGTGTAGTGCTAGGGCAAAAAACAAAATGTTCACCCCTTGGGGTCCCAAGGACTGAGGTGAGCCCCCCTAGACCCTGTCCTAGGGGCTCACGGAGTGCAGTATCCACACACACACACACACACACACACACACACACACACACACACACACACACACACACACACACACACACACACACACACACACACACACACACACACACACACACACACACACACACACAGTGGAGAATAGGAATGTACTGCGTGGTATTAAATTATTGACACCCTTAATAAAGATCAGGAAAAATTACTGTGTAAAACAAATTATTCAAATACTGAGCTATATTGTATGCTCAAAAAATCTGGAAATGATATTATTTTATAATAATACATTTGCTCGGAGAAAGACATTTTGTTAAGCAAGTAATATTTTTTCTCAAAAAGGTGGGGGTAAAAATGATTGACACCTCTGTTTTCAATACCTTTCAATACCTCACTTTGCAATGATAATGGCACTGAGACTTTTTCGAAGATGTTTTATGAGTTGGAGAACACATTGGAAAGGATCTTAGACCATTCCTCCATACAGAATCCTTCCAGATCCTTGATACCGCAGGACCAGTGTAAGAAAAATAGCCCCATATCATCGAAGATCCACCACCATATTTTACATTAGATATGGGGTTATTTTCTGCTCATGCATTCTCATGTTGACACCAAACCCAGCACTGGTGTGCATAACCAAAGAGCCTGTGTAATTGGTTCAATCCAGAAACATTCCTAAACCTCCTAGTTTGATGTGCCTGAAGACAGGGACTTTGCTGCCACCTGCTGCCAGACAAACTGAACTTAACACTCTTTTCATGGACAATGATTTCCAAAGACTTCATAACTGACTTCCTGTAAACCCCACCCCTGCTGTTGAGGTAAAGTACAGTTCAGAATTTCAACAGACTTCAATTGATACATAACGCAACCCTAGGATTGTCTATAAATAGATATTGGAATTTAAAGTAATACAAGGAGAGAATAGACAACTTTCACCAAACAGCAACTGTCATCAGCAACTTGTCCTCAGACAGCCTCAATTTGTCGGGGCATGGTCTCTTACAAGGTGTCAAAAGCGTTCCACAGGGATTCTTGTTGACTACAATGCTTCCCACAGCCCATTTTTGTGGGAAGCTGCTATATACCATCAAGTGCTAACATTCAGTATCTGGATAACATGTGTAAAATGCTTGATAATGTATGTGATATCAGAGAGGTATATTTTCTGGGTGATTTAAATATTGACTGGCTTTCATCAAGCTGCCCACAATAGTAGCCATATCTAGAAAAAACAAAGTTCCAAAGGCTGGGCCTAATATAGTGTATAAAAGGTCATACAATCAGTTCTGTAGTGATTCCTATGTTGTTGACGTAAATAATATTTTTGGGGTCTGTGGTGTGTAATGAGGAGCAACCAGACGCTGCACTTGACACATTTATGAAATAGCTTATTCCAGTTACTAATAAACATGCACCCAATAAGAAAATTACTGTAAAAACTGTTAAATCCCTGTGGATTGATGAGGAATTAATGGTATGGTTGAGAGGGAGGCAAATGGTATGGTTGAGAGGGAGGCAAAAGGAATGGCAAATAAGTCTGTCTGCACAACCGTTTGGCAAATGTACTACAAATTGAGAAATCATGTGACCAAACTGAATTAAAAGAAGAAGAAACTATACTATGAAACAGAAATAAATGACATAAAGACTGATAGTAAAAATCTTCGCCACACCTTAAATTATATTCTGGGCAAAAACGCAAACTCAGCTCCATCATTAATTGAATCAGATGGCTCATTCATCACAAAACCCACTGATATAGCCAATTGCTTTAATTATTTTTTTCATTGGCAAGATTAGTGAACTTAGGCATGACATGCCAGCAACAAACGCTGACACTACACATCCAAGTTTAACTGATCAAATTATGAAATACAAGCATTGAAATTTAGAATTCCATAAAGTGAGTGTGGAAGAGGTGAAAAAATGATTGTTGTCTTTCAACAACGACAAGCCACCGGGGTCTGACAACTTGGATGGAAAATTACTGAGGGTAAAAGTTGACGATATTGCCACTCCTATTTTCCGTATCTTCAATCTAAGCCTACTCCTGTAGAAAGTGTGTACCTAAGAATAGTAAAGCCCCCTTTACTGGCTCAAATAGCCAACCAATCAGCATGTTACCAACCCTAAACGCATTGTACCTGGGACAAATCATTAATGAAACCCTAAACCTCAATTAAATCTTGTAATAAATAATGTGAAAATTAGGCAAGTTGAGGTGACTAAACTGCTTGGAGTAACCCTGGATTGTAAACTGTCATGGTCAAAACAGGTTGATACAACAGTATCGAAGATGGGGAGAAGTCTGTCCATAATAAAGCACCGCTCTGCCTTTTTAACAACACTATCAACAAGGCAGGTCCTACAGGCCCTAGTTTAGTCACATCTGGACTACTGTCCAGTTGTATGGTCAGGTGCCACAAAGAGGGACCTCGGAAAATTATAATTGGCACAGAACAGGGCGAAGAGTACACGAAGAGTTAACATTAATAATATGCATGTAAATCTCTCATGGCTCAAAGTGGAGGAGAGATTGACTTCATCAGTGCTTGTTTTTGTAAGAGGTGTTGACATGCTGAATGCACTGTTGTCTGTTTAAAAAACTAGCACACAGCTCAGACACGCATGCATACCCCACAAGACATGCCACCAGAGGTCTCTTCACAGTCCCCAAGTCCAGAACAGACTATGAGAGGCACACAGTACTATGTAGAGCCATGGCTACTTGAAACTCTATTTCAAAACAGGTAACTGATGCAAGAAGTAGAATCAGATTTAAAAAACAGATAAGAATACAGCTTATCGAACAGCGGAGACTTTGAAGAGACACACAGGCACAGACACACGCATACGCACACACACGTTAGCATACGCACTCTACACACACGTACACATGTATTTCGTATTGTAGATACAGTATGTGATAGTAGAGTAGAGGCCTGAAGGAACACACTTAACGTGTTGTGAAAAGTGTTATGAAATGTAATGTCATGTAATAAATTCTATATAACTGCCTTAATGTTGATGGATCCCAGGAAGAGTAGCTGCTGCATTGGCAGCAGCTAATGGGGATCCTTAATAAATACAAATACAGTTGTGTTAAGTTGGCTAGATGTCCTTTGGGTAGTGGACCCTTCTTGATACACACAGGAAACTGTTGAGCGTGAAAAATCCAGCGGCGTTGCAGTTGTTGACAGAAACCGGTGTACCTGGCACCTACTACCATACCCCGTTCAAAGGCACTTAAATCTTTTGTCTTGCCCATTCACCCTCCAAATGGCACATATACACAATCCACGACTCCATTTTCTCAAGGCTTATAAACCATTCTTTATCCTGTCTCCTCCCCTTCATCTACACTGATTGTAATGGATTTAACAAGTGACATCAACATAGGATCACAGCTTTCGCCTGGATTCACCTGGTTGTTCTTAATGATAAAAGTACAGCCAATGTGTTTTGAACAGCACATTCAAATGATGTTACATTTGACCAATGTACAAATCTATGGATAGAGTGCCTTTTTGGTAGTGTAATTTTGTAAAGAATAATAATAATAATACAAGCTTAACAATTTAACTGTAAACTCTCATTCCAGACTCACATTAAGCATCTCTAATCCAAAATTAAATCTCGAATAAGCTTCCTATTTCGCAACAAAGCATCCTTCACTCATGCTTTCAACCATACCCTCGTAAAACTGACTATCCTACCGATCCTTGACTTCGGTGATGTCATTTACAAAATAGCCTCCGACACTCTACTCGGCAAATTGGATGCAGTCTATCCCAGTGCCATCCGTTTTGTCACCAAAGCCCCATTTACTACCCACCACTGCGACCTGTATGCTATCGTTGGCTGTCCCTCACTACATATTCGTCGCTAAACCCACTGGCTCCAGGTCATCTATAAGTCTTTGCTAGGTAAAGCCCAACCTTATCCCAGCTCACTGGTCACCATAGCAGCACCCACCCGTAGCACGCGCTCCAGCAGGTATATTTCACTGATCATCCCCAAAGCCAACTCTTTCTTTGGTCGCCTTTCCTTCCAGTTCTCTGCTGCCAATGACTGGAACGAATTGCAGAATCACTGAAGCTGGATTCTTATATCTCCCTCTCTAACTTTAAGCATCAGCTGTCAGAGCAGCTTACCGATCACTGTACCTGTACACAGCCAATCTGTAAATAGCACACCCAACCACCTCATCCCCATATTGTTATTTATCCTCTTGCTCTATTGCACCCCAGTATCTCTACTTGCACACCATCTGCACTTCTATCACTCCAGTGTTAATGCTAAATTGTAATTATTTCACCTCTATGGCCTATTTATTGCCTTACCTCCCTACTCTTCTACATTTGCACACAATGTACATAGATTTTTTTCTATTGTGTTATTGACTGTACATTTGTTTATGTTTAAATCTGTGTTATTGCATCCTGTGAAAGAAGGAAGCTATCTAGCGCCATGGCCCGAACCAAGTAGGGGCGGCAGGTAGCCTAGTGGTTATAGCGTTGGACTTGTAACCGGAGGGTTGCAAGTTCGAATCCCTGAGCTGACAAGGAAAAAATCTGTCGTTCTGCACCTGAACAAGGCAGTTAACCCACTGCGCTGTGGGATGTTGATTAAGGCAGCCCCCCGCACCTCTCTGATTCAGAGGGGGTTGGGTTAAATGTGGAAGACACATTTCAGTTGAAGGCATTTGGTTGTACAACTGACTAATAATGGTGACTTTGACTTTATTGTTTTTTGTCGCACTGCTTTTCTTTATCTTGGCCAGGTCTCAGTTGTAAATGAGAACCTGTTCTCTTCTGGCCTACCTGGTTAAATATTTTGTATTTTTTTTAATGTACAAGGTGACATATTTTCTCCAGTCTCTGAAAGTCTACAACTCAGTGTGGAGCGGTGCTTCCTCCTCTGGCCCCGTTACTCCCCAAAGGCGGGCTTTTTTGAAAGAGAGGAGAACATAACTCAAATCCTGACTGGAATTGCTTCAAGTGATTCCTCTCATCAACACAAATTCGACGATGGAGCAATTGTGCCAGCAATGTGTCAGCAATTGGCTGACACATTCCAAAATGGCTGCTCTGGCTTCAGCTACCTAACATGAGGACGAAAAGGACAGTTTTCTTGAAAACTAGCATTCCTTCAATATTCTCGGTGTAACAGTTGGGATAATGGGACAAATCGGAGTACAACACATTTTTCATCCCTGGATTGAGGTATGTTTTCCTAGAATAACGTGTCATTACTTACATATATGCAAACAGTATCAGTTAGTGTCTCTGCAACAATGCAACATGTGGCACGTGTCATGTGTAAGCATTCAGGCAAATCACGGAGCCTTGTCTGGCAGCGAAACAGTTCATTCAGTCTGATTTACTGCCTTTTCAAAAAACATAGCTGACATGGCTGACTTGCTTAAACAAATGTGGTTTCTACTGACAATTGAGATGGACAAACAATGGAATAAGGGAACGATGAGTGGATAAGAGGCAATCCGTAATTTCGATTAAGACATTAATGAACGAGCTAAGACGGACGTAGTCAATATAACTATTTATTCATCACTTTTTAAATGTACAGTGACAGAATTCAGAACATGGGCCATTCTTACAGTATTCTCCCTGTACACCAAGTCAGAACTGTAGGATAAATAAATGGGACATATACAGTGGGGCAAAAAAGTATTTAGTCAGCCACCAATTGTGCAAGTTCTCTCACTTAAAAAGATGAGAGAGGCCTGTAATTTTCATCATAGGTACACCAGTGGAGGTTCTAGACCCTTTCAACTGGGGGGGCCAAGCTGGGGCCAGTTGTACTGTTAGAGGGGCCAGTTACATTAGACGTTATTGTTGTCATATCGTTTTCTTCACTTCATTGCAGGCATTAGTAGGCAAAAGACAATGTCCCTCTAGTAAATGTGTGGGTTTAATTAGTGTTCCACGTTGCCACTGTCTAATATCAGTGTAAAAAAAGAACGATAGCAAAAATTTGTTATGCAAAAATTATTTCATACTCCACATTTAGGGGGCCACAAGGGGTCCAAAATTGTTGTCACAGGGCACTGGCCCCTGGCCCCCAGAACCGCCAGTGAGGTACACTTCAACTATGACAGACAAAATGAGGAAAAAAAATGAATGAAAATTCATTAATGAATTTATTTGCAAATTATGGTGGAAAATAAGTATTTGGTCACATACAAACAAGCAAGATTTCTGGCTCTCACAGACCTGTAACTTCTTCTTTAAGAGGCTCCTCTGTCCTCCACTCGTTACCTGTATTAATGGCACCTGTTTGAACTTGTTATCAGTATAAAAGACACCTGTCCACAACCTCAAACAGTCACACTCCAAACTCCACTATGGCCAAGACCAAAGAGCTGTCAAAGGACACCAGAAACAAAATTGTAGACCTGCACCAGGTTGGGAAGACTGAATCTGCAATAGGTAAGCAGCTTGGTTTGAAGAAATCAACTGTGGGAGCAATTATTAGGAAATGGAAGACATACAAGACCACTGATAATCTTCCTCGATCTGGGGCTCCACGCAAGATCTCACCCGTGGGGTCAAAATGATCACAAGAACGGTGAGCAAAAATCCCAGAACCACACGGGGACCTAGTGAATGACCTGCAGAGAGCTGGGACCAAAGTAACAAAGCCTACCATCAGTAACACACTACGCCACCAGGGACTCAAATCCTGCAGTGCCAGACGTGTCCCCCTGCTTAAGCCAGTACATGTTCAGGCCCGTCGGAGGTTTGCTAGAGAGCATTTGGATGATCCAGATGAGGATTGGGAGAATGTCATATGGTCAGATGAAAATATAACTTTTTGGTAAAAACTCAACTTGTCGTGTTTGGAGGACAAAGAATGCTGAGTTGCATCCAAAGAACACCATACCTACTGTGAAGCATGGGGGTGGAAACATCATGCTTTGGGGCTGTTTTTCTGCAAAGGGACCAGGACGACTGATCCGTGTAAAGGAAAGAATGAATGGGGCCATGTATCGTGAGATTTTGAGTGAAAACCTTCCATCAGCAAGGGCATTGAAGATGAAACGTGGCTGGGTCTTTCAGCATGACAATGATCCCAAACACACCGCCGCAACGAAGGAGTGGCTTCAGAAGAAGCATTTCAAGGTCCTGGAGTGGCCTAGCCAGTCTCCAGATCTCAACCCCATAGAAAATCTTTGGAGGGAGTTGAAAGTCCGTGTTGCCCAGCGACAGCCCCAAAACATCACTGCTCTAGAGGAGATCTGCATGGAGGAATAGGCCAAAATACCAGCAACAGTGTGTGAAAACCTTGTGAAGACTTACAGAAAACGTTTGACCTCTGTCATTGCCAACAAAGGGTATATAACAAAGTATTGAGATAAACTTTTGTTATTGACCAAATACTTATTTTCCACCATAATTTGCAAATAAATAAATTAAAAATCCTACAATGTGATTTTCTGGATTTCTTTTTCTCATTTCGTCTGTCATAGTTGAAGTGTACCTATGATGAAAATTACTGGTGTCTCTCATCTTTTTAAGTTGGAGAACTTGCACAATTGGTGGCTGACTAAATACTTTTTTGCCCCACTGTAAGCAGATAATCAGATAATCAATATTTGATGATGACATTTCTCTAAAACAGGCTTTAGGCTACATGTGCATCACCAAGTCAGAACAGTAGGCTAAGTTACGAGGGGGAAAGGGATCAAATTATTAGGGTGAGGCACATGGGCTACTAACAGCTTACTACACAATACACACTTAGTATTACTTTCTTAGCTACAGTATACATATCTCCCTGGCATATTAAATAATTTATGCAGCAGCATACAATACATTTTTGGACTTACCTTGTTGTGTTCACTTGAACAGGACGGTGGTGCGGTGGTGCTTCTTGTGGGCACATTTTGTAATCAGTCTGGCATTCTCTGGATTTATGTTGCTTTCAAGACAACTGGGATCTTAAAAAAAACAAGGTTGAATCATGACATCAGTGATTGGAGCTCAAGAAAGAGGCCTGAGTTCACGACTTGGAATTACGAGTTGGATGACCGTTCAAAACATATTTTCCCAGTCTGAGCTAAGTTCCCAGTTGTCTTGAACTGACTGAAGTCTGAGATTTCCAGTTGTTTTGAACATGGCAGAAATCATGCTTGATTGGCAGCATGGCCAATGTATTCAACATTTTCTGGCCCATGGTGTTGCATGTGAAATGTTATCCTTTTAAGCTTGGAAAGAGACCCTTAAACCCAGACTTGGACCACACACCCTCTCAACTGAATAGCAGCCTAGTTATAGTTTTGTAACGCACGCAGATTCCTTCCAAACCACTCATTGTTGAATTTGCAATTTCCAACTTGTTGTGCAATGTTTATGTCTAATGGCCGATGAGCACTGATACGTTTTATCAAAAATTTCACTTCATATGACAAGAATTGAAAAAGATTTGCCAGTAAAATGTCGATTTGATTCATGATGACGACTGCTTGTTTAGCTTGATAGCTAAGATTTTGAAAGTATGATGTTGACATGATCAGTCCAATCAAAGCTACGGTAGATATAAAGTGATTTGACGTAATTCTATCTGTGACCAATGACCATGAGCCTTCTTGTGTTGTGACAAGGTAGGGGTGAAATACAGAATATAGCCTTATTTGGTAAAAGTCCATATTATGGCAAGAACAGCTCAAATAAGCAAAGCGAAACTACAGTCCATCATTATTTTAAGACATGGAGGTCAGTCAATCCGGAAAATGTCAAGAACTTTGAATGTTTCTTCAAGTGCAGTCGCAAAAACCATCAAGCACTTTGATGAAACTGGCTCTCATGAAGACCGCCACAGGAAAGGAAGACCCAGAGTTACCTCTGTTGCAGATGATAAGTACATTAGAGTTACCAGCCTCAGAAATTGAAGCCCAAATAAATGCTTCACAGAGTTCAAGTAACAGACACATCTCAACATCAACTGTTCAGAGGAGACTGTGTGAATCAGGCCTTCATGGTAGAATTGCAAAGAAACCACTACTAAAGGACACCAATAAGAAGAAGAGACTTGCTTGGGACAAGAAACACAAGCAATGGACATTAGACCAGTAGAAATTGGTCCTTTGGTCTAATGAGTCCAATTTTTGCTTCCAACTGCCGTGTCTTTGTGTGAAGCAGAGTAGGTGAATGGATGATCTCTGCATGTGTGATTCCCACGGTGAAGCATGGAGGAGGAGGTGTGATGGTGCTTTGCTAGTGACACTGTCAGTAATTTATTTAGACTTAACTAGCATGGCTACCACAGCATTCTGCAGTGATACGCCATCCCATCTGGTTTGCACTTAGTGGGACTGTCATTTGTTTTTCAACTGGACAATGACAAAACACACCTCCAGGCTATGTAAGGGTTATTTGACCAAGAAGGAGAGTGATGGAGTGCTGCATCCGATGGCCTGGCCTCCACAATCACCCAACCTCAACCCAACTGAGATGGTTTGGGATGAGTTGGACCACAGAGTGAAGAAAGCATACGTGGGAACTCCTTCAAGACTGTTGGAAAAGCATTCCTCATGAAACTGATTAAGATAGTGTGCAAAGCTGTCATCAAGGCAAAGGGTGGCTACTTTGAAGAATCTCAAATATGTGTGTTTTTAGATACATAAATGTAATTACTGATTTTGCGCAATAAACTTTTACCTGCATTGTTAGAATGATTGTCATATATGCATTATTCGACTCTAGAGCAGAGCAATGGATATTTTTTTGGTGGGGGGAGGGAAACAAACTCACACTCACCGCATCTAAAAGATTACTAATGCATAGGTGGATTCTACCACCTGCAAGTGATATTATTTTAGGAAAAAAAATGTCAATCGAAGCTGATTGATTTCAGTGTTATGATAAATATGCTAATATATCCGGAATTCAACAATTAGTGATATAAAAATGATCTATATCAATAAAAATATTTGTTTTATATAAAAATGTGATTATCGATATCAATAATTGAAATGTATATCAACGTTTTTGATATGGATTTTTTATATATTTGTTTTATTATTGATGTCAAAAACATAATTGTCAATATAAAAAAATTGTTTCTCCATTGAATCATATGGGGAATTATTGATACCAAAAATGTATATTGATAATTGTTTTATATCCAAAATAATTTTTGATATCAATAATTAATGTTATGAAATTATCTTGCTAGCTAACTAACAAGAGCTAATTGATCTTCATGCTAGCTGTAGCAAAGCTAGCGTGGCTAGCTGGCATGAAAAGTAGAGTTTACAATACACTTATAGCCAATATATACAATGCATTCGGAAATTATTCAGACCCCTTGACTTTTTGCACATTTTGCTACGTTACAGCCTTATGGATTAAATAGTTTTTCCCCCACATCAATCTACACACAATAATACCCCATAATGACAAAGCAAAAACTGTTTTTAGATTTCTTTGCAAAATTACACAAAATAAAAAACTGAAATATTACATTTACATAAGTATTCAGACCCTTTACCTAATACTTTGTTGAAGCACCTTATTCTCTACAGATCCTCTCAAGGTCTGTCAGGCTGGATCGGGATTGTCACTGCACAGCTATTTTCAGGTCTCTCCAGAGATGTTTGATCGGGTTCAAGTCCGGGTCTGGCTGGGCCACTCAAGGACATTCAGAGACTTGTCCCAAAGCCACTCCAGCGTTGTCATGGCTGTGTGCTTAGGGTCATTGTCCTGTTGAAACGTGAACCTTCGCCCAGTCTGAGGTCCTGAGCGCTCTGTAGCAGGTTTTCACCAAGGATCTCTCTCTCTACTTTGCTCTGTTAATCTTTCCCTCTATCCTGACTAGTCTCCCAGTCCCTGGCGCTGAAAAACATCCCCACAGCATGAAGCTGATGCTGCCACCACCATGCTTCATCATAGGGATGGTGCCAGGTTTCCTCCAGACGCTTGGCATTCAGGCCAAAGAGCTCAATCTTGGTTTCATCAGACCAGAGAATCTTGTTTGTCATGGTCTGGGAGTCCTTTAGGTGCCTTTTGGCAAACTCCAACGAGTCTGTCATGTGCCTTTTACTGAAGAGTGGCTTCTGTCTGGCCACTCTACCATAAAGGCCTGATTGGTGAAATACTGCAGAGATGTTTGTCCTTCTGGAAAGTTCTCCCATCTCCACAGAGGAACTCTGGAGCTTTGTCAAAATGACCATCGGGTTCTTGGTCACCTCTCTGACCAAGGCCCTTCTCCCCCTATTGCTCAGTTTGTCCGGGCGGCCAGCTCTTGGAAGAGTCTTGGTGGTTCCAAACTTCTTCCATTTAAGAATGATGGAGGCCACTGTGTTCTTTTGGACCTTCAATGAGTTTTGTGCCTTGTTGTGTTTAGTGTGACCAACAGTTTTGCCCACCTGCTTCCAGAGATTCCTACTCCTTCATCCTCTACCCTGTCTCCAGTCCAGGGGGTCTCTACCACATATCCAGTTGAAGTTGGAAGTTTACATACATTTAGGTTGGAGTCATTGAAACTCGTTTTTCAACAACTCCACAAATTTCTTGATAACAAACAAGTAATTTTTCATACAATTGTTTACAGACAGATTATTTCACGTATAATTCACTGTATCACAATTCCAGTGGGTCAGAAGTTTACATACACTAAGTTGACTGTGCCTTTAAACAGCTTGGAATATTCCAGAAAATGATGTCATGGTTTTAGAAGCTTCTGATAGGCTAATTGACATAATTTGAGTCAATTGGAGGTGTACCTGTGGATGTATTTCAAGGCCTACCTTCAAACTCACTGCCTCTTTGCTTGACATCATGGGAAAATAAAAAGAAATCAGCCAATACCACAGAAAAGAAATCATTTCAGGTCCGGTGCCATCGTTTGGGTGCGGGTGTGAAAGATTCAGCAGGCTACTGGCATTACACGTCTGGCTAAAATACTACAGAAGATACTCTACAGAAGATACTCTACAGGAATGACAGAGTCCATCCAAATCATCTTGGTTCCTGGACTCTGTCCAAGCATTTCAAGGCTGCGTTAAGACAATGACTTCTCAATGACCCAAGACCAGCTCAGTTAATCCTACCATTGAGTTGTCATAATGCTGCATCAAATGTACATTATCCCAGGGGCGTTGGTAGACACAATGTAAGTAACTTAATTTATGTCCCCCTAACTGCCCTGAATACCTCTGTTGATCCTACAGCTATTGTCTGCTGTAATCATGTGCCTATGAACCAGAGTTACACTGAGGCAGTGTGCCCTAGTAGGAAGTCCACTGTGTGCAGCTCACCGTGCACTATCTCTGAATCTCTGAAACTCACTTAAATAATACCTTTGATGATACAGTGGTAGCAATACATGGTTATAACATCTACCGAAAATACCGAAATGCCAATGGGGGCGGTGTTGCGGTCTATATTCAGAACCACATTCCTGTAAAGCTTAGAGAAGATCTCATGTTAAATACTGTTGAAGTAATATGGCTACAGGTTCATCTGCCTCACCTAAAGCCCATTATTGTGGGAAGCTGCTGTAGACCACCAAGTGCTAACAGTCAGTATCTGGATAATATGTGTGAAATGCTTGATTATGTATATGATATCAACAGAGAAGTATATTTTCTGGGTGATTTAAATATTGACTGGCTTTCATCAAGCTGCCCACTCAAGAAAAAACATCAAGCTGTAACCAGTGCCTTCAGTTAACCTACCAGTGTAGTTACAAATAGCACAGGAATGAAATTATCAACATGTATTGATCACATCTTTACTAATGCTGCAGAACTTTGCTTGAAGCAGTATCCAAATCCATAGGATGTAGTGATCACAATATAATAGCCATATCTAGGAAAACCAAAGTTCCAAATGCTGGGCCTAATATAGTGTATAAGAGGTCATATAAGAAGTTTTGTAGCGATTCTTATGTTGATGATGTAAAGAATATTTGCTGGTATGTGGAGTGTAATGAGGAGCAACCAGACGCTGCACTTGACACATTTATGAAATTGCTTATTCCAGTTACTAATAAGCATGCACCCAATAAGAAAATGACTGTAAAAACTGTAAAAACCCTTTGGATTGATGAGGAATTGAACAAATGTATGGTTGAGAGGGATGAGGCAAAAGGTATGGCAAATAAGTCTGGCAGCCCAATCGATTGGCAAACGTACAGCAAATTCAGAAATCATGTGACTAAACTAAATAAAAATAAACTATACTATGAAACAAAAATTAATTATATAAAGAATGAAGGAGCACCTTAAATGTAATTTTGGGAAAAAAAAGCGAACTTGAATTCATTAATTGAATCAGATGGCTCATTCATCACAAAACCCACTGGTATTCCCAACTACTTTAATTACTTTTTCTTTGGCAAGATAAGCAAACTTAGGCATGACATGCAAGCAACAAAAGCTGACATTACATATCCAAGTATATCTGACCAAATTATGAAAGACAAGCATTGTACATTTGAATTTAATAATACTAATAATAATTCTTCTTCTTCAGGATTCGTGGGTCCCCTGCGGGACGGTTGAGCTAACGTAGGCTAATGCGATTAGCATGAGGTTGTAAGTAACAAGAACATTTCCCAGGACATAGACATATCTGATATTGGCAGAAAGCTTACATTCTTGTTAATCTAACTGCACTGTCCAATTGACAGTAGCTATTACAGTGAAAGAATACCATTCTATTGTTTGAGGAGAGTGCACAGTTTTGAACATGAAAAGTTATTAATAAACAAATTAAGCACATTTGGGCAGTCTTGAAACAAACATTTTAACAGAAATGCAATGGTTCATTGGATCAGACTAAAACTTTGCACATACACTGCTGCCATCTAGTGGCTAATATCTAGATTGCATCTGGGCTGGAATAATACATTATGGCCTTTCTCTTGCATTTCAAAGATGGAACAAAAAAATAAATTAAAAAACAGTTTCTTTTTTCTTTGTATGTTCTTTTACCAGATCTAATGTGTTATATTCTCTCACATTCCTTTCACATTTCCACAAACTTCAAAGTGTTTCCATTCAAATGGTACCAAGAAAACGCATATCCTTGCTTCAGGGCCTGAGCTACAGGCAGTTAATTTTGGGTATGACATTTTAGGCAAAAATTGAAAAAAAGGGGCCGATCCTTAAGAGGTTTTAAGCCTACAAGAAAGTGTGTCCCCTCATGCCTGGATGGAAGTAAACGTAATTCCACTACCCAAGGATAGTAAAGCCCCCTTGACTGGCTGAAATAGCCGACCAATCAGCCTGTTACCAACCCTTAGTAAACTTCTGGATTTTTGGGGGGACCAGATACAATGGCATTTTACAGTAAACAAATTGACAACAGACTTTCAGCACGCTTATAGGGAAGGACATTCAACAAGCACAGCACTTACACAAATGACTGATGACTGGCTGAGAGAAATTGATGATAAAATGATTGTGGGGGCTGTTCTGTTAGACTTCAGTGAGGCTTTAGGCATTATCGATCATAGTATGCTGCTGGAAAAACCTATGTGTTATGGCTTTACACCCCCTGCTATATTGTGGATGAAGAGTTACTTGTCTAACAGAACACATAGGGTGTTATTTAATGGAAGCCTCTCCAACATAATCCAGGTAGAATCAGGAATTCCCCAGGGAAGTTGTTTAGGCCTCTTACTTTTTTCAATCTTTACTAATGACATGCCACTGGCTTTGAGTAAAGCCAGTATGTCTATGTATGAGGATGACTCAACACTATACACGTCAGCTACTACAGCAACTGAAATGACAGCAACACTTAACAATGAGCTGCAGTTAGTTTCAGAATGGGTGGCAAGGAATAAGTTAGTTAAATATTTCCATTCACTAAAACCTAAACATCAACTACGTCTGGTAATGAATAATGTTGAAATTGAGCAAGTTGAGGTGACTAAACTGCTTGGATTAACCCTGGATTGTAAACTCATGGTCAAAACAAATTGATACAACAGTAGCTAAAATGGGGAGAAGTCTGTCCGTAAGAAAGCGCTGCTCTGCCTTCTTAACAACACTATCAACAAGGCAAGTCCTACAGGCCCTAGTTTTGTCGCACGTAGACTACTGTTCGGTAGTGTGGTCAGGTGCCACAAAGAGGGACTTGGGGAAATTGCAATTGGCTCAGAACAAGGCAGCACGGCTGGCCATTAAAAGTACACAGAATGCTAACATTAATGATTATCATGTCAATCTCTCATGGCTCAAAGTGGAAGAGAGATTGATGTCATCACTACTTGTTTTTGTAAGAAGTGTTGACAAGCTGACTGTACTGAGCTGTCTGTTTAATAAACTACTAGCACACAGCTTGGGACTGTGAAGAGACACATACAAAGGTAGAGACACGCATACATTGTAATATTGTTGTATGGTGGGATCATACATTTTGTATTGTAGATATGTAGGTCTGTAATAATGTTATAAGATGTACTGTTTTATATATAACGTAAGTGTTTGTGTTTGGACCCCAGGACGAGTAGCTGCTGCCATGGCAGCAGGGATCTTGGATCCCTAATAAATACAAATACAAAAATTCCTTTGACCTCATGGCTTGGTTTTTGCTATGACTTGCACTGTCAACTGTGGGAGCTTATAAAGACAGGTGTGTGCCCATCCAAATCATGTCCAATCTATTTGTATAAACATCTCAAGGATGATAAATGGAAACAGGATGCAGATGAGCTCAATTTCGAGTCTCATAGCAAAGGGTCTGAATACTTATGTAAATAAACGTATTTGTTTTTTTATTTTATAAAAACCTGTTTTTGCTTTGTCATTATGGGGTATTGTGTGGTCTGGACACTTTCCGAACACACTGTACATCATTACTCATAACCCCGTGACAGGTTCAATTATATAAAGAATGTTAACTTCTGCAAAAACATTACCTTTTGCATAAGAACGACATCATTAGATGTAATAAAACGAGCATGTTAAAGTATTTCATCCCAAACTCAGTGCTGCAGTCCTTTTTCTTTTCATGCTGTGTCCTTCCAAATTTCAGATCACATGTGCCCGATTTACCTGTCGTCAAATTACCACAGCCACAAATTGCTAAACCCTGCCTATTTCTACAATTTCTTTCCTTAAAATCTGATTTGAAACCTAACCACACTGCTAATTTAAAGCCTAACCCTAAATCAAGACCAAACAGCAAAAAAAAAAAATATTATTTTTTTTACAATATAGCCAATTTTGACTGTGGCAACTAGTGACAATCATTCACCTCGGCGACCAGCCAGTCCCAGCAGCGCCACGCGCAGGTAATTACCATAGCAGATATTTTTGGTTTATGCAGTACAGACAAACACTGAAGTCATAAAACCCACCTTCTTTGGTCAAGCATACACAGTAGGCTTGAGTGGTATAATGTATATTGGGGTATTTGGAAAAACCCACGGGATGTTTTTCAACTGTTGAAACTTTAAGATTTTTTTATACATTTGAATATTTGTAGCTACTTTTTAAGTAAATACCTGGAGTCAACTTGTGCAAAACATTAGGAAATAAAGATTGCGTTCTTCATTTCACCTGTCACAATTTATGAAGCTTACCTGTAGTCCCCAGTCTCGTGGTGTTTATTTACAAGCACACAAGGATGAGAGACCGGAGCCTCACTGTTGTGCAGCACGCACCAGGTGATCTAGTTACAGTATGGAATTCACAACTAAATGTTTGCCTGCTAGAGATCTTAGAACTATTAAGTAAGTTGTCTAAAATGTGCTCAATTCAATTCAATGCCCTCCTGAATCAAGAGCCTTGCTGTTTTAATATTTGTTTTGTCCATGCAGCAAACAGTGAGTAGAGTTTGAAAACAGCACCCCTTGTAGGTATGAAGGTATGACAAGCTCGATACTGCCCAAGCCTAATACACAGACTAAGTTTTATTACTGTAAGTTTATTGCATAAATAAACAAGAGTTTAACAATCTTCAGTCATACATACATATATTTCAGTGGAGGCTGTTGGAAGGAGCTATAGGATGATGGACTCATTGTAGAGGCTGGAATGGAAAAAAGGTAACGGTGTCAAAGACATTAAACATATGGAAACCACACGTTTGACTGTTCCATTTACTCCATTCCAGCCATTACAAATGAGTCCATCCTCCTATAGCTCCTCCCACCAGCCTCCTCTGATATTTACAGGACACATGACGACATGTAGAGTAACAGCATCATGGCTCTGGGGTTGTTGACGCTCACATTTACAATGCTTGCAGTGTGTGCGTGCGTATGAAGGTGTGTGTTCAGCTGTGTTGCTTGCGGTATCGTCTTGCTGCTGCTGCCTGCTGGTGTCCATCTTGTCTCGTCTCTGTAGGGTGGTCTCTCTCAGGTCCTCCTGTCTCCTGGGCGGGCATGGTGGTCAGCCACTGCTGGTAGTAGCCACGGGAAACCATCAATCTGAGACAGGTAGGTGTTCCTAAACTTATACTGACAGAGAGACGGAGAGCGAAAGAGGGGTAGGGAAAGAGAGAAAGATTTGAGACTCAAGCACATGTTCTGTTGGTTCTGCACTTGTAATGACAAACAGATGCACATGATTAAATACCACACACACGCGCACACACCCTCTCCTCCCTACCTGGTTATAGTTGGGTGGGTACTGGGAGGCGTGTTCTAGCTGAGTGATGATGATGTCATTAGGTGGGACGTTGTGTTCCCTCATGGCTCTAAGCACCAGCCTCAGATACACATAGTCCAGCCTCCTGCTGGCACAGCCAATAAGAGCAGAGAAAACCTGCACACTGGGCCTCACCCCCCGCCGCCTGCAGGAAACACAGAGGGAATTCTACTAAGCTGGCCCGGATGATTGCATTTGTTTTGGAACCGGGTTGCCTCCCAGGTGAGAGACAATGACAAATTTGGCTTAGGTTATGCACGTGGTGTAAGGAGTAGGATTGTTTTCACATGCAAAAGTGATTGCTCTGATAAAAACACTATCTGCCTTCTCAATGAAAACTACTTCGAAAATTCAAACATTTTACAGAAAGGAGCTGTTGAATGTTAGTGAACTATGCGTCATGCTGCATTGTTGACAATATGACCGAGCAGCAGGGCGGGCCTCTCCCACCTAGCTTCCCCCGGTCACGTGACAGGCCATAGGTCAGTTCAACCCGGGGCAGCGTAATCGAATCCCCTCACACAAGGAAGGGAGGGAGGTTGGTGTGAGTGTGGTGTGTGTTACCTGCATGTCCCCCAGCAGCTGTAGGGCATCTGTCTGTCTGTTGCAGCCCAGAGCCAGGCTGCCGTACGTCCGTACATCCGCACGCACACGTCTTTCCTGCATCACACACATCACCGCCTGACACACACACACAGTTAGAAAACATACACACCTTGCAACAACATTGAAATAACTTCAGAGCCCTATACTACGTAAGTGGTTAAGTGGTTTGAGGAGTTAAGCGAGGTAACTTTGGTCAACTCTGAGTTCAACTCAGGGATAACCGATACCACGAAGGGAGCTCACCTTTTAGCCATGTACATTTCTATGGCAACTAACCTGCTCCTGGGCAGGCTAACTGAGGGCTAACTCCATTTATCCTGAATGAAGAGTCTAAGCCACAAGCTGAGGATCAATGAAATAAGATTCCCTCCCTCTCGCAAAGACTGCATCATCACTCCCTTCATTTGAGGAAGACTGATGAAATATTTTATTAATCAAGTTTTTTTGTGTTAAAAAATAGTAATGTTAAAAATCACATTACACATTTAGTAATGACCGGATGCATTTGAAAGTTCACGCACAGTAAAACTTCTTTATAACTTGTGTTAATGTATCGATAGGAGTGTGGGGAAAAGGTGCTGGTGCAATGATAAGCATTCTAAAACACACCAAAGACGGCATTAACGATAAGTAATAAAATAAAGACGGCACTTCAACAGACCTATTTCACACCACAACCTGCTGAATTTGCAAGATATCTTTTCCTTCATTTTGCTTTCCGCACAAATAAAAATGACTAGCCGCGTGCAACATGCACACGCAGTTACATGCCTGCTAGAGTTAGCGGCAGGCGGACAAGCAATATCCAACGTCGTAGTACGGACGAAGCCTGAACTGGAACGTGAAGCTAACTGAAGCTGGCTAGCTTTAGTAAAATGCTGAGTAGATCTGGTTTCAAATGTAGTATACCTCTCAGGTGTGTGTGTGCATAGTGAGGGTGTGTGTGTACCTTAGCCTCTTGTAGGTCTCCAGCGCGGGCTGCCCTGCGGATCACACTGTTGTAGAACGCTGCGTCCAGCTTCACACCGTGTTGCTTAGCGACCGCCAGCAGGCTGTGCAGTGATTGGCTGCCGGGCTCCATGGTGTCGGCTAATAGTGTGAGAGTTCTGATGTCTGGGCAGAGCCCCGCAGTGGCCATCTTATCTAGGAAGCCCTGGGCCCCGCCCATCAGCGCCAGCCTATCAAACGCTCCGCTCACCGCACCAAGCGAGACCACACCCCCCTCTCCAGCCCTGCCCACTGATAGATCCAGCAGGTTGGGGGGGCGGGAACTGGCTCCTAACAGACATGGGAGAGAGCCAATGGGAGCCTCTTGTTCTCCTCCCTTCCTCACCATCACCAGTTGGGTTGTTACCGGGACGACCACACTACTGTCCAGGTCGCTATGGTGACTGGGGATGTTGCTAGGGTTATTGCTATGGTCATTGGGGTCATTGCTACGGTGACTGGGGTCATTGCTATGGTGACTAAGGTCGTTGTCGGGGTGTTGTGTGAACAGTTGACTCTCCAGAGCGTCGACGTCCAGCGGAGCCGACCCCTGAACCCTGACCTTTACTGCTTGACCTTCCTGGGCGCAATCAGAGGTCAGCAGCAGGGCAGAGGCCACGGCAGGGTCACCTATCCCACAATCTCTAGCAGCGCGGAGCAGCAGGTTGTAGTTCTGGACGTCGGGACGAATCCCCATTCTCAACATCTGACGATAGACCTAACACACACACACACATTATACACACACACACACACCAGTTTTAGAAGTTTGAAGTCTACAAACGTGTGTGTGTGTGAGTGTTACCTGCAGGGCCTGTCTGAAGCCAGTGTCTCTGTCTCTCACACAGCCCATCAGCAGGAAGTGGAAGGTCTCTTGAGTTACTGCATGACCAGCCTGTAGCATGTCCTACAAACAAACACACATACTTTGTTTGGATGTACAAAGGCCCTGAATATCTCATAGAGAAAGAGAAACACACTTATTGTATCTTGGTGTCTTGACTCTTGTTTTTAATTTAAATCTAATATTGTCTTGTGTTTTTATTGTCTATAACTGATCTGGGGATAGAGGTCAGGGGATAGTGTGTGTAGATAGGCTCTGAGGTGTTTGGTGAGGGAAAGGGTTAGAGGTCAGGGGTCATAGTTACCCGTAGTGTGTGTAAACAGGCTCGAAGGTGGTTGGTGAGGGCATGTGTCTTCAGCAAGGCGTGGTATGTGATGTCACTGAGGGGACGGTTCTTCCTCCGCAGCTCCTGCTCCAAGTGGATGGCTTGCTGCAGCCCGGCTGGTTTCCGTGGTGACTCGGCACAGGCGTTGAACAGAGCAGTGTAGGTGGCGTCGCTAGGAACCAGACCTCTCTTCTTCATCTGTCACACACACAAACACCATAATTATCATCATCCGGGGTGTGAGGGAGAAACGTGTGTGTGTGTCTCTGTGTGTGTGTGTGTGTGTGTCTGTGTGCGTTTGTGTCATTGTGCGTGTACAGTGTTTCCCGTATAGTGCACTGCTGCTAAATCGTGGCCGCCACCGCAAAAATAAATAAAATTAAATACAATTTATTTAAAAAATTGGAATGGTAAAATGTTTCAGTGTTAACTTAAATGACTAAAACTAGATATAAAGTGTATAGAAAAGATAATGGACCTATATATATCTTTTTTTTAAAAGATCATCTCAGAACTAACAATCACCAAAATAAAAACAAGATCATCAGGGATAATCAAAAAATGTATGCATGGCATGGGGGCCCCATTTATTTTGTTATAATGTTTGAGTCACTCAGACAGCACGAGAACAAGGTACAAACCATAGAAAAATGTGTATAATTGCAGACAATTTGCTTTAAAACAGCAGCATTTTGTCTCAGAGGTCAAGAGGGCCTCTAAAACCGCGCCATTGGCCATGCCCACCATCTCCCTCCCCCACTAACTTTGCCAGGCTGCTGAAAATAATCCTAGTGAAAACACTGGTGTATGTGTGTGCACGGGTGTGTGTATGTGTGCACGGGTGTGTGTATGTGTGCATGTGTGTGTGCACGTGTGTGTGCATGTGTGCACGTGTGTGTGTCTGGTCTCTATACATACGTCGTTGTAGAGTTTGAAGGCGTGTTTGAGCTGTCCTGCTCGTCCACAGCCACCTATCAGGACAGTGTAGTTATATTCCTCAGGTTGGAGTCTCTCTCCCTCCAACATCTCACTCTGGAACATGGACAGGGCCTCAGACAGCTGAGGGTTAGAGTTTAGGGGTCAGGGGTTACAGGTCAGAACAGTATAGTTATACTTTTCAGGTTGGAGCCTCTTTCCCTCCAACATCTCACAAAGGAACGTTAAACGTAGACATAAAAATTAGTAGATAGTGACGTCATCCACGTATTCCTATGGAAAACTCCAGGTGGCACAAGAAGTATTTGATGTGCACCATATTGCTGAATTGCAACAAAAAAACGCAAAGGATCATGGTCAATGTGGTCGTTTTCATCCTGCCTGAGAGAGTCAACCGGAGCCTCCTCTGTGACGACAAACAGTACCAGTCAAAAGTTTGGACACACCTAATCATTCCAGGGTTGTTCCATATTTTTTACTATTTTCTACATTGTAGAATAATAGTGAAGAAATAACACATATAGAATCATGTAGTAACCAAAAAAAAAAGTGTCAAATCAAAATATATTTAATATTTGGGATTCTTCAAAATAGCCACCCTTTGCCTTGATGACAGCTTGGCACACTCTTGGCATTCTCTCAACCAGCTTCACCTGAAATGCCTTTCCAACAGTCTTGAAGGAGTTCCCACATATGCTGAGCACTTGTTGGCTGCTTTTCCTTCACTCTCCTGTCCAACACATCCCAAACTATCTCAATTTGGTTGAGGTCAGGTGATTGTGGAGGCCAGGTCATCTGATGCAGCACTCCATCACTTACCTTCTTGGTCAAATAGCCCTTACACAGCCTGGAGGTGTGTTGGGTCATTGTCCTGTTGAAAAACAAATTATAGTCCCACTAAGCGCAAACCAGATGGGATGGCGTATCGCTGCAGAATCCTGTGGTAGCCATGCTCAAGTGTGCCTTGAATTCTAAATAAATCACAGTGTCACCAGCAAAGCACCCCCACACCACCTCCTCCATTCTTTACAGTATGAACCACACATGTGGAGATCATCCGTTCACCTACTCTGCGTCTCACAAACACATGCCGGTTGTATTTCTAAAATGTGGACCCATCAGACCAAAGGACAGATTTCCTCCGGTCTAATGTCCATTGCTAGTGTTTCTTGGCCCAAGCAAGTCTCTTCTTCTTATTGGTGTCTTTTAAAAGTGGTTCCTTTGCAGCAATTCGAGCATGAAGGCCTGATACACGCAGTCTCCTCTGAACAGTTGATGTTGAGATGTGTCTGTTACTTGAACTCTGTAAAGCATTTATTTGGGCTGCAATTTCTGAGGCTGGTAACTCTAATGAACTTATTCTCTGCAGCAGAGGTAACTCTGGGTCTTCCTTTCCTGTGGTGGTCCTCATGAGAGCCAGTTTCATCATAGCGCTTGATGATTTTTGTGACTGCACTTGAAGAAACTTTCAAAGTTCTTGAAATTTCCGGATTGACTGATGTCTTAGAGTAATGATGGACTGTCGTTCTCTTTGCTCATTTGAGCTGTTCTTGCCATAATATGGACTTGGTCTTTTACCAAATAGGGCTATCTTCTGTATACCACCACTACCTTGTCACAACACAACTGATTGGCTCAAACGCATTAAGGAGGAAATAAATTCCACAAATTTAACAAGGCACACCTGTTAATTGAAATGCATTCCAGATGACTACCTCATGAAGCTGGTTGAGAGAATGCTAAGAGTATCCAAAGCCGTCATCTAGGCAAAGGGTGGCTACTTTGAAGAATCACAAATATAACATATATTTTGGTTACTACATGATTCCATGTGTGTTATTGCATAGTTTTGATGTCTTCACTATTTTTCTACAATGTAGAAACCCTGGAATAAGTAGGTGTCCAAACTTTTGACTGGCACTGTAGTCAGAATGGATCACTATTTAAATATCTTGATTTGTAGCAAATAGTTCACCGTGGGGATAGAACTTGATCATGCTAAACTAATTTTAGAGCCTAGAACTTCCATATCATAACCGCAAAAAGCACGCTTTTGGCACCGCTAGGTTCCTACGCAGTAGCTGACCAACAGAGCTTGTGACTTCACGCTCCAAAACGAACATTGGGGGCCTGACAGGAACAGGTCCTCCGGCAGCTGGGGGTTGGGGTCAGAGGTCAGGGGTTAGAGGTCAGGGCAGTGTAGTTATTCTCCTTAGGTTGGAGCCTCTCCCCCTCTGGAACATGGACAGGGCCTCAGACTGCTGGGGGTTGGAGGTCACAACAGTGTAGTTATACTCTTCAGGGTGGAGACTCTCCTTCCAACACATCACTCTGGAACATAAACAGCTGAGGGTTAGGGTTCAGAGGTTAGGGGTCAGAGGAGTGTAGTTATATCCTACTCTTCAGGTTGGAGTCTCTCTCCATCCAGCATCTCAGCCTCAAGCATGGGTTATGTTCCCCTGCTCAAACGTTAATGACGCATGCCAGACCTTACCACGCCTGGTTAGGTATTTTAAGTACAGCTAACCACATCATGTTATAGCAATCTAGTGGCTGTCGATGACGTTTCACGCAACCATTGGTTGATGCATGCAACGTCTGGCAGGGAAACACAACCATGGACAGAGCCTCTGACAGCTGAGAGTTAGAGGTAAGGGGTTAAAGGTCAGAGGTAAATAGAGGTAATTAGAGAACATGACAACTAGATGTATCTTTATACTGTAGAAGCTCATAAGTTCTTTACCCATTCCTCCCTCCTTCCATCCTTCCTTCTCTTTCTCAGGTGTCAAATACAGTGACATAGGATGAGGGGACAGAGAAAGAAAGATGAAACCATAAGGGGTGATAGATAAAGAGAGAGATCACTGTACCTTGTTCTCCTTGATGAGTCTTTTACACTGGAGGAAGTACCAGTACTGTGTGTTCCTCCGACCAGTCCTAGATCTGAAGGCCACCGGCTCCCTCTCCTCCTCCTGCCCGGCCGCCTGCCTCTCCTCCCGGTACAACATCTCCTGGAGCTCTGGAGTAGTCTTCCGGAAGGACCGTCTGGAGGAAAAATCAGCGGAAATAGTTCCAAAGTCCTCCCCGCCCAGGTCGCTCCCCGCCCGGTCCATGCGGGCGGGAGCGGCCGGTGATTCCTGGACATCCCTGGTTCTTCTAGAACTCATTGACACAGACCCGGTGAAGGCTCTTCGGTTTATGTCCGTTACCGGGTGAACAGACCAGGAATGTGGAGCTCTCACCGTGCTACCGGAGCCCAAGCTCGACAGACTTCGTGCTGTCTGAGTAGAGCCGTATCTGACGACGCAGTCTACGATGCTTCTCCCGTTCCTCAAACATGACTGAGACACACACTGCAACATCTTTACAGTCCTGGGTGTACAGTAGCTAGCTAGAGTTAGCTAATCTCGGAGCTACTGTTGGTAGCTAACGTTAGCCAACTGTTAACAAGCTTGTAACTCGTTAGCTATCAACCGTTTATATTACACGAATAACTGCAGTATGACAATTCTTCTTCAAACTCCTACTGTATCCGACAGTTCTACCGTGTAGAAGTCTACTGTTTTGGTTCCAACCATGATTATTTCTGTCAGACTACACACCGCCGTCGTCAACTCATGAAGACCTGCAAGGAAAACGTAAGCATGCTTTTCCATATATATACCAGACCAAACAGGTCAATAAACGAGTAAACTATTGTACCGGTAAAACGTCTAACAATGTATGTATTTGAAACGTGTTGTTGAGACGACCATACATATTGTACAGGTTCCGTGATTACAAAATGTCTTCAAATATTGACGTTGTTTCTGATAAATCAGACCGATATATCGGGGATAGATTAGTAAGGCTGTCACATTTTTGGAGGTTAGACTTCTTCGTGGACTGTTAGGTCTACAGCGGGACAGAACAGAGAACAACTGCCAGCTACAGGAAAAAATTAGAACTGCAAATGTGGTGTCTTCACCCATAGAATGAACAGAGAATCAACGTTCATCTGTAAATAAAATGACAGGGACAATTAATTTCTTATTAATCCATAATAAAAATGTTCCTATTCTTTTTTTATTCTCTCTATCAGTTCTGCTACTTATGGGAGAGAGATGGAGGGAGCGAGAGAGAGGGAGAGAGAGAGAGAGTGTGAGAGAGATTGAGAGAGAGATACTACATATACATAATATGACATTTGAAATGTCTTTATTATTTCGTAACTTCTGTGAGTGTAATGTCTACTGTTCATTTGTATTGTTTATTTCACTTTCGTATATAAGGCCAGATTACCGACTGGACCCGCAGGGAACATGCCATGGGTCCCAAGCTCCAAAGACCCCTGACAATGTTTTGTTTTTTAAAGACAGGGCCCAAATCTATTTTAATAAACTTTCATATTTGTTTTCAGTCTCTATTGTTCATTAAGTTAAGCCTCTCATCTAATTGTTGCCTGAAAGAATAACATGCTGACTAGACCGGGGGACACGCATGCTCATTTTAATTTTGTCCATCCACACCAGATGTGATCAGGACACGCAAGTTGAAATATCAAAACAAACTCTGAACCAACTATATTAATTTGTGGACAGATTGAAACACATTAAACATTAATGGACATTTAGCTAGATAGCTTGCTGTTGCTAGCTAATTTGCCCTGGGATATAAACATTGGGTTGTTTTTTTACCTATTTTACCTGACCCATTTTGAGTCACACAAAATCATTTGTTCTCTATTCTGACAATTAATCCACAGATAAAAGTGGAAACCTAGTTAGTTTTTAGTATTCTCCCCTTCAGTCTTCTTCTAAGTTCTTCTAATTCTTCTTCTTCTGACTTTTTATGGTGGTTGGCAACCAACTTCAAGGTACATTACCACCACCAACTGGATTGGATTGTGGACCTACACGGCCTCCTCTTCACAGTATCCTGATGGCTAATGTCCAATTGCTGGGAAATAAACTTTGTGAACTCCGAGCCAGGCTTCAATCGCAGATGGACATCAGGGAGTGCTGTGTCTTTGTTTTTACTGAGATGTGGCTTACAGGCTTCTCCATATTCTGAATGGATCGAACGACCGGCTTCCTCTGAGGGGGAGGGGGATGTTTCCTCATAAACAATTACTGGTGTACTGAAGTTTAAAACATTGTGAGCTCCTGTTCAGTTTCTGATGTTAAAATGCCGACCCCACTATATGCCGAGTGAATTCCAGAGCGTTATTATCACAGCTGTGTACATACCGCCACAAGCACACCAAGGTGGCACTCAGTGAACTGTACAAGATTTTTAGCCAGCAAGAATCCTCTCACTCGGAAGCAGTCTTTATTGTCACGGATGACTTTAACCAACATTTTTCAAAACATCACCAGCACGTATCCTGCCTGACAAGAGGATCCGGCGTGCTTGTACATGTATAATCAAACATCCGTGAAGCATACAGAGTCATCCCCTGCCCCCACTCCGACCAATCAGATCATGACTCTCTGTTCTCAAAAGGGAGCCACCAACACAGAGACTAGTGAGGCAAACTCACCGCTGCAGGATTGTTTTGAGATTACTGATTGGAATATGTTAAAACATTCATCCAACTAGGACTTATCCATCAACATTGAGGAAGATGTATTGTCAGTCACAGGCTTTATTAGGAAATGTGTTGAGGATGTTGTACCCATAATAACAGTCCGGACATACCCCAACCAAAAACCCTGGATAAACAGATATGCCTCTATCCGTACAATGCTGAGAGCTGGTACCGCAGTATTCAGTGTCAGCAGAACTAACCATGATGACTCTGTGTCGTGTGACGTGTAAAATACAAGCAGGTACAATCTCTGCAAATCCATTAGGGACGCAAAAAGACAATACAGACTGTTTTTTGCGACTGCACTTGAAGAAACGTTCACATTTTTAGAAAATTACCAGATTGACTGACATTCATGTCTTAAAGTAATGATGGACTGTTTTTTGTCTATGCTTATTTAAGCTGTTCTTGCCATAATATGGACTTAGTCGTTTACCAAATAGGGCAATCTTCTATATACCACTCCTACCTTGTCACAACACAACTGATTGGCTCAAACGCATTAAGAAGGAAAGAAATTCAACAAATAAATTTTTGAAAAGCATTCCATACCTCATGAAGCTGTTTGGGAGAATGCCAAGAGTGTGCAAAGCTGTCATCATGGCAAAGGGTGGCTACTTTGAAGAATATTAAATATATTTTGATTTGTTAAACACTTTTTTGGTTACTACATGATTCCGTATGTGTTATTTCATAGTTTTGATGTCTTCCCTATTATTCTACAATGTAGAACATTTTGAAAATAAAGAAAAACCCTGGAATGAGTAGGTGCGTCCAAACTTTTGACTGGTACTGTACAGTCATGGCCAAAAGTTTTGAGAATGACACAAATATACATTTTCACAAAGTCTGCTGCCTCAGTTTTTATGATGGCAATTTGCATATACTCCAGAATGTCATGAAGAGTGATCAGATGAATTGCAAAGGCTGGTGGCCTTTCAAAGTCCCTCTTTGCCATGCAAATGACCTGAAACCCCCAAAAACATTTCCACTGCATTTCAGCCCTGCCACAAAAGGACCAGCTGACATCATGTCAGTGATTCTCTCGTTAACACAGGTTTGATTGTTGACGAGGAGATCACTCTGTCATGCTGATTGAGTTCGAATAACAGAATGGAACCTTCAAAAGGAGGGTGGTGCTTGGAATCATTGTTCTTCCTCTGTCAACCATGGTTACCTTTAAGGAAACACATGCCGTCATCATTGCTTTGCACAAAAAGGGCTTCACAGGCAGGGATATTGCAGTCAGTAAGATTGCACCTAAATCAACCATTTATCGGATCATCAAGAACTTCAAGGAGAGCCGTTCAATTGTTGTGAAGAAGGCTTCAGGGCACCCAAGAAAGTCCAGCAAGCGCCAGGACCGTCTCCTAAAGTTGATTCAGCTGCGGGATCGGGGCACCACCAGTACAGAGCTTGCTCAGGAATGGCAGCAGGCAGGTGTGAGTGCATCTGCACGCACAGTGAGGCGAAGACTTTTGGAGGATGGCCTGATGTCAAGAAGGGCAGCAAAGAAGCCACTTCTCTCCAGGAAAAACATCAGGGACAGACTGATATTCTGCAAAAGGTACAGGGATTGGACTGCTAAGGACTGGGGTAAAGTCATTCTCTCTGATGAATCCCCTTTCCGATTGTTTGGGGCATCCGGAAAAAAGCTTGTCAGGAGAAGACAAGGTTAGCGCTACCATCAGTCCTGTGTCATGCCAACAGTAAAGCATCCTGAGACCATTCATGTGTGGGGTTGCTTCTCAGCCAAGGGAGTGGGCTCACTCACAATTTTGCCTAAGAACACAGCCATGAATAAAGAATGGTACCAACACATCCTCCGAGAGCAACTTCTCCCAACCATCCAGGAACAGTTTGGTGATGAACAATGCCTTTTCCAGCATGATGAAGCGCCTTGCCATAAGGCAAAAGTGATAGCTAAGTGGCTCAGGGGAAAAAAACATCTATATTTTGGGTCCATGGCCAGGAAACTCCCCAGACCTTAATCCCATTGAAAACTTGTGGTCAATCCTCAAGAGGCGGGTGGACAAACAAAAACCCACAAATTCTGACAAACTCCAAGAATTGATTATGCAAGAATGGGCTGCCATCAGTCAGGATGTGGCCCAGAAGTTAATTGACAGCATGCCAGGGCGGATTGCAGAGGTCTTGAAAAAGAAGGGTCAACACTGCAAATATTGACTCTTTGCATCAACTTCATGTAATTGTCAATAAAAGCCTTTGACACTTATGAAATGCTTGTAATTATACTTCAGTATTCCATAGTAACATCTGACAAAAATATCTAAAGACACTGAAGCAGCAAACTTTGTGAAAATTAATATTTGTGTCATTCTCAAAACTTTTGGCCACGACTGTATATGTAGGTTTGGTTAAGTGGTTGATTGATTGAAGTACTATGTACATTTAGGTAGGGGCGAAAAGCTGAATGTCCAGATTGCCATTTAATAAATGTTCAGTCTTATGGCTTTGGGGTAGAAGCTGTTCAGGATAATAAAAAAATATATATACTTTATGTGTATTTGGAAAGTTTTCAGACCCCTTCACATTTTTCACATTTTGTTATATTAAAGCCTTACTCTAAAATTAATTAAATTATTTGTTTTCCTCATCAATCTGCAGACAATACCCAATCATGACAAAGTGGAAACAGGTTTTTACTAATTGCAAAAATAAAAAACAGAAATACCTTATTTACATAAGTATTCAGACCCTCTGCTATGAGACTCGAAACTGAGCACAGGTGCATCCTGTTTCCATTGATCATCCTTGAGATGTTTCTACAACTTGATTGGAGTCCACCTGTGGTAAATTCAATTAATTGGACATGATTTGGAAAGTCCCACGTCTCTATATAATGTCCCACAGTTGATAGTACATGTAAGAGCAAAAACCAAGCCATGAGGTCGAAGGAATTGTCCGTAGAGCTCCAAGACTTGTGTCAGATTGTGTCGAAGCACAGATCTGGGGAAGGGTACAAATACATTTCTGCAGCACTGAAGGTCCCCAAGAACATGGTGGTCTCCATCATTCTTAAATAGAAGTTTGGAACCACCAAGCCTTTTCTTAGAGCTGGCCACCCGGCCAAACTGAGCAATCTTGCTGCCAAAGGTGCATCAACAACTACTTAGTAAAGGGTCTGAATACTTATGTAATTGTGATATTTCTGTTTTTTATTTTCAATACATTTGCATTTCTTCATTTTTTTGTCATTATGGGGTATGGTGTGTAGATTGATGAGGAAACAATTTGTATCAATTTTGGAATAAGGTAAATAGTCAAGGGGTCTGAATACTTTCCGAATTGACTGTATGATAAAATGTTTATTCTATTCTACTGAGCCATTTACTTTATGTTCATATTCTTATATTTTATTATTTATATTGTTGTTGCATTATCGTGAAGGAACCTGCAAGTAAGCGATGTATACCATTCATATCCTTGCATACAACTAATAAAACGTAACTATAATGAAGCCTGAAATGCGTGGGAAGTCGAATGTTCCACTAAACTGTATCTAAGCCTGTCCTTGTAACTAATGATGTATATAAACACTGGATTGCTGATGCTATGTTTTGGCCAATGAAAGGCTTTGAAGCCACCGGTCTGCCATATTGGCACTCAGAAGAAGAAGCAGTCCTCCATACTGTAGGAATTAATGGAATGCTACAGTATTTACATGTATTTAAGTACTTTTTTTGTAATGCAGGCAGTAATATTAGCACTTTCTAAAAATTACACAAAAAAATTGTTTTGCTCACAATATAATTAAGCATATGCATTAAGGTGTCTGTAGTAGAATAAATGTGGCAAAACAAATGTAGACATTAAGAAATTTCTACAGCTTGCATAATATTTTTTTCAATGTGGGGGAGTGCCAAGATGGAGGCGCGGTGGCTTCAAAACAGCGCCCCTGTCTGTCATCTATTGTATATAGAAATCATTGTCTGCAACATTATCTACTACTCTGATAACATAACATTATACTTTTGCTATGCCACAGACACACACACACAGAAACACACACACACACAGGGGCATTCCTGCTCAACAAACTCGAACTTGAGAGAAAAAATGTTTGGGGTACTGCAGTACGAGAATCATTTTGTACTTATCACCGGGTAGCCTTCCACAAGCTTCCCACAATAAGTTGGGTGAATTTTAGCCCATTCGTCCTGTCAGAGCTGGTGTAACTGAGTCAGGTTTGTAGGCCTCCTTGCTCACACACTTTTTCAGTTCTGCCAACAAATGTTCTATAGGATTGAGGTCAGGGCTTTATGATGGCCACTCCAATACCTTGACGTCGTTGTCCTTAAGCCATTTTGCCACAACTTTGGAAGTATGCTTGGGGTCACTGTCCATTTGGAAGACCTATTTGTGACCAAGTTTTAACTTTCTGACTGATGTCTTGAGATGTTGCTTCAATATATCCACATAATTTTCCATCCTCATGATGCCATCTATTTTGTGAAGTGCTTCTGATAGGCTCATTTGAGTAAATTGGAGGTGTACCTGTGGATGTATTTCAAGGCCTACCTTCAAACTCAGTGCCTCTTTGCTTGACATCATCGGAAAATAAAAAGAAATCAGCCAAGACCTCAGAAAAAAAATTGTAGACCTCCACAAGTCTGGTTCATCCTTGGGAGCAATTTCCAAATGCCTGAAGGTAACAAGAAATTTTGGAGCGGTTGAAAAACAAGTTTTAATGACTCCAACCTAAGTGTATGTAAACTTCCGACTGTATCTCCACACAGTAGTGCCCTTGGAAGATAGTAAAATAACAGGATGGACTGAAGAACTGTGGTCACTCTGAGGCTCTTGGTCTTATGTTATGTGACCAAGTTACTCAGAAGCAGAGATGTTTGGAAACAATAGCAGGTTGTTCTGTCCCTCAAGTTCCCATATCCTTGACTACACGTCTAGACCAGCTGCGGGGAGTGAACGGGGAAGAGAGGAACCAACCCTGAAACAATATTGTATTTGCACAGCAATATACATTCTTAACTCCTTTTAAGTAGAGAGCTCTTACCCATCACTAAGCTCCTATTATAAAGCAACAAATAATTACATAGGAACATCTAATAGATCCTTCAAACATATATTTTTTCCCACACAGAACCATGCTCATTTGCTGATGAGTAACCTTGACTGAATCTTGAACACATGCCTTAGTTTAGGCTAACATGGTCTTGTGGTATGTGGAGGACCTGGGTCAAACCCAGTCCATTGTGTGCATGTGTGTGTGTGTGTTCAGTACAAGGGACAGTGGAATGCCCATAATGTAATATATTATAAAGGTGAAGTCCCACATCTGTTTGGTGGAAAATATGAGATATAACTGATGAGATAACTGATGAGATGAAATGCAGTGCCTTTGACCGCTGCCCCACTAGGGAGCCCAAAACACAAAATACTTTATTATACTTTTTGAAATGCGGTTCACATTTGTGGCCCCCTTTCACGCTGCAGAAATCTGATGGCACTATGGTGTGATAAGAATGTCTGCTAAATGAACTATAATAAATATATATATAAAAATAAATAATTGCAAAGCATGCTGAGTATTATTCTAATGAACTCTGTCCCAAATCAAGGCCAATAATAATACCCAGTGTGCTTTGCAGTTAAAAAAACTACTAGCGGGCCACTCCCGACACTACCCGATGAAATGTAAGGCGCCAAATTCAAAATCCAAAAGTTGAATTATTAAACATTCCTCAATATACAAGTGTTGCATAGCCATCAAAAGCTCTGCTTCTTGGCAATATCACAGCGTTGTCAAATTTCAAAAAGGCTTCACGGCAAAAGCACAACATTTGATTGTTTGAGGATAGCACCTCTAATATTTATGCATTAGCATAAATTCATAAACCAGCGCGGGTCACACAAAACCCATATCACAGCTAAAACAAATCCCTTACCTTTTGAAGAACTTCTGCTGAGGGCTTCCCAAGTGTCCAATGAAGACATCCAATGGTTCTTTTGTTAGAAAAAGTCATTTATTATATCTATAAATCTCAGTTTGGTTGGCGCGTTATGTTCAGAAAATCCAACGTCGAATCGCCCATTGAAACGTGAAGAGAACGCGTTCAAATATACCTATAAACTTTTCCTAAACAAATCAACGACCAGTTATAATGCATCCTTAGCTATCCTTTTATGAATATTAGCGATAATATTTCACTCGGATGGTAACCTAAACGTTATATAAGTAAAATAAAGTGGGGGCGCGCACCCAGTCTCGCGCCCGAGAAATCTTGTTGACATCTGAGCTCCCTTGACCATTTCCTGTTCCTATCCATTCTGCTCACTGCTACAGCTTACAGGCTTTGTATAAAGACTGTTGACATCTAGTGGAAGCCATAGGTACTGCAATCTCAGAGCTGGATTGCATTGAAGTCAATAGAGAGAGTCTCAAACAGAGCAAAGGTCACAAAAAACTGCAATTCCGGATGGATTTTCCTCTGGTTTTTGCCTGCTATATCAGTTCTGTTATACTCACAGACATTATGTTAACACTTTTAGAAACTTCAGAGTGTTTCCTATCCAATGGTACTAATTATGTGCATATCCTATTTTCTGGGCCTGAGTGGCAGGCATTTTACTTCGGGCACGGCAGACTCTCCAAAACCGTCACCTCTGCTGCCGCTCCCCCCCCTAAGAAGTTAACTTTGGTCTGTTCATTTTTACATATACGTTACATTTTGGTCATACAGCAGCTTAACTCTTATCCAGAGTGACTTGCTCAAGTAATGTAGATAAACAACAACATATCATATCATCATATCATAGCAAGTGAACATTTTCTGTAACCATTATTGAGAATGTTGTTGCTGTTCGGCCCCTCTAGTTGCAAATGTACTACAAAATACATTATAAAATACTTGTATTTTGTAGTTTATTTTAAAACTTTTATCTTTATGGTCATTTGTAATTATATTTTGTTTTTTTGTCAAATTGGCCCATTCCTGATTAAATATCACTCTGAGACAGACTTGGCCTTTACACAGCAGCTAAGAACACACCGTGTTTGTGTGTGTTTGTTTGTTCAAGCATGTTTGTGTGTAGCTGTGTTTGTGCAATGTGTGTGTGTTTGTACCAGGAACCAAGAGGATCAAATCTAATTTTATCTCATGTTCACTGGGGATGCAGGCTGGGGTCAGGGCCTCTATTCAGACAGACTTAACACAATTTGGTTGAATAGGCTGTTTGTTTAGTTTAGTTTAGTTTATTAGTTTATAATGACGTGGACAGTCCCTTTTGATAAAAAGAGCAGCTTTAGCCTCTACGGCTAATTTCCAGCTGTAGTCCCCGGTCAGTTGTCAATAGGCAGATATCCTACACACAGAGATATCCTACACACAACTAGAGACAACCGAATGGGGAGTTTGGTTAACTATCTGTGGATATCCTACACACAACTACACATACTATGGAAATATGAACACTATGACATACTTTTAGGAATTCATAAAACGCATACACATGCACACGCACACACACACACACACACACACAGACATTCTATGTGGAGCCATACTGACCCAAAGGACCCTTTCAGCCCTTCGATGTTTCTTGGCAGTTCAATAAATTATTTTCCTTAATTTGTATTAATTAGAAATGTAGGGGAGGCGGCACATTCAAATGTTTTGGGGTGTGGTTTGTTCACAGATCTTTTTGTGCAAACGTGAGTGAGTGTCATTCCAGTTGATCTGATCTGTTTGTGTTATGCTATTACATGTATATATGACTTTGGTCAGTGAAGGTGTCTTGTGAAACATTTATGAATGGCCTTGTGTCAATGATTTAGTCAGTAATTCTCTCCTCAGGGACCCCCAGCCATTCCAGAGCTAGCAAAGAGCTAGCACACCTGATCAACTTGTTAATTGACACAATAATAAAACCTATGGAATTTTAATCATATAATATGTCTATTAAATAAAAAGCACAATATGGTTCTACAAAGAACATTTGAGATTGAGAAAGATTCTTTATAGAACCATTCTCCATTAAGGTTCTATAAAAAAAAAAACATAAAAAATGGTTCTATATTGCCCCAAAAAGGGTTGTAACCATAGCGGAACCCTTTTTTAGTGCTATATAGAACCATTTTGAACGGTTTCTTATATAATCTTAGGAAAGGGTTCTTTATAGCAGGGTTTCCCAAACTCGGTCCTGGGTGCACGTTTTGGAGTAGTGGGCTACTATCAGTTATACGTCTGATCTGTTATAACGGATGTTCTCACTATGTGATTTGACAGAGAAAGAGAGAGAATCTGTAACAGACCAGTGAATTAAAGAGATGATCATATCGTTCATAATATAGGGGAAACTTTGATGGAGTACAATTTTAACCTTATGCATGTGTGCCACACTCATAGGCCTACATTCTTTTGTCTTTCTTATTAAAATAACTGCTTCGTAAAAAATGATCAGAGATTTGATTTCCATTATTTTCAGTCAGACTTTCAGAGGTGGCATTTAAGTGTTTTTAACCTTTATTTAACTAGGCAAGTCAGTTAAGAACACATTCTTATTTACAATGACAACCTACATGGCCCAACCCGGATGATGCTTGGCCAATTGTGCGCCACCCTATGGGACTCGCAATCACGGCTGGTTGTGATACAACCTGGAATCGAACCAGGGTGTCTGTAGTGACACCTCAAGCACTGAGATGCAGTGCCTTAGACCGCTGCGCCACTCGGGAGCCAAACCGCGATCTAGAATACCACAAAATGAAAATCTCAGGATCCTCAGGATATATCACACTTACACAATAAACATTTGACATCAGGCAGCATACTGTATCAAAGGTACACATACACGGGAGCGCGCTTTGTTTACGTGTGGACGCGCACTGCTAAATGAACCTCCTTCACGGAGCTGTGCTCTCCTCTTCCGCGTGTATCTCGGTCTCGGAGGAGTCCTCGCCTCGTTGGTTAGCGCTGCCTTTTAAAGCAACCAGGCGCGCACTTCCAACCGTCATTCAGTCTGAATACTAGACACAGGGAAGGAGTGCTGCTGTGTCGTCCAACCATCCGTCTCTTTCTTTCCCTGTTATTAATAGATACCAAACTAGCTACCCCCTTTAGCTGTTGTTATTTTTTTATTTGTATTTTAACGTTAAACGGTTAGTCAACTAGCCCAATCATGTACCGGTACTTCGGGGAGTTGTTATCCCGCGGGGCGGGCAGTGCGCTGGCCTCGGGGTGCGTGGACTCTGCTCTCCCAGCATCGGCCTCTCTAATGCGGGCCCGACAGTATAGCGAGCAGCCCGACGACCCCAACTTCTTTCGCATGGTGGAGGGATTCTTCGACCGCGGAGCCGCCATAGTTGAGGACAAGCTTGTGGAGGACCTAAAGAGCAGAGAGACCCCCGAACAGAAGACGAAACGAGTAAAGGGGATTCTCCGGATCATCAAGCCCTGCAACCACGTCCTCAGCGTCTCTTTCCCCATCAAGAGGGACAACGGAGAGTGGGAGGTAGTGGAGGGCTACCGAGCCCAGCACAGCCAGCACAGGACGCCCTGCAAGGGGGGTAAGATACTGCCAAGCGCCGCTTCCTAGTTCTCAACTGTTCTTCAAGTGGTTGTGCGGTTTGACAGCGAGCTTGTTGCTAGGCTAGGTAGCTAGCTACTTAGCTATCCCATTAACGTTACTCAGCTGTGAGAACACTGCACTGATTATCTCTTTAGCTAACGGCAGCTATAAGTGAAGCAGATAATGCAAGATACGTCTCGTACATAGGCTTAATTTAACAACAACACTGGTCTGGATGTGGAATATGGTTAGTTCGACAGCGTGTAACGTTAGCTTTCTGCCTGTCATGGCTATGCCATGCGGGGAGTGTAGCTCTGCAACACTGGATCAATGACCTTCCCACACACCTAGTGAGGCTGCCTGGAGCTGTCGTACAGTAACAAGAGCCAGCTGACATAGCTAGCTAGTATAGCCCCCTGATCAGCTCTAGGACACTGGGCTATCAGGGCCAATCAGCGAATCATTCTACTGGTTTCCAAGAAAGCTCTATACTGTAACATAGCTCTGATCAATGCATTCTCTCAGTAAATAGAACCTAGATACAAACATTTATACTGACTGTTGTTGACTAGCCAGCTCTGTCATAGTCCTTGCTTAGGCACTAATAGACAGAGTTAGCAATAATAACCAATGATGGGTTAATATCTTTGGTTATAACACAGGTGTTACACTGTATTGAGTGTGGTGTGTGTGTAATTAGTGTTAGCTGAGATGTGGTGGCTAGAGAAGCTGATAATGGGCTCATTTGGCATTTCACTGGGCAAGCCCTGCACTGGCACCCCTCTACCACTGGCACCCCTCAACACATGCTGCCGGCTGCTCTAAACATCAACCGCCTAGGAACAGGCAGGAACAGAAATAGGACATAGTACACTCACACACACAATTGTGAAGGGCAAGTGATGTGGGTATTCCCCCTCCAGCCTATAGGTGTGTGTGAGTGAAGCAGCAAAGTGCTCTCTGCTCAGGCAGAGGTCAGATGTGAGGAGGAGTGGCTGGGGGGTAGGGCAAGGCTGCAGGGTGTGTGTGTGTGGTATAAGGAGGGGGGCTATGTGGTTCAGGGTTCAAGGCAGAGAATTGTAGGCTGGTGCAGCTCTGCATTGTGGGTGCTTTGTGTGGTGAAGACCAGGATGAGTTACAGTGAGGGGGAAGGGGGTAAACAGTTGTTTGAAGTGGAGTGGAGTGAAGGAGGGGAAGGGGTGGTGATGTACTCAGGCGCTCCTATTCGTCAGCATTGTGCTAGGAGGAGGGAAGAGTGTTCACTAAGCGTTACTTGATTCAGCTCATCCAGCTCACCACCTACCCAGGGTGCTAGGTAAGCTGAATCAAGTGCACCTACTGACTGACAGACATACAGTATATTTGAACGCTGGTGTGGTGTATAGATGATTAATGATGGAAATCACTTTCACAACGCATCACCACACGCATGCTTAACTCACACGGTCACATGCCACCAGAGCAGATGCTTCCCTCAAACTCTTTTCTCTTTCTGCAGCTTAGTCACACTTTCCATTCTCCCCCTTGCTCTGACTTCGGCTGCCACTGCACTTCTCATGGTTTCCGTGTTCCCCTTTCTGTGTGATCCAGCAACATTGTTGTCCTGTCAGTGTACGCTTTTTAACAGAGCTGGTTCAATGAACCACTCTTGTATAACCTTGACTAGGACCTGAAGACTTTAACTTCCCTACCTAATGAGGGTTAGCACAGTCATTTGGCACACAGACAACTGATGGGGAGGCTAGATGATGATTTTTAAAATGATTATTATATATATTTTTGTATCTTTATTTAACTAGGCAAGTCAGTTAAGAACAAATTCTTGACAGCCTACCGGGGAACAGTGGATTAACTGCCTTGTTCAGGGGCAGAACGACAGATTTTTACCTTGTCAGCTCGGGGATTCAATCCAGCAACCTTTCGCTTACTGGCCCAACGTTCTAACCACTAGGCTACCTGCTGCCCCAAATGGGCATAGGATGGGGTAAAAGCCTGTTACAGTCAGTGTGTGTAGAAGTGGGGGAGAAAGTAGAGGGTTAAGGGCCGATGCTTTCTGTGTAGGCCTAGGCCTATCTAACAATGGGGTAGAGACTAGAGAGGGTAAAGGGCTGATGGCTGTTATTCATTTTCAGGTTTAATGATTGATAATCAAGCTGAGAGACCCTTGGCCCTGCTGACTTATAAATATATATATATATGATGGAAGCTGCAGATACAACAGACTAACAAACAAACCCACAAGGCTCTCTACAGAGTACCTGGTCTGACTACAATAGTGCAGAACCTCACATTTTCTAGCTGGAACACTGCAGAATTGTGTGCCTGCATGTGCAAGCGTGATTCAGTGTTAGGGAGTTTCAGGAAGTATGTCACTCTCAAAGGACGTTTAGTCTGCTACATCTCTAACATCTCCTTCTCATTTCCAAGCAGACGTGGAAAGGGAGCCTGTGGTGCAGAGTCTGAGTCAGCCTAGGCCTAATTATGTTTTTATTGTTGGAGTAGGTCTTATTTCCACTGTGTGACTAACAGCCCACTATGGGCTCCCTTCGTAGTGAATGTATGCTCTTGGGCAATTGGGTTTGCCTGTGTGGGTGTATGTTTGTTCGTGTGTATCGTGTGTTTGCATTCATTTTTGTTTGTGTATACACGACATACACGGCAGTTTGTTTCTTTTGTGTGTGTGTGTGTGTGTGGATGAGAGCTAGCCAACCCAGAGACTCATTTAATTGGATTGTTTATAAACATATTTTTTTCTTTTGCTGCAGTAGTGGGGGATGGGAGAGGAGTTGAGGAGGACACGAGGAGGAAGATAATCAAAGGAGGAGGGGTAATGGGAGAAAGGGGGATACAAATATATATATTTTTGGTTCAGTGAATTGAATTAGCCGAGCTCAGTCAGTGCTGTGTCTGTGTCTGTAGTTCAAAGGAGAGTCTCAGCAAAATGTTCAAGGCCTTCGAGCATCTTATTGTGACAGACTCCTACAGTAGTCTTAGGCTATCTAGGCTCTAAAGGTCATGTTTAGGTGGCATGAAACAGGAGAAATGTAATTGCTACGGTGTGCTCTACTCTGCTGAACACCACCCCTCTAACACAGCAGGGGCTACTGGCTAGCTAGGGGTTGTTTCTGGACTGGGCTTCAGTACACGGTATGGCGCTTAGAGATGATGTCACACACTCCCAAACACTCACACATGCACACATCCTCCCTGTCCTCTGACAGGAAACTGCTAGCTGCAGTTTCCTGTCAGTGCTCAGTGTCCTTGGCTCTCTGTAGGTCTCTGTCACAGCCCAATATAGCACAACCAAAGTTAGCACACACATTCACACACTCATGCGTACACACTCTGTTTCCCCTTGCCGCTGGTATAGAGGATCCACCTGCTCCAGAGTAGCCTTTACCCCCCCACCCACACGGGCCACAGTGTAACTCCTATGTTTTGTCGTTTGGTTCTGAAACCACTAAACCACCATGAACCACTAATTAACTTGTCATTTTAGCAGATTAACTTAAGATAGTAATGTATAAATATGTATATTTTATAAATTAGCTATCAATGTATAGCACAACAAAGCCAATATATAGCACATATACACTGAGTGTGCAAAACATTATGAACACCTGCTCTTTCCATAGCATAGACTGACCAGGTGAATCCAGGTGAAAGCTATGATCCCTTATGGATGTCGGTTGTTAAATCCACTTCAATCAGTGTAGATGAAGGGGAGGAGACAGGTTAAAGAAGGATTTTTAAACCTTGAGACAATTGACACATGGATTATGTGTGCCATTCAGAGGTTGAATGGGCAAGACGAAATATTTAAGTGCCTTTGAACGGGGTATGGTAGTAGGTAACCGGCGCACTGGTTTGTGTCAAGAACTGCAACGCTGCTCGATTTTTCATACTCAACAGTTTCCTGTGTGTATCAAGAATGGACATCCAGCCAACGTGACAACTGTGGGAAGCATTGGAGTCAACATGGGCCAGCATCCCTGTGGAACGCTCTCGACATCTTGTAGTCCATGCCCAACGAACTGAGATTGTTCTGAGGGCAAAAACTATTGCTGATGATGAACCTGAACAATCCAAATAAAATATTTTGTAAGTCCTGTTCAACATGTATAACCAGTGTCTCCGGTAGCTTACTTTTATTCCGCTAAAACACCATTTGTAACAGCGCATAGATAATAACCTAGCAAATTACAAAGGTTGTCACTCCACTAATAAAGCCTAATATCAGGTAAGCCATTTTAGCATTTGAATGCTGAAGGTGTCGCGCAGATGTGCAAGATCAGGAACAGGCGTCCTACCTCGCGTTGGCCAGCGTGTGAAGCTGGGCACAGTGCGCAGTTTGACTAGGCCACTGATATTGCCTGGGGATGTTCTGCATGCAAAATGACTTGTAGATCAATGACTGTTCACATTTTACATGCAGTTTGACACTGTAGGAGAGGACGCATCAGTTATTTTCGGAAGGTAGCAACAATGTAATATGAGCCCCCAAAAAATGGTGAACCTGCAATTTGTAATGTTTGAATCGATTTTCAGACCAACGTGTGCTACATTTGGATGGGTTTGTGGTCCGCGGACTGATGCGTATCGGTGATTACATCCCTACTGGCTTCCTGTCAACTTTACTGTGTGTTGTGTTATGTTATTGTTGGGCTACGTGTGTTAACTCCCTATGTTTGCGTGTCTGTGTGCAGGTATCCGCTACAGTGAAGAGGTGTCTGTTGATGAGGTGAAGGCTCTGGCCTCTCTGATGACATACAAGTGTGCCGTGGTTGGTAAGTCCCTCTCCTCTCCTCTATGTTCACATCTCATTCATGCCACGATGCTCCTGAATTCATGCAAATATACACACTGATCTGAGAGATATTTTTATTGGCATTTTCAGAGAGCTGTTTTCAATGCAATGAAGTGTGTGTGCCTGCGTGCGCGTGTGTGTGTGCGTGCGTGTTTGTGTGTGTTCTTAAGCCCCAGTTTTTAAGCTTCATTCTCTCTCTCCAGATGTACCCTTCGGCGGGGCTAAAGCTGGTGTCAAGATCAACGTCAAAAATTACTCTGTAAGTCCCTCAGACACACACAAAGACACGTACAGTGCATTTGGAAAGTATTCAGACCCCTTGACTTTTTCCACATTTTGTTACAGCCTTATTCTAAAAAAATGTTTTTAAATAATAATTCTTCATCAATCTACACACAATTTTTGTAATAAAAAGTAATCAATAAAACTGAAATGCCTTATTTACGTAAGTATTCAGACCCTTTGCTATGAGACTCGAAATTGAGATCAGGTGCATCCCGTTTCCATTGATCATCTTTGAGATGTTTCAACAACTTGATCGGAGTTCGCCTGTGGTAAATTCAATTGATTGGATATGATTTGGAAAGGCACACACATCTATATATGGTCCCACAGTTGACAGTGCATGTCAGAGCAAAAACCAAGCCATGAGGTCAAAGAAGTTGTCCGCAGAGCTCCGAGACAGGATTGTGTCGAGGCACAGATTTGAGGTTACCAAAAAATGTCTGCAGCATTGAAGGTCCCCAAAAACACAGTGGCCTCCATTATTCTTACAGTTTTTCTCAATTGCTTAGACACAATTCCTGGAACAACTCACTATTTTCTCAAATCTTCACACACTGTTTTAAAAACTCACACCCAACGGTACAAACATCTAACTTCTGGGTCCCAATTCAAACTTTCCCCTCAGACAACACACACAAGCTGTCAAAAACACAGACTACACGACTGTTTGTTACACACTGGAGGGATTAATTCAAAACACTGCTACCAAAATATTTAGAATAGGTTTTCAGATAAATAATTTGGAACTTTGTAAAATCACAGCACTGACTATCCAGGTAACCCTTTCAGGGACACCTTGGCGAGAGAAATTCAAAACAGTACTGGAATAAATACCTCTTACATTAGTGGATAAGGGAATACTACTGTAAAACCTGACCTTTGAAATGTCACACTGACAAAACATGTAAGGAAGAGTCCATGCACAGTAAAATACCCAATTTACAAAAAGCTTTATTTCCAAATGCAGCAAATGTACAGGTTACTCAGCATCAGCATCAGCGTTCTCATCATCTCATCTCAGGTCTGGGTCAGGCCATAATATCCCATCAACGTCACACATTATGTTTGCTCTTGCCAGGCAGCGTGGGAAAAATGCCCTTGTGTGCCTTAGAAAACCCTGGATAGACTCCACAGACACATCACCACAGGCGTCCACCATTGCCTCCAGGAGATTTTGCTGTGCGTAGGGGTTGCGGTCGTACATTCTCCACCCCCATGCTGAGAAAAATTCCTCGTTCGGATTCAGAAATGGGGAATGTGCTGGCAAAAAAAGAACGGTGAACCTGGAGTGGTCATTGAACAAGGCGCGAACCAGAGCAGCCCGATGGAAACTCTTGTTATCCTAAATGACAACATATTGGGCTTGCTCTGGTTGCCCTGGCTCCTCTTCCTGTTGAAGAATGTTATTGTGCAGCTGATCTAGAAATTGAAGGAGTTGTGCCGTGTTGTGTGGACCCACTTTGACATGGCAGTGGAGGACGCCACGATTGCTAATGGCTGCACATAGGGTGACGTTGCCACCCCTCTGGCCAGGAACTTGTATGATGGCATGTTGATCAAAGATGTTGCGCCCCATTTTGTGCCTTTTTTGTTAGGTTGAACCCTGCCTCATCGATAAAGATGTACTCCTTTGGGTCAGCCATAGCATCTAGCTCAAGGATTCTCTACAGAAGTAAAAAAAAAAAAAACATTTTACTGTACTACAAATACAGTACTGTAGTGTACTACTGTACTGGAATGAAATATTGTGTACTGCAGTTACTGTAATGTAACACATTACTATACAGTACTGTATTGATATGCTGGGCCGTACTCTACATTCTGTAAAAAATCTTTACAGTATAGCAATTACCTGCACATATTGGAATCATTGCTCCTTAACTCTGTTTGAATTCCTTTTTCACGGTACAGCTGCTTTGTCCTAATGTAGTTCTTCTGAACCATCCGGTCAATGGTGGAAATGCTGATGCTGTCAATTCCTTGGAAGACTACCTGGTCTTCAACTATTTGGGTTTGAATTTCCCTCAAACGGATGGCATTATTGGTACCATATTCACCAGGGCAGTCTCCTGCTCAGCTGTGAGAAGTCTCCGCCTGCCTCCAATAGATCGCTGCCTCTCAGTTCTGCAAAAATACAATTTGATCATTACTGAGCTATGATCATCCATTACTGTGATAAAAACTACACTGAGAACAAAGTGGAGATTCAGTCTATATGCACTACAACATTACATGTATCACAGTAACAATGAGGCAAATTACCCGTTTTCCCTTCTGAAAGTATGGACAATGGATGCAAATGTGTAACGGCTTAGGTTGGGTTGCACTAGCTGTCCAGCTTCTCTCATAGTCCTCCCATGTATGAGCACATGATGAACTAGGGTGGCACGGATATAATCTGAGATTACTTGTCTTTGTTGTTGTCGTCCTCTTTCTCTTCCTCTCTGTTGTCTTGCAACTTCAGCATTGTTATGATCCATTGTTCAAAAGCACATGGATATGCCTCTTGGCCCTATTGATTGATCCTGCAATTCTGATTGAGGCTTAGTGTTTGCACCTGGAGAAAGATGTGCTCTTTGAGTTTAGGTTGTGATGACTTGAGTTAATTATATTGAGAGCATGGGTTTGCTGATTATTTTTTTATTTTACCTTTATTTAGCTAGGCAAGTCAGTTAAGAACAAATTCTTATTTTCAATGACGGCCTAGGAACAGTGGGTTAACTGCCTTGTTCAGGGGCAGAACAACAGATTTTTACCTTGTCAGCTTGGTGATTCGATCTTGCAACCTTACGGTTACATGTCCAACACTCTAACCACTAGGCTACTTGCCGCCCCGGCAGGTAGAATATATAGTGCAATTAATGATTTATTTGGCCACTTTTGTGTAAGGTTTAGGAGAAAGAGTTTTGAATAATGAAACGTGTGGAAACAGGTGAATAGTGTTTACGGTTATGGGAAATGTGTGTGTGTTTTTGGGAATGACGTAAGGGTATGGGTTTTAGTGCTACAGGAACCCGTTTTTGTGTTGAAGCAATTGAGAAAAACTGTAAATGGAAGAAGTTTGGTATCACCAAGACTCTTCCTAGAGCTGGCCGCCCGGCCAAAGTGAGCAATCGGGGGGGAAGGGCCTTCGTCAGGGAGGTGACCAAGAACCGTCACTCTGACAGAGCTCCGGAGTTCCTCTGTGGTGATGGGAGAACCTTCCAGAAACACAACCATCTCTGCAGCACTCCACCAATCAGGCCTTTATGGGAGAGTGGCCAGACGGAAGCCACTCCTCAGTAAAAGGCACACAACAGCCCGCTTGGTGTTTGCCAAAAGGCACATGAGAAACAAAATTCTCTGGTCTGATGAAACCAAGATTGAACTCCTTGGCCTTCAGGCCAAGCGTTACATTTGGAGGAAACCTGGCACCATCCCTACGGTAAGGCATGGTGGTGGCAGCATCATGCTTGGGGATGTTTTTCAGCAGCAGGGACTGGGAGACTAGTCAGGATCGAGGGAAAGATGAATGGAGCAAAGTACAGAGGGATCCTTGATGAAAACCTGCTCCAGAGCGCTCAGGACCTCAGACTGGGGCGAAGGTTCGCCTTCCAACAAGACAACGACTCTAAGCACACAGCCAAGACAATGCAGGAGTGGCTTCGGGACAAGTCTCTGAAAGTCCTTGAGAGGCCAGCGCTTGAGAGGATATGCAGAGAAGAATGGGAGAAGCTGCCCAAACCGAGGTGTTCAAAGCTTGTAGTGTCATACCCAAGAATACTCAAGGCTGTAATCGCTGCCAAAGGTGCTTCAACAAAGTACTGAGTAAAGGGTCTGAATACTTATGTAAATGTGATATTTTAGTTATTTTTAATGCATTTCTAAGAAACTGTTTTTGCTTTGTCATTATGGGGTATTGTGTGTAGATATATGAGGAAAAAACAACTTAATACATTTTAGAATAAGGCTGTAACTTACCAAAATGTGGAAAAGTGAATAATTTCCGAATGCACTGTACATACACATACACACACAGACACAAGTGTGTGTGTGTAGTTGTTTCATGTAGGGGAAAGAGCTGCCAGGTCACCTGTGATCCAAGTATTCAGTATTCAACGTCCATCTATGGCTGAGGGAGATGATGTGGAAACCAGCCACTAGGGGAAACAGTGAGTGCTGTTACCTTCAAGTAGGTTTCGGTTTAGCTAAGGTTTAGCTAAGGTGTTGTGGAGAGGGATGGTGGATGGGCATAAGCATCTCTCTCTGATTTTAAAGGTTGGAAGTTCAAATCCAGAGAGGAAAATATATATATTAAAAACATTTAAGCCTATACCAAACAACCCTTACCGTAATGCCTGAACTTAACTCTAACCTTAGAAATTCAATGTTAATGCCTAAACTTAACTTAGAAATGTTTGGAACAACTTCTAAATTTGACCTTTGAGATTAATGTCTAATTCTGACGTGAGACTGTGAAAACTGGTAGTGAAAGAGTGGCTTGCTTACCACACACACACACGCACTAGGGTTTCCGTTAGCTGGTTATATATATATATATATATATATATATATAAGTAGATAAATAAAATTGCAGCCGGACAAACCGGGAGAAGAAGAACAGATCCCATTGTTAGCCTATTAATTGATGGAAATACCTTAGACTGAGCATGCTTCTCCGTCTATAGGTTAATTTTCATGATTTAGTGGAATTAAATTGCCGCCTGTGTACAGTATATTCGTTATGTAGTCCTATCTTTTTTTATCACACGTGTACGGCATACAGATACAGAGCCTTTGAGTGGAAAATCTGTCAGACAGCGTGAGCGCTGCTGCTACAGCGTCTCAAACAGCAAATACATACCTTGCAAAAGTTTTTTAATTTTTTTGCATTACAACCTGTAATTTAAATGGATTTTTATTTGGATTTCATGTAATGGACATACACAAAATAGTCCAAATTGGTGAAGTGAAATATATATATATTTTTTTAACGGACAAGTGGTGCGTGCATATGTATTCACCCCTCTTTGCTATGAAGCCCCTATATAAGATCTGGTGCGACCAATTACCTTCACAAGTCACATAATTACTTAAATAAAGTCCACCTGTGTGCGATCTAAGTGTCACATGATCTGTCGTATGATCTCCGTGTATATATACACCTGTTCTGAAAGGCCCCAGAGTCTGCAACACCACTAAGCAAGGGGCACCACCAAGCAAGCGGCACAATGAAGACCAAGGAGCTCTCCAAACAGGTCAGGGACAAAGTTGTGGAGAAGTACAGATTAGGGTTGGGTTATAAAAAAAAATCAAACTTTGAACATCCCACGGAGCACCATTTAAATCCATTATTAAAAAATGGAAAGAATATGGCACAACAACAAACCTGCCAAGAGAGGGCCGCCCACCAAAACTCACGGACCAGGCAAGGAGGACATTATTCAGAGAGGCAACAAGGAGACAAAAGATAACCCTGAAGGAGCTGCAAAGCTTCACAGCGGAAGTTGGAGTATCTGTCCATAGGACCACTTTAAGCCGTACACTCCACGGCTTAAAGTGAGAGCTGGGCTTTATGGAAGAGTGGCCAGAAAAAAAAACATTGCGTAAAGAAAATAATCAAATCAAATTTTATTTGTCACATACACATGGTTAGAAGATGTTAATGCGAGTGTAGCGCAATGCTTGTGCTTCTAGTTCCGACCATGCAGTAGTATCTAACAAGTAATATAACAAATTCACAACAACTACCTTATACACACAAGAGTAAAGGAATGAATACGAGTATGTACATATAAATATATGGATGAGCGATGGCTGACCGGCATAGGCAAGATGCAGTAGATGGTACAGTATATACACATATATGAGATGAGTAATGTAGGATATGTAAACATTATATAAATGGCATTGTTTAAAGTGGCTAGTGATACATTATTTCATCCAATTATAATTATTAAAGTGGCTAGAGATTTGGGTCGATGGCCGAACGGCATAGGCAAGATACAGTAGATGGTTTAGAGTACAGTGTATACATTTGATATGAGTATGTCGGATACGTAAACATTATATACAAAATTGTTTAAAGTGGCTAGTGATACATTTGTTACATCCAATTCCTATGTTTAAAGTGGCTAGAGATTTAAGTCAGTATGTTGGCAGCAGCCACCCACATGTTAGTGATGGCTGTTTCACAGTCTGATGGCCTTGAGGTAGAAGCTGTTTTTCAGTCTCTCGGTCCCAGCTTTGATGCACCTGTACTGACCTCGCCTTCTGGATGATAGCGGGGTGAACAGGCAGTGGCTCGGGTGGTTCTTGTCCTTGATGATCTTTTTGGCCTTCCTGTGACATCGGGTGGTGTAGGTGTCCTGAAGAGCAGGTAGTTTACCTCCGGTGATGCGCTGTGCAGTCCTTACTACCCTCTGGAGAGCCAACGGTTGTGGGCGGAGCAGTTGCCGTACCAGGCGGTGATACAGCCCGACCGGATGCTCTCGATTGTGCATCTGTAAAAGTTTGTGAGTGATTTTGGTGACAAGCCGAATTTCTTCAGCCTCCTGAGGTTGAAGAGGCGCTGTTGCGCCTTCTTCACCACGCTGTCTGTGTGGGTGGACCAATTCAGTTTGTCCGTGATGTGTACGCCGAGAAACTTAAAACTTTCCACCTTCTCCACTACTGTCCCCTCGATGTGGATAGGGGGGTGCTCCCTCTCCTGTTTCCTGAAGTCCACGATCATCTCCTTTGTTTTGCTGACATTGAGTGAGAGGTTATTTTCCTGACACCACACTCCGAGGGCCCTCACCTCCTCTCTGTAGGCCGTCTCGTTGTTGTTGGTAATCAAGCCTACCACTGTAGTGTCGTCAGGAAACTTGATGATTGAGTTGGATGCGTGCTTGGCCACGCAGTCATGGGTAAACAGGGAGTACAGGAGAGGGCTGAGAACGCACCCTTGTGGGGCCCCAGCGTTGAGGATCAGCGGGGTGGAGATGTTGTTTCCTACCCTCACCACCTGGGACTGGCCCGTCAGGAAGTCCAGGACCCAGTTGCACAGGGCTTGGTCGAGACCCAGGGTCTCGAGCTTAATGACGAGCTTGGAGGGAACTATGGTGTTAAATGCTGAGCTGTAGTCGATGAACAGCATTCTTACATAAGTATTCCTCTTGTCCAGATGGGTTAGGGCAGTATGCAGTGTGATTGCGATTGCGTCGTCTGTGGACCTATTGGGACGGTAAGCAAATTGGAGTGGGTCCAGGGTGTCTGGCAGGATGGAGGTGATATGATCCTTGACTAATCTCTCAAAGCACTTCATGATGACGGAAGTGAGTGCTACGGGCGATAGTCATTTAGCTCAGTCACCTTAGCTTTCTTGGGAACAGGAACAATGGTGGCCCTCTTGAAGCATGTGGGAACAGCAGACTGGGATAGGGACTGATTGAATATGTCCGTAAACACACCAGCCAGCTGGTCTGCGCATGCTCTGAGGACACGGCCAGGGATGCCATCTGGGCTGGCAGCCTTGCGAGGGTTAACACATTTAAATGTTTTTCTCACATTGGCTGCGGAGAAGGTGAGCCCGCAGGTTTTGGTAGCGGGCCGTGTCGGTGGCACTGTATTGTCCTCAAAGCGAGCAAAGAAGTTGTTTAGTTTGTCTGGGAGCAGGACGTCATGGTCCGCGACGGGGCTGGTTTATTTTTGTAGTCCGTGATTGACTGTAGACCCTGCCACATTCCTCTTGTGTCTGAGCCGTTGAATTGTGACTCTACTTTGTCTCTATATTGACGCTTAGCTTGTTTGATTGCCTTGCGGAGGGAATAGCTACACTGTTTGTATTCAGTCATGTTTCCGGTAGCCTTACCCTGGTTAAAAGCAGTGGTTCGCGCTTTCAGTTTTGCGCGAATGCTGCCATCAATCCATGGTTTCCACGGTTGGGGAAGGTTTTAATATTTGCTATGGGTACAACATCACCAATGCACTTGCTAATAAACTCGCTCACCGAATCAGAATATACATCAATGTTGTTGTCCGATGCTATCCGGAACATATCCCAATCTTGCAGCATGGAATCAGATTGGTCGGACCAGCGTTGAACAGACCTGAGAACGGGCGTTTCCTGTTTTAGTTTCTGTTTGTAGGCTGGGAGCAACAAAATGGAGTCATGGTCAGACTTGCCGAAAGGAGGGCGGAGAATAGCCTTGTATGCATCACGGAAGTTGGAATAACAGTGATCCAGGATTTTATTAAAATCCCCAGCCACAATAAATGCAGCCTCAGGATATGTGGTTTCCAGTTTACATAGAGTCCGATGAATTTCTTTCAGTGCCGTCAATGTGTCAGCTTGAGGGGGGATGTACACGGCTGTGATTATAATCGAGGAGAATTCTCTTGGTAGATAATGCGGTCTGCATTTGATTGTAAGGAATTCTATGTCAGGTGAACAAAAGGACTTGAGTTCCTGTATGTTGTTATGATCACACCACGTCTCGTTAATCATAAGACACACACCCCACCCTTCTTCTTACCAGATAAAAAGTTTGTTTCTGTCGGTAGCGATGCGTGGAGAAACCAGGTGGCTGTACCGACTCCGATAACGTGTCCTGAGTGAGCCATGTTTCCGTGAAGCAAAGAACGTTGCAGTCTCGGATGTCTCTCTGAAAGGCAACCCTTGATCTGATCGTCTACTTTGTTGTCAAGAGACTGTACATTGGCGATTAAAATACTCGGGAGAGGTGCACGATGCGCCCATCGACGTAGCTTGACCAAAAGACCGGCGCGTTTCCCTCTTCTCCGGCACTACCGTTGTTTTGAGTCGCCGGGTGCTATCCAGTCTATTGTCCTGGTTGGGTTAACAAACAGAGAATCCTCTTCGGGAAAGTCGTATTCCTGGTCGTAATGATGGTAAGTTGACGTTGCTCTTATATCCAATAGTTCCTCCCGGTTGTATGTAATAAAACTTTATATTTCCCGGGGTAACAATGTAAGAAGTAATACATAAAAAAACAAAATACTGCATGGTTTCCTGAGAACGTGAAGCGAGGCTGCCATCTCTGTCGGCGCCGGAAGTCACAACCCAACAAACACGTTTGGTGTTTGCCAAAATGCATGTGGGAGACTCCCCAAACATATGGAAGAAGGTACTCTGGTCAGATGAGACTAAAATTGAGCTTTTTGGCCATCAAGGAAAAAGCTATGTCTGGCGCAAACCCAACAGCTTTCATCACCCCGAGAACACCATCCCCACAGTGAAGCATGGTGGTGGCAGCATTATGCTGTGGGAATGTTTTTCATTGGCAGGGACTGGGAAACTGGTCAGAATTGAAGGAATGATAAATGGCGCTAAATACAGGGAAATTCTTGAGGGAAACCTGTTTCAGTCTTCTAGAGATTTGAGACTGGGACAGAGGTTCACCTTCCAGCAGGACAATGAACCTAGCATAAAGCAACACTTGAGGGGTTTAAGGGAAAACATAGAAATGTCTTGGAATGGTCTAGTCAAAGCCCAGACCTCAATGCAATTGAGAAATTGTGGTATGACTTAAAGATTGCTGTACACCATTGGAACCCATCCAACTTGAAGGAGCTGGAGCATTTTTGCCTTGAAGAATAGGCAAAATTCCCAGTGGCTGGATGTGCCAAGCTTATAGAGACATACCCCACAAGACTTTAAGCTGTAATTGTTGCAAAAGGTGGCTCTACAAAGTATTGACTTTGGGGGGGTGAATAGTTATGCACTCTCAAGTTTTCTGTTTTCTTGTCTTATTTCTTGTTTATTTTGCATCTTCAAAGTGGTAGGCATGTTGCGTAAATCAAATGATACAAACCCCCAAGAAATCTATTTTAATTCCAGGTTGTAAGGCAACAAGTTAGGAAAAATGCCAAGGGGGGTGAATACTTTCACAAGCCGCTGTAGGCAACGGAAGGCAGGCTTCATCAGCACATCATACACCACTTTGAAATGAGCTGGTAACCGTACAGTACCGGTCAAAAGTTTGGACACACCTACTCATTGCAGGGTTTTTCTTTATTTGTACTATTTTCTATATTGTAGAATAAGACATCAAAACTATGAAATAACACATATGGAATCATGTAGTAACCAAATTATTGCTTATTTGAGCTATTCTTGACATAATATGGTATTTTACCAAATAGGGCTATCTTCTGTGTGCCACCCCTACTCAAATGCATTAACAAGGAAAGAAATTCCCCAAATTAACTTTTAACAAGGCACACCTGTTAATTGAATGCATTCCAAGTGACTACCTCATTAAGCTGGTTGAGAGAATGCCAAGCGTTTGTAAAGCTGTCATCAAGGCAAAGGGTGGCTACTTTGAAGTATCTCAAATATAAATATATATTTTGATTTGTTCAAACTTTTTGGTTACTACTTGATTCCATGTGTTATTTCATAGTTTTGATGTCTTCACTATTATTCTACAATGTAGAAAATAGTAAAAAATAAAGAAAACCCTTGAAAGAGGAAGTGTGTCCAAACTTTTGACTCGTACTGTATTTTAATTGTTTGAAACCGGAATGCTGTACTACATATTATGAGCATGTCTTACCTTGCTTCAATTATTTTCTATAAACTTTCTTTCATTGTCCAGTAGCCAAAAGCACAATCCTAGTCATATTAGCAACCCATGCTAGTTGTTGCATATTAGATTTCCCCTTTTTTCTAAATTTCAAACGGATATTTTCATCTGCCAGATGAAATCGATCGCATGTGCAGTGAGCTTTTGACAATAGTGTTTTCCCACTAACTGCATTAAGGAACGAATATTCGTACGTAGCCTACTTCCTAATGCGCATTGCTGCACTTATACAGTCGTGGCCAAAGGTTTTGAGAATAACACAAATATACATTTTCACAAAGTCTGCTGCCTCCGTTTGTATGATGTAATTTGCATATACTCCAGAATGTCATGAAGACTGATCTGATGAATTGCAATTAATTGCAAAGTCCCTCTGCCATGCAAATGAACTGAATCACCAAAAAAATGTCCACTGCATTTCAGCCTTGCCACAAAAGGACCAGCTGACATCATGTCAGTGATTCTCTCGTTAACACAGATGTGAGTGTTGACGAGGACAAGGCTGGAGATCACTCTGTCATGCTGATTGAGTTCGAATAACAGACTGGAAGCTTCAAAAGGAGGGTGGTGCTTGGAATCATTGTTCTTCCTTGGTCAACCATGGTTACCTGCATGGAAACACGTGCCGTCATCATTGCTTTGCACAAAAAGTGCTTCAGTAAGATTGCATCTAAATCAACCATTTATCGGATCATCAAGAACTTCAAGGAGAGCGGTTCAAATTGTTGTGAAGAAGGCTTCAGGGCGCCCAAGAAAGTCCAGCAAGCGCCAGGACCGTCTCCTAAAGTTGATTCAGCTGCGAGATTGGGGAACCACCAGTACTTTGCTCAGGAATGGCGGCAGGCGTGAGTGCCTCTGCACGCACAGTGAGGCGAAGACTTTTGGAGGATGGCCTGGTGTCAAGAAGGGCAGCAAAGAAGCCACTTCTCTCCAGGAAAAACATCAGGGACAGACTGATATTCTGCAAAAGGTACAGGGATTGGACTGCTAAGTACTGGAGTAAAGTCATTTTCTCTGATGAATCCCCTTTCCAATTGTTTGGGGCATCTGGAAAAAAGTTTGTCCGGAGAAGACAAGGTGAGTGCTACCATCAGTCCTGTGTCATGCCAACAGTAAAGCATCCTGAGACCATTCATGTGTGGGGTTGCTTCTCAGCCAAGGGAGTGGGCTCACTCACACTTTTGCACAGCCATGAATAAAGAATGGTACCAATACATCTTCTGAGTGCAACTTCTCCCAACCATCCAGGAACAGTTTGGTGACGAACAATGCCTTTTCCAGCATGATGGAGCACCTTGCCATAAGGCAAACGTGATAACTAAGTGGCTCGGGGACCAAAACATCGATATTTTGGGTCCATGGCCAGGAAACTCCCCAGACCTTAATCCCATTGAGAACTTGTGGTCAATCCTCAAGAGGCGGGTGGACAAACAAAAACCCACAAATTCTGACAAACTCCAAGCATTGATTATGCAAGAATGGGCTGCCATCAGTCAGGATGTGGCCCAGAAGATAATTGACAGCATGCCAGGGCGGATTGCAGAGGTCTTGAAAAAGAAGGCTCAACATTGCAAATATTGACCCTTTGCATCACAAAACACATATAAGGGCTAAAATAAATTGCTTACCTTTGATGATCTGCTGAGAGCAATCCGAAGTGTCCATCAATGTAATTGTCAATAAAGGCTTTTCACATTTATGAAATGTTTGTAATTATACTTCAATATTTCATAGTAACATCTGACAAAAATATCTAAAGACTCTGAAGCAGCAAACTTTGTGGAAATTAATATTTGTGTCATTCTCAAAACTTTTGGCCACGACTGTAATGTGAAGAAATAATAGTTTATCAACAATTTAAGCTATACCTTCTGATCTGCTGCATCAGACTTTTTGACGTAGTCTAGGCCTACTGGTTGTATGAATTTGGGATCTATCGTCCAACAACTGTCCCAGAGTCTGTTCAGAATAGGCTATTTCTTTCTCGACAATTTGACCAATACAATAGTTCAAATGTTCTACTATAGTGACAGTAGCTTGACGTAGGCTAGTGATGTTGCTGTTTGTTATTGCATATCTTACTCCCTGTCACATCAGTGATATATTCCAGTGACCCCTTTACACATACATACACACACACACACACACACACACACTGTCTGTCTTTTCCCCTCCAGCGTAGAAGAAAATCAGAGGTTTAGTCTTATCCTTTTAGCATCTCCTCATTTCTCCTGCGCTCAACACAAAGACACTCACCACAGAACAAGATAGACTGTTTATTTATATCCTTTGTAGTTAGGGCTGTTTGCTATGGCTTTCTGTTATAACATTATGTTATAGATAGATAGACTACATGACCAAAAGTATGTGGACTGCTCGTCGAACATCTCATTCCAAAAGCATGGGCATTAATATGGAGTTGGTCCCCCCTTTGCTGCTATAACAGACTCCACTCTTCTGGGAAGGCTTTCCACTAGATGTTGTAACATTGCTGCGGGGACTTGCTTCCATTCAGCCACAAGACTATTTGTGAGGTCGGGTAATGATATTAGGCAAGTAGGCCTGGCTCAAAGTCGGCGTTCCAATTCATCCCAAAGGTGTTCGATGGGGTTGAGTTCAGGGCTCTGTGCAGTCCAATCAAGTTCTTCAACACCAATTTCGACAAACCATTTCTGTATGGACCTCGCTTTCTGCACGGGGCATTGTCATGCTGAAACAGGAAAGGGCCTTCCCCAAACTGTTGCCACAAAGTTGGAAGCATAGAATTTGATTTCCCTTCACTGGAACTAAGGGATTTAGCCCGAACTTTGTAAAACAGCCTCAGACCATTATTCCTCCTCCACCAAACTTTACAGTTAGCACTATGCATTGGGGCAGGTTGCGTTCACCTGGCATCCGCCAAACCCACATTCGTCCGTCGGACTGCCAGATGGTGAAGCGTGAGTCATCACTCCAGAGAACGCATTTCCACTGCTCAAGAATCCAATGGCGGCACTCCAGCCAACAACTTGGTATTGCGCATGGTGATCTTGGGCTTGTTTGCGGCTGCTCGGCCATGCAAACGGATTTCACAAAGCTCTCAACGAACAGTACTTGTGCTGACATTGCTTCCAGAGGCAGTTTGGAACTCGGTAGTGAGTGTGCAACCGAGGACAGACAATTATTTTACACTAAGCGCTTCAGCACCCGGCGGTCCCGTTCTGTGAGTTTGTGTGGTCTACCACTTTGCGGGGAGCCTTTGTTACTCCTAGACGTTTCCACTTCACAATAACAGCACAGTTGACCGGGGCAGCTCTAGCAGGGCCGAAATTTGAGGAACTGACTTGAGAAGGTGGCATCCTATGTCGGTGCCACGTTGAAAGTCACTGAGCTCGTCAGTAAGGCCATTCTAAACTACCATTCATTCAAAAGTTTCGGGTCACTTAGAAATGGCCTTGTTTTTGAAAGAAAAGCACATTTTCTGTCCATTAACTTCTTAGGGAGCAGCAAGGTGTGTTGGGGCGCTAGCGCCCCACTCCCGACACTACCAGGTGAAATGCAAGGCGCCAAATTCAAAATCCAAAAGTTTAATTATTAAAAATGCACCAATATACAAGTGTTTCATACTCATCAAAAGCTGTTTCTTAGCAATATCACAGCGTTGTCAGATTTCAAAAAGGCGAAAGCACCACATTTGATTGTTTGAGGGTAGCACCTTCACTATTTTTCCCATTACCATGAATTCATTAGCCTTCACAGTTCACACAAAACACATTTCACAGCAAAAACAAATCAATTACCTGTTGAAGAACTTCTGCTGATGGCTTCCCAAGTGTCCAACGAAGACAATCCATGGTTCTTTTGTTGGAAAAAGTAATGTATTTTCCATAAATCTCCGTTTGGTTCGCGCGTTTATATTCAGAAACTACAGCCTCCACTCCTCCATTGAAAGTGAAGAGAACTCGTTCAACTTATACCTATAAACTTGTCCAAGAACAATCAAACATCCTTTTTAATGTATCCTTAGGAACACTTTTATGTATATTTACTATAATAATTCAACCGGAATATAAACTGGGCTATAAGAAAGGAAAAAAGCACAGAGCGCGCTTGGCGAGAGCGCGCGTCCTCTTCTATTGACATCTGAGGGGGCACTTCCTGATTTCTCTTCTTCTCTGCTCTAATAGCATCCCAAAAAAATTGGAACACTGTCTCGAGACTGTTGACATCCAGAGGAAGCGATAGGTACTGCATTCATATGCCTTTATATGGGCATTTTCATAAGGGAGGGGTTCCAAATGAGCAATGTGTCAAAACCACTTTTTCCAGGACAGAAAGTCCTCGGGGTTTCGCCTGCCATATCCGTTCTGTTTTACTCACAGACAAATGGTAGGCATGTTGTGTATCCAATGGTACTAAATATGTGCATATCCTATTTTCTGCGCCTGAATGGGAGGCATTTTACTTTGGGCATGCCAGGCTCTCCAAAACGGTCACCTCATGCGCTACTCCCAAAGAAGTTAAATTAACATCAGATTGATCAGAAATACAGTGTAGACATTGTTAATGTTGTAAATGACTATTGTAGCTGGAAACGGCTGGTTTTGAATGGAATATCTACATAGGCGTACAGAGGCCCATTATCAGCAACCATCACTCCTGTGTTCCAATGGCACGTTGTGTTAAATAATCCAGTTTTATCATTTTAAAAGGCTAATTGATAATTGGAAAACCCTTTTTCAATTATGTTAGCACAGCTGAAAACGTTTGTGCTGATTAAAGAAGCAATTAACTTCTTAAGGAATTTTTTACACTACCCGGAGAAATGTAAGGCGCCAAATTCAAAATCCAAAAGTTGAATTATAGAACATTCATCAATATAAGTGTTGCATAGTCTTCAAAAGCTTAAACTCTTGGCAATATCACAGCGTTGTCAGATTTCAAAAAGGCTTTACGGCGAAAGCACAACATTTGATTGATTGTTTGAGGATAGCACCTCACATATTTTATGCATTAGCATAATATCATAACCAGCGCGGGTCTCACAAAACCCATATAAGAGCTAAAATAAATCACTTACCTTTGATGATCTTCTGCTGAGGGCAATCCGAAGTGTCCAAACAAGACAATCCATGTTTCTTTTGTTAGAAAAAGTTATTGTTTATATCCATAAATCTCAGTTTGGTTGGCGCGTTATGTTCAGAAAATCCACAGTCTACCCGCACATTGTACAGTGAAGGGAAAGCGTTCAAATTATACCTATCAACTTTGCCCAAACAAATCAAACACATAATTTATAATGTATCCTTTTATCTATATTAACGATTATATTTCACACGGATAGTATCCTAAATGATAGAAAAGGAAAATACAGAGGAATGCGCTCACAGTCTCGCGCACCAAAAACTGAAGTGACTTCCTCACTCCTCTTACAAATTCTTCTTCTATTCGGCTCTCTTCCATGATAAAAGCATGAAACCTTATCTAAAGACTGTTGACATCTAGTGGAAGCCATAGGTACTGCAATCTGGGTCCTATTTTACAGAAAATCCCATAGACAGGCATTGAAAGTGAGGACAGAAATTCCTCGAGTTTTTGCCTGCCATATCAGTTCTGTTATACTCACAGACATTATTTTAACATTTTTAGAGACTTCAGTGTTTCCTATCAATAGTACTAATTATGTGCATATCCTAGTTTCTGGGCCTGAGTGGCAGGCATTTTACTTTGGGCACGCCAGACTCTCCAAACTTCAGAATACTAGCCCGGTGCCTGGAGAGGTTAAACTGGCCATCTTTAGACTAGTTGAGTATCTGGAGCATCAGCATTTGTGGGTTCCATTACAGGCTCAAAATGGCCAGAAACAAAGAACATTCTTCTAAAACTCGTCAGTCTATTCTTGTTCTGAGAAATTAAGGCTATTCCATGCGAGAAATTGCCAAGAAACTGAAGATCTCGTACTAGTCCCTTCACAGAACAGCACAAACTGGCTCTAACCAGAATAAAAAGAGGAGTGGGAGGCCCCCGGTGCACAGCTGAGCAAGAGGACAAGTACGTTAGAGTGTCTAGTTAGAGAAACAGACGCCATTAAATGCCTTAAATTGTACCCGCAAAACACCAGTCTCATCATCAACAGAGGCGACTCCGTCTCAATTATTTCATCAAACAGCTCGCTTAAAGCATCAGACAAGCTCACTACATATAGTTGATTTTGTTAAAACACATAGGGTTTGTCTGTATATTAAAAAAATACACATTAAGAACTTGAGACCAATATTGGTCTACCAATACTTTTTTTGTTGGGGCCAGCCATTGTGTATACTAGTATGCCCTTCAGCTGGCAGAGACAAAGGAAACCCTTCTCTCAACCCACCCCTCCCCCTCTCTCTCCTTGGGCACACTGTGATCAATCATTTCTCTATCCCTCTCCCCTTTCTTTTCTCTCTCTCTCTCTCTCTCCTTCTTTTTTTCCCCCTCTCTCCATTGCGCTCTGTCCTCTCTCTCCATTGCCCTCCTCTCAATTCAATTACATTCAAAGGGCCTTTATTGTCATGGGAAACGTGTGTACATTGCCAAATCAAGTGATATAAAAGTGATATAAACACAAAACAATATCAACAAAAAACTATTAGAAATGAAAAGTTAACATTGCTCTCTTTCTCTCTCTCTCTCTCTCTCTCTCTCTCTCTAGGACAATGAGCTGGAGAAGATCACTAGGAGGTTTACCATTGAGCTGGCCAAGAAAGGCTTCATCGGTAAGTGTGACTATGTGCCTCACACAGCCTTATGTAGCCAGTTGTCCCCTATAATCCTGTATGCTAATGTCTGTGATGTGTTAACTCAAAACACATTGAGATGTCTCCCTTATGTGTAATAATAGTGATGGGGTAGTAGACCCTTCTTACAGTCAGTCAGCTCCTCCCCCCTCTGTCCTTCTGGTGTTGGGGCCCCGTGAACACATGAGAATGTCCCTCGCTACATACCACACCCTGTTAATACCACAGAGAGTCTGGTATTTTGTCTTTCTCTCTGCTATCAGGGTATAGTGGGCATTCAGAAACCTCCAGTCAGCCACTGTACAGTATTAAACATATAGTAAACATGTACTGTAGAAACTAACTAGTTGGTGTATATTTAGAATATGTACAAGTAGGGTTGCACATTTTGGGGAATATTCAGAAGGGGAAACTTTCTGTGGGAATTAACGGGAATATATGGGAATTAACGGAAATATATGGGAATTAATGGAAATATATACAAATTATTATTAATACCATTTAAATGTAGATGTTTTTTGCATTGGATATATTTACCATATCATATGGAAACAGAAACATAAATCTTTTACCGTATCATAAGTAGACATAATTGTTAAATCATTTCAAATTGAGTTGAATTGAACTTTAATTAAATGATTTGACTCTTCACACCAATGATCCATCGCATCTCCCAAAAACATACATCTCTAAAATTATAGTCTAGAAACTAAAGCTTTGGTTGTCTTCCTCTCAGGCTTCCATGTCTTCTCCCTGGACCTCTTCAATGTCCACCTCTTGAACATCAGACTCTCAGGCCTCATCCACACTTTCAACCTGGTTGAGGATGGCTTGTTGTCATGCTCAAAAAGTTTCAAATTTGCATGGATGACCACCAATTTCTCAACCCAAACAAGGACAAGTTGTGCTCTGAGGCGGCTGATGTTGGTGGGATTTGGAGGATGATGGAGGCAACAGGGGAAAGAGCCTCAGATCCTCAAAGTCCCTTCCACCAGGTGGCTGATGAGATATGTTGGCAAGACTGCCATATTGCATCTCCATCCCAAAGCCCTTGCTTGGAAGTGTACTTCGCCAGACTGCCAAGAGCCTTGCCCTCATCCAGGCCAAGGTGGCGAGACACGGTAGTGATGACACCATAGGCCTTATTGATCTCTGCACCAGACAGGATGCTCTTGCCAGCATACTTGGGGTCCAACATGAACACTGTTGGGCTTCAGGCAGAAGTCTTCACGCTTTTTGATGTATTTCAGAACTGCAGTTTCCTCTGCTTGGAGCAACAGTGAAGTGGGCAGGGCTGTACGGATTTCTTCTCTTACATCTGCAAGCAGAGTCTGAACATCAGACAGGAGGGCATTGTCTCCCTCAATCCGTGCAATGGCTACTGCGATAGGTTTCAGGAGTTTCAGGCTGCTTACCACTTTCTCCCAAAATACATAATTCAGGAGGATCCTCTTGATGGGGCTGTCCATATCGGCAGACTGTTTTATGGCCATTTCTTGGAGAGACTCATTCCCCTTCAGGAGACTGTCAAACATGATGACAACACCACCCCAATGGGTGTTGCTGGGCAGCTTCAATGTGGTACTCTTATTCTTCTCACTTTGCTTGGTGAGGTAGATTGCTGCTATAACTTGATGACCCTTTACATACCTAACCATTCCCTTGGCTCTCTTGTAGAGTGTATCCATTGTTTTCAGTACCATAATGTCATTGAGGAGAAGATTCAATGCATGAGCAGCACAGCCAATGGGTGTGATGTGAGCGTAGGACTCCTCCACTTTAGATCAAGCATCCTTCATGTTCGCAGCATTGCCTGTCACCAGTGAAAATACCTTCTGCAAATACCTTCAAGGTCATTGATGACTGTCTTCATCTCATCTGCAATGTAGAGACCGGTGTGTCTGTTGTCCCTTGTGTCTGTGCTCTTGTAGAATACTGGTTGAGGGGTGGAGATGTTGATGTAAATTATTCCCAAAGGTTCGACCACCCATCAGAGATGATTTCAATACAATCTGTTTTCTCTACGATTTACTTGACCTTCACTTGAACTCTGCATCCAGAAAATCAGTAGATATAGCATGTCTGGTTGGAGGGGTGTATGCTGGGCGAAAAACATTCAGAAATCTCTTCCAATATACATTGCCTGTGAGCATCCGAGGTGAACCAGTTGCATGCACAGCTCGAGCAAGACCTTCATCAGCATTTCTATGACTACGTTCCTCCATTGACTCAAAAAAACTTCTGATTCCAGGAGGACCATGAGCTGTTGCTATCGATAAGGTGTATGGTGTATGATTCATCCTTTTTAGATTGAATAGAAGTAGAGGGCCTTTTGTGAGAGGTTGCTTGTTGTGAGCGCTGAGGGAACTTTATGCGCTTGGCCAGATGATTCTGCATCTTTGTTGCATTCTTCACATATGATTTGGCACAGTATTTGCAAATGTACACAGCTTTTCCTTCTACATTAGCTGCAGTGAAATGTCTCCACACGTCAGATAGTGGCCGTGGCATTTTCCTGTAAATAATAGAGAAAACAAATAGTAGAAAAACAACAAATACAATTCCATGTACAGATAAATAGTTAAGCAGTTAGATTAAACAACTCCTTTGTAAGCTAAATGTTTTAAAATGGAACATGTATAGAAACAGGTGAATTAACACTTGTCAGTTAGCAGGCTCAAGCAAGCTAAAACCCACATGGTAGAAAAAACTAACTAGCAGAAATTGTTAACAAGTCAAAAATGATTTAAACACACTTTGCTGTAGGCTACTATTTACTAGTTAACAAAACATTATGTATGTCATATAAAATATATTCACCCCACCTAGTATTGTAATCAAAACTTACCAGAAAGCATGTAGTCCTTGGCTCAGACAGTGTAGTAGTGTGGGCTCAATAGCATCTCATTAATGTGTAAGATCTTGAGAATCAGCTCTACATGTAATGGAAGGGAATTTAAGCAAAATTCCCCAAATTCTGGAAATTTACCAGAAAGTTTCCAACCCTTTGCAACCCTATGTACAAGTATAGAGATGTGTTAATACGTGTATCTCAAACCTGTGTAGTGTGTGATTGTGTATGTTTGTGAACAAAAAAAGCTGTGTGTACGAGAGAGAGAGAAAGAAATATGTAGGGTGTGTACATGCTCCCCTTCCTCACATATACCTTCACTCCCTTTCCCCCTCCTCCCTCCTCCCCTTAGGGCCAGGTATTGATGTGCCTGCTCCTGACATGAGCACCGGAGAGAGAGAGATGTCCTGGATCGCTGACACTTACGCCAACACCATCGCACACACTGTGAGTTACCACACACACGCACACTGATCCCAACACGACCAAAGTCATTATTGTGTAATCCTGTGTCCAGACAGTGCCTCAGTGTGGTGTGTGTACAGCCATAATGCCAGGCTGGATACTGACAGAGGGTGACATATTCCCTACTGAGAGGTGAAAATAGGTACAGGGCATATGTGGTCACTCTTTCTCTGTCTGTGTCCCTCCTCCTCTCTTTTTATCCCTCCCTTAGCTCTCCTTCCAATACAGTAGTAAAGACCATTAAAAAAAACGACTCATTATGTGATTAGCGAATCCTCACAGAGCCTTGCTCAGGCCGATCCCCTCAAACACTCCATATACAGTGCCTTAGGAAAGTATTCAGATCCTTTGACTTTTTGTACGTTTGCCCACTGACAAAGAAATGATCAGTCTATAATTTTAGTGATAGGTTTATTTGAACAGTGAGAGACAGAAAAACAAAACAAAAACATCCAGAAAAACGCATGTGAAAAATGTTATATATGGAATTGCATTTTAATGAGGGAAATAAGTATTTGACCCCTCTGCAAAACATGACTTAGTACTTGGTGGCAAAACCCTTGTTGGCAATCACAGAGGTCAGATGTTTCTTGTAGTTGGCCACCAGGTTAGCACACATCTCAGGAGGGATTTTGTCCCACTCCTCTTTGCAGATCTTCTCCAAGTCATTAAGGTTTCGAGGCTGACGTTTGGCAACTCGAACCTTCAGCTCCCTCCACAGATTTTCTATGGGATTAAGGTCTGGAGACTGGCTAGGCCACTCCAGGACCTTAATGTGCTTTTTCTTGAGCCACTCCTTTGTTGCCTTGACCGTGTGTTTTGGGTCATGCCCTGGCTGAGGGAAGGAGGTTCTCACCCAAGATTTGACGGTACATGGCCCAGTCCATTGTCCCTTTGATGCGGTGAAGTTGTCCTGTCCCCTTAGCAGAAAAACACCCCCAAAGCATAATGTTTCCACCTCCATGTTTGACAGTGGGGATGGTGTTATTGGTGTCATAGGCAGCATTCCTCCTCCTTCAAAAATGGCGAGTTGAGTTGATGCCAAAGAGCTCCATTTTGGTCTCATCTGACCACAACACTTTCACCCAGATGTCCTCTGAATCATTCAGATGTTCATTGGCAAACTTCAACGGGCATGTATATGTGCTTTCTTGAGCAGGGGGACCTTGTGGGCGCTGCAGGATTTCAGTCCTTGACGGCATAGTGTGTTACCAATTGTTTTCTTGGTGACTATGGTCCCAGCTGCCTTGAAATCATTGACAAGATCCTCCCGTGTAGTTCTGGGCTGATTCCTCTCCGTTCTCATGATCATTGCAACTCCACGAGGTGAGATCTTGCATGGAGCCCCAGGCCGAGGGAGATTGACAGTTCTTTTGTGTTTCTTCCATTTGCGAATAATCGTACCAACTGTTGTCACCTTCTCACCAAGCTGTTTGGCGATGGTCTTGTAGCCCATTCCAGCCTTGTGTAGGTCTACAATTTTGTCCCTGACATCCTTGGAGAGCTCTTTGGTCTTGGCCATGGTGAAGAGTTTGGAATCTGATTGATTGATTGCTTCTGTGGACAGGTGTCTTTTATACAGGTAACAAGCTGAGATTAGGAGCACTCCCTTTAAGAGTGTGCTCCTAATCTCAGCTCGTTGCCTGTATAAAAGACACCTGGGAGCCAGAAATCTTTCTGATTGAGAGGGGGTCAAATACTTATTTCCCTCATTAAAATGCAATTCCATTTATAAAAATCTTCACATGCGATTTTCTGGATTTTGTTGTTGTTATTCTGTCTCTCACTGTTCAAATAAACCTACCATTAAAATTATAGACTGATAATTTCTTTGTCAGTGGGCAAACGTACAAAATCAGCAGGGGATCAAATACTTTTTTCCCTCACTGTATTTTCAGGTCTCCAGAGATGTTCGATCGGGTTCAAGTCCAGGCTTTGGCCAGGCCACTCAAGGACATTCAGATACTTGTCCCTAAGCCACTCTTGCTTTGTCTTGGCTGTGTGCTTAAGGTTATGGTCCTGTTGGAAGGGGAACCTTTACCCCAGTCAGGTCCTGAGCGCTCTGGAGCAGGTTTTCATCAAGGATCTCTCTGTACTTTGCTCCGTTCAACCTTTAAGCTGTCTCCCAGTCCCTGCCGCTGAAAAACATCCCCACAGCATGATGCTGCCACCACCATGCTTCACCGTAGGGATGGTGCCAGGTTTCCTCCAGACGGGACGATTGGCCTTCAGGCCAAAGAATTCAATCTTGGTTTTGTGAGACCAGAGAATCTTGTTTCTCATGGTCTGAGAGTCTTTATGTGCCTTTTGGAAATCTCCAAGCGGGCTGTCTTGTGACTTTTACTGAGGAGTGGCTTTCGTCTGGCCACTCGGGTTCTTGGTCACCTCCCTGACCAAGGCCTTTCTCCCCCATTTGCTCAGTTTGGCCGGGCAGCCAGAGCTAGGAAGAGTCTTGGTGATGGAGGCCACTGTGTTCTTGGGGATCTTCAATGCTGCAGAAATTTTTTGGTACCCTTCCCCAGATATGTGCCTTGACGCAATGCTGTCTCTGAGCTCTACGGACAATTCCTGTAATGCGTGTGTGTGTAGCTGGTGTAGGAGTCAGGTGCAGGACAGCAGATATGAGTAAATAATAGCAATTTTACTCAATATTAAAAGAGTAAACGTCAAAAACTTGCCAAGCCCACAAATACGGACCGCAATACAATAACCAAACACTCACAAACAAACATGGGGGAACAGAGGGTTAAATAATGTACAAGTAATTGTGGGATTGAAACCAGGTGTGTAAAACAAGACAAAACCCATGGAAAAATGAAAAGTGGATCGGCGATGGCTAGAAAACCGGTGACGTCGACCGCCGAATGCCGCCCGAGCAAGGAGAGGGACCGACTTCGGCAAAAGTCGTGGCAATTCCTTTGACCTCATGATTTAGTTTTTGCTCTGACATGCACTGTCAACTGTTGGACCTTATATACACAGGTGTGCGCCTTTCCAATTTATTTTGTATTTAACTAAGCATGTCAGTTAAGAAAAAAATCTTATTTACAATGATGGTCAAACCGTAACCCGGACGTGCGCTGCACTATGGGACTCCCAATCACGGCCGGTTGTGATACAGCCTGGAATTGAACCAGGGTCTGTAGTGATGCCTCTAGAACAGAGATGCAGTGCCTTAGACCGCAGCACCACTCAGGAGCCCAAATCATGTCCAATCAATTAAATTTACCACAGGTGGATTATCTCATTGATAATCATTGGAAACAGGATTCACCTGACACCTATTTTGAGTCTCATAGAAAATAGTCTAAATACTTATGTGAATAAGGTATTTATTTGTTTATTTTTAATACATTTTCAAAAATGTCTAAATACCTGTTTTAGAATAATCCTGTAACGTAACAAAATGTGGAAAAATGGGTCTGAATACTTTCCAAAGGCACTGTACTAAAGCAACTGTGCTGCATATCTGGCCACAGGTCAGTATGGGTACTATAGTTCTGTAATTTGGCCCCCAGAGCTGTTTGGGTACTGAAGTTCTGTAGTCTGGCCCCAGGGTAGTATGGGTACTCTCATAATTATGCTAAGGTTCTATCTGACAGTCTGACAAACTGCCAACGGATGTAATCAAATTAAACGTATGCTCTAATGTGTGTGTGTCTCTGTGTGTGTGTGTCTCTGGGAATGTCGATGTGTGTGCAGGACATCAACGCCCACGCATGTGTGACAGGGAAGCCCATCAGCCAGGGCGGTATCCACGGTCGTATCTCAGCCACCGGTCGCGGAGTGTTCCACGGCATTGAGAACTTCATCAACGAGGCGTCCTACATGAGCATGCTGGGCCTGACCCCCGGCTTCCAGGACAAGACCTTCATCATCCAGGTACACACACCGACAAACACACACACACACACATACGTGCTCGTATACGCACACTACACGCACATACTTTATTTTGACACCAAACCCTCCACTGGTGTGCATGGCTAAAGAGCTCTATTTTCATGTCGTCTGACCATAGGACTGGGTCCAATCCATGTGCCAATGTCGTTTAGCAAACTCCAGGCGTTTACATTTGCTGGATTACATGAAAATGGAGGTCTTTGGCCACGCACACCAGTGGTGGGTTTGGCATCTAAATAAGGATGCATAAGCAGAAAAAACAAACATACCGACACTTAGAATTAGTGGTGACTCGTGGAACCCTGGAGATCCTCAAGGAAACATTGCTAGTCAGTTGTTCATATTTGCACCTTGGGTTTGTTGAGGGGTTCTTGGAGGAACCTTGAATGGTTTGATGTAGCAATGGGTTCTAGAAGGAACCCTGGAGTGAAGGCATGGCTTAGTAGGGGCTTGGCTTTAAGATAGCTAGAGTAAATGTAATTCCGGTAATCTGTTCTGTTGTCTTGTCATCTAGATGTTAAGGTTGAACACTGACAGTTTAGTAGCTTCAATGAGCTAACAGAGGTATAGGAGTTCCTCAAATCCCAAATTTTGAATAGTTGCCACTTTATTACTATGAATATGTAATATGTATAAATATTCAAGGAACGTTTTAGGTAGCAGTGTACAAACGTAACATGATGAACAGGAATTACATTTACGCTAACAGGTGACTAGAAATAACTACCTGAAAGCCACGCCTCCAATCTCATAGGCTGACACCTCCTATATTATTAAAAAGATTCAAAATGTAGCCCCTTCCATCCAAAAAAGATTCCAGTTTGAACCTTTGCGCAGGGGTTCCTTGAAGACCCTTTTCAGAGGGGTTCCTTGAGGAACCTTTTTCAACTGGAAAGGTTCCGCCGGTGTGGCAACCCAAAAAGGTTCTTCCAGGCACCTTTACTTCTTAAAGTGTACTGTAAAATATAGTGGTGAATCTTTGATGTTATGAGGCTATTTTGCTTCCAACGGTCCTGGGGCCCTTGTTAAGGTCAACGGCATCATTAACTTTTAGTCATTTCTTATCATTAAACTACTCAAATAATTTAAATGTGCTCATAAATGTATTTGTGTGCTCTAAATATCATCATATTTACTCCTTGTATAAAATAATAATAATAATAAATAAACTATAATAATAATAAATAAACTGTCTCAGCATTTTGTGGCAGGGCAGGCACTTTGCTGATTCTTGATGTTTAGTTGTAGAACTGTTTATCTGTTGTACTTTTTACTATTGTACCTAAATGATTTCTTTTAACATACATTCGTTAAAATACTCTTGAATATACACTACCATTCAAAAGTTTGGGGTCAGTTAGAAATGTCCTTGTTTTTGAAAGAAAAGCACATTTTCTCTCCATTAAAATAACATCAAATTGATCAGAAATACAGTGTAGACATAGTAATGTTAAATTACTATTGTAGCTGGAAACGGCAGAATCTTTTTGGGAATATCTACATAGGCGTACAGAGGCCCATTATCAGCAACCATCACTCCTGTGTTCCAATGGCACATTGTGTTAGCTAATCCAAGTTTATCATAAAAAAAATATATATTTAACCTTTATTTAAAAGGCTAATTGATTTTTAGAACACCCTTTTGCAATTACAGGCTCCAAATGACCAGAAACAAAGAACTTCATTCTGAAACTCGTCAGTCTATTCTTGTTCCAAGAAATGAAGGCTATTCCATGCGCGTTATTGTCAAGAAACTGAAGATCTCGTACAACGTTGTGTGCTACTCCCTTCACAGAACAGTGCAAACTGGCTCTAACCAGAATAGAAGGAGGAGTGGGAGGCCCCGGTGCACAACTGAACAAGAGGACAAGTACATTAGAGTGTCTAGTTTGAGAAACAGACACCTCACATATCCTCAACTGGCAGCTTCATTAAATAGTACCCGCAAAACACCAGTCTCACCATCAACAGTGAAGAGGCGACTCCGGGATGCTGGCCTTCTAGGCAGAGTTGCAAAGAAAAAGCCATATCTCAGACTGGCCAATAAAAAGAAAAGATGAATATGGGAAAAATAACACTGACACTGGACAGAGGAAGATTGGAAAAAAGTGTTATGGATAGACAAATCTAAGTTTGAGGTGTTCGGATCACTAAGAAGGGCATTCGTGAGATGCAGAAAAGATGCTGGAGGAGTGCTTGACGCCATCTGTCAAGCATGGTGGAGGCAATGTGATGGTCTGGGGGTGCTTTGGTGGCAGTAAAATGGGAGATTTGTACAGGGTTAAAGGGGTCTTGAAGAAGGAAGGCTATCACTACATTTTGCAACGCCATGCCATACCTTGTGGACGGCCCTTAATTGGAGCCAATTTCCTACTACAACAGGACAATGACCCAAAGTACAGCTCCAAACTATGCAATAACTATTTAGGGAAGAAGAGGTTACCTGGTATTCTGTCTATAATTGAGTGGCCACCACTGTCCCCGGATCTCAACCCTATTGAGCAGTTGTGGGAGCAGCTTGACTGTATGGTACGTAACAAGTGCCCATCAATCCAATTTGTGCAAGGTGCTTCAGGAAGCATGGGGTGAAATCTCTTCAGATTACCTCAACAAATTGACAACTATAATGCCAAAGGTCTGCAAGCCTGTAATTGCTGCAAATGGAGGATTCTTCAACGAAAGTTTGAAGGACACAATTATTATTTCAATTAAAAAATCATTATTTATAACCTTGTCAACGTCTTGACTATCTTTCCTATTCAGAGAATATTGTTTCTCAGAGAGTTTTGGTGTGTGTGTGTGTGTGTGTGTGTGTGTGTGTGTGGTGTGTGTGTGTGTGTGTGTGGACAATTGAATTGAGCAATATACCACATTACTTCTTACTAGTAACCTATTTCTTGGTTTAGAAACATTACAAAGCATTTTCATCAGTGATTTTTGTTGTAATGCTGGCAACAACGAGGTTTTGAAAGGTATTTAAAACAGGTGCTAATCATTTTGACCCCTATTTTTTTGTGAAAATGTTTATTACTTGTTAAACATAATGTATTTATCTGAGCAGGTGTATTAGTTTAAAATATTATAATGTCAACAAAATGTTTTTGCATACAATATTTGTATAGATTTTATACAGTATTTTTTTGCTCATCTACAGTGAGGGGAAAAAAGTATTTGATCCCCTGCTGATTTTGTACATTTGCCCAATGACAAAGAAATGATCAGTCTATAATTTTAATGTTAGGTTTATTTGAACAGTGAGAGACAGAGTAACAACAAAAAAATCCAGAAAATGCATGTGAAAAATGTTATAAATTGATTTGCATTTTAATGAGGGAAATAAGTATTTGACCCCCTCTCAATCAGAAAGATTTCTGGCTCCCAGGTGTCTTTTATACAGGTAACGAGCTGAGATTAGGAGCACACTCTTAAAGGGAGTGCTCATAATCTCAGCTTGTTACCTGTATAAAAGACACCAGTCCACAGAAGCAATCAATCAATCAGATTCCAAACTCTCCACCATGGCCAAGACCAAAGAGCTCTCCAAGGATGTCAGGGACAAGATTGTAGACCTACACAAGGCTGGAATGGGCTACATGACCATCGCCAAGCAGCTTGGTGAGAAGGTGACAATAGTTGGTGCGAATAGAAAGAACTGTCAATCTCCCTCGGCCCGGGGCTCCATGCAAGATCTCACCTCGTGGAGTTGCAATGATCATGAGAACGGTGAGGAATCAGCCCAGAACTACATGGGAGGATCTTGTCAATGATTTCAAGGCAGCTGGGACCATAGTCACCAAGAAAACAATTGGTAACACACTACGCCGTGAAGGACTGAAATCCTGCAGCGCCCGCAAGGTCCCCCTGCTCAAGAAAGCACATATACATGCCCGTCTGAAGTTTGCCAAACGTCAGCCTTGAAACCTTAATGACTTGGAGAAGATCTGCAAAGAGGAGTGGGACAAAATCCCTCCTGAGATGTGTGCTAACCTGGTGGCCAACTACAAGAAACGTCTGACCTCTGTGATTGCCAACAAGGGTTTTTCCACCAAGTACAAAGTCATGTTTTGCAGAGGGGTCAAGTACTTATTTCCCTCATTAAAATGCAAATCAATTTATAACATTTTTCACATGTGTTTTTCTGGATCTTTTTGTTGTTTTTCTGTCTCTCACTGTTCAAATAAACCTACCATTAAAATTATAGACTGATCATTTCTTTGTCACTGGGCAAACGTACAAAATCAGCAGGGGATCAAATACTTTTTTCCCTCACTGTAAATCAATAATTTTCAAAAAAACAAATATTGGTCACATGCACGTGGTTAGCAGATGTTAATGTGAGTGTAGCGAAATGCTTGTGCTTCTAGTTCCGACAGTGCAGTAATATCTAACAAGTAATCTAACAATTCCCCAACAACTACCTAATGCACACAAATCTAAAGGGATGGAATAAGAATATGTGCATATAAATATATGGATGAGCGATGGCCGAGCAGCATAGGCAAGGTGCAATAGATGGTATAAGGTACAGTATATGCATATAAGATGATTAATGTAAGATATGTTAACATTATTAAAGTGACATTGTTTAAAGTGACTAGTGATCAATTTATTAAAGTGGCCAGTGATATGAGTCTCTATGTAGGTAGCAGGCTCTCTGAGTTAGTGATTGCTGTTTAGCAGTCTGATGGCCTTGAGATAGAAGCTGTTATTCAGTCTCTCGGCCCCAGCTTTGGTGCACCTGTACTGACCTTGTCTTCTGGATGGTAGTGGGGTGAACAGCCAGTGGCTCAGGTGGTGGTTGTCCTTGATGATCTTTTTGCCCTTCCTGTGACATTTGGGTGCTGTAGGTGTCTTGGAGGGCAGGTAGTTTGCCACCGGTGATGCGTTGTGCAGACCGCACCACCCTCTAGAGAGCCTTGCGGTTGAGGGTGGTGCAGTTGCCGTACCAGGCGTTGATACAGCCCGACAGGATGCTCTCGATTGTGCATCTGTAAAAGTTTGTCAGGGTTTTAGGTGACAAGCCAAATTTCTTCAGCCTCCTGAGGTTGAAGAGGCGCTGTTGCGCCTTCTTCACCACGCTGTCTGTGTGGGTGGACCGTTTCAGGTTGTCTGTGATGTGTACACCGAGGAACTTAATACTTTCCACCTTCTCCACTACTGTCCCTTCAATGTGGATAGGGGGGTGCTCCCTCTGCTGTTTCCTGAAATCCACAATCATCTCCTTTGTTTTGTTGATGTTGAGTGAGAGGTTGTTTTCCTGACACCACACTCCGAGTGCCCTCACCTCCTCCTTTTTGGCTGTCTCATCGTTGTTGGTAATCAAGCCCACTACTGTTGTGTCGTCTGCAAACTTGATGATTGAGTTGGAAGCGTGCATGGCCATGCAGTCATGGGTGAACTGGGAGTACAGGAGGGGGCTGAGCATGCACTCTTGTGGGGCCCCAGTGTTGAGGGTCAGCGAAGTGGAGATGTTGTTTCCTACCTTCACCACCTGGGGGCTGCCCCTCAAAGTCCAGGACCAAATTGCACAGGGCGGGGTTGAGACCCAGGGCCTCCAGCTTAAGGATGTGCTTGAAGGGTACTATGGTGTTGAGTGTGATGGCGATTGCATCGTCTGTGGACCTGTTGGGGCGGTATGCAAACTGAAGTGGGTCTAGGGTGGCCGGTAAGGTGGAGGTGATATGATCCTTGACAGTCTCTCAAACCACTTCATGATGACAGAAGTGAGTGCTACGGCGCGGTTGTCATTTAGTTCAGTTATCTTTGCCTTCTTAGGTACAGGAACAATGGTGGCCATCGATTGAATATGTCCGTAAACACACCAGCCTGCTGGTCTGCGCATGCTCTGAGGACACGGCTAGGGATGTCGTCTGGGCCAGCAGCCTTGCGAGGTTTAACACATTTAAATGTCTTACTCACGTCGGCCATGACACTGTATTATCCTCAAAGCGGGCAAAGAAGGTGTTTAGTTTGTCTGGAAGCGAGACGTCGGTGTCCGTGATGTGGCTGGTTGTAGTCCTTGATTTCCTGTAGACCCTGCCACATATGTCTCGTGTCTGAGCCGTTGAACTTTGTCCCGTACAGACGTTTCGCTTGTTTGATTGCCTTGCGGAGGGAATAACTACACTGTTTATATTCAGCCATATTCCCAGACCTCTTTCCATGGTTAAATGTGGTGGTTCACGCTTTCAGTTTTGCGCAAATGCCGCCATCCATCCATGGTTTCTGGTTAGGGTAGGTTTTAATAGTCACAGTGGTTACAACATCTCCAATGCACTTCCTTATAAACTCACTCACTGACTCAGCGTATAGATCGATGTTATTCTCTGAGGCTGCCTGGAACATTTCCCAGTCCGTGTGATCAAAACAATCTTGAGCGTGGATTATGATTGGTCAGACCAGTGTTGAATGGTTTGAGCTTATAAGACGGTAGGAGCAAGATGGAGTCATGGTTGGATTTGCCGAAGGGAGGGCGAGGGAGGGCCTTGTATGCATCGCGGATGTTAGAGTAGCAGTGCTCGAGTGTGTTGCATACACGAGTGCTGCAATCAATATGCTAATATAATTTAGGTAGCCTTGTTCTCAAATTAGCTGTGTTAATATCCCCAGCTACAGTAAATGCAGCCTCAGATATATGGTTTCCAGTTTACATAGAGTCCAGTGAAGTTCCTTGAGTGGCGTCGTGGTGTCTGCTTGAGGGGGTATATACACAGCTGTGACTATAGTTGACGAGAATTCTGGCGTTTGATTGTAAGGAATTCTAGGTAGGGTGAGCAGAAGGACTTGAGTTCCTGTATGTTGTTATGATTACACCACGAGTGGTTAATCATGAAGCATATAACCCCGCCATTCTTTCTCCCAGAGAGCTGTTTATCTCTTTCGGAGCGATGCATGAAGAAGCCCGGACCTGACTGTACTTCCATACACACGCAGACGCACACACACACACACGCATGCAGACACACACACACTTGCAGGCCCCATGGCCTTGTCCTCCTTCCTGGAAGCGTGTCTATAATTATCACCCTTTCTCTGTAATGAGCTGCGGAGGGTGTACGACAAGGTTTGTGTTTGTGTGTAGGTCACTTAGTGTAAGGGTGAATGTACTACAGATTAAGTTAGGATGAAAGTTCATGGCAACAGCAGTAGAGATCTGTTGATCTACTCCCATCTCGCCTTGGTGCCTGATGTACAGACTGACTGACTTAACAGAGAGAGGTTGGAGGTGAGGAATGTATGTTTGTGTGTAGGGGTTGCAGGGAGAGGGGTGAGGTGGAGAGAGCTCGCCCTGTGTGTGTGTGTGTGTGTGTGCACGCGCAGGGATAGTCACCATGTGATTCGATTTTCTTGGAGATTTAGTGAGTACGCAGATCTGTGATGTCATCATGTATAGCAGATGACAGAGAGTTTAGGAAAGAAGTGGTCAGATTTATGCTTCAACAAAGGAGAGGATAACAGAGAGAGACGGAAGTGAGGATAACGGAGAGATAGACGGAGGAAAGGAGCTGATCTCTGAGTATTTATAGACGTCGGCTGCTGCTGTGGACATATACGACTCACAACTACAGTATCTATTGTGCAGGGCTCATAGCAGCGTTATATACTCATCATAGTTAAAGCCACATTTCCCTGTTGTACCAGGTTTGGATAATATTTGATATGACCAGATTTCAGTCCTCTCTCTCTCTGCTTGTTTGCTGTTTCAGTTTATTAGCTAGTAATCTGTGGCTGTGGCTTCTGCAGTGACAGAGGGGGGCCACATGGGGGCGCTAGTGTCATGTGTCTGTAGTGGAGCTGAAATCAGGCCTGTGGTGGTAGTGATGATGACATAATAATAATGATCTCTCTCCCTTTCTGTCTTCATTAGGGCTTTGGTAATGTGGGTCTCCACTCCATGCGGTACCTCCACAGGTATGGTGCTAAGTGTGTGGGCATCGCTGAGTATGACGGCAGCATCTACAACCCAGAGGGCATTGACCCCAAGCAGCTGGAGGACTACAAACTGGTAAAAATACTCTCTTACTCTTCTACAATCTCTCTGTCTTCTTCTTTCCGTCTACCCCCCTCCTCTCTCTTCCTCCCTCTCTTGAATATGAGATGGCCAAGAAAGTACTTACCTGTGTCTGTACATGTCTGTGCGCAGCAACATGGTACGATCGTAGGTTTCCCCGGGGCTCAGCCATACGAGGGCAGCCTCCTGGAAGCGCAGTGTCACATCCTGATCCCTGCCGCCAGCGAGAAGCAGCTCACACGCAACAATGCCCACAGAATCAAGGCCAAGGTACTACATTACAGACAACACCCCTATCTAAACTACACTACGCACAATACCCTCATTTCCTCTAAAGTTTAAACTACACTATCCACAGTCCTCTGCTCTAGCCAGTGTTGTTGTTGTTTGTTCTAGATCATTGCTGAGGGAGCCAACGGCCCCACCACACCCGACGCTGACAAGATCTTCCTGGAGAACAAAGTCATGGTCATCCCTGTAAGAACACATGCACACACACACGCATAAAACAGACATTTGCATGTTAAGGCCGTCACGCACACATTCACAGTATCTGCAGTTTTCTCATTAACCATTCAAGAAGCTGAAGACTCAGACAGAGACATTTAGCCGTTTACCCTCCTGTGTGTGTTCCTCTCTCCCCCAGGACATGTACCTGAACGCCGGTGGTGTGACAGTGTCCTACTTTGAGTGGCTCAAGAACCTGAACCATGTCAGCTATGGACGTCTCACTTTCAAATACGAGAGAGACTCCAACTACCATCTCCTCAGTAAGTCCTTACCTCTGACCCACAACCTCTCACCTTCCAATACAAGAGAGATTCCCACTACCACCTATATATATTTTTTATTGTATTTATTTTACCTTTATTTAACTAGGCAAGTCAGTTAAGAACAAATTCTTATTTACAATGACGGCCTAGGAACAGTGGGTTAACTGCCTTGTTCATGGGCAGAACAACAGATTTTTACCTTGTCAGCTCAGGGATTCGATCTAGCAACCTTTCGGTTACTTGCCCAACACAAATCACTAGGCTACATGCCGCCCCAATATATAGCACGTCCTGACTCCTGACACTTGTTAAATCTTTATTAGAAATGCGTTTCAAAAATCTTGATACATTGTAGAGCACACATTTTGAAACAAAATAAAACATATTGCTGGGGAAATTCACAGGGACCACCACCTTTTGCTATAAGTGCCTTTTTCATTGGGAAAGTGCTAAACTATAACCAAAGCAAGATAACGTTCTTTGTGAGCACTTATGGATGCATTTTTCAAACAAGCTTAATAAAAAACACAAACATTAAAAGGTAGAAGATACAACATTAAAAGAAATACATAAAATAAGAAGAGAGGAACAGGCCAAAGCAGGCTTTAGCATAATTGTTCATCAAATGTACATCCCGTAAGATAATGTTTCTCTTCTGATCTGCCCTGGAATGTTCAGTTCTAGCCCTTCCCTCCTTCCACCTCTTCCTGTATTTCCCCCTTTATGTCTTCCTCTTTTATGTCCTCTCTCTCTCTTTCCCTCTGCTCTCCTCTGTCCTCCTCCTTTTCCCCAATGCATAGCTCTGCCATTTTCTCCTCGACACCCTTGCTCCTGACACTCTTCCTCACTCTCTCGCTCAGGGCTGGGAAATCGTTTGGAAATATCTTTAACATCTCACTATTATCCTGCACCATGATTTTCCCAGTATTATACACATTTATAGTGCCTGCCTTCGTTTTCAGTTGTTTGCCATCTTGAATTGTTTTCCACTGTTCTCCCTCAGGATAGTGTTTCAGTATTTCCTCTTCCCATGTAGAACCATTTGTTGTATAGAAGATGAGGTCGCACGTTGCCTCCTTCTTTTCATCACGATATAAAGTCTCTGGAATGTCACGCAATATTTTGTTTTTATACTTTTTTTTTTTTTTTTCATCTGTCATCCCCTCAGGGTAGGGGATGAGGGGGGGCAAATTGTTCAGTTGTTCTCCCTCTGCCATTTCTCGACGTGGCAACTAGATTTCCTGTGACTGTTCACTTACTGCCACCTGTAATAAAAATGAATGTTCATGTATTTATTATCTAGGTCACTCATTAAGAACATGTTCTCTTTAAAAAAAATCCCTGGTGAAATATTAGGAGCAGGGCCCTATCTTTCCTTGACTAATATTGGAAGTCTTTAATCTGTACTCACTCTGGAGTTATGTGTCCGCTTTCTGATCTCGTCTCTGTCTGTAGAAGATCTGTGTTCGTTCTGTTCTGAAGCCTTTTCCTCTTCCTTTAACAACCTCTGTGTAGCAGGAGATACAGTACTGTATCCTCCCGTGGAAATTGTCTCTGTGTTTTCAGAGTTGTAAGGACAACTGAAAAGATGACCGCGAAAGAAGTGAAACTGGTGATATTTCCGTTGGCCACTCCCGTATATAAAGTAGGTTAAGGTGACGTGCCAGATAGAATGACAGATAGAAAGCCTTTCTGACGTTGAGGTCTCGACTGAATGAAAACGATATCTGAAATGTGTGAGTGAACCCAGATGAAACTTCAAGGATGAATGTTGATCGATTGGATATACTTGAAAATGCCAATGTTCTCAATGATCAGGTTACATTGCTACATTGCCATCTAACTATTTATTTCTCTCTCTCCCCACTCTTCCTCTCTGTCAGTGTCCGTTCAGGAGAGTTTGGAGAGGAAGTTTGGAAAGCAGGGAGGACCAATCCCCGTTGTCCCCACTGCTGACTTCCAGGCCAGAGTCGCTGTGAGTACACACACACACACACACACACACACACACACACACACACACACACACACACACACACACACACACACACACACACACACACACACACACACACATACTCACAACCTATGTGGTGTGGAAATTATGTAATGTGTTGGCAGTTTGATAACACATCTTTCCTTTCTCTCTCCACTCCAGGGTGCTTCTGAGAAGGACATTGTTCACTCTGGGCTGGCCTACACCATGGAGAGATCTGCCAGGGTAAGAGTGTGAGCATGCGCACATGTATGTGTGCTTGTTTGTCTGCTTGTGTGTCTGCTTGTGTGTGTGTCTGCGTGTGTTTGTGAGGTTAGTGCCGATGAGTCATATTCTAGAATTGAATTGTATGTTCTCTAAACTGTGATAATGACAATTCCCCCACCCTGGCCTGGGGCACCTCTCAACCACACCACCATGTGTCTGTGTATGTTTGTGTAAGTGTGTGTGACTGGTTTTGCCAGTGTAACTGGTATCTAACGAGTGTTTGCGTGTTTTGTCCCCCTGCAGCAAATAATGCGTACGGCCACTAAGTACAACCTGGGTCTGGACCTGCGGACGGCTGCGTACGTCAACGCCATCGAGAAGGTGTTTAAGGTCTACAACGAGGCCGGCATCACCGTCACATAATCACCCTATCAAAGTCAGACCCCTCCCATACTGCCCTGCTATTGGTTCCACCGCTTCCCCATCGCCCAATCAGCCTTTAGAACATTTTAGCATTTACATTAGAGATCCCTGCCTCCCCTTCATACACACGCGCGTGCATACACGCACGCACACAGACACACATGCATACACACACACACACTGACCCGTACTGTGTTCTGTGTCCCATGACCATATCTCCCAGTATCATGTCGGTAACTCAGTATTTCTGTATTGTTTTGTTTCAGTATCGTCATTGAGTTTTTTGTGTATTGTAAAAGGAGCAGGTTGTAGCAGGAAGCTAGCTATGCTGAGAGAGATTTAAGACAAATCTCCCCCGTTACTATCTGAGTTCAATGTCTGTCTTTTTGTCTTGTTTGACCCCGGTGTTGCCATGGTTTCAGACCACAGCACTGAAGATGCCTTAGCTCTGACCGAGCTCTGTACTGAAGAGATGCACATACACCACTATACTGTACTTAAAAAAGGAAATAGATTTAATGTTAACTTTAGACTTATACTTTATTTTTTAAAAAGGGAAATAGTTGTAAACTTTATAACAGGGAAAAGTGATATCATATGTGTTCCTCAGTTTTCCTCACAGAGGATACGGGTTAGATGTCAGGGCCGTATCCACAAAGCATCTCAGAAAAGGCCCTAGGAATCTTACAATAAAAAATAAATTAAAAAAAGGCACTGCTCAGACAAACTCTGAGCCAGGAGTGAAATCAACTCATAAAAGTTTAGCACAGCTGGTAATCACGACGGTTTGAGGTTCTGCAAAGGAAAGATAGTGATGACGCTCATTGCCGTTGTTGTATATGATGGGGGAATAACCAATCACGATGAGGCATTGGCAGCTGTGAACTCTATATAGCACACACGTACATCAAATGTTGTAATGGTAAAATGTTTATAATTTTCGCCTGACACGATCACTTTGCTTATTTTTTATTATTGCCCAATATGATGGCATATTTTTTTTTTTTTATGGTTGTTGAAAGCTATATTTTGACAATATTACCGTTATAGCAACACACACATTGTAACTCCCGTTTAACAACTCTAAATCGCTTTGGCACAGTAGGCATCAAGTCACTTGCCAATAATGTTGCATACAACATTTGAAAGGTCTGCCATTTTCATTGAACACAATTAAAGTTTGCATAAGCACTAGATCTTCAGTTGCACAATTTATATAGACATATTTTTAAACAATGTGAGGTTGCGTTCCAAATGGATAACTTGAAATAACTTAATGTAGGTAATCAAATAATCTAAAGAAAAATGTGTTTATTTATTAGCCTAGTGGTTATAAATATTTAGGCATATCATGTGAAATAGTACTTGTGAAATCATTGTCAAAAGGGCAAGAGATACTATTGCATGTAGGTCTAGATAATTTATGGATTGATTATTAATGAAATATCAAAACAATCTTTTAAACTCAAAAGCAAATGCAAATGAATGCGGGACCACTGACTGGCTGCATTTTTCTATTATCAAGACACCTGCTGGTAACTCTTAACTGGTTAGGACAGCTCATGAGGTGTCCTAATTGTCTGTCAACTAGGTGTGACTCTTATGACTGAAGAGGCTTCATGCATAGCTTTTATTTTCACTCATAATAGTAGGAGTGAAATATCTCTATTCTTAGCACTTGTGACTATTTTCAACTCTGAGACGCTTTGTTGATACAGTTCTCCACCCTTCTCCACTACATCAGTCCCCCCCACGAGCCCCCCAACCTTCCCTGGCTACTGCTCCTGTCTTGTCCAATCTGACCCTCCTCCAACCCCCCCGCCCCACCCTGAGCGAGAGAATAGAGGAGATACTCAAGGGAACAAACATTCTCCTTTTACTTCTCCAATAACCCGTTCAAGCCCGCAAATGGAAATTGCTTTGGGAAATGTGTATTTCCTTTTTTTTTGTTGAAAACCAATAAAATGATGACAAAAACACAAGTGTTGCTTGACTGTGATGTATAAGTGCAGTATGTGAGGTACAGACAGACAGAGACTAGTGCTGAAAGATAGGTGTTTTATTCATGTTTATTCATGTCCTATTAACTGTATACAGATCTCAGTTGCAGTACAGAAATGGGGTTGGTTGAGGGGAAGGACGTTTGTGGTCGAGGTATCCAGAGAACTCTTCAGGGGTGAGTGGAGAGATGGTAGAGTCCATTTAGGGATGGAGTGGGGGTGGGGACATGGTATGGTCCAGGTCGGGGGATTATTTCAAATGGCCCATTCCGAAAGACTTGGCCTTGTCTGCAGCACTGTCCTTGGCTGCATTGGCTGCTACCCCTTTCACTGCAGAGAAACAACCACATCATCAGACATCTGACTCCAACACAATCATTATATATCTTCCACCTGGGTCGCATTCAGGAGGATGCAACATACTGAATGTTGTAGATAGAAATGCCATGAATAGAGTTGACATTGTGAGTGTTTCTAGATCAGGGGTGTCAAACTCATTTTTTTCCTTGCTGAGCAGCCTTTCAGGTTATGTCGATATAGGACTCATTTTACTGTTTCCTCCAGCATCTTCACATGGTCTTTTGCTGTTTTTCTGCAATTGATTTGTGCTTTTCGCACCAAAGTACATTCATCTCAAGGAGACGGAATGCGTCTCCCTCCTGAGCGGTATGATGGCTGCGTGGTCCCATGGTGTTTGTACTTGCGTACTATTGTTTGTACAGATGAACGTAGTACCTTCAAGCATTTGGAAATTGCTCCCAAGGATGAACCAGACTTTTGGAGGTCTAAAATTTATTTTCTGAGGTCTTCGCTGATTTCTTTTGATTTTTCCATGATGTCAAGCAAATAGGCACTGTTTGAAGGTAGGCCTTGAAATACACCTCCAATTGAATCAAATGATGTCCATTAGCCTATCAGAAGCTTCTAAAGCCATTACATAATATTCTGGAATTTTCCAAGCTGTTTAAAGGCACAGTCAACTAAGTGTATGTAAACTTCTGACCCACTGGATTTGTGATACAGTGAATTATAAGTGAAATAATCTGTCTGTAAACAATTGTGTCATGCACAAAATAGATGTCCTAACTGACTTGCCAAAACTGTAGTTTGTTAACAAGATATTTGTGGATTGGTTGAAAAACAAGTTTTAATGACTCCAACCTAAGTATGTTGGCTTCAACTCTGTATGTATGTATGCATATGTGCATGTATGTATGTGTGTGTGAGTGTGAGAAAGTGACACCTACCGAGCCTAGGTGTGGCTCCTCTCCATTCCACCTCTGGAAAGACACTCCTCTGTTTTAATGTCTTCTGGCGCAGGATCTAAGTTTGTGTGGAGCAGTTAAGGACTTATGTGTGAATGGAACATTGGGCTGGTAACATGCCAGCATTCTGGCTTTATTCAAACTGTATTTGCTAAAGTTCAGCATCACCAGTGGTGGAAAAACCTCCCAATTGCCATACTTGAGTAAAAGTAAGGATACCTTAATAGAAAATGATTCAAGTAAAAGGGAAAGTCACCCAGCAAAATACTACTTGATTAAAAGTCTAAAAGAATTCGCTTTTAAATATACTTAAGTATCAAAAGTAAACGTAATTGATAAAATATACTTAAGTATCAAAAGTACAAGTATAAATCGTTTTACATTCTTTATATTAAGCAAACCATACGACATGATTTTCTTGTTTTTAACATTTACAGATAGCCAGGGGCACGCTCCAACATTCAGATATAATTTACAAACGAAGCATTTGTGTTTAATGAGTCCGCCAGATTAGAGGCCATAGAGATGACCAGGGATGTTCTCTTGATAAATGCATGAATTGGAGGACCCTTTTCCTGTCCTGCTAAGCATTTGAAATGTAACAAGTGCTTTTGGGTGTCAGGGAAAATGTATGGAGTAAAAATTACATTATTTTCTTTAAGAATTATTGGATTTTGATTTGATATGATTTATTAGGATCCACATTAGCCTACGCCAATGGCGACTGGTTGTGTTCCTGGGGTCTGCCAAATAACGGAAAAGACATTACAGACAAAAAAACGTTACAATTTACATACATTTAAAAACATTCACGTGTATTGTGCATCTATCAGTTACACATATATGTCAGAGCATACACACAACAAGTAGGTCACATGGGGGAGAGGCGTTGTGCCGTGAGGTGTTGCTTTATTTGTTTTTTTGAAACCAAGTTTGCTGTTCACTTGCGCTATATAAGATGGAAGGGTGTTCCATGCAATCATGTCTCTGTATAATACTGTACGTTTCCTTGCATTTTATTATTTATATAATAAATAGTAAAGTACAGATACCCCCAAAAACTACTTAAGGACTTTAAAGAATCTTTACTTAAATACTTTACACCACTGAACATTACAGCGTGGTAGAAATTTAAAGGCAATGTTCCCTCGTTGGCGGAGACTGCATCACTATAAACGCTGCGTATGTCGGCTCAATCTGAAATTACCTTTCAATTTATATTGCGCAATCTGAAAAGAGCCCTAGGACTGGGCTCAATGACACTAGAGGTTCTACGTTGGCTTTCTGTTTTCTTCCTGACTTCTCTTAACCAGTTGCGGTGCATGGGTAAAATCACCGGGGAGGCCAAGCCAGAGGGAAAAAAGCCATATTACAACGTACAGTACCAGTCAAAAGTTTGGACACACCTACTCATTCAAGGGTTTTTCTTTATTTTTACTATTTTCTACATTGTATAATAATAGTGAAGACATCAAAACTATAAAATAACACATATGGAATCGTGTAATAACCAATAAAGTGTTGAACAAATCAAAATATATTTAATATTTGAGATTATTCAAAGTAGCCACACTCTTGGAATTTTCTCAACCAGCTTCATGAGGTAGTCACATGGAATTCATTTCAATTAACAGGCGTGCCTTGTTAAATGTTAATTTGTGGAATTTCTTTCCTTCTTAATGCGTTTAAACCAATCAGTTGTGTTGTGACAAGGTAGGGTTGGTAGACAGAAGATAGCCCTATTTTGTAGAAGACCAAGTCCATATTATGGCAAGAACAGCTCAAATAAGCAAAGAGAAACAACAGTCCATCATTACTTTAAGACATGAAGGTCAGTCAATGCAGTCGCAAAAACCATCAAGCGCTCATGACGATTGCCACGGGAAATGCTTCACAGAGTTCAAGTAACAGACACATCTCAACATCCTGTTCAGAGGAGACTGCGTGAATCAGACCTTCATGGTCGAATTGCTGCAAAGAAACCACTTTTAATGGACACCAATAAGAAGAAGAGACTTGCTTGGGCCAAGAAACACGAGCAATGGACATTAGACCGGTGGAAATCTGTCCTTAGGTCTGATGAGTCCACATTTTAGATTTTTGGTTCCAACCAACGCAGATTAGGTGAACGGATGATCTCTGCACGTGTGGTTCCCACCGTGAAGCTTAGAAGAGGAGGTGTGATGGTGTGGGGGTGCTTTGCTGGTGACAGCATTCTGCAGCGATACGCCATCCCATCTGGTTTGCGCTTAGTGGGACTATCATTTGTTTTTTTCAATAGGACAATGACCCAACACACCTCCAGGCTGTGTAAGGGCTATTTTACCAAGAAGGAGAGTGATGGAGTGCTGCATCAGATGACCTAGCCTCCACAATCACCCTACTTCAACCCTATTGAGATGGTTTGGGATGAGTAGGACCACAGAGTAAAGGAAAAGCAGCCAGAAAGTTCTCAGCATATGTGGGAACTCCTTCAAGACTGTTGGAAAGGCATTCCAGGTGAAGCTGGTTGAGAGAATGCCAAGAGTGTGCAAAGCTGCCAAGAGAGGCAAAGGGTGGCTACTCTGAAGAATCTCAAATATAAAATCTTTTTTGATTTGTTAAACCCTTTTTTGGTTACTACATGATTCCATATATGTTATTTCATAGTTTTGATGTCTTCACTATTGTTCTACAATGTAGAAAACCCTTGAATCAGTAGTTGTGTCCAAATTTTTGACTGGTACTGTCTACGTAACAAAATACCTGTAAAAAAACTAAAATGTAAAATAAATCTACTTTTGTCCTCCAGAGAAGGGAGTTGGTGAATGGGCCAATAATAATTGACTGGTACTGTATAAGTCGTGATAATTGCATTGTTTGCTCTATAACCTGTTAGTGTCAGGATCCGTGTGTGTAGCTGGTGCGTGAGAGTCAGTGGCACAGTACAAACACTGAACGCAAGTAGCGTGACAAAAACAAATGCCTACAGGAAAAAGTGTGGCAGCACAAAGTACAAAATACCAGTCTGGTGCAAACCAGCCGGAAACGTGCCACTGACAATAAACAATTACACACACAGACATGGGGGAAACCAGAGGGTTAAATACATGACAAGTAATGAGGGAATGACACCCAGGTGTGTGGGGAAACAAGACAAAACAAATGGAAAGTGAAAAGTGGATCGGTGATGGCTAGAAGACCGGTGACGTCGACCGCCGAACACCACCCGAACAAGGAGAGGCACCGACTTCGGCCGAAGTCGTGACAGTTAGTTCATGTGCCTTGAAGCCTAAGGCTGAGACAATAAGAAGACACAATGGCAGAATAAATTCAACCTTTGTTTCATCACAAAACCGGAGAGCACCCTAATTGCTCCTGTAATTTGCTCTGGATAAGAGCGTCTGCTAAATATATATATATACAGTTGATGTCGGAAGTTTACATACACCTTAGCCAAATACATTTAAACACAGTTTTTCACAATTCCTGACATTTAATCCTAGTACAAATTCCCTGTCTTAGGCCAGTTAGGATCACCACTTTATTTTAAGAATGTGAAATGTCAGAATAATAGTAGAGAGAATAATTTATTTCAGCTTTTATTTCTTTCATCACATTCCCAGTGGGTCAGAAGTTGTTTTTTTTATGGCGTTTTTCGAGTAGTGGCTTCTTCCTTGCTGAGCGGCCTTTCAGGTTATGTCGATATAGGACTCGTTTTACTGTGGATATACAGTGGGGGAAAAAAGTATTTAGTCAGCCACCAATTGAGCAAGTTCTCTCACTTAAAAAGATGAGAGAGGCCTGTAATTTTCATAATAGGTACACTTCAACTATGACAGACAAAATGAGGAAAAAAAATCCAGAAAATCACATTGTAGGATTTTTTATGAATTTATTTGCAAATTATGGTGGAAAATAAGTATTTGGTCAATAACAAAAGTTTATCTCAATACTTTGTTATATACCCTTTGTTGGCAATGACAGAGGTCAAATGTTTTCTGTAAGTCTTCACAAGGTTTTCACACACTGTTGCTGGTATTTTGGCCCATTCCTCCATGCAGATCTCCTCTAGAGCAGTGATGTTTTGGGGCTGTCGCTGGGCAACACGGACTTTCAACTCCCTCCAAAGATTTTCTATGGGGTTGAGATCTGGAGACTGGCTAGGCCACTCCAGGACCTTGAAATGCTTCTTACGGCCACTCCTTCGTTGCCAGGCGGTGTGTTTGGGATCATTGTCATGCTGAAAGACCCAGCCACGTTTCATCTTCAATGCCCTTGCTGATGGAAGGAGGTTTTCACTCAAAATCTCACGATACATGGCCCCATTCATTCTTTCCTTTACACGGATCAGTCGTCCTGGTCCCTTTGCAGAAAAACAGCCCCAAAGCATGATGTTTCCACCCCATGCTTCACAGTAGGTATGGTGTTCTTTGGATGCAACTCAGCATTCTTTGTCCTCCAAACACGACGAGTTGAGTTTTTACCAAAAAGTTATATTTTGGTTTCATCTGACATTCTCCCAATCCTCATCTGGATCATCCAAATGCTCTCTAGCAAACTTTAGACGGGCCTGAACATGTACTGGCTTAAGCATGGGGACACGTCTGGCACTGCAGGATTTGAGTCCCTGGCGGCGTAGTGTGTTACTGATGGTAGGCTTTGTTACTTTGGTCCCAGCTCTCTGCAGGTCATTCACTAGGTCCCCCCGTGTGGTTCTGGGATTTTTGCTCACCGTTCTTGTGATCATTTTGACCCCACGGGGTGAGAACTTGCGTGGAGCCCCAGATCGAGGAAGATTATCATTGGTCTTGTATGTCTTCCATTTCCTAATAATTGCTCCCACAGTTGATTTCTTCAAACCAAGCTGCTTACCTATTGCAGATTCAGTATTCCCAACCTGGTGCAGGTCTACAATTTTGTTTCTGGTGTCCTTTGACAGCTCTTTGGTCTTGGCCATAGTGGAGTTTGGAGTGTGACTGTTTGAGGTTGTGGACAGGTGTCTTTTATACTGATAACAAGTTCAAACAGGTGCCATTAATACAGGTAATGAGTGGAGGACAGAGGAGCCTCTTAAAGAAGAAGTTACAGGTCTGTGAGAGTCAGAAATCTTGCTTGTTTGTATGTGACCAAATACTTATTTTCCACCCTAATTTGCAAATAAATTCATAAAAAATCCTACAATGTGATTTTCTGGATTTTCTTTCCTCGTTTTGTCTGTCATAGTTGAAGTGTACCTATGATGAAAATTACAGGCCTCTCTCATCTTTTTAAGTGAGAGAACTTGCACAATTGGTGGCTGACTAAATACTTTTTTTCCCCACTGTAGATACTTTTGTACGTGTTTACTCCAGCATCTTCACAAGGTCCTTTGCTGTTGACAAAATGGCGCCGGAAGAAATGGCAGCCGTTTTACGGGCACCTAACCAATTGTGCTATTATGTGGGTTTTTTTTCGCGTTATTTGTAACTTATTTTGTACATAATGTTTCTGCAACCGTATCTTACGGCAAAAGAGAGCTTCTGGATATCAGGACAGCGATCACTCACCTCGGATTAGACAAAGATTTTTTCAACAACAACATGATATTCTCAAAACACCCGGCAGGGCCGACATCCCAGTTCTTCGCAAGAGGAAGCGACGCAGGTACAGGGGGGAAAGAGCCGGGTGCCTGGTCAGGACCCGGAGAAGGCGATTGGGAAAGACAGTCGTGAAGAGGGCAAAGCCTATTCCACCTCAGGAGACTTAAAAAATTTGGCATGGGTCCTGAGATCCTCAAAAGGTTCTACAGCTGCAACATCGAGAGCATCCTGACTGGTTGCATCACTGCCTGGTATGGCAATTGCTCCGCCTCTGACCGCAAGGCACTACAGAGTGTAGTGCGTACGGCCCAGTACATCACTGGGGCTAAGCTGCCTGCCATCCAGGACCTCTACACCAGGCGGTGTCAGAGGAAGGCCCTAAAAATTGTCAAAGACCCCAGCCACCCCAGTCATAGACTGTTCTCTCTACTACCGCATGGCAAGCGGTACCGGAGTGCCAAGTCTAGGACAAAAAGGCTTCTCAACAGTTTTTACCCCCAATCCATAAGACTCCTGAACAGGTAATCAAATGACTACCCAGACTTTTTGCATTGTGTTTTTTTTCTGAGGTCTTTGCTGATTTCTTTTGATTTTCCCATGATGTCAAGCAAAGAGGCACTGGGTTTGAAGGTAGGCCTTGATATACATCTACAGGTATACCTCCAATTGACTCAAATTATATCAAATAGCCTATCAGAATCTTCTAAAGCCATGACCAAATTTTCTGGAATTTTCTTAGTGTATGTAAACTTCTGAATTGTGATACAATGAATTATAAGTGAAATAATCTGTCTGTAACCAATTGTTGGAAAATGTGCTTGTGTCATGCACAAAGTAGATGTCCTAACTGACTTGCCAAAACGATAGTTTGTTAACAAGAAATTTGTGGTGGTTGAAAAACGAGTTTTAATGACTCCAATGTGAGTGTAGCTTCCGACTACAACTGTACTTTCAGTTGCACAATTTATAGGGTTGCCCAATGTAGACATATTTTTGAACAATGTGAGGTTGCGTTCCAAATGGATAACTTTAAATAACTTGATGTAGGTAATTAAAGAAAAATGTGTTTATTTATTAGCCTAGTGGTTATAAATATTTAGGCATATCATGTGAAATAGTACTTGTGAAATCATTGTCAAAAGGGCAAGAGATACTATTGCATGTAGGTCTAGATAATTTATGGATTGATTATTAATGAAATATCAAAACAATCTTTTAAACTCAAAAGCAAATGCAAATGAATGTGGAACCACTGACTGGCTGCATTTTTCTATTATCAAGACACCTGCTGGTAACTCTTAACTGGTTAGGACAGCTCTGTCAACTAGGTGTGACTCTTATGACTGAAGAGGCTTCATGCATAGCTTTTATTTTCACTCATAATAGTAGGAGTGAAATATCTCTATTCTTAGCACTTGTGACTATTTTCAACTCTGAGACGCTTTGTTGATACAGTTCTCCACCCTTCTCCACTACATCAGTCCCCCCACGAGCCCCCCAACCTTCCCTGGCTACTGCTCCTGTCTTGTCCAATCTGACCCTCCTCCAACCCCCCCGCCCCACCCTGAGCGAGAGAATAGAGGAGATACTCAAGGGAACAAACATTCTCCTTTTACTTCTCCAATAACCCGTTCAAGCCCGCAAATGGAAATTGCTTTGGGAAATGTGTATTTCCTTTTTTTGTTGAAAACCAATAAAATGATGACAAAAACACAAGTGTTGCTTGACAGTGATGTGTAAGTGCAGTATGTGAGGTACAGACAGACAGAGACTAGTGCTGAAAGATAGGTGTTTTATTCATGTTTATTCATGTCCTATTAACTTTATACAGATCTCAGTTGCAGTACAGAAATGTGGTTGGTTGAAGGATGGTTTGTGGTCGAGGTATCCAGAGAACTCTTCAGGGGTGAGTGGAGAGATGGTAGAGTCCATGTAGGGATGTCGTGGGGGGTTGGGGACATGGTATAGTCCAGGTCGGGGTATTATTTTAAAAGGCTCTTTCCGAAAGACTTGGCCTTGTCTGCAGCACTGTCCTTGGCTGCATTGGCTGCTACCCCTTTCACTGCATCAGTCACCATTCCACCAATACCTGGAGAAACAACAACATCATAAGACACCATTTCAACAATGCGTACAAAGACATCTGACTCCAACACAATCATTATATATCTTCCACCTGGGTCGCATTCAGGAGGATGCAACATACTGAATGTTGTAGATAGAAATGCCATGAATAGAGTTGACATTGTGGGTGTGTCTAGATCAGGGGTGTCAAACTCGTTTTTCCCCGGGGGCCGCATTCTGTCTTCAACGAGGTCCGGAGGGTCACACTGAAAATCAGTTATATTTCCTCGCCATCAAAATTAGCAAAAACATTTCCATCTATCTATTGTTTTTGGAATTTCCGATGGTCCCTTACTGTCTAGCTTTCATTTCTGTAATTATTAGCGAGCTGGACACAGTCAAGAAACTGTATGTTGATCTATTAGAATTTCTACTCAGTTTGGATTAGGTTTTAGTTATTTGAAGGTATATTGAGTTAGTTTCGTTTGACATCCCTGGTCTAGACCCAAACAGGTGATGTTACATGGCCGTGTTAGCATTGTAACTCAGAATAGACAAATCACCTTGTTCTTTCTTCTGTTCTTTCGTTCCTCCTCCCATCATATCTCCCACCTTCTCCTTTACCACACCAGCTAGACAGAGGGAGAGAGGGGGCTGTCAAACATGCACCTTCTGTCTCGACATGATGAGACAATTGGTGGAATTAAATCTTATGTCTTGTTAGGGAACATGTATCAGCTAAAACTCATGACGTGACGCCACAGAATCTTTGTTTATTTTCCCCTTTCTGATAGAAATGAGCTCCCACACTTTTAAATCTAGACAAACCCAACTAACTGTACTATTTGAAACATGAGCAGTGCCATAAAGTACAGATCCAAGATTTATTTTTGTTGTTGGCTCATCAACTGCAGACGCGCTTAAAATTCCAAAGTCCAGGATCAACATTTTGAAGGCTGATAACTCAACAATGAACACTGAATCAAAGCAAAACTGTATATTACTGCATATAAACATGTTTTTTTCGGTGTTTTTGTTTTTAAACTATTAATTCTCCACATGAATGTCCCCCATCATTCAACCACATAAACAAACACCATTATCAATATATCTTATAGATGCCTTTTTCTCACCTGCTTTGTCAATGACCGCGTCCACCTGTTTCCCTGATCCTTTCAGAAGATCCATCTCTGCGCGTTCTGTACTCGGGGGTAGAGTGTGTGTGAGAGTGAATGAGAACTTTTGGATGTGGGTGGGTGTGTGTGCATGGGTTTATATGAGGTTGGGAGAGATGCTTACAGAGGCCACCCCTCCATCACACACCCTCACGCACCCCTAAGGGTGGGAGATGCTTTTGTTGTTGGTGTCCATATGAAAACATGTTGTCAGTGGAAACGCCCAGCAGTGGAACTGTAAATACCGTGGGTGGGAGAGGCCTCCTAACTTTATTAGGATCCTGAAACATTTTTGAACTGAGGCCCCAAAAATGATAAAGGATATAGAGATACTTGGACTTGTGAGTCACACATGCACGCACAGACGCACACAATCCCTATTCAGTTCATAGATATCCATAATGGGAAGATGCAAATAATGCATTTATAATATATTTATTTGAAATGAAGATGCATTGGAAACAGGAAATACTGGATGTGATGTCCTGGGAGGTTACCAGACCTTTTGACAGACCGTCAAAACAGCTCAGCTATAAAAACAGACACAACGGTACATGGGCAGAGCCAAAACCAGCATATAACGCACTCCGTACCAGGACAGCTCTCTCATAGATTGTTTCTCTGTGTTTGTGTGGATTCCTTAGGGGTGTTGGCTGTACGTATGTGTGCATGTATGTGTGTGTGTGAGGGTGTGAGAAAGTGACACCTACCTCGCCTAGGTGTGGCTCCTCTCCATTCCACCTCTGGCAAGACACTCCTCTGTTTAATGTCTTCTGGCGCAGGATCTAAGTTTGTGTGGAGCAGTTAAGGACTTGTGTGTGAATTGGGCTGGTTACATGTCATCCTGAAAGATCATTAAAACACTAATGGCTCTATTCAAACCGTATTTGCTAAATTCAGCGTTACCAGTGGTGGAAAAACTACCCAATTGCCATACTTGAGTAAAACTAAGGATACCTTAATAGAAAATGATTCAAGTAAAAGGGAAAGTCACCCAGCAAAATACTGCTTGATTAAAAGTCTAAAAGAATTTGCTTTTAAATATACTTAAGTACCAAAAGTAAATGTAATTGATAAAATATACTTAAGCATCAAATGTAAAAGTATATATTGTTTTACATTCTTTATATTAAGCAAACCATACGACATGATTTTCTTGTTTTTAACATTTACGGATAGCCACTCAGACATAATTAACAAACAAAGCATTTGTGTTTAATGAGTCCGCCAGATTAGAGGCCGTAGGGATGACCATGGATGTTCTCTTGATAAATACATGAATTGGAGGACCCTTTTCCTGTCCTGCTAAGCATTTGAAATGTAACAAGTTATTTTGGGTGTCGGGGGAAAATGTATGGAGGAAAAAGTACATTATTTTCTTTAGGAAATTAGGATCCCCATTAGCCGACACCAATGGCGACAGCTTGTGTTACCAAATAACGGAAAATACATTACAGACAAAATTCTTTACAATTGACATACATTTAAAAACATTCATGTGTAGTGTGTGTGTGCATCTATCAGTTCCACATACATGTCAGTACATACACACAACAAGTAGGTCACATGGGGGAGAGGCGTTGTGCCGTGAGGTGTTGCTTTATTCGTTTTTTTTTAAACCAGATTTGCTGTTAACTTGCGCTATATGATGTCTCTGTATAATACTGTACGTTTCCTTGAATTTTATTATATATATATATATATATATATATATATATATAATATATAGTAAAGTACAGATACCCCAAAAAACTACTTAAGTACTTTCAAGTATTATTACTTAACCAGTTGTGGTGCATGGCTAAAATCACCGAGGAGGCCAAGCCAGCGGAAAAAAAGCCATATTACAACCTACAGTGCAAGTCAAAAGTTTGGACACACCTACTCATTCAAGTGTTTTTCTTAATTTTTACTATTTTCCACATTGTATAATATTAGTGAAGACATCAAAACTATGAAATAACACATATGGAATGTAGTAACCAACAAATTAACAGGTGTGCATTGTTAAGTGTTAATTTGTGGAATTTCTTTCCTTCTTAATGCATTTGAGCCAATCAGTTGTGTTGTGACAAGGTATGCAGAAGATATCTCTATTTTGGTAAAATACCAAATCCATATTATGGCAAGAACAGCTCAAATAAGCAAAGAGAAATGACAACCCATCATTACTTTAAGACTTGAAGGTCAGGTAATGTGAAACATTTCTAGAACTTTGAAAGTTTCTTCAAGTGCAGTCGCAAAAACCATCAAGCGCTCATGACGACCGCCACAGGAAAGAAAGGAAGATCCAGAGTTACCTCTGCTGCAGAGGATAAGTTCATTAGAGTTACCAGCCACAGAAATTGCAGCCCAAATAAATGCTTCACAGAGTTCAAGTAACAGACACATCTCAACATCAACTGTTCAGAGGAGACTGCGTGAATCAGGCCTTCATGGTCGAATTGCTGCAAAGAAACCACTTTTAAAGGACACCAATAATAAGAAGAGACTTGCTTGGACCAAGAAACACAAGAAATGGACATTAGAGGGGTGGAAATCTGTTCTTAGGTCTGACGAAACCAAATTTGAGTTTTTTGGTTCCAACCGACGCAGATTAGGTGAGCGGATGATCTCTGCATGTGTGTTTCCCACCTTGAAGCTTAGAAGAGGAGGTGTGATGGTGTGGGGGTGCTTTGCTGGTGACACTGTCAGTAATTTATTTAGAATTCAAGGCACACTTAACCGGCACTACTACCACAGCATTCTGCAGCGATACGCTATCTCATCTGGTTTGCGCTTAGTGGGACTATCATTTGTTTTTTTAACAGGACATTGACCCAACACACCTCCAGACTGTGTTAGGGCTATTTGACCAAGAAGGAGAGTGATGGAGTGCTGCATCAGATGACCTGGCCTCCACAATCACCCGACCTCAACCCGATTGAGATGGTTTGGGATGAGTTGGACCGCAGAGTAATGGAAAAGCAGCCAACAAGTGCTCAGCATATTTGGGAACTCCTTCAAGACTGTTGGAAAAGCATTCCAGGTGAAGCTGGTTGAGAGAATGCCAAGAGTGTGCAAAGCTGTCATCAAGGCAAAGGGTGGCCACTCTGAAGAATCTCTATTATAAAATATTTTTTGATTTGTTAAACACTTCTTTGGTTACTACATGATTCCATGTGTTATTTCATAGTTCTGACGTCTTCACTATTGTTCTACAACGTTGAAAATAGTAAAAGTAAAAAAAAACCTTTGAATGAGTAGTTGTGTCCATATTTTTGACTGGTACTGTCTACGTAACAAAAAACCTGTAAAAAACTAAAATGTAAAACAAATGTACTTTTGTCCTCCAGAGAAGGGAGTTGGTGGATGGGCCAATAATAATTGACTGGTACTGTATACGTCGTGATAATTGCATTATTTGCTCTATAACCTGTTAGTTCATGTGCCTTGAGGCCTAAGGCTGAGACAATAAGAAGACACAGTGGCAGAATAAATTCAACCATACCTTTGTTTCATCACAAAACCGGAGAGCACCCTAATTGCTCCTGTAAATCGCGCTGGATAAGTTAGTTAACATTAGCCTACTACATCTACTGTAGCTACATGTTGAACTTCCATCCTCACTGGCCAGGGGCACAATGTATGAATTTATGGTTAGATCAGAATCACTGTTATAATCATTGACCAGTGTGGAGAATTAAGAAAAAACAAAAGTCCAAATCTCTATCTCCAGCCACCGGAGGACAACGACATAACGAGATGCAGCAATTCAATTTTTTGGGGGGTCAATTACGTTTTTTCTTCTTATGCAATTTGATTGGTGTGAAGCCAAATCCAAATTGGCTTCCCTCGACACTTTTGGTTCGCCAGGACCATTCACATCTGAGCTCACTCAGTTTTGCTCAATGCTGATTTGCTATTATTCTTATTCTCATGACAAACACAGAGAGACGAAATACATATCACCATAGCAGCACCAACCCGTAGCACGCGCTCCAGCAGGTATATCTTACTGGTCACCCCCAAAGCCAATTCCTCCTTTGGCCGACTTTCCTTCCAGTTCTCTGCTGCCAATGACTGGAACGAACTACAAAAATCTCTGAAACTGGAGACACTTATCTCCCTCACCAGCTTTAATCACCAGCTGTCAGAGCAGTTCACAGACCCCTGAACCTGTATATAGCCCATCTGTAAATAGCCCAACCAAATACCTCATCCCCTACCGTATTTATTTATTTATCTTGTTCCTTTGCACCCCAGTTTTTCTACACTGCACATTCATCTACTGCACATCTACTATTCCAGTGTTTAAATGCTATATTGTAATTACTTTGCCACCATGGCCTATTTATTGCCTTACCATTTGCACTCTTTGTATATAGATTAGTTTCTTCTACTGTATTATTGACTGTATGTTTGTTTTACTCTATGTGTAACTCTGTGTTGTTGTATGTGTCGAACTTCTTTGCTTTATCCTGGCCAGGTTGCAGTTGCAAATGAGAACTTGTTCTCAACTTGCCTACCTGGTAAAAAACATATTAATAATTAAATCCTTTTTTCTTGGTCAATTCTTTGGGGAAGCCTGGCTTCCCTTGGCCTTCATGAATGCACACCACTGCTCTAGACCTCTCCGTGACTCTGTCAGCTCCCAGCATGCCGAGGGAGGGAGTTACTTCATACAGTACTTGTAGGGGAGGACAAAGATCCTGACTAAACCCCTGGAGCGTTACGCACACACACACACACACACACATAGTTTTGTATTGCTATCCTTGTGGGTACCAAATAATTGATTCCAATCCAAAATAAAATTTTCCCTAACCCCTAACCCTACATCTAACCCTAACCTTAAACCTTAGCCTAACCATGATCCTAACCTTAATTCTAAACCTAACCCCTAACCCTACATCTAACCCTAACTTTAAACCTTAGCCTAACCATAATCCTAACCTTAATAAGGGGAGAGAGTTTTAACTTGGAGGGCACTTGGGTAAGTAAGCACAAAAACTACTGAATGTTATGTGAACTGGGCCAGAGAGCCAAGCTAGCAGTGTGGCAGGTCACTAGAGCGTTATGCCTAACCTAGGTTAGCAGCAGTGGAGGCTGGAGACTTGAAATATTTAGGAGGACGGGAGACCCACGGTAAACATTTAATAAAGGCATTTATAGTAAAATAGAATTAGTAATGGGAATGAGAGGGATACTTACGCCATGTTGGGAAGAGATCACAGCAGTGATTTGAATGAGGGTATGAAGCATGAGTCAAGGTGTTCAGAGGCTTGACTTCAGTGCAGGACCTGGGTTGAGATGTTCAGAGGATTCAGTGCCGGACAAGCTCGTCATGGATGGATGGTGTTGGAGAAGAGCTCAACTCTTCCAATGAGGGCAGGACAGGATTTGGCTGGGAAGACCAAAAAAACTATAACTTAAAACACAGTGAGACAAAAGAGCTAAGAATGGGTTAGTCCAAGCAAGGATTACAATCACATGTATGTGGAATAATGTGATTGTTATTGAAACTACATGCAGTAATGAGAGAATATTGACAGGGCTACTCACAGTGCTTGGAGAGGAAATATTCAGTGAGCCAGTAGATGAGAGGACACATGAGACATGGCTTCAGTTCAGTAAAGAGTTGCCACTGGAAGTGGAGTAGTCATCCCCCTCTTAATCAGGGAACAGGAGGGCATTTAGCTGTAAATACAAATAGCAGATACTGTACATTCCATTACAACAGCCACATCCTAGGTTTGGGCAACAAGTTTCTCCATTAAGTTCAGCTCCGACAAAGTCAAACACAGACTGCGCATCTCGCCCACTTGACACATCAAAGTAGCCCAAGAAACGTTCATGAATAAAGCCCGGATCATCCGCATACCTGAAAACAACTGCAAGTGACAGCTGACGTCTGTGGTTTCATCCATTTGCCATGTGAAAAAATGTACTGTGTCAACCTCTCTTTTAATCTCACTTTTAATGGATGATGCGATGGAAGCTATCAAATCATTCAGAATTTATTTAGACATCCCAGAGAAGACAGCAGAAACGTCCATGTGCTCAGCAAGTAAAGCATAATAATGTGCAATTACCTCTGAAAGCTCCTAGTAGTTGCCCTTGTTAGCAGAACTTTCCCTCTCATCTTGTCCCCTTGCTTCGTCCCAGAAAATAAATCTCTGGTTTGAGGTCTCTGTAAACTATGCCCAGATGGTGCAGGTGGTCGAGGGCCAGAGCCAGCTCTGCTAGGTAGAATTTGACATATTCCTCTATAAACATAACCTAGTGAGAACTGGACATATTTTACTGTCTGTTCTGGCCTCGGAGGAAGAGTCACAGTCAACACAACTCCTAATACAACATTATAATACCATATTATTACTAAATATGGTTAAAAGAGCTACAGTACACATAAAACAATATTATATACATTATATTATGTTAATAATACTATTTACACATTTAAATACAGCCATTTTGTTTACATCGTTTACCTCGTTATACGTTCACAATAATGGTTCGCTCCTACAGACAGTGAGTCACGTGACCGTGGCTTGCTATATAAAGCAAGCAGACAGGTACCGAGGCATTCAGTTACTGTTTGATTGAATGTTAGAATGGGGAAAACTAATTACCTAAACGACTGCGCGTGGTATGATCGTCGGTGCCAGGCACGCCGTATCTGAGAAACAGCTGGCCTCTTGGGCTTTTCATGCATGACAGTGCCTAGGGTTTACCCGAGAATGGTGAGACAAACAAAAACATCCAGTCAGCGGCAGTCCTGTGGGCGAAAACAGTTTGTTGATGACAGAGGTCAAAGGAGAATGGCAAGAATTGTGCAAGCTAATAGGCGGGCCACAAACAGGCAAATAGCGGCGCAGGAGAACAGTGGTGTGCAGAACAGCATCTTGGAATTCACAACTCATTGGTCCTCATCACGGATGGGTTATTGCAGCAGACGACCACATCAGGTTCCACTCTTATCAGCTAAAAACTGCTCTAGTGGGCACGCGATCACCAACATTGGACAATTGCCATCACAGGACAATTGAGGAGTGGAAAAAACATTGCTTGGTCAGACGAATCCCGGGTTCCTGAGGCAGCATGCTGAGAGTCAGGATTTGGCGTAAGCAGTCCATGGCCCCATACTGCCTGGTGTCCCCATACTGCCTGGCGTCAATGGTAGAGGCTGGTGGCAATCATTGCGGGAAGAAGCAACATGCCCCCTAAAAGCCAACTCTTACATGCCCAAAAATGCAGTATCCCTGTTAATTCAACCTTCTAGTTGTGTTGCACAGTTTGAATATGCAGAATCTGATGTGGGCAATGAAAGGGCTTCTTCAACAAGAAATTCACTACATTGTTGTTAGCGTTTTCTAGCCATTCTGGTGGAAAAAACTGCACTCTAGTAGTGAAGTTAGCAGGGCAAATTTAAATAAATGGCCCTAATGCTACAAAATGAAATCGTTCTAAAACCAAGAAAACAATATATAATCTACCTGCTCCGTCTCCTGTAGATTAAAGAAACTCATTTGCATTTAATAACATCCTAAAAATGCTAAAATATCACTATTCACTATCTCAATATATCCAACAATGTCACCCACTCCGCAGGCTTCTAAATCACACATGCGTCGTACTAGGAACATTTTCTGATCCTTTGCTTGGAGGGACAACATGTCAGTTCATACTGCAATAGCTTTGATTGGGTGGAGGACATCCTCCGGAATTCATCATAATTACCATGTACTGTAGGTCTATGAAAGGGGATGAGGAGCATGAGCCACATAGGTTTTGTATTGAATTCAATGTAGCCAGAGGAGGAAGGAAAATAGCTGTCCTGTGGCTATACCGTGGTGCTACCCTAGAAGATGCTATTCTGTTTTAATCAGGTATTTGGTGACCTGAATATATTTTGTATAGTTTTATCTAAAAAGGATAACTTTTTACATTTATTTTTCTGAAATTCACAGAGTAGGATAGTCCTCCCCTTCCTAATCTGAGGAGCCTTCACTGGTTAGCAGTTGTATAGCCAGCCTTGTTAGCCAGTTTAAAGCCGTCTCATGGACCAGAAGCAGTGGAACCAATAGCAGGGCAGTATGGGAGGGGTCTGACTTTGATAGGGTGATTATGCGACAGTGATGCCGGCCTCGTTGTAGACCTTGAACACCTTCTCGATGGCGTTGACGTGCGGCCGTCCGCAGGTCCAGACCCAGGTTATACTTACTGGCCGTCGCATTATTTGCTGCAGGGGGACAAAACACGCAAACACTCGTTAGATACCAGTTACACTGGCAAAACCAGTCACACACACTTACACAAACATACACAGACACATGGTGGTGTGGTTGAGAGGTGCCCCAGGCCAGGGTGGGGGCATTGTCATCATCACAGTTTGACTCATAGAGAACAGACAATTCAATTCTAGGATCTGACTCATCGGCACTAACCTCACAAACACACGCAGACACACACAAACACACACACATAGACACACACGCACGCAGACACACACACGTGTACGCATGCTCACACTCTTTCCCTAGGCCAGCCCAGAGTGAACCCTGGAGTGGAGAGAGGAAGGAGAGGAAGGAAAGATGTGTTATCAAACTCCCAGCACACTACATAATTTCCATAATTTCTATTCCACATAGGTTCCAGCAACTCTGGCCTGGAAGTCAGCGGTGGGGACAACAGGGATTGGTCCTCCCTGCTTTCCAAATTTCCTCTCCAAACTCTCCTGAACGGACACTGAGAGGGAGAGAGAGCGAGGGATAGAGAGAGAAATAGTTAGATGGCAATTCACCAATGCAACCTGATCATTGGCAACCATCGTATCTTCAAGTATATCCAGTCGATCAACATTCATCCCTGAAGTTTAATCTGTGTTGACTCACACATTTCGGATTAGTATCGTTTTCTTTCATTCCAAACCTGAACGTCTGGCACGTCACCTTAAATTAACATACTGTATATATGGGGGTGACCAGCGGAAATATCACCAGTTTCACTTCTTTCGCGGTCATCTTTTCAGTTGTCCTTACAACTCTGAAAACACGGAGACAATTTCCAAGAGAGGACACAGTACTGTATCTCCTGCTACACAGAGGTTGTAAAAGGAAAAGGCTTCAGAACAGAACGAACACAGATCTTCTACAGACAGAGACGAGATCAGAAAGCGGACACATAGCTCCAGAGTGAGTACAGATTAAATACTTCCAATATTAGTCAAGGAAAGATAGGGCCCTGCTCCTAATGTTTCACCAGGGATTTTTTTTAAAGAGAACATGTTCTTAATGAGTGACCTAGATAATAAATACATGAACATTCATTTTTATTACAGGTGGCAGTAAGCGAACAGTCAAAGGAAATCTAGTTGCCACGTCGAGAAATGGCAGAGGGAGAACAACTGAACAATTTGCCCCCCCTCATCCCCTACCCTGAGGGGATGACAGATGAAAAAGATAAAAAAAAGTATAAAAAAAAAAAATTGCGTCACATTCCAGAGACTTTATATCGTGATGAAAGAAAAGGGGATATGTGCGACCTCATTTTCTTTACAAAAAAGGTTTCTACATGGGAAGAGGAAATACTGAAACACTATCCTGAGGGAGAACAGTGGAAAACAATTAAAGATGGCAAACAACTGAAAACGAAGGCAGGCACTATAAATGTGTATGATACTGGGACAATCATGGTGCAGGGTAATAGTGAGATGTTAAATATATTCCAAAAGGATTTCAATGTCCTGAGAAAGCATGTCGAGGGGAATGTCGAGGGGAATGTCGAGGGGAATGTCGAGGGGAGTGATGAGGGGAGTGATGAGGGGAATGTCGAGGGGAATGTCGAGGGGAATGTCGAGGGGAATGTCGAGGGGAGTGATGAGGGGAATGTCGAGGGGAATGTCGAGGGGAATGTCGAGGGGAATGAGCAAGTTGTGGAGAGAATGGCAGCGCTAGTCATTGAGGAGAAGGAGAAGGAAAGAGGAGAGTAGAGGGAAAGAGAGAGAGTCGACATAAAAGAGGAAGACATAAAGGGAGAAATACAGGAAGAGGTAGGAGGAGGTAAGGGGTACCACTGAACATTCCAGGGCAGATCAGAAGAGAAACATTACTTTACGGGATGTAAAATTGGATGAACAATTATGCTAACGCCTGCTGTTCCTCTCACCTTATTATTTTAATGTTGTGTCTTCTACCTTTTTAATGTTTGTTTTTATTGAGCTTGTATGAAAATGCATTCATAAGTGCTCACAATCATCATTATCTTGCTTTGGTTATAGTTTACAACTTTCCCAATGATAAAGGTGCTTAAAGTAAAAGGTGGTGGTCCCTGTGAATTTCGCCAGCAATATGTTTTATTTTGTTTCAAAATGTGTGCTCTAAAATGTATCAAGAGTTTTGAAACGCATTTCTAATAAAGTTTGATTTAACAAGTGTCAGGAGTCAAGACGTACTATATATACAGTACCCTGCCCCCATATCCCAATTTTTGCCACCTTTAACCTCTCTAGGAGTGGCAGCTGGGGTGACGGTTTTGGAGCGTCTGGCGTGCCCAAAGTAAAATGCTTGCCACTCAGGCTCATAAAATAGGATATGCACATAATTAGTACTATTGGATAGGAAACACTCTGAGGTTTCCAAAAGTGTTAACATAATGTCTGTGAGTATAACAGAACTCATTTGGTAGGCAAAAAACTGAGAAGATTCCATTCGGAAATGTCATTCTGGTGGCTTATGGCCCACTTTGAGAGACTGCCTATTAAAAACCCCTTATATCAGGACACTGAATGTAGTACCTATGGCTTCCACTGGATGTCAGCAGTCTATATATAAAGTTTCAAAGCAATCGGAACTAATGTGTTGAATAGGAAGGGGTTTTGGTGAGAGGAGCTCGGTTGCACGTTTTTGGGCACACGTTTGGCTGAGCGGTCTACTTTATTTGACTTATATAAAGTTTAGGTGACCATCCAAGTGAAATATTATCACTTTTATTTATAAAAGGATAGCTAAGGATGCATTTTAATTGGTTTATAGGTTTAGTTGAACGCGTTCTCTTCACGTTGGATTTTCTGAACACAAGGCGCCAACCAACCGATTTATGGATATAATAAATGACTTTTTCTAACCAAATACCCATGGATTGTCTTTGTTGGACACTTGGGAAGCCCTCAGCAGAAGTTCTACAAAAGGTAAGGCACAGGTGGACCGCGCTGGCTAATGAATTCATGATAATGGAAAATATTGAAGGTGCTACCCTCAAACAATCAAATGTAGTGCTTTCGCCGTAAAGCCTTTTTGAAATCTGACAACGCTGTGATATTGCCAAGAAGCAGAGCTTTTGATGAGTATGAAACACTTGTATATTGATGCATGTTTAATAATTAAATATTTGGATTTTGAATTTGGCGCCTTGCATTTCACCTGGTAGTGTCGGGAGTGGGGCGCTAGCGCACCACTGCTCCTACTTAAGTAAGAAACCTACATGCCAAGTATTGACCTTGTATTGTGCTCCCTATGGTTAAAGAACAGAACAGATCAGAAGCGCAGAACTCTCTGTTCAGAACCCAGACCTACCTACCTAACTACCTACCTACCTACGTACCTACCTAACTAACTACAGGTTATGGAACATTTGCTCTTTTAGTATTTCTGCAGAATGTTTCCTCAAGGAGAAGGCTTCCCACTTCTATGTCAAAGATAATGCAACAAAAACACTTTAGTAAATACTACAGTAATGTCCCCAAAAACACAACAGTAAATACTTGGCACTCATCCTACAAACTGGAACATTCTGAGGGTAGAAACGCTGTCCAGTTGTTCTGTTCAGTGACGGTAAATGATAAACAGAGAGGATCTGATTCGATTTTTGGGTACCCAACAGTCAGACCCTTTGGGTGATGTTTGGGAAGCTAACAGTCAGACCCTTTGGGTGATGTTTGGGTAGCTAACAGTCAGACCCTTTGGGATGTGACAGAACTTGGTTGGTCCTCACAGTCACAATCCCTCTGTGCCTAGCTTTATCAGAATGAGACTTGTCTGACAGGATTTGAACTGCATGACGTCCCTTATGACTGGTGAACCCATCTCTCATGTACTGTACACCATTTGATTGTGAGCCAAATGACAATATAGCAGCCAGTCTGATTATTCTCCATGTCAGGTGAAGAGATTCTATCTCTTATTTACTTGTTCACTCTTACGCAATAGTGAGCCCAACATTAGTTACCTGAATATTGCTCTTGCAGACCAGCAGACTGAAACCTGAGTGGATTCACTAAAACTAAATCCCTGACGGTTCTGTGAGAAAATGGAGAACAGAGAAAAATGAGAGTCCCCCTGCCTGAGAGGTGAGTCCCTGGATTACTCTTTTCCAGTCGCTAGTGAAAGTCTCTACACCCCTTGCACAGTCTGCAAATTTTCCTGCCTTATTAAGGAATTATCTGTTTAGGTCACACTACTTCTCAAAAGCGCATCGACTGTTTTTCCAAACAGTGAGTGTAGAAGGGGCACTGGCACTCTGGATCAGATCAAATCAAATTGTGGTTGTCACGTGCCGGAAAAAATGACTTTAGAGTGAAATGCTTACTTATAAGCCAGGAAACCATTTGATTAAAGAGTGACTGTCCCTAAAAAGTAACTCTTTGAAAACAGCTTGGGCGGCATCGATATGAGTCAGAAACATTATTCTAATATCAAAATTGACTACAAAGGGGCCTCCCGAGAGGTGCAGTGCTATAGGCGTCACTACAGACCCGGATTCGATCCCGGGCTGTCACAGCCGGCCACGACCGGGAGATGCATGAGGCAGCGCACAATTGGCCCAGCGTCGTCCGGGTTAGGGAGGATTTGGCCGCCTAAATGTTCTTCTCCTTAGCACTCTAGTGACTCTTTGTGGCGGGCACATGCACACTGACTGGGGTTGCCAGTAGTATGGTGTTTCCTCTGACCCATTGGTGTGGCTTGGCAGGGTCGTGTTTCAGAGGACGCATGGCTCTTGACCTTTGCCTCTCCCGAGTCCGTGCACGGGAGTTGCAGCGATGGGACAAGACTGTGTAAATGGGAACATCAAAGTCAATCTTGTCTAAAACTGAGTTTAGAACCTCAGTGTGTCATAGAGTAAATTAAAGTTGGGTTTGGATTACAATTATGTCAACAAATCATGCCCCCATTTGCTAAGCTCCATGTGCAAATCACCCCTCCGCCCACTTCGCTTCCCTTCATTGAATGGGGCTCCATTGTTTCATAGCCCCAAAGCATTCAAAGGACCACGGGCCCTATACAGATTGACCATGACTCCACAGCCAAAGTTCTATGGTTGACATGCCCTGCTGAAGGACCCTAGCTAGTATGCAGAATTGGTGCTTGGAGTTCGTCGTCCCCCAATTATGCAGCAGTAACGCTAGCTTGGTCTGCAACGACCGGTAGTGGTCAGTACAACCAGAGATACTGAAATATAATGACCTCTGGTATAACTTAGCTAACGCCGTTAAATAACGTTATTGCTGGTTATGGAGGTAACCATATTTTTATAAAGCGAGGCAGGCTAGCTAACGTTAGCCTACAAGTCATATTTGCATGTTAGTTCGTAGCGCATACAGGTGTATTCTGTATTGTTTAGTGCAAAACAAAATAATGGATGCAGCTATGGTGGTAGCTAACTTATGTCTGAGTCTGACTAATACAGTGAACTAGGAGCAACAACCTGTAACGGTGTCACCAGCCTGAATCTAATCCAATCTGGAGCTACAGTCAGTCTACATCTGTAAAGCATAGAATTAGTGTTTCCATTAGTTACCACACCTATAAAGTAAGAATTGTCTATAGCTTAAAAATTTATGAAAACAACCATTTTCTTTTTGGTCCTAAATTAAGGTTAGGCATTTGGTTAGCAGTGTGGTTAAGATTAGGGTTAGGTTTAAAATCACATTTTAACCTCGCTGGGATAGGCATCCCGCTAGTGGGACACCTGTCGACAACTTCCGGTGAAACTGGAGGGCGCGCAATTCACATAAATAATCAGAATAATTATGGATATTAAACATTTTGGTATCTACAAGTATCTTATATCAGTTAAAAGCTTAAATTCTTGTTAATCTAACTGCGTTGTCCGATTTACAATAGGCTGTACAGCGAAAGCATACCATGCGATTGTTTGAGGATGGCGCCCCACATCAACATATTTTGTCAACCAGCACAGGCTTCATAAAATCACAAATAGCGATTAAAGAATCACTTACTTTTTGAAAATCTTCCTCTGTTTGCAATCCAAAAGGGTCCCAGCTACAACATGCATGGTTGTTTTGTTAGATAAAATCCTTCTTTATATCCCAAAAAGTCAGTTTAGTTGGCGCCATTGATTTGAGTAATCCACTCATTCAACAGGCAGACAAAGGAATCCAAAAAGCTACCGCTAAACTTTATTAAAACAAGTCAAACTATGTTTCTGTTTAAGCCTCAGGTACCCTAAAATGTAACTAAACTATAATATTTCATACAGAAAGAAGTTTGTTCAATAGAAAAGTAAAATTATCAAGTGCGCGTCCTCTTCGTCGCGCGCCCACAACTGTCACTCCCGGTTCCAAAACCCCAATTTCTTCCTCGTTTGGGAAGAAACAAGCCTGAAACCTTGAACAAAGACTGTTGACATCTAGTGGAAGCCATAGAAATTGCAATCTGGGAGCCGGATTTAACATTGTCCCTATACGTTGTAATGGAAGAGCATGGGATCTCAAAACCCCAAAATATTCTGGTTGGTTTTTCTTTGGATTTTCTCCTACCATATCAATTGTGTTATAGTCTCATGCATTATTTTAACATTTCTACAAACTTCAAAGTGTTTTCTACCCAATGCTTACAATTATATGCATATCCTGGCTTCTGGGCCTGAGTAACAGGCAGTTTACTTTGGTCACGTCAGTCAGACAGGAAGTGGAGAAAATAGGGGCCTAGCCCTACTTAAGAAGAGAAATTGTAGAAATAGGCTTCATGACTTTATGGCTGTGGTAACTAGTGACGACCTAGAATTAGCTTGACCCTAGTTACTGCCCTGATTACACAGATGGCTTCATCAACAACGGTAATGTATGTTATGCCCGGACTGTCTAGTCTATCACCCTGTCACAGTCAACCCCACCTCATAAGATGAGGAAGTACATTGTTTAAGAGGATTGCCTGCTGCAGTTGTTCGAGAGATGTCCAGTTTGCAGCCAAACATGCAACATAGAGAAGACCAGCAAGTGAACCCTCAGCATCACGCAGACATGCCTTCGCTGTGAGCATTCCTATAAATGGAACCGGGAGGACACTTGACTCAGGTTGGTGACATTTGACCCGGTAAAAGGTCAAAACAGTTTCGAGTTTTGTTCCAATTTACCTTCATAACCTAGCCTGGTCTAACCAGCCTGATTGCTACGTTTCCCATTTTAGTTCACTTCACATATCATGATATCTTAAGTGAAATAGAAAGGTGAACGCATAGATCAGGTTGGTTCCACCAGGCTAATCATTACCACCATTGATAATGTAATCAGTGCTCTGTGTGTGTGTTTGTTTGTGTGTGAACGACCAGTATCTTTGATCAGGGGCCAGAAGCTTATCTACACTGCCATGCCCATCAATAGGGTGCTGGCAAAGACCTTACCTCCAGTCTCACCTCTTGCCTGCTCACCAATGGTCGTCGATGAGGAGACCATCGACGACCATTGTGACCATTTGTAGTACAGTCACAATCAGGTTACACACACATACATACATGCGCAGACACGCCCGTACACACACACTGTAATTTAGTATAATGGTACATTTTTGTCCCCAATATTTTGATTATAAAGGTACAACCATCACACTCAACATCACACCGATTATTATCATATTTCCCAGCATGCTATGACACAGGTAGATTCAATATGTGTTTTTGCACATGCACATTGATTGATTGATTGATCTTATGCTACACAAAGATAAATAACACATTTTTCTAAACTAATCCAATCTGTTTGTAGTTGGGACTATGTTACTGAGATGGTTGTTCCAGGTTAGAGGGTTTAGGAAGTCTCATTTAGAGTTTCTTCCTACTTTGGCAGTCCTTTTAAATGTAGGTTGCAGGTGATTAAAAGCGCACATTTCTGACTATCTGACCTGTCTGGATTCCAATTACATACAGTTCCTTCGGAAAGTATTCAGACCCCTTGACATTTCCCACATTTTGTTAGGTTACAGCCTTATTCTAAAATGGATCTTAATCTACACACAATGCCCCATAATGACAAAGCAAAAAACGTTTATTTTTTATTCATGTTCAATTTTATTCAATAAATAAAAATGATATCACATTTACATAAGTATTCAGAACCTTTACTAGGTACTTTGTTGAAGCACCTTTAGCAGTGATTACAGCCTCAAGTCTTCTTGGGTATGACGCCACAAGCTTGGCACACTTGTATTTGGGGAGTTTCTCCCATTCTTCTCTGCAGATCCTCTCAAGCTCTGTCAGGTTGGATGGGCATTACTGCACAGATATTTTCAGGTCTCTCCAGAGATGGTCGATCGGGTTCTGGCTGGGCCACTCAAGGACATTCAGAGACTTGCCCGAAGCCACTACTGCGTTGTCATGGCTGTGTGCTTAGTGAAACTTTGCCCCAGTTCCAAACTTCTTCCATTTAGGAATGATGGAGGCCACTGCGTTCTTGGGGACCTTCAATGCTGCAGAAATGTTTTGGTACCCTTCCTCAGATCTATGCCTCAACACAATCCTGTCTCGGAGCTCTACAGACAATTCCTTCGACCTCGTGGCTTGGTTTGTGTTCTGACATGCACTGTCAACTGTAGGACCTTATATAGACAGGTGTGTGCCTTTCCAAATCATGTCCAATCAATTGAATTTACCACAGGTGGACTCCAATCAAGTTGTAGAACCATCTCAAGGATGACCAATGGAAACAGGATGCACCTGAGCTAAATTTTGAGTCTCATAGCAAAAGGTCTGAATACTTATGTAAATAAGGAATTTCTATTTTTAAAACGTTTTTTTTTATTCTAAAAACCTGTTTTTGCTTTGTCATTATAGGGTATTGTGTGTAGATTGCTGAGTATTGCTTTTATTTAATCCATTTTAGAAAAAGGCTGTAACATAACAAAATGTGGAAAACGTCAAGGGATCTGAATACTTTCTGAAGGGACTGTATTATTTTGCAAGCCAGCATAATGTGACTTGCCTGATATGGCCTGCAAACCAGGAGTTTCAGACCACTGTGTTAGTATAAAACTAGGCTGTACTGGTAATTCTAAAATTCACTCCCTGGGAATATAAGGCTCCCTGGGAAGTGTTAAAACAACACTCCCAAAACCTTTTTAAAAAGCATTTCTGCCACTTAAAAAGAGCAAACTAAATGTACTATTTTGTACCTATACTATCTTGTCCCCCAGGATACACTTGGATGTCCTCCAGGGATTTTGTAACTTTTTTTTCCTGTTGAAAAGTGATATCCCAAGTATAAATACAATAAAGTACACACACTAAATAGTTTTTAGCAAAATAGTTGTTATTTTTTTGACAAATGAAAACTTCAAGGAGTAGGGCATTCAAGGAGTTGGTCTGATGGGAAATCATGATGTCATCGGACTCCACCTTGCTTGATGAACACAAGAGGAGCAATAGAGAACAAAGAGGAATGCCATGTCATGACTTTCTTGGATCACTTATTGAGATGTGCCTTTTGTTAAGTAAATCAGGTGTTTAAATGAGGTGAAAAGGAGACTGGAGCGCCACTTTAATTTACGAACTGCACGGGTACAATAATGTACCTATAATTAAAGGTACAAAGAACGTACCTTACAGGGTACCACTACAGTGACAAGCATTTGTACCCCTTTAAGAACAAATCTAAACCTTTATTTCTGAGAGTGTAGCACATTTTGTGAACAGAGACACAGAGCTCTCTCTCTTTTCCCCAATGTCTCTCCCTGAACCAGCCACTCTTCTCTTATGTCCAGGGGGATTTATGGTGAATGGATGGAGGAAAAGGTTAGTGTCTGATTTATTTCTGTGGCTTTCAATATGTACCACACACACACATTCTAGTAGAACAGCTCAGAAGGCCAGACAAGGAACAGAATATCTAGCAGAAATCCCTCTGAGCCTATAGAGTGGTGAAAAGACAGGTCCCCTCAATTCTCCACTGCCCTCCTCCCTTCCCCCTTTCTCCTCCACTCTCCTTTCCCCCACCTTCATCCCTTCCTCCTCCCTCTACTCCCTATTAGAATCCAGTCGGTCTAACTCACTTCATACTAAGACGTGTTCTGTTACATTGAAATTGAATGAATTCAATCTCATACAGCATATTATGTATAATCCAAATGGCAAATCTGTTGGCTCAAATTCATGCATGACTGTGTCTCAATCACTTGTAGACACAAATAAGCACACACAGGTTATCTCCCTGCCTATTATATCATGGAAGGTGGCCCTACCTCTCTTAGGATTCATGTTCACACACCATGCCAAACTCTGGGTGCGCACACAGAGCCAACCTTATACACTTGTGCCAGCTGGGCAACTCATCTACAGGATTTGGATCAAGCAGGAAGGACAGGCACTAACAACCATCTTGGCTGGCTGTGGGTGGCAGTCCTTCTCTGTACCACCCCACAGTATTTAGGTACGATTAGGTGCCTGTTACTGCTGTAAACCCAGGTTTACCCTGTCAGTGCTGTTAGCTCTGAGATTACCCCTCAGGACCCTGTGAAACTGGGTCCTGGACTTCCTGATGGGCCGGCCCCAGGTGGTGAGGGTAGGAAACAACATCTCCACCCCGCTGATCCTCAACACTGGGGCCCCACAAGGGTGCGTTCTCAGCCCTCTCCTGTACTCCCTGTTTACCCATGACTGCGTGGCCAAGCACGCATCCAACTCAATTATCAGGTTTGCTGACGACACTACAGTGGTAGGCTTGATTACCAACAACAACGAGACGGCCTACAGGGAGGAGGTGAGGGCCCTCGGAGTGTGGTGTCAGGAAAATAACCTCTCACTCAATGTCAACAAAACAAAGGAGATGATCGTGGACTTCAGGAAACAGGAGAGGAAGCACCCCCCTATCCACATCAAGGGGACAGTAGTGGAGAAGGTGGAAAGTTTTAAGTTCCTCGGCGTACACATCACGGACAAACTGAAATGGTCCACACACACAGACAGCGTGGTGAAGAAGGCGCAACAGCGCCTCTTCAACCTCAGGAGGCTGATGAAATTCGGCTTGTCACCAAAATCACTCACAAACTTCTACAGATGCACAATCGAACGCATCCTGTCGGGCTGTATCACCGCCTGGTACGGCAACTGCTCTGCCAACCGTAAGGCTCTCCAGAGGGTAGTGAGGACTGCACAACGCATCACCGGGGGTAAACTACCTGCCCTTCAGGACACCTACACCACCCGATGTCACAGGAAGGCCAAAAAGATCATCAAGGACAACAACCACCCGAGCCACTGCCTGTTCACCCCGCTATCATCCAGAAGGCGAGGTCAGTACAGGTGCATCAAAGCTGGGACCGAGAGACTGAAAAACAGCTTCTACCTCAAGGCCATCAGACTGTTAAACAGCCATCACTAACATTGAGTGGCTGCTGCCAACATACTGACTTAAATCTCTAGCCACTTAAAAATAGGAATTGGATGTAACAAATGTATCACTAGCCACTTTAAACAATTTTGTATATTCTGTTTACATATCCGACTTTACTCATATCAAATGTATACACTGTACTCTAAACCATCTACTGAATCTTGCCTATGCCGTTCGGCCATCAACCCAAATCTCTAGCCACTTTAATAATTATAATTGGATAAAATAAATGTATCACTAGCCACTTTAAACAATGCCATTTATATAATGTTTACATATCCTACATTTCTCATATGTATATACTGTACTCCATACCATCTACTGCATCTTGCCTATGCCGGTCAGCTATCGCTCATCCATATATTTATATGTACATAGTCGTATTCATTCCTTTACTCTTGTGTGTATAAGGTAGTTGTTGTGAATTTGTTAGATTACTTGTTAGATACTACTGCATGGTCGGAACTAGAAACACAAGCATTTCACTACACTTGCATTAACATCTGCTAACCATGTGTATGTGACAAATAAAATTTGATTTGATTTGAGATGACTGTCTATTCATTTCATTACAATGATCTAACTAACAATTGATACAACTGCTCAAAATGATAAGTAACTGTTGCATTACTCTTAATGCATCGTTTTATGGAAACTGACAATCAATATTCCATGTTTAAATCATGAAAGTTTCAGGATAACGAGATCCATTGACACCAATACTGTGGAACATGAACCAATTGGACTACATTATCTATGGATGTAATATTTCATCATCATTCTTTATCAGACACTGTTTCTATGGTCCCATGTACCCCTTTTCCAGACCATGTTTTCAGATTTGACATCACTGTACACTTTATTAGGTACACCTATCTAGTACTGGGTAGGACCCCCTTTTGCCTCCACAACAGCCTGAATTATTCACGTTGTTGTACGTTAAGAGATGCCCTTCTGCATACCACTGTTTTAAACGGCTGTTATTTGAGCATTTGTGGCCTTTTTGTTAGCTTGAATGAGTCTGGACATTCTCCTCTGACCTCTCTCATGAACAAGGTGCCCACAGAACCGCCGCTCACTGAATGTGTTTTGTTAATCGCACCATTCTCTGTAAACTCTAGAGACTGTAGTGTGTAAAAATCCCAGGAGGCCAGCTGTTTCTGAGATGCTGGAACCACCATGTGTGGCACCAACAATCATACCGCGGTCAAAGTTGCTTAGATTACACATCTTGCCCATTCTAATGTTTGTTCGTACAACAATTTGAAGCTCTCTACTCTATATACTCTATATATTGAGTTGAATGCAGCCACATGATTCACTGTTTGAAGGAGCAGGCTATTTGAATGAACATGCAGGTGTACCTAATAAAGAGTGTACAGTATGTATGCCTGCCCTTGTAATTGCTTTTCCAATACTGCCAACTCGTTACTGATTGATTTCACATTGTGATCCGAGTATATAGTGAAATTTGTGGTATCTACCTACAACAACACAGCGTTAACATGTTACTAAATGTGTTCTTACTGTAATTTTCCCTGCAGAATTGAGACTAGGCCAAATAGGAGAGGCAGAGGCAAAATTCTGACTGACCAACAAGAGTGGACTGCGGTCAATATTGTTCGGGACAGAAATTATATTCGCCTTACAGAAATTCGGCAGCACATCTTGGACAATGATGACATGCTCAACAATGTGGAAGCCATAAGTTTGCAGACTATTGCACGCATGCTGAAAAGGCACCAAGTGTCTCTAAAACAGCTATACCGTATGCCTTTTGAAATAAATGCAGACAGAGTGAAGCAACTGAGGACTGAGTATGTTCAGGTATGTTCAGTTTCAAGATGCCTGTTGTGAAAAATTCCCCCCAAATTCTACATCATTGTAATCAGTCATTCTCTTTCCAAAATGTATTTTTAGAGGGTGTTGGAGCTAGATGCTGACGAAAACCATCACAAATTGCTCTTTTTGGATGAGGCAGGCTTCAACCTGGCCAAGACAAGGAGGAGAGGTCAGAATTGCATTGGCCAGAGGCTAACCATCCAAGAACTTGGACAATGTGGGGCAAACATCACCATGTGTGCTGCTATATCGGAGGATGGTGTGGTGGTACGCAGACCTCACGGACTACAAAAAGAAAACCAGCCTCGTTGTGGACCACAATGTCTTGCTCCCAGACAAACCAAATAACTTATTTGCTCGCTTTGAGGACAATGCAGTGCCGGGCTCTCCTTCACTGCAGCCAACGTGAGTAAAACATTTAAACGTGTTAACCCTCGCAAGGCTGCATCCCTGGTCGCGTCCTCAGAGCATGTGCAGTCAAGGATCATATCACCTCCACCCTACCTGACACCCTAGACCCACTCCAATATCAAGGTGACCCACTCCAATACCCTATCCACATCGATGGGACAGTAGTGGAGAAGGTGGAAACTTAAGTTCCTCGGCGTACACATCACGGACAAACTGAAATTGTCCACCCACACAGACAGCGTGGTGATGGAGGCGCAACAGCGCCTCTTCAACCTTTGGAGGCTGAAGAAATTCGGCTTGTCACCAAAAACACTCACATACTTTTACAGATGCACAATCGAGATCATCCTGTTGGGCTGTATCACCGCCTGGTACGGCAACTGCTCCGCTCACATCCGTAAGGCTCTCCAGAGGGTAGGGAGGTCTGCACAACGCATCACCGGGGGTCAACTACCTGCCCTACACCACCCGATGTCACAGGAAGGCCAAAAAGATCATCAAGGACAACAACCACCCGAGCCACTGCCTGTTCACCCCAGTATCATCCAGAAGGCGAGGTCAGTACAGATGCATCAAAGCTGGGACCGAGAGACTGAAAAACACCTTCTACCTCAAGGCCATCACTAACATTGAGTGGCTGCTGCCAACATACTGACTCAAATCTCTAGCCACTTTAATAATTAAAAATTAAATGTATCACTAGCCACTTTATATAATGTTTACATACCCTACATTACTCATATCATATGTATATACTGTACTCTATACCATCTATTGCATCTTGCCTATGCCGTTAGGCCGTCACTCATTCATATATTTATATGTACATATTCTTATTAATTCCTTTACACTTGTGTGTATAAGGTAGTTGTTGTGAAATTGTTAGATTACTTGTTAGATATTGCTGCATGGGAACTAGAAGCACAAGCATTTCGCTACACTCTCATTAACATCATCTTGATTTGATTTATACTGCTGCTCTCCTTGTAACCTTCCTTGATGAGCTAAATCAGGTCTGTAGAGCTGAATGCGTGACCTATGTCATTGTGTGGGATAATGTCAGGTTCCACCATGCTCAAATGGTGCAAGCATGGTTTCAGGCCCATCCACAACCTTTCCTTAACCCAATTGAGGAATTTTTCTCAACATGGAGGTGGAAGGTATACGATAGGCGCCCGCATGAACAAGCCACCCTTCTCCAGGCCATGGATGACACATGCAATTACATCACAGCAGACCAGTGTCAGGCCTGGATTCGCCATGCCCGGAGATTCTTCCCAAGATGTTTGGCTAATGAAAACATCCATTGTGATGTGGATGAGAACCTGTGGCCAAATCCACAAGACAGGGTTGATGGAAATGTAGAAGTACATTAATCAAACCTTTGTTTTGATTTTTACAGTAAGCCAGGTGAGGAACACTGCAGTTGACGTTTTACTGTAGTTGTTTTCTTTTTTTGTAGCTAATTATTTTTGCTTTGATTCAAAGAAACCTATGTTGTGATTTTATTGTATTTCATCAATACATTTCAGATTTTGTTCAATGATTCCACAGTGTCTGTAGTGTTTTCTCTACTAGTCCTTTTACGTATTTACGTGTAGTACCATAATGAAACATGTGTATCACATTTTGTACTACAATATTTAATGATAGTTTCACTGTGTAGTTGTTCGTACTATCGGTATCTTGTGTGTGGGTGATCTAAATTAATATGATATTTCATGATAAATTTGTTATTTGAACCAATGATTCTGCAAGTGCAAGGTTTCTTTAAAGATATGAATGCACAATGCAATGTTTTGAACACTGGACAGCCTGTGATGACCGCTTTGAGTTTTGTGTCTAGGTTTGAAAAATGACCACAAGGTTCTGAAATTAGTGCCAAAGTGATTGTAAAAAACTGTATTATGTGTATCTTTGTGATTACAGGGCTCCTTTGGAAAAGATACCTTGGTCTCAACATGACTTCCTGTCAAAATAAAAGTTCAATAAATAACCCAGCTCTCATTTAGGATTGCACAATCAGCAAATCACCAGCAGAGGGAGTTCCCTTTGAATCCATTCACTGTTGGTGGTGCTCATAAAATTGACCTTAACTTCAAAAGTAGCAGAGAGTCCAATCTGGAAATTGTATGTACTTGTATAGTATACATTTTTGAGATATTTAAACACACATACATTCCCATGATGCTGGGTGCTGTGCTGACAGATTATTGTGAATACAAGGGGGTGAGATGTAGATGGTTATAACACACCTCTCTTCGCCCTGTTACAGCTCTGTGTGAGTGCATTTGTTCGTGTGTGAAGGTGTGCATGTGTGTGTGTTTGTGTGGGTGTGCTGTTCTCATGCATTATGACTATGATAGAGGGATGTTTCTGGGGTAGGCAACAGGTCACCTTGATAACTGTTACTGTACTGAGCCCCGTTATCACTGGGCTCCCAAGTGGCTCAGCGGTCTAAGGCACTGCAATCTCAGTGCTTGAGGTGTCACTACAGACACCCTGGCTCGATTCCAGGCTGTATCACAACCGGCCGTCATTGGGAGTCCCATAGGGTGGCGTTCAATTGGCCTAGCATTCGTCCGGGTTTGGCTGGTGTAGGCTGTCATTGTCGGCTTTCGGCAAATCAGATCATGCCTCCATTGTGCTCCTCCTTGCCTCTAGGCAGAAATTAAAGCAGGAAGCACTGACGGTAAGGTTTGTGCAACATTGGTCTGAACAATTGGAATCCATGCTACAAGATTGTTTTGATCAAGTGGACTGGGATATGTTCCGGGTCGCCACTGGGAATAACATTGACAACTACACTGTTACTGGTTTCATCAGGAAGTGCATAGTGGCCCTCTAAAGCATTGTTCACACTGCAGGCCTAAATCCTCAAATCAGTTTTGTTTTTCAAATCCGTTTTGGAATACTGACTGTCTAAACAGCAAGTTAAAAGTGTCCAAATCGGATTTGTGTGTGTTGAGACAGCAGTCATTTGCTGACATGGCTATATTAGTTTGCTGACATGGCTACGAAAGGTGTGTGCACAGTGGTGTAGGCTGATTGGTGATGGTGTTCGTTGGTTTGCTGAAATAAACGCAGATGACAGTGAGAGGACGTTTCTTTTTTTGCTGAGTTTATATACGCATAGATAGCATTTAGATTACTGATACAGGTGTTAAATGGGTTGTTAACTGGATTCACTCTGACATTCGTGATTTGTTGTGTGATTATTATTTGTGTACTTGTTTTACATATTTGCTGCACTGTTAGGAGCTAGTATTTCGCTGCACTTGCTATAAAATCTTCTAAGATGTGTACATGACCATTAAACTTTGATTGTATTTGATATAGGTCCCCTACTCCATGAATAGACTAATGAACATGTGGGCTTTGTAATCATTTATTTTCCTTTCCATTGTTTGCTCACCTTGTAATTGGAGTTGGTTATGTAAACATTTTTAAAACAGACATTGAAGGAACCAGAACAAAACGTGCACATTCTGTGATTTTCTTCATCCACATCCTCACTTTATGTCAATATTACAATATTGCTGCTTGCACAGCCTCTGTCCTTGGTCTGCATCACAAAGCCCGGGAGTCATCAGTCCTATAAGACACATGAAACACATAGGTAGGTTGTTGAATTGTCATTGTCTGTCATGGATCTGGTCCATACATTACCATTTTGCTGTTCTCAGTTTAGTCCAGACTGTATACAGTCAAGACAGCGCTGTCGATGCCATTTAAGATGAGTGAAGACAATTTTTTTATTTTTTTTATGAGCATGGCCTTAGTGTTTGATCCCCTGCTGGTTTTGTACGTTTGCCCACTGACAAAGAAATGATCAGTCTATAATTTTAATGGTAGGTTTATTTGAACAGTGACAGAATAACAACAAAAAAATAAAAAAAAACACAAAAGAACTGTCAATCTCCCTCGGCCTGGGGCTCCATGCAAGATCTCACCTCGTGGAGTTGCAATGATCATGAGAACGGAGAGAAATCAGCCCAGAACTACACGGGAGGATCTTGTCAATGATTTCAAGGCAGCTGGGACCATAGTCACCAAGAAAACAATTGGTAACACATTACGCCGTGAAGGACTGAAATCCTGCAGTGCCCGCAAGGTCCCCCTGCTCAAGAAAGCACATATACATGCCCGTCTGAAGTTTGCCAATGAACATCTGAATGATTCAGAGGACAACTGGGTGAAAGTGTTGTGGTCAGATGAGACCAAAATGGAGCTCTTTGGCATCAACTCAACTCGCCGTGTTTGGAGGAGGAGGAATGCTGCCTATGACCCCAAGAACACCATCCCCACCGTCAAACATGGAGGTGGAAACATTATGCTTTGGGGGTGTTTTTCTGCTAAGGGGGCAGGACAACTTCACCGCATCAAAGGGACGATGAACGGAGTCATGTACCGTCAAATCTTGGGTGAGAACATCCTTCCCTCAGCCAGGGCATTGAAAATGGGTCGTGGATGGGTATTCCAGCATGACAATGACCCAAAACACACGGTCAAGGCAACAAAGGACTGGCTCAAGAAGAAGCACATTAAGGTCCTGGAGTGGCATAGTTTTTCCCAGTTTCGTTCTGTGTGTTTCCGTTTAAGAAATGTTTGTCAACAGAATTGGAGGAATGAATACACCCCTGATCACAAGCAAACACAGTTCAATTTCATAGTAGCCACATCATTGTATAATTCCATAGCCAGCTAGCTAACATAGCATCCCTCTCTGTTTGAGCCGGGTGTTTGAGTAAGCTAAACTAGCTAGCCGTATTTGCTAGCTAAGTAAGTGAAAGTAAATAAAATCCAACGAAATCTAGCTAGCTCTCTCTCTTTTGCTTCTCCATTTTTTAAGAAATTAATTTGTTCAAAACTGTTCAACTTTTGTCTTTCTCTCTTTTTGAGTCAACTACTCACCACATTTTATGCACTCCAGTGCTAGCTAGCTGTAGCTATATGCTTTCAGTACTAGATTAATTCTCTGATCCTTTGATTGGGTGGACAACATGGTCAGTTCATGCTGCAAGAGCTCTGATAGGTTGGAGAACGTCCTCTGGAAGTTGCCATAATTACTGTGTAAGTTTATGGAAGGGAGTGAGAACCGTGAGCCTCCTATGTTTTGTATTGAAGTCAATGTACCCAGAGGAGGATGGAAACTAGCTGTCCTCCTACCCTGCAGAGTGCTGTTGAAGCTACTATAGATCTTAATTGCAAAACTGTGTGTTTTAATCAATTATTTGGTGAAGTGAATATATTTAGTATAGAAAAGTAAAAAAAGTTAGCTGAGTGGATCAGAAATGTAATCACCATTTGCCTCATGCAGCGCAACACATGTCCTTCGCATAGAGTTGATCAGGCTATTGATTGTGGCCTGTGGAATGTTGTCCCACTCCTCTTAACTGGCTGTGCGAAGTTGGTGGATATTGGCGGGAACTGGAACACGCTGTCGTACACATCGATCCAACTTAGCTCTCTCTCTTTCCCTCTTTCTCTTGTTCTCTCTCCTTATCTCCACCCCCCTCTCTCTCTCTTTCACCCCCACCCCTTTCACCCCCACACACGCAGAGATGTGCACACAAACACACACACACAATCGCTCTGTGTGCCTAAGGGATACACATCGTATCAGTGTGTGTATATCTAAGTGTGTGTGTGTGTGTGTGACCTGTCAGGTGAGTATGTCCCAGATGGGTTGATGACGTCGTGTTCGTTGGACTACATGACATTCATGCCATCCGTCCGCTCTTACACCATGTTGCTCTTCATCTTCATCTGTGCGTAAGGTAAACGAGGGCACCAGGGACTCAGTGAAGAGCATGCATAAGATGAGGAGTGAGTGGAAGACTCTCATTGTCATCCTGCTCTATGTCATCTCCTGGGCCCCGTACTCCTGTGTCGCTCTCACCGCCTTCGCAGGGTAGGATGGTGTGTGTGTGTCTGAACATATACCCCACCCCCCCTCTCAACTGTATGGATGTGCCAGCTGAGGGACAGTGATACTGTGTATTAAAGTCAAGTCTGTTTTCATCTAGTGTTCTCTGAGTTAATTGTTTCTATCCTTCTTTTTCGCTCTCTTTCCAGGTATGCTGACATGCTGACTCCGCATATGAACTCTGTTCCTGCTGCCATCGCTAAAGCTTCTGCCATCCACAACCCCATTATATACGCCATAACACACCCCAAATACAGGTGCATACATCACCATCACACACCTCAAATACACAGATACATATCATCTTTAAACACATTCATATGTTGATGTGACTACTATCAATTAATTAACCTAGATTAAAAAGAGGGTTCTATTGAATAAGTAGCTGACTGTCTGACCCATGTTTGTTCCCTGTGTTACCGTAGTAACCTTATGTGTGTGTCAGTAATGACTCAGTGAGACCAAGGTGGCCTCTAACCTTTAAAAGAGACAGACCCCATGGGGCCATAATTGCGAACTTTAGAAAAAGTTTAAGTTAAAGGTTAACTTGAAGCATCAGCCAATTAAAATCACTGATGTAGTGTCACTGTATAGAACACTACATTGTAGCTGGTCCCATCAGATAACCTGGCACACGTTAGCCCTATGCTACCATCACCAGGTGCTAGTGATTATTTCCTGTAACAACTTCCTTATCAGCCTAACAAAGATGTACAACTTTTACTCCACAAGCCAATGGCATTTTTAAAAATAGTTTAACTCAGCCACTAGAGGGATTTTGTAAACCTCCAAAGTCAAGGTTTACTTTTGTTGCACTTGTTCTGTCACAAGTACCAATATGTTGCATGATTCATCCTTGACTTGTCTACTAGCCACTATTGTTAAACAAATGTTACTCAAAATTCAAAATACATGTTCTCATATATAGCAAAAGCGCATGTTGTTGTTTGTCCATTTCACACACAACCTTGTGTTTTTACAAAGAAAAAATATATAAAGGATGTCTATACAATATGTAAGTTTCTCCTACATAGTATATAAAAATAAAAAGTCGAAGAGCCTTGTGGCCTTGTCAAATAGCTGTCATTTACCACAAATTACATCTCTGCCAGGTGGCGTACAGTGCTAAAGTGCTTAACCCTGAGACTCTGGGCTACAGGATTCATGGGTTTGAATCCCCTACAAGTTAAGGAAAAAACTGTTCACAGCTGGTCCTCGATGCAAGATTCAAATATGTCACATGTGACGAAATGGGTGATTATAATAATGCATGTGAAACACACATTAATTCAATTGTGTTTTTTGTTTAACAAGAACATTGTACTATGCTGTTATATATGTATAATACTATTTCATCCTTAAGTGATCTTGCAAGACATTGATTCATTATTAATCTAAACTTTATTAAACAAGCACCATTCTGGCAGAGTGTCGTATAATAAAGAAGAACCATACAACTTTGTCTTTGTGTACATAGAAAGCTTTGGCAAAAACTAAATGCAGAGGTTCATGTCATTCCAAAGAGCGTTTCAGTTCATAATAAGAGCTTCCTTGAGATTGTATGCGGAGTTTGCACCCGCGTTTTAATTGCTCCGTGGGTCAGGCTGCCAAGTGGACACAAGGCTGTTTGGCTCATCTCAGTCACAAAGAGGAATAACTTTGCAGCTGTTTCTGATTAATGAACAATGCCATGCTTGTGGTCGTAACATTCAAATAAAAACCAGCCCTGAAACGAAACGTAGGCTGAAAGTAATGCGTATGTCATATCATAGGAAAAGACACCGCATTCAGACGGATCTACACGAAGTGGGCAGTTCGGATGTGTATCATACTTTGACGTAAACAATGACTTTTTGAGCCACATTTCACAATGTGTATTTAAATACTGTGTCCTGATATAGCTCATCATAATAGTTCTACTACTGAATATTGTATTTAAGTTATACTGTTTATACACACCACATATTTATTTATACACTGGATTCTTGACATAGCTTACTTTAATATAAATACTTCTATACATATCATTCTTAGTTGATCTTGTGTAAATTATTCTTGTGTACATATGTATAGACCACAGGAGGCTGCTGAGGGGAGGACGGCTCATAATAATGGCCAGAACGTCGGGGATGGAATGGCATCAAACACATGGAATCCATGTGTTTGATGTATTTGATACCATTCCACATATTCTGCTCCAGCCATTACCATGAGCCCGTCCTCCCCAATTAAAGAACCACCAACCTCCTGTGGTATAAATAGCATTTGATTACTGCCACAGTGCTATTAGGAATCTTAATCAGATTGGTCCCGCAGTTCTTAATTTATTGTATTTTTCCCCCTTACATTTTAATTGTTGACATTTTACTGCATTGTTATGCACTAGCAACATAAGCATTTCACTGCACACACTATGACACCTGCTTAACTGCGTACGCAACTAATACATTTTGATTTGATTTGATTTAAATCGTTGTGCAACATCATGGGTAAGCTCTGGCCTTCAGCTTTCCGCTCGAAAAAGTGGATTTCTACTGGTGTGGGCGTTTAATATGCGTATCTACTCTGTTCCTAGTGACTTCTAATCTCTAACCCTTTAATAGTCTTTACGATGATTAGAAATAGATGTCAGATGGAGTTTTTATACTGTAGATTAGACAATCTTAAACCTACCATCAGCTCTCACTCTCATCTCTCTCTCTCTCTCTCTCTCTCTCTCTCTCTCTCTCTCTCTCTCTCTCTCTCTCTTCTCTCTCTCATGCAGGCTGGCAATCAGTAGGTACATCCCATGTATGGGTGTGTTGCTCACCAGTACAACATCTGACCCCGGCAAGACTGGCAAGCGCCGCCTCTCCTGTCTGTCTGTGTCTCCTCTCGTCCAGCCAGTCGTCAGGTGTCCAGTGATGTCACCCAGCTCCACCCTAGCTTCTCTCAGAGGTCAAAAGTTCATTGCTCCCTGAAAGTGAAAGGTCGCGACTCATGGGTGATTGACAAAACCGCCTCTCAGTCCCCCTCTGACCCTGCTTTCTGCTGCCGGCAACACATCACTGTGAGTGGCAGAATGTGTGTGTGTATCTAGGTATTGAACATATATTTACTGTGTTTCACAATCACAATAGCCCACTTAGCTAAAGCTCCCCACTACTTTCTCTCACCATATAGGAGATGGGACATATCCGTTTCTTTATTATAGTTGTCTATATTTAATCCACTCATCCCCACACACACAATACTCCATTAGTTGTTCTGTAATCTGGTGCTTGTAATCCCCATGTGATGCTTTACATTTACATACATCTATCACATGACCCACATTGCACTGTTACGGTCTTTGTTCTTCTGCATGTGTGTGTGTGTGTGTGTGTGTGTGTGTGTGTGTGTGTGTGTGTATTCTGACCATGTCTTTCCTTTCCAGACTCTGACGGAGCCAGAGGACATCTCCATATCTGAGGTCATTGGTTTGACCAATATCCTTCCTGCTACTGTAAGTATACTGGCCAATAAAACAAGTTTTCTCAATGCCGTTGTCCAATCCTGTAATGATAGTTCTGTCCAGTGGCCTATCCCATTAGTGATTGCAGATGTATATACTTATACTGTATAGTTTAAACACTTTAGCAATCAATCAATCAATCAGAAAATCAGTCAATGAATCAATTTGACAGTATTATGCCGTGAGAATGACACCGCACCGTCTCTCTGTCACAAATGGAAGATGTCAGAAAGGAAAAGTCTAAAGGTGTAAGTGGGCGTGTCCCTTCCACATGCCTAACTGCCCCGATCCCTGCCCCTAAATGGGTGGGGTCTGTTGTGAGAGAACCGCTGGATGTTGTGCGATTGGACAATGTGTGACACAGCTCAGTGTGTCTGTGTCATTTCTCTCCTCCTCTACAGGGCTCTACACTACCAGCATGGTATCTAGTGTGTGTGTGTGTAACAGTATTGATTCCATCCCTCTCCTTGCCCAACCTGGGCTTAAACCAGGGACCCTCTGAACACATCAACAACAGTCACCCAAGAAGCATGGTTACCTATTGCTCCACAAAAGCTGCTGCCCCTTGCAGAGCAAGGGAAACAACCACTTCAAGGTCTCAGAGCGAGTGACGTCACTCGATTTAAACACTAGTAGCACGCACTGCTAACTAGCTAGCCATTTCACACCGGTTACGTGTGTGTGTTTTGTATTTGTGGATTTAGAGACATTTTCCATTGAGCTGTAGAAAACACATAATCTGAAAACAGTTTCAGTAGGAGGATTGTCAAAATGTTTTCCTCTCCACATTCTCTCCCTCCTCCTTTTCCCTCCCTCCTCCCCCACTTTCTCTCTCCTGCCTCTTGAATTTATTTACACAAAGTGACTGTAGGCTATTTTTCACCTTCTCCCTGAAGAGTACACAGTTTCGCTACCCCTCATGGAATTAAAGTCACTATGTTGGTATTATTATGGGATCGAGGAAGTTTTTTACAATATTCCTTTTTTTTTTTTACCATTCTACATTTCAAGGGAGAATGGCAGAATGGGTCATTGTCTATTGCCTATCACCATTCAGACCTGTCACCTAAGAGTGTGTGTGTGTGTGTGTGTGTGTGTGTGTGTGTGTGTGTGTGTGTGTGTGTGTGTGTGTGTGTGTGTGTGTGTGTGTGTGTGTGTGTATCAGAAGCTTTTCAGCGCCTGCCCCTCCCTCCCCCTATCAGGTGTTTGTCCCAACCGTCGGGAAATAACAGGGGGAGAACTCAGGAACGAGACTGAAGGAGGGGAATCAGAGTGCAAGAGGAAACAAGTAAAACGAGGACAGCGAGTGAAGGAGCAAAGCGCCTTCAGGAGGAAGCAGTGTGTGTGTGTGTTTTATCCAAAGCTGAATATGGCTACGTACACAGTAACTCTCAATGGCTCCGAGCCATGGGGTTTCAGACTACATGGAGGAAAAGTGTGTGTGTGTGTGTGTGTGTGTGTGTGTGTGTGTGTGTGTGTGTGGTTAGGGGAGATGTTTCTACTGTATATGGTCCTAACCCAGTGCCCCAGACAGCACCATATTGATAAGAAAAGATATTGTAAGTGTATACAATAAAGATATTGTAAGTGTATGAGAGTGTATGTGATATGGTGTGTGTGTACTCAATTGTGTTAATCATCATTTCGGCACCATGCACGGCCCTGACCCAATTTATGTTTATATGTGTGTCTTGAGCACACATCATAGCCCTTATGCAACACATAACAATCCACAACATTTGACAACAGTTGTTTCTGAACAACCATTTTTCTAAATGGCTATTCCCTAGTGTACTACTTTTTGTTATTATGTTGATGAGCTGATTGATTTGTAATGTTTATATCAATGAACTTGTCACGACTTCCGCTGAAGTCGGTCCCTCTCCTTGCTCGGGTGGCGTTTGGCGGTCGACGTCACCAGTTTTCTAGCCATCGCCAATCCACTTTTCATTTTTCCATTGTTTTTGTCTTGTTTTACACACCTGGTTTCAATCCCACAATTACTTGTTCATTATTTAACCCTCTGTTCCCCCATGTTTGTTTGTGTGATTGTTTTATTGTATTGCGGTCCGTATTCGTGGGCTTGGATATTTTTGACGTTTGTTCATATATTGAGTAAAATTTGCTATATTTACTCATATCTGCTGTCCTGCGCATGACTCCTCTACACCAGCAACACACAGACGCATTACAGAATCACTCACCTCTCTATGGAGTCAGCAGGAGCAGACGCCCTCCCTGTGGCGGTAGAGGAGCGTGTCCAGCAGCACGCAACCATGTTACAACACCTGGGCACCGCCGTGGATCACGTGCTGCAGACGATGGACCGAATGGAGAGAGAAAGAGGTCCAGCGCCTCCACCACTGTACACCCCTTTTTCACCCGGTTCCAGCGGGATTCGGCTCGCACTCCCGAGGGAGTATGATGGGACGGTTGCCGGATGCCAGGGGTTCTTACTCCAGCTGGAACTCTACCTGGCGACCGTCCACCCGGCTCCTTCGGGACATGAGAGTGTGTCCGTCCTCGTCTCCTGCCTCTCAGGCAAAGCCCTGGAATGGGCCAATGCCGTATGGAGTGAAGGAGACGCGGCGTTGGACCATTACGCAGAGTTCACCCGAGTTTTCGACCACCCGCCTGAGGGTCGAGCGGCGGGTGAACGTGTGTTCCATCTGAGGCAGGGAACGAGGAGCGAGCAGGATTTCACTTTGGACTTTCGGACCCTGGCCGCCAGCGCGGGATGGAGCGACAGGGCCCTGATCGATGGGGGTACTGTCACGACTTCCGCCGAAGTCTGTCCCTCTCCTTGCTCGGGCGGCGTTCGGCGGTCAACGTCACCGGTTTTCTAGCCATCGCCGATCCACTTTTCATTTTTCCATTGTTTTTGAATTACAGAACTGATTGATTTGTTATGTCTTGAATTGTGGAAAAATAACAATTTTCAGCTGTTATATTATTGAAAGATTATTCAAAATCTATGTTCTAAATTATGTGAGGGTTTATTGTAGATTTGTGATGGATGTGTAAAATGGTTTACTTTAGTTGTTTTGATGTATTTTTCTAAACAAATGTATTACTGGCAGCTGTGTGTTGGTATCTGGTATGGACTATTTACCATCAGCAGTGTATGTGAGTGTTGTGAGAAGTTGGAAAGAAAATAAATGTTTGCTGATGTGTGATCAGGACTTTGAAAACACATCTTATCATCGGCACAGGGAACAGTACATCGGTACTGTCTGTATAAGGATTAGCATGTGTCTCTCCTCTCCCTATTAACCTGAGTGCAGGTTATTACACATTATAATCTCTCTCTCTCTCTCTCTCTCTCTCTCTCTCTCTCTCTCTCTCTCTCTCTCTCTCTCTCTCTCTCTCTCTCTCTCTCTCTGTGTGTGATGTTTTCTGCCACAGCATGACATGGGCAGAGAGATATGCACTTTCCATTCTGTATGTGTACAGGATATCACAGACAATCACGACACTTTCGGGTAAGTAATACTGTCAAAACACTATCATTCCAAAGTGCTCAGGGCAAGCAAATTGGTGATGAGTGGAGTTGTTGTGACATATTTTGAGATTTAGAGATATCTATCTATTATTTTGAATGCTAGAAAGTAAAGTATGTCATATATTGTATATAGATGTCTCTTTTATTACAAATATGTGTCGCTAAGATTTATGTAATTGGTGGTACCGCCTTGAAAAATAATTCATTACAAAGGTATAGAAGGACCTTGAGCTTTCACACCAGTGGAAACCAGTGGAATTGGGGGAGGGTCTATATTAAATAATATTATTAGCTAATCACACCATTTGAGGATCCTATTGTTTATTTGGTGTGTCTAAATAATAAGCGTCATTGCTGTTACTCTGTTTAAATAAAGGAAACTTACATTGTGAGCAAAATTATTAATCATATCACTTCATGAGCAATCATTTTTAAAGGGTTAAGGACCTTAGATATGAACATCTGTGGCCTCAATTTATGAACACCCTCAATAACCTACAATGTGTCATTGGTGTTACAATCATTAGTGTTACTAATCCTACTGGTGGCACAATGCTATCATAATGGTAAAACATATTTAAAGTCATTAAGCTGGCATAGTAGTTGATTAAGAATGGGAAGATATACCCGAATTTCAAGACCTACCCGTTTTCACCTTTCTAAGTAATAAAAAAAAGCATGTACAGTAATCCAACATGTACATTTTGAAATGTAATAGTGTCCTAACAAACTGAACTGTCAAAAGGTGTTACAAAAGCTTATCTTTTATCATCTTGTTGATCATGGTGACTGTCTCCTGGTAGAGGTGCTTCTAGGGAATCAGACATCAGACTTTGGTAATGTGTTGCTTCCCCTTAGAGATCTGGGAGAGATAACACAGAGAGAAAGAGAGAGAGAGAAATAGAAAGAGAGAGTGATAGAAAGAGAGAATCAAGGAGGGAAAAGGGGATGCAAAAGGATATTGTGGCACATTGATAAGGTGAGATCACAGCAAAACAGATGTAAAAAACAGAGAGAGAGAGAGAGAGAGGAATTGACTGATGCTAGGGACAGATAGAGGTAGAGCTAGGGGAGAATGTGTGAGGCTAAGAGGAGTCTATATCTGTAGGTGTGAGTAATGCAGGGTGATCAGAGTGAGGCATGCTGGGGGTAGGATTACAGGCCTTATAAGGCCCCTGCGCCATCCGTCTCCGTCTCTGCTCCACTCAGCTATTCTTGTCCCGTCTGTCCCTTACCCTCAACTAAGGCAAGACCTCTCCAACAACACTTTTATACACTTTTAAATGCTTTATTCAGGTTTTCAGTGTTAGGTGTATACTAGACTAGCTGTTTTAGGTTTAATTCGTTTTGAGTGTGTGTGTAGGTGTGAGAGTGTGCATACATGTGTTTTTCACACCTGTGTTTGCGTGTGTGTGTGTGTGTGTGTGTGTGTGTGTGTGTGTGTGTGTGTGTGTGTGTATCAGAAGCTTTTCAGCGCCTGCCCCTCCCTCCCCCTATCAGGTGTTTGTCCCAACCGTCGGGAAATAACAGGGGGAGAACTCAGGAACGAGACTGAAGGAGGGGAATCAGAGTGCAAGAGGAAACAAGTAAAACGAGGACAGCGAGTGAAGGAGCAAAGCGCCTTCAGGAGGAAGCAGTGTGTGTGTGTTTTATCCAAAGCTGAATATGGCTACGTACACAGTAACTCTCAATGGCTCCGCACCATGGGGTTTCAGACTACATGGAGGAAAAGACTTCAATATGCCACTTACCATCTCCAGGGTAAGACACTACACACTTTAAGCTTTTCCTATGTTAGAGAAAGAAACTTTGAGTGTGATAAATAGTGGTTATGGTTCGTTGCTGTGTATGTGTGTGTGTGTGTGTGTGTGTGTGTGTGTGTGTGTGTGTGTGTGTGTGTGTGTGTGTGTGTGTGTGTGTGTGTGTGTGTGTGTGTGTGTGTGTGTGTGCGCACGTGCTAAACGTGTGTGCGTGCGTGTAAGTGTGTCTTATGTAATGACGTAATGATTGATGACAGATGACGAGGGGTGAGGAATGACCTGCCAGCAAGAGTTCTAAAATACACTTCTCTCCCTCTCTATCACACCCCTCCTCTTTCCATCTAGACCTGTTGCTGTAGTTGTCTTGTTGCACCTGCCAGTTACAATGACGTATTTGCCATCTGGAAATGGCAAATAGCAGTAGGGGGAGGAAAGAAGGATGAGAAGGGAAAGGGCATCAGAGAGGGAGAGAGAGGAGGAGAGGTGCTGTCATATGAAAAGCTGTGTGTTACCTAAAGTGTCCTGCTGGGCCTCTCAGATGCCAAGTGTGTCTCTAAAGACATCCTCTTTGTCCATCTCTGGTCCTCTTACTAACTCCGGTTAGGTCTGGAGAAAAACAAAGGTACATAATGGTTGTCCCATTTCTCAGACCTGCTTTGGAGCTGTGAACTCCCAGTCGTCTCAACTCTGTCTGTAGTCTGCATCAGCTACCTGATGCTGTGTGAGGAGAGAGTGTGATCTCTGGATAGTTTGATCTCTCCTCATTACTGTAATGATTTAGCAGATGTGAGGTACAGAGCAAGCTAAATAGCCAGCTAGTGAGTGCTAGCCCATTTTGAGACTTTACCTTCCCTGAAACCTGAAGTGGAGTTGTTCTAGTGTTGATGTTGATGAACATGGCTTCTGGAGCATAACGTTTTGTTGTGAATAGAGGATCACACACATTTTCCCAGTTTCTCCTTGACTGTTTGTGTTTCTGTCAAGAGGGGGAAAAGCAACAGGTTTTTAGAATCTGGGTTGAGCAGGCAACGTGAAATAGAGGCAGACAACAAAGGAACAGTTTTTAAAACATTTATTTTAGAGCATGATTCTTTCCATAACTTTGTTATTTTAAGTTGTACCAATAAAAGATTGAAACACAGAAAACATGAGGGAGAAAAGAAACAAAAAGCACAGGAAGTGATTTTTTATATGCTTCCGTTGTCCTCCAAACCAGAGATATGAATATAATGACGTTATACTTATGTCTCCGCCCTAACAATGGGATTCGTTGTCCACAGAATGGAACCCATGAAGTTCCCGCCTATTCCTCTCTTTGGATTGGTGGATACATCTCGTTATTTGAAAACTTTTTTGAATATTCAATGAGGGGTGTTGACCTCAACCGCCTATATTCAATGGAGAGTGAATATGCATAGACCGTCTCGAATTTCAATAGGGACAACTCTGATAAATGTTTTCTTTTCTCAAAGTTGCCAGGGTGTCGCGTGCATCATAGTTATATCAGTACACTCATAACAACCTAAGCATTACAGAACTTATATTAGATCAAATATGCCTCACGTAGCAAATTAGCAATTACATTTTATTTTCACCAAATTGGACAGTATTATTAACCTTCTTACAAAAAATCCCCACTTTCACTGCATCACACTTTATTTTTCGCACAGGCAGATTTTGGAGCGGAGTCAGTTCCCTCACTTCATCTCCACCTCTTTTTCACAATCCACTTTGTTAACTATCCCTCCTGTAGAGCAGTGGGATTTGGTAATAGAGACACTATAGTGTGATGCTACTGGATGATAGCTACAGTATAAGAATGTGCGATTAGGCAATACCTACAGTATAGAGTCATGTGATTGATTAAAGTAGCAATGTAGTGTCGTGATCGGCGGCAGCTACTCTTCCTGGGGTCCAGCAAAATTAAGGCAATTATACCATTTAAAAAACATTACACTACACTTCACAACAATCTTTTTAGGGTGGCAGGTAGCCTAGTGATTAGAGCGTTGGACTTGTAACCGAAATTTTGCAAGATCAAATCCCCGAGCTGACAAGGTAAAAATCTGTCATTCTGCCCCTGAACAAGGCAATTAACCCACTGTTCCTAGGCTGTCATTGAAAATAAGAGTTTGTTCTTAACTGACTTCCCTAGTTAAATAAAGGTAAAAAATAAAAATAAAAACAACAGATTTCAAAACACATTAAGTGTGCATGCTCAGGCCCCTACTCTACTACCACATATCTACAACACAAAATCCATGTATAGGTGTGTGTATAGTGTGTATGTTAATGTGTGTTTGTATGCATGTGTCAGTGCCTATGTTTGTGTTGCTTCACAGTCCCCGGTGTATTTTTATCAGCATTTTTTTATCAAATGTTATTGCTTGCATGAGTTACTTAATGTGGAATAGAGTTCCATGTAGTACAGGACGCCTCCCACAGTCTGTTCTAGACTTGGGGACTGTGAAGAGACATCTGGTGGCATGTCTTGTGGGGTATGCATGGGTGTCTGAGCTGTGTGCCAGTAGTTCAAACATGTCAATGTGCATTCAACATGTCAGTATCTCTCACAAATACAAGTAGTGATGAAGTAAATCTCTCCTCCACATTGAGCCGCCAGAGATTGACATGCATATATAACAGTAGTCCAGGTGCGACAAAACTATGGCCTGTAGGACCTGCCTTGTTGATAGTGCTGTTAAGAAGGCAGAACAACGCTTTATTATGGACAGACTTCTCCCCATTTTAGCTACTGTTGTATCAATATATTTTGACCAAACAATTTAGTCACCTCAACTTGCTCAATATCCACATTATTCATTACAAGATTTAGTTGAGGTTTAGTGAATGATTTGTCCCGAATACAATGATTTTAGTTTTTGAAATATTTAGGACTAACTTATTCCTTGCCACCCATTCTGAAACTAACTGCAGCTCTTTGTTATGTGTTGCAGTAATTTCAGTCGCTGTAGTAGCTGACGTGTATTGTGTTGAGTCATCCGCATACATAGACATACTGACTTTACTCAAAGCCAGTGGCATGTCGTTAGTAAAGATTGAAAAAAGTAAGGGGCCTAGACAACTGCCCTGGGAATTCCTGATTCTACCTGGATTATGTTGATAGGCTTCCAGTATTAAAGAACACCCGTTGTGTTCTGTTAGACAGGTAACTCTTTATCCACAATATAGCAGGGGGTGTAAAGCCATAACACATAGGTTTTTCCAGCAGCATACTATGATCGATAATGCCTAAAGCCTCACTGAAGTCTAACAAAACAGCCCCCACAATTGTTTTATCATCAATTTCTCTCAGCCAATCATCAGTCATTTGTGTAAGTGCTGTGCTTGTTGAATGTCCTTCCCTATAAGCGTGCTGAAAGTCTGTTGTCAATTTGTTGACAGTAAAATAACGTTGTATCTGGTCAAACACATTTTTTCCAAAACTTTACTAAGGGTTGGTAGCAGGCTGATTGGTCAGCTATTTGAGCCAGTAAAGGCAGCTTTACTATTCATAGGTAGGGGAATGACTTTTGCCTCCCTCCAGGCCTGAGGGAACACACTTTCTTGTAGGCTTAAATTGAAGATATGTTAAATGTGTGTGGCAATATTGTCCAAAATTATCCTCAGTAATTTTCCATCCAAGTTGTCAGGCACCGGTGTCCTGTCATTGCTGATAGACAACAATAATTTTTTCCCCTCTTTCACACTCACTTTACGGAATTCTAAATTACAATGCTTGTCTTTCATAATTTGGTCAGATATACTTGGATGTGTAGCGTCAGCGTTTGTTGCTGGCATGTCATGCTTGCTAATCTTGCCAATGAAAGTTTGCTAATCTTGCCAATGAAAAAATCATTAAAGTAGTTGGCAATATTAGTGGGTTTTGTGATGAATGAGCCATCTCATTTAATGAATGATGGAGCGGAGTTTGCCTTTTTGACCAATTTAATTTGAGGTGCTCCAAAGCTTTTTACTATCATTCTTTATGTAATTTATATTTGTTTCACAGTGTAGTTTCTTCTTTTTATTCAGTTCAGTCACATGATTTCTCAATTTGCAGTACGTTTGCCAATCGGTTGTGCAGTCAGACTTATTTGGCATTGTTTTTGCTTCATCCCTCTCAACCATACAATTTTTCAATTTCTCATCAATCCACAGGAATTTAACTGTTTTTACAGTCATTTTATTGATGGGTGAATGCTTATTAGTAACTGGGAATTTATTAGTAATTTCATAAATGTGTCAAGTGCAGCTTCTGGTTGCTTCTCCTTACTCACCACGGACCAACAAATATTATTTACATCAACAACATAGGAATCACTACAAAACTTATTGCATGACCTCTTATACACTATATTAGGCCCAACCTTTGGTTTTCCTAGATATGGCTATTATATTGTCATCACTACATCCGATCGATTTGGATACTGCTTTTCTGCAGCATTAGTAAAGATGTGATCAATACATGATGATTTCATTCCTGCACTTTGTAACTACCCTGGTAGGTTGACTGACAACCTGAACCAGGTTTCAGGCATTAGTTACTGTTTGAAGCTTTCTCTTTAGTGGGCAGCATGATGAAAGCCAGTCAATATTTAAAATCACCCAGAAAATGTACTTCTCTGTTGATATCATATACATTATCAAGCATTTCACACATATTATCCAGATACTGACTATTAGCACTTGGTGGTCAATAGCAGCTTCCCACCAGAATGGGTTTTAGGTGAGGCAGATTAACCTGTAGCCATATTACTTCAACAGTATTTAACATGAGATCCTCTCTAAGCTTTACAGGAATGTGGTTCTGAATATAAACAGCCACACCTCCACCTTTGGCATTTCTGTCTTTTCTGAAGATCTTATAAATGTATTGCTACCACTATATCATCAAATGTATTATCTAAGTGAGTTTCAGAGATGTTCAAAATATGAATGTCATCTGTTACTAGCAAATTATTGATTTCTTTAACCCTGTTTCTTAAGCTAGATATGTTAACGTGGGCTATTTTTAACACTTTTCTGGGATGCTTGATTGTATTTCTTGCTTTACTGGGAAGCTTAGCAGAGGTACATATGGTCAGGTTAGTTATGTTAGTGCAGAGTGAGCTGCACACAGTGGACTTCCTGCTAGGGCACACCACCTTAGTGAAAACAGTATAACTCTGATTCATAGTCATATGATGACTTCATACAATAGCTGTGTGATCAGCAGAGACATTCAGGGCAGTAAGAAGGACATAAATTAGGTTACTTACATTGTGTCTTCCAGCGCCCCTGGGATAGTGTACATTTGCTGAAGCATTATGACAACTCAGAGACACAATGGTAGGGATTAACTGAGCTGGTCTTGGGTCATTAATAAGTCATTGTCTCAACGCTGATATTGTCTAGTAGACAGTGTCTTGTGATTTTGACTGGAGGATAGATGTAAGCCTGTTCATCGTTATGTCCATGTTCTCCAGAGAGACGGAATACATTGTTGTGTCCCACTACAGAGTAGTGAATATTTAGGAATGGATAATAAGACCGTGATTTGTACGAAAGTCTGTTCTGATGGATGCAGTGCATGCATGTGTATGCGCGCGTGTGTGTATGGTGTGTATAGCTGATTCAGCAGAGCAGGGTGGTGAAATGTTAAGAGACCAGATGCTGTTAAGGAGAGAAAAATGGTGCTGCTGTGAAGCCATCCTGAATAAACCAAACAATTACACACAGACACACACACAAATGCGGACGCACGCTGAATAAATGAATGAATAAAGGCAGAAGGCATCACAGAGGAGAAAGAGGAAAAGAGAGGGAGGGTGTGAAAAGAGATAGAGGAAGGAAGGGAGATAGATAGAGAAGGCGGGTTTGAGTGGCACTAGCAGGTAGTTGGGGGCAGTTAGGTTAAACATGCAGGAGGCACTCTTTATTTTTATCTCTTTAACGAGCTGCCCGTGAGCCTACCCTCTACCCCAGTCCCCAGCCCTGTCTCTCTGTCCTAGCCCAGTCCTCAGCCTTGTACCCCAGCCCCTACTCTACCTCTGACTCCCTAGTCCCCCGGTACTCCCTAGTCCCGCAGTACTCCCTAGTCCCCCAGACCTACTTACACTGCCCTAAGAGTTGTACAGAGACTGTTGTGCATCCATCTAACTCCGAAAATGTAGCAGACGGTGGTTTGTGAAATTCACTCTTCAGCCTGAAGTGTTGTGCCTTGGGAAATTGAAGAAGGCCTTTTTCAATAGCGCAATGGGTTGGAACGCTTCAGGAGGGCGGTCACGTGTGTCCTGAATTCGAGTCTCTGTATGAGCTGAATCAGGAGAAAGTGGTACTTGCTAAGCAAGCAGCTTGACATATTTTACAACAACTGTCTTAGCAGTCTGTACTGCTCATTCGGTGTTTCTATCAAAGCTTTTCTCTGTGGTGTTTTTAATGAGGAATCTTGTTTATCCAGCGCCGACAGAGATGGCCACCTCGCTTCGCGTTCTTAGGAAGCTATGCAGTATTTTCTTTTTTTATGTATTATTTCTTACATTGTTATACAGCTGGGAGGAACTATTGTATATAAGAGCAACGTCAACTTACCAACATTACAACCAGGAATACAACTTTCCCAAAGCGGATCCTCTGTTTGGTCCACCAACCAGGACAATAGACCGGATCCCAGCCGGCGACCCAAAACAACGGCGCTGCAGGAAAAGGGGCGGTCTTCTGGTCAGGCTCCGTAGACAGGCACATCGTTCACCGCTCCCGAGTATACTACTCGCCAATGTCCAGTCACTTGACAACAAGGTAGACGAAATCCGAGCAAGGGTTGCCTTCCAGAGAGACATCAGAGATTGCAACGTTCTTTGCTTCACGGAAACATGGCTCACTTGGGATACGTTATCAGAGTCGGTACAGCCACCTGTTTTTTTCACGCATCGCGCCAACAGAAACAAACAACTATCTGGTAAGAAGAAGGGTGTATGCATTATGATTAACGAGACGTGGTGTGATCATAACAACATACAGGAACTCAAGTCCTTTTGTTCACCTGACCTAGAATTCCTTACAATCAAATGCCGACCGCATTATCTACCGAGAGAATTCTCTTTGATCATAATCACAGTCACGTATACCCCCGCCCAAGCTGACACATCGATGGCCCTGAAAGAACTTCATTGGACTCTATGTAAACTGGAAACCACATATCCTGAGGCTGCATTTATTGTAGATAGGGATTTTAACAAGGCTAATCTGAAAACAAGGTTCCCTAAATTTTATCAGCATATCGAATGTGCGACCCGGGGTGTCAAAATCCTGGATCATTGTTATTCTAACTTCCGCAACGCATACAAAGCCATTCCCCGCTCCCCTTTCGGCAAATCTGATCATGACTCCATTTTGTTGCTCCCAGCCTATAGACAGAAACTAAAACAGGAAAAAGGTCTGTTCAACGCTGGTCCGACCAATCTGATTCCACGCTTCAAGATTGCTTCAATCACGTCGACTGGGATATGTTCCGCATAGCGTCGGACAATAACATTGATGAATACACTGATTCGGTGAGCGAGTTTATTAGCAAGTGCATCTGTGATGTTGTACCCACAGCGACTATTAAAATCTTCCCCAACCAGAAACCATGGATTGATGACAGCATTTGCGCAAAACTGAAAGCGCGAATCACTGCTTTTAATCAGCGTAAGGCGACCGGAAACATGACTGAATACAAACAGTGTAGCTATTCCCTCCGCAAGGCAATCAAACAAGCTGAGCGTCAGTATAGAGACAAAGTAAAGTCGTAATTCAATGGCTCAGACACGAGAGGTATGTGGCAGGGTCTACAGTCAATCACGGACTACAAAAAGAAAACCAGCCCCATTGCGGACCACAATGTCTTGCTCCCAGACAAACTAAATAACTTCTTTGCTCGCTTTGAGGACAATACAGTGCCACCGACACGGCCCGCTACCAAAACCTGCAGGCTCTCCTTCACCGCAGCCAACATGAGTAAAAAATGTAAATGTGTTAACCCTCGCAAGGCTGCCGGCCCAGAGCATCCGCAGACCAGCTGGCTGGTGTGTTTACGGACATATTCAATCAATCCTTATCCCAGTTTGCCGTTCCCACATGCTTCAAGAGGGCCACCATTGTTCCTGGTCCCAAGAAAGCTAAGGTAACTGAGCTAAATGACTATCACCCCGTAGTACTCACTTCCGTCATCATTAAGTGCTTTGAGAGAATAGTCAAGGATCATATCACCTCCATCTTACCTGACACCCTAGACCCACTCCAATTTGCTTACCGTCCCAATAGGTCCACAGACGACGCAATTGCAATCACACTGCACACTGCCCTAACCCATCTGGACAAGAGGAATACCTATGTAATAATGCTGTTCATCAACTACAGCTCAGCGTTTAACACCATAGTACCCTTCAAACTCGTCATTAAGCTCGAGACCCTAGGTCTCAACCCTGCCCTGTGCAACTGGGTCCTGGACTTCCTGACGGGCCGCACCCAGGTGGTGAGGGTAGGAAACACCTCACTGATCCTCAACACTGGGGCCACACAACGGTGCGTTCTCAGCCCTCTCCTGTACTCCCTGTTCACCCATGACTGCGTGGCCAAGCACACTTCCAAATCAATCATCACGTTTGCAGACGACACTACAGTGGTAGGCTTGATTACCAACAACGACGAGACGGCCTACAGGGAGGAGGTGAGGGCCCTCGGAGTTTGGTGTCAGGAAAATAACCTCTCACTCAACGTCAACAAAACAAAGGAGATGATCGGGGACTTCAGGAAACAGAAGAGGGAGCACCCCCCTATCCACATCAATGGGACAGTAGTGGAGAAGGTGGAAAGTTTTAAGTTCCTCGGTGTACACATCACGGACAAACTGAAATGGTCCACCCACACAGACAGCGTGGTGAAGAAGGCGCAACAGCGCCTCTTCAACCTCAGCAGGCTGATGAAATTTGGCTTGTCACCAAAAACACTCACAAACTTTTACAGATGCACAATCGACAGTGTCCTGTCGGGCTGTATCACCGCCTGGTACGGCAACTGCTCCGCCCACAACCGTAAGGCTCTCCAGAGGGTAGTGAGGTCCACACAATGCATCACCGGGGGTAAACTACCTGCCATCCAGGACACCTACACCACCCGATGTCACAGGAACGCCAAAAAGATCATCAAGGACAGCAACCACCCGAGCCACTGCCTGTTCACCCTGCTATAATCCAGAAGGCGAGGTCTGTACAGGTGCATCAAAGCTGGGACCGGGAGACTGAAAAACAGATTCTATCTCAAGGCAATCAAACTGTTAAACAGCTATCACTAACATTCAGTGGCTGCTGCCAACATACTGACTCAAATCTATAGCCACTTTATATAATGTTTACATATCCTACATTACTCATCTCATATGTACATACTGTACTCTATACCATCTACTGCATCTTGCCTATGCCTTTCGGCCATCGACTCAAGTCTCTAGCCACTTTAATAATAAAAAATTGGATGTAATAAATGAATCTCTAGCCACTTTAAACAATGCCACTTTATATAATGTTTACATATCCTACAATACTCATCTCATATGTATATACTGTACTCTATACCATCTACTAGATCTTGCCTATGCCGTTCTGCCATCGCTCATCCATATATTTATATGTACATTCTCTTATTCATTCCTTTACACTTGTGCGTATAAGGTAGTTGTTGTGAAATTGTTAGATTACTTGTTAGATACTACTGCATGGTCGGAACTAGAAGCACAAGTGTTTCGCTACACTCGCATTAACATCTGCCAACCATGTGTATGTGACAAATAAAATGTGATTTGATTTTTAGTTCAGATCAGTGTTTTCTGCTAGTTTTCTCTAGTTGCTGTTCTACCACGGCCCAGTCATACCACTTCAAAGTTGCGTTTGAAAATGGTGCCCATTTCAGTAAAACTATTTGGGATAACAGCTTTTAGTTTTTGTTGTTTGTAGAGGAGTATAGTATGCTCAAGCAGTAGAAAAGAAGACGTACCAATTTTCTGTATCGGTCAGCATCAGTCCACTTCGACCGCTGATCTGACTCCTACTGTTGTGATTGGTGCGTTAGAAAGCTGTGTTTCTGTTGTTGAGCGAGCATCTTGACTCATTGAGGTGTATCCTGTGGAACATGACAGATAGACAGTTGAGTTCTGTTAAGATGTTGATCTGAAACTATTCTGTATGAGTGTTAATAAATGTTGATCCATCCTGGTGTGTCCTAGTGTGATAACTACAGCTGGTTATTAATTAGACACTACTGATTGATTTGAACGACAACAGATCGACACTTGGATTATCTACTTTAGATTATCACACTGAATATCTACCTTATATACTGAACAAAAATATAAACACAACATGTAAAGTGTTGGTCCCATGTTTCATGAGCTGAAATAAAAGATCCCTGAAATTGTCCATACACTAAAAAGCTTATTTCTCTCAAATTGTGTGTGTGTGTGTTTGAGTAGAAGTATCCATGTCAGTTTCTCTTACATAACCCTGCCTCTGTTACCCTCTCTGTCTTTCTCTCTCCCCACTGGGCACACACTGAAATTATGTTGAACTAATGTTGAATTGACTTCTTTGCCCAGTGGGGCTTTCTCTCTTCATTCTCTCTCCCTCCCCTCTTCCTCGCCTTCCCTTTCTTAGACTCTTCTTCATTCTCTCCTTCCCTCCCCTTGGTCTCGCTCCCTTCCTCCCTTCTTCCCCTCCTCCTAACTCTTCTTCTTCTTCTTCTGCTTTCTCTCTCCCCCTCTAGATAACTCCAGGCAGTAAGGCGGCAGGGGGAAGTCTAGTCCAGGGTGACATCATCACATCGATAGACGGCCTTAGTACAGAAGGCATGACACACATGGAGGCACAGAACAAGATTAAGATGGCCTCCAATAAACTGTCCCTCACCATGCAAAAGTAAACATACACACATACACAGGCACGCACACATACACATGGGCGCACACGCATGCATGTATAGACGCACACACTTACATACATACACACACAAACAAAAACACTTGATCTTAAAATACTTAGAAGATAACATGCAAAACTGCATAACACATGTAATACTACTTACAAATGTAAAAGTCTGTTGTTGTGGCTCTGCACCCAGGTCGAAACGTCCTACCGCTGTTCCCATGGCAACACCCAGAATGGACTCCCCCATGTCAGTTATTCCTCACCAGAAGGTAAACACACACATGCACGCACACACAAAAAAGGTTTCTGCATTTGAGTGTCTAAAGAAGATGGGATCAATTGAAGACCCGAAGGCTGTGTGTTGGCGCCCACTAGTGTTTCTATTGCAGCCGTAGCTTCCATATTAAAGAGCAGAAGATCAAGCTCTGGCCAAGTCAATGACAGTTTATGAGTGGACAAAGCCATCGATCATGTGACACCATTCATTCCTATGTGAAGACTCAATAGAGCATTGAAGCCAAATGAAGTCGGTTAAGATGCTATCTCATGGAGACATAACATGCGCTGTTTGAGTTACTCCAGGAAGTGTCGTCACACGCTAGCTCAGTGCTGCTTCCTCTCATTGAGTAACTCAAGTTGAAGGCCAACTGGGGTACTGGAGGCTTCCATTCTCCTAATAACTTCTTCTGTGTGCTATTTTAAGCCCCCTAGAGGCGATATCTGTGCCCCTGCAGAAATCTAACTTAATATTATAATATAAAACTCCCCATTAAATCCATCTGTTTAAGCTAGAGATATATGTTTTTTGCATGGGCTGCGTCTCAATCCACTGCATCCGTTGATGTCGGGCTTCCACACCTGCGGTGAAAAGTGTTCGAGTTACAGGATCAAGAGACATCCCGAAAATCGATCTTCTCGCAAGCCTGTAGCGTCCGAAAGCTACAAGCTTCCTTGGACTCGTCTGAAATCAGTACTGCCGATGTGTCAACTTCTGTCTGTAGAGACCGAATGGTTTGGGCTACAAACTATGACTCCCACCATCGAAAGATGAGACTCTCACAAACACGTACATGTTTTGCTCTAGGATGCCCACAAGCCTCACAAGACTCATCTGACCCGGTACCAGTTTAAAAAATGATTGGAAGTACATATGGAAGTGCTTTAGAGCAAACAAATGCTTATATATGGGTAGGAAAAATGTGAATACTTTTCTGAGCTTTCTTTCAGATATAGGACAGACACTTCAAAACATACTTCTCTTTATACTTTATTTGACTGTATTGCCATGTATTAATATGTTATTCAAAGTGTTTCTATTGGCTAATAACAGTAAAGACAAATATCAAATATCTGTTAAAATTCCAAATCAAATAGCTAAATGATCCTTGTTATTACCATCTTAAAACAATTCCATATGTTAGCTTAGTAAAAACCCAGCCCCGGCCCTTAGAGCTTAGGGAATTGGTTCAAGGACATACATCTGGTGCATTAGAAGCAATTATTGGTACCATGAATGGATTTACACAAAGACTGTCATTTTTTCATTCACCATAATGGGGGGGACGCTAACGCGGTCAGTCTTGAACTTCCATGGCTTCAATGTAGGGGGCAGTTGTTCTCCCCTGGGCCAAATAGTGAAGAGGATACACCACCCCTATCTATCTATCTATCTATCTATCTATCTATCTATCTATCTATCTATCTATCTATCTATCTATCTATCTATCTATCTATCTATCTATCTATGTCTATCTATCTATCTATCTATCTATCTATCTATCTATCTATCTATCTATCTATCTATCTATCTATCTATCTATCTATCTATCTATCTATCTATCTATCTATCTATCTATCTATCTATCTTTCCCTCTTTCCAATCCATCCATCACTCTTTATTTCCTCACTCTACCTCTCTTGTCATTAAGGAGGGTGAGCATGTTAAAAAAGAAGTAGAAGAAGAAGAAGAGGTGGAGGTGAAGAAGTTTGGGAGACTATTGTCTAAAAAGCCATCCAAAAAGCCTGTAGAGCCGACCCCTGCCTTCCGTACACCCTCTCCTCTCCTTCCTCCCTCCCCTGCCGCTGCAGTGTCTCTCTCGAGCCAGAAGGGACAGTATAACTCCCCCATCAGCCTGTACTCTGCACACACTCTCAGAGAGATGGCCCTGCTGCAAGGCAAGGTTGCAGGAGATGGGGCAGGGGCCACCAAGCTTGGAAGAGAGGGGGCAGACAGCGGAGTGCCATTCCTAGGGTAGGTAGCCTGGGGCCATATCTGAAATGGTACCCAGTTCCCTGTATAGTACACTTCTTTTGGCCACGTGTTCCCTTTTATATTGCACTTCTGTTGACCAGAGCCTCACTGAGTTCCCAATCACCACCTCCGACAACAAAACATCCAAACTAACTAGGAAACAAAACACTCCCTCCTCTCCCAACCACTGGACCTACTGGAACTAAGTCCTTGTTATACTGTCCCAATTTTATATTTCCCTCCTCACTCTGTTCCTGTCCCCACCCCCTTCCCTGGCTATCTCCACTCTAGGACAACTTAGGGTATGAGCCGGGGGGGATCACACATCCCTGCCCCCCTGTGTGCACATTAAATAGGACAGTGATCAAGAATACTCAGAACATTCCGTGATTTTCCTGGAACACATTCTCCTGGCTCACATGCACACTCGCCGCCTGAAGTGGTAACGTTCACAATCTGACACACACCTGGACTGTCTCCAGGTAACACTGCACCACACTCTGTGGATGACGACTACAGTCATTCCGCTGACGACATGTGTTTTAGCTGTTAGGAGTTGATGGCCTTTGAGGGAGCATCGCTGTCACTTCTTTGCTAAACTCAGCTGGGCTGGGGGGAGAAGTTAGGTGGTTGTGCTGATCAGCATATGGTAAACGTGTCCGGTAAAGTGTTGGTAAGCACGACCGTAGTCTCACGCAGATCCCTGGTTCAGCACAGGCGACCCTCTTTTTGTGAGCTCACACATACACAAACTCGGGAACAGCTGCTTCTCGGCACACTGGAATGTTCCACTCGGGTTACCATGTATCCCAAGCCTCCATCTCATACAGTATCAGACACACACACGCACACGCACACACACACACACACACACACACACACGCACCCACGCACCCACGCACACACACACACGCACACACACACAGTGTCCCGGGATAGATCTCGGGACATCTCTATATTCAGCACAAGACCCATAGCTTCAACAATTTGTGTAGTGTGTGTGTCTCGGGGGTTCGGGCTGAAAGTAAAAATACATTTCCGTTCTCTCCAAGAAAATGAACAATAAAGTATTCTTATTTTTCTTCTTCTGTCTGAGTGTTTGTGCGTATGCTTGTGCATGTCTATGAGTGTCTGTGTACGTGTGTGTGTCATGTGATTGTGGAGCTCCTGCTCCTGTCAGTTAGTCTGCTGAGTCACAGGGAATCCTGGGAAATATCACAGTTGATGACACACAACTGCCATTATAAACTGGGTGGTTCGAGCCCTGAATGCTGATCGGCTGAAAGCCGTGGGTTTGACAAAACATTTCTTGTTACTGCTCTAATTACGTTGGTAACCAGTTTATAATAGTAATAAGGCACCTCGGGGGTTGGTGGTATATGACCAATATACCACGGCTAAGGGCTGTATCCAGGCACTCCAGGTTGCGTCGTGCCCAAGAACAGACCTTAGCCATGGTATATTGGTCACACCCCCTCGTGCCTTATTGCTTAATTATAACACACAGAATGACTCCTATACCTTACTATCACTCTGGTAATATTCTCTCTCTCTCTCTCTCTCTCTCTCTCTCTCTCTCTCTCTCTCTCTCTCTCTCTCTCTCTCTCTCTCTCTCTCTCTCTCTCATATTGTTACAGATTATTGCAAACACGGCTGGAAAGTCAGTACCATCTGAATGTGCAGAATTTGCATGAACAAAGTGGAAGAGGTTGTATGTGTGCATGCTTAGCTGCGTGTACTTCGTTAATGGCATCTTGCCCATAGTGTGAGAAATGATCGATTCTCTGGTGATGATGGTGTGTCTATTCTGAGCATCTTTGTCAGAATCATCCTGCCAGGTTGCTGTGTGTATGTGGCAGACTCTGCTTGCAGTACGAGGTAACACTTAATCAGTCAATGTACTTGCACAAACATAGATATTGAAACAAACAATTCTAAAAATCAACCTGCAATTGAGCATGCTGAGAAATATGATAATGATGGGTGTGGTCTTGGTTCAAGTTGATGTGTAGAAGTTCAGGCCCTGTATTCGGGAAAAAATAGGGCCTCAAAATAAGGCCTTATGAAATACGGATGGTATTGTGTTCAATAGATAAAAAAATTATCGCTTGGTGAAGTCCATAGGACCAAAAACAGATGAATGCAATGTCTCTGTTACTAACAAATACAGTTAAGGGTGGAAACTCTACAATTTACTCAAAAGGCACTCTGGGAACTATTTGAATTTACAACTTTTATTTAACTAGGCAAGTCAGTTAAGAACAAATTATTATTTACAATGACAGCCTACCCTTGCCAAACTCGGACGACGCTGGGCCAATTGTGCGCCACCTTATGGGACTCCCAATTACGGCCGGATGTGATACAGCCTGGATTCAAACCAGGGACTGTAGTGACACCTTTTGCACTGGGATGCAGTGCCTTAGACCGCTGCGCCGCTCGGGAGCCCTAAGCAATGTGTTAATTTATCACTGTTCTGGTGTGTATGTGAGTCCACAGACTCCACACTTTCAGTGTTGATTTAACATTCTCTGTGTAAATTGTTTTTATTTAACACTGTAGAATTTGCTGTGTAGACATGCGGTCACAGTATATTCCGTATGGTACTGCACATATATGTGTGTGTGTTGATGTGTGCATGTACGCAGTGGTAGTATATGTGTATTAATAAAGCATCATAACAAATAGGAATTTACAGTGTGTAGTGCAGAGTGTGTTTGTGTCTACAGCCTGTTTAGTATTGGCTTGAGTTGATTTGGTTGATTTCTTTGCTAGTCCGTAAAACGTGTCAGAGATATTGTATTTCTTGATCACTTTGTGATTAGGGGAATTTTCTTTAAGTCATGGCTTATGCTCAATTTACTAGTCCTGAGGTGACACTATAGACAATGTATTTCAAATCAAATAAATAATAAAGTAAGTCATTTGTAGAAAAAGTGAAGTCACCTCAATCTACTTACATAGTAGAGAGAGACTAGATACAAAGTAATCAGTGATAGTGAGAGTGATGAGTGAGACAAACCGGTAATATACAATCAGATATAGTGTGCAAGAGAGACAGACAGGTAGTGGTAGTGTACTGGAGAGACAGACAGGTACAATGTAATCAGTGGTACTGTAAATGTACTAGAGTGAGACAGACAGGGAGTACGCTATATAATCATTAGTAGTGTTTATCATATGTGTGTATACCTTGTAGTGCTGTGCAGTGTGTGAGCCCACAGATAGAGGAAGGTAAGTGATAACTCTTAACCCTACTCCTGTTGCACCTCTCACCATCCCTGCACCTTTTTTTCTCTCTTTCTTTTTTCCCTCTCTCCCCTCTTTATATCATCTCCGCCCCGGTCGTCTGATTCCCTTACAACCTGTGAACCTAAATATGGATCCCTATTGCCGCCTGCCCCCTTCATCGCACAAAACCCTACCAACCCTCCCAAAATGACCCTCTACCCCTGACCATATCCCTCTCCAGTCAGGAGTATGTGCCCAGCTTTAACCCCATAGCTCTGAAGGACTCGGCTCTGTCTACCCATAAGCCCATCGAGGTGCGCGGCCCGGGAGGCAAGGCCACCATCGTTCACGCTCAGTACAACACCCCCATATCCATGTACTCACAGGACGCCATCATGGACGCTATTGCCGGACAGTCACAGTCCAAGGGCCATGAGGGGTAGGAGAGCACACACACAATGCAGAGAATTCATTTTGTGTTAAGAGGCGGGTACTCTGTCTGGGTCCTGCTGTATTTCTCTACTCCCAGTTGTTGTCTGTGTCAATCCCATCTTTCTTTCTTTTTTCCTATCCTTCTCTCCTTCCTTCCTTCCTTCCTTCCTTCCTTCCTTCCTTCCTTCCTTCCTTCCTTCCTTCCTTCCTTCCTTCCTTCCTTCCTTCCTTCCTTCCTTCCTTCCTTCCTTCCTTCCTTCCTTCCTTCCTTCCTTCCTTCCTTCCTTCCTTCCTTCCTTCCTTCCTTCACTTCATCTACATCCCACCAACCAATCAACCACCCTGTGTTGTGTCATCCACCCCAAACCCCCACCTCGCCCCCTCTGATCATGTGACCTCAGTGAGGATGTACCTGCTGGCTCCCCCCTGTCGTAAGTATCACCCCCGACTCACCCTTTACTCACCGCCTACTCACTCTCCTCTCATATATGATATGTAAATAACGTGTAATAAACTAACATTGGGCTCACGTTCGGCTTATAAGTCGAAGAAAGAAAGAAAGTCTAATTAACAGTATCAAACTCACATCTGTCTCGTATGATATCATCACATGAAACATTTGCATATATCATATGGCTCTTGTATTTTTCACATGGCTCTATCCATGTGTCTAGCTATTTTTCTCTCTGTGTGTTTGTCTCATTGTCCGTGTGTCCAGTTTCTTGCATCCAGAGGTGAACTACAGTGTTTCAGGGGTTAACTAAGCTGTTTCAGAATGTTTTCAGGGGTTAACTCTGTTCTGATGACATAAAAGGGAATTTTCTGAGTATCACTGGTCTCCCTTCCTGTTCTAACCCCCCAAACACTAGATTATGCTCTTAACCCTACACACTAAAAACAAATGGTTCTATATAGTGACAAATACGTTTTTTTTGGCTTGTAACCATAGCGGAACCCTTTTGGGGGCTACATTAAACCTTTTTTTGATGGTTCTATAAAGAACCATGCTCATGAGGTTCTAAATGGAATACATGACACAATAATACAAACTATCGAATTTTACCAATATTATATGGGTATTAAACCAGAATAAAATAAACTGTTTGGTTCTACAAAGAACCTTTAAGATTGCGAAAGGTTCTTTATAGAACCATTCTCCATAAAGGTTCTACAAATAACCAATAAAAAAATATTCTATATAGCACCAAAAAAGGGTTCTGCTGTGGTTACAACCCTTTTCGGGGATATATAGAACCCTTTTTTGTGGTTCTTTATGAAACCTTTATGGAGAATGGTCCTATAAAGAAAAATACCATAGATTTTATTATTGTGTAAAGGAACAAGTTGAATCCAGTGGGTGTGATAGCTCTGGAACAGCTGGAGGTCGATGTGCAGAGAATTGAGAACTACTGACTCCAGGGTCTAACAAACTCGGTCCTGTGCAATGTGCACCAATCCTGTATCCTTCTTCTATCCCCTACGGTCTGCATTCCGTTGACCTCTTTACCGCATCTATGGACTAGTTACTGACATCATGTCCCCTGCCTGCAGTGGTTCCCTGCCTATGAAGGACCCGGTGGTTGACAGTGCGTCTCCAGTCTACCAGGCTGTGATCCAGCCACATGATAGAGACGAGGAGATGGCCGAGTGGGCCAGACGGGCTGCCAACTTGCAGTCCAAGAGCTTCAAGATGCTGGCCCACCTCACCGGCACCGAATACAGTCAGTACACCTCTACTCAACGACCTCTTTCTCCCTCTCTTGTTCTGTCTAGCTCTCATTCTCTCTCTACTCTCTCCTTCCCTCTTCATCTCCTGTCTTCTCTGTCTCTGTACTTCAGAGATTTCTCTTCATGTTTTATGTATTCTCACTTCTCTTCTCCCTCTCTTCTCTTCCCTCCCTTTTCTGCCTCAGTGCAAGACCCAGATGAGGAGGCCCTGCAGAGGTCGAGGTGAGGCGCACGCACACACACACACACACACACACACACACACACACACACACACACACACACACACACACACACACATTTTACCCTCAGTCTTTCTCTCTCTGTCTTTCTCCCAGGGATAAGTTTGAGTCGGAGGTGAAAGGACCTCGCTTCCGCAAGCTGAAAAACTGGCACAACGGGCTCTCAGCTCAGATCCTCAATGTCCCTGAGACTCCCTTCTAATTGATCTGTCAGATCTATCCTTTATCTTTGGAATGATTCGAATGTTTGGAATGGTTTTTGTTTTTATTTCTCGTTGGTTGTTTTGTCTCTCCTAACTGGTAGGGAACTGTACAAAAAAGTAATTAAGAGAAATTGTAAAAGTGATCATGTAAACACACGCTCGCGAACACGCACACGCGCACACACACACACATGCACACGCACACCTATGTACGCATGCTAACAATTAACAAAGATGCATTTTACATGTACTATTATCAAAGTGAAGAAATATTTTCTTTAAATCAAATTGCCTATGTGAGTGTTGGTCATGTGTCTCATGTGTCTCTCACTGGTAGGTTTCTTTCAACATACTGACAAAGTCTCAGATACCCGGTGATCAACAGTTCAAATGAGAGAGGTAGGGAGATACAGGGCATTCGGAAAGTATTCAGACCCCTTGACTTGTTCCACATTTTGTTACGTTACAGCCTTATTCTAAAATGGTTTGAATAAAACAATTTCCTCATCAATCTATACACAATACCCCATAAACACAAATCACAAATTCTTCATAGTAGCCACCGTTTGCCTTGATGACAGCTTTGCACACTCTTGGCATTCTCTCAAAGGAGTGGCTTTGGCACAAGTCTCTGAATGTCCTTGAGTGGCCCAGCCAGAGACTGGACTTGAAACTGATCGATCATCTCTGGAGAGACCTGAAAACAGCTGTGCAACGACGCTCCCCATCCATCCTGACAGAGCTTGAGAGGATCTGCAGAGAAGAATGGAAGAAACTCCCAAATACAGGTGTACCAAGCTTGTAGCATCCTACCCAAGAAGACTTGAGGCTGTAATCGCTGCCAAAAGTGCTTCAACAAAGTGCTGAGTAAAGGGTTTGAATACTTATGTAAATGTAATTTCATTTCTTTTATATGTTATACATTTGCAAACAATCCTAAAAACCTGTTCTTGCTTTGTCATTATGGGGTATTGTGTGTAGATTGATGAGGGGAAAAAAACATTTAATACATTTTAGAATAAAGCTGTAACAAAAAGTCAAGGGGTCTGAATACTTTCCGAATGCTTTGTATGTTAGGGCGGAGAAAGAGAGAAAGAGGTGTAGGAGATGAAAGCGGGAGACAGGACAAGTGATGATGCTGCATCTTCAAACTTGGCTGGGAAAGTCCTTAGTGTCCTTTTTTTTGTGTGTGGGGGAATCGATTCCAAGGATCTGCTGTGTCATGATGCAGTGTGTATTATGGTCACTGGAGGGAGTGTCTCTACCACGGACACATTCTGCTGGTTAAATGTAGATAGATTTAAGAGAAAAGCTCATAGGGGGTTAAAGAGGGGGTGCAGGGTGAGTCAGCATTATTCACACCACCCAGAGAAAGAAATGGACCAAGCTAATGGCTATGGTCCGTTCCTCTCTTCTCCAAAGTGTGCACTCATTCATCCCCCATGCATGGATTTATTAGGATTGGACCAGACCCTCTTTGATTGGAGTGGTGTAAGGCAGCTTCCACCATGTCACCCCCAGTTGTTGGAATGTGGTGGAAGCTGAGTGAGGTCAGAGGTGATGTCACAGCACACTGTAGATTCAGCTAATAATATGACAGGAAACTGATAATTACAACTGAAGCATCATCGTGAATATTTCATTCCCTTTTCAGAACCCCAGCAATCTCAACAATCTCTCCAATCTATTTGTTTATTCATCTAATGCATTTCTTATCAGTTTCATCACATGAAACGTATCTCAGACAGATCAACCTGCGTATTAAATATGGAGTCAGCCAGCTTGAGGTCGCTCTTCGAGTGTGAGTGAGAGGGGAGAGAGAGAGAGAGAGAGAGAGAGAGAGAGAGAGAGAGAGAGAGAGAGAGAGAGAGAGAGAGAGAGAGAGAGGGGGGAGGGGGCTGCAGCGTGACTTAAATATGCTGCAGCATCCAGCAGGTTCTGTCTTTCTGTCTCTCGTTCTCTCCATCGCACGCACGCCTGCTCTCTCTTTATTTCTCTCTTCCTCTCTCCTCTCTCTGCTCAGTCGCTCGCTCCTCTTCTCTCTCAGTCTGCATCCTGTAGCCCTGCTGTGCAGTCCTCTCTCCTTCTTTCGCTCTCTACATCTCTCTCTCTGCAACGATATTGGAGAAGAAATCACTGACACACACACACACACACACAATCTCTTCCTCACACACAGTCTCTTCCCCACACACACACACACACACACACTCCGTCTCTCTCACACACTCTGTGTGACCAGCCCAGCCAGCAGGCCCATTTCGGAGCAGGGGAGCCCAGTAGAGACCTAGCCCAGGATGGATGTACTGATGAGAGGGTTCAGCATGGCTAAGGAGGGGGTGGTGGCCGCAGCAGAGAAGACCAAGGCTGGGGTGGAGGGGGCAGCCGCCAAGACCAAGGAGGGGGTCATGTATGTAGGTAAGTGTTTGTGTCTGTGTGTGTGTGCTTAAAAGGGGTCCGTGGGTGCACCAGTCTGGGACAGTTACAGTGAGAAGTGAGAAGAAGGGGAGGGGGTTGCCAAGGAGCAGAGGCAGAATACTGCAGAACTGGCGCAGAGAGAGAGAAGGAGAGAGAGCGAGGAGGAGGAGGAGAGGGGGAAGAAAGAGAGAGCTGGGGTGTGGTGGAGACAAGGATGGAGGAAAGGATAGATGGAGAGAGATAGGAAGACGTTGAGTGAAGGAATCAGAGAGAGAGAGGAGGATAGAGAGAGTAGACTGTGTACATTTCTATGAAAATGAGTCTGAGAAAAAGAAATTAGCGGAGAGTGACGAGCGAAATGAAGAGGAAGAATGAGTGGATGAGAAAGGATGAGAGGAAGAGAGAAAATGGGAGAGAACTAGACGAGAGGAGCGGAGAGAGGGAAAGACGTAGTGTGACATTGGGGGATAGAGAGGGAAAGACGTAGTGTGACATTGGGGGATAGAGAGGGAAAGACGTAGTGTGACATTGGGGGATAGAGAGGGAAAGACGTAGTGTGACATTGGGGGATAGAGAGGGAAAGACGTAGTGTGACATTGGGGGATAGAGAGGGAAAGACGTAGTGTGACATTGGGGGATAGTGTGGCGGTACTGCAGCAGTTTATAAAAGCGCTATAATATTTTATCATGGAGGTGAGACCATGCCAAGGCTGCTACCACCAGCTCATTAGATATGATCCAGTACTCTGAGAAGGGATTCTGTGAGGGGATTCACCAGTGTGTGTGTGTGAGTGTATTTGTGCGTCAGAGCTCAAGGTTAGCCTGTGTGAGGGCCAAAGGGTTTGGGGTAGGAACAGGGTATGCATGCTGGCAAGCACGCATGCACACACGCACACACACACACACTCTGACCCATCAATCTGACAGCTACAGCTAACACTGCAGAATAACATGACAGACAGAAAAACGTGATGGACCTGATGGAACGTGTGTGTTTTTTTGGGTATTATTTGTGGCTGGAGGGCGGGGCATCAGGGACATGGATCAGCTGAGCACTGCAGCAATCCTCTCTCTTCGCCCCCGTGTGTGGTGTGGTGTGTGGTGTGGTGTGGTGTGTGGTGTGTGGTGTGTGGTGTGTGGTGTGTGGTGTGGTGTGTGGTGTGTGGTGTGTGGTGTGTGGTGTGGTGTGTGGTGTGTGGTGTGTGGTGTGTATGCGCATGCGTGTGTGTCCTCACATGCTGCTGGCTAGTGTATGACCGTTGATGACTAACTACCTTCCTCCCCCTTCAGAGTATATGGCCCTTTACAACCAGGGAACAGAGAGAGAGAGGGAGTGATGGGGAGAGACAAAGAGAGAGAGAGGGGGGCAATCTTTAATGGCTCAATTCAACATTCATTCATAGCCAAATCAATGCCAATTTACAATTTAAAGGGAGAGAGACAGAGAGAGAGAGACAGACAGAGACAGAGACAGAGACAGAAACAGAGAGAGAGAGAGAGAGAGAGAGAGAGAGAGAGAGAGAGAGAGAGAGAGAGAGAGAGAGAGAGAGAGAGAGAGAGGTGTTATGTCATAGAGCTAGCAGCTTAAAGATCAACAGATGGAGAAAGAGAGGGACAGAGATGGATAAAGCCAGAGTAGGGGATAGAGAGGGGAATGGCGAGTGGTGGATAGAGGTGGAGGATAGAGACGTGGATAAAGAGGAGCTGTAGTGAGAGAAAGAGAGAAATATTCTGTGAATTGTAGAGGCTCAATGTTCCTGATCACCTACGGTATCTAATCTATCAACTGAGACTTCCGACTTTCGCAGTGTGTGAATGTGGGTGTGTTAGCCAATTAAAGGAGCAGAGCCGATCCAATCGAAACAAATCATGTATGTGCTATTACTTCTATCACAAAACGCAATGCAGAATGCACCTCCTCTCTAACAAGGTCATCCACTCCGAGCTTACTGGAGCATAAGTGTGCGTGTGTTTGTGTGTGTGTTCTGTCCTATGGAGCGGACGGCCATTTCACAGGTCATTGGCTACAGAGGAGCGCTCTCTCAGGGGTAAACCCTGCTGCTAAACCCTACAACTAGAACACTGTATTGGTCCTTGGCCTGGATAGTGTAGCCAAACAGACAGGTCCTACGCACATACAGACAGACACACACGCAGTCGGATATGCTAGATAGAGGCCGTACCCAGGAGGGGTGCTCCTCTGACTCAGAGAAGGAAGCTGTGTCATAGCCACGCTGCAATGGGTGTGTGTGCGCGAGTATGTGTATTGGTGTATGTCTGCTGCAGTACTGCGCAGCTCGGCACGTGGCTCACAGACTACGGGGAGCGTGCAGAGAGAGGGAAAGAGAGAGAAATAGACAGAGGTGGAACGAGAGAGAGAGAAAAAAGAAGAGCGAAATGGAGGAGGAAGCGAGGCATCTGCAGTTCTGAGAGTGTGGAGGAGAGAGAAAGGGGGGGACGAGAGATAGAGATAAAGCGAGAGTATGCATCTCCAATGAAACGTGTCATGTATGTGAAAGAGATAAATCATTATTCTGGTTTTGTGCTGGATTTGCTCATGCATCATCCCTATAGGCTCTCTTTCTCTCTATACCCCCTCCCTCTCTCTTTCTTTTTCCCTCTATCCCTCCTTTGCGCTTTCCCTCTATCCATCTGGTTGCATAACTACTATTTTATCAGCCCAGGAACCTTTCATACTGTAGCATCAGAAAGAGGAGAGAGAGAGAGACAGAGAGAGAGATGTGTACAGAGAAACACTTACTATGGAGGAGAGTAATTATAAGATAATATTATCCATTTGGGTTTTACAAAGAGTAACATACAGTATGCTGGTGAATTCTACACTGCCACCTGCAGTGCTCTCCCTGCTACTAAAACCTCACCAAATAAATCAACTCAGCAATAAAAGAAACGTCCTCTCACTGTCAACTGCGTTTATTTTCAGCAAACATAACATGTGTAAATATTTGTATGAACATAACAAGATTCAACAACAAACATAAACTGAACAAGTTCCACAGACATGTGACTAACAGAAATATAATAATGTGTCCCTGAACATAAGGGGGGTCAAAATCAAAAGTAACAGTCAGTATCTGGTGTGGCCACCAGCTGCATTAAGTACTACAGTGCATCTCCTCCTCATGGACTGCACCAGATTTGCCAGTTCTTGCTGTGAGATGTTACCCCACTCTTCCACCAAGGCACCTACAAGTTCCCAGACTTTTTTGGGGGGAATGGCCCTAGCCTTCACCATCCGATCCAACAGGTCCCAGATGTGCTCTTCGCTGGGCTCTTCGCTGGCCATGGCAGAACACTGACATTCCTGTCTTGCAGGAAATCACACACAGAACGAGCAGTATGGCTGGTGGCATTGTCATGCTGGAGGGTCATGTCAGGATGAGCCTGCAGGAAGGGTACCACATGAGGGAGGAGGATGTCTTCCCTGTAACACACAGCATTGAGATTGCCTGCAATGACAACAAGCTCAGTCCGACGATGTTGTGACTCACCACCCCAGACCATGACGGACCCTCCACCTCCAATTCAATCCCGCTCCAGAGTACAGGCCTCGGGGTAACACTAATTTTTTTATTAAATTTTACCTTTATTTAACTAGGCAAGTCAGTTAAGAACAAATTCTTATTTTCAATGACGGCCTAGGAACAGTGGGTTAACTGCCTTGTTCCGGGGCAGAACAACAGGGATTCGATCTTGCAACCTTTCGGTTACTAGTCCAACGCTCTAACCACTAGGCTACCTGCCGCCCACTAGGCTATTCCTTATTCGATAAATGCGAATCAGACCCCTGGTGAGACAAAACCGCGACTCGTCAGTGAAGAGCACTTTTTGCCAGTCCTGTCTTGTCCAGCGACAGTGGGTTTGTGCCCATAGGCGACGTTGTTGCCGGTGATGTCTGGTGAGGACCTGCCTTACAACAGGCCTACAAGCCCTCAGTCCAGCCTCTCTCAGCCAATTGCGGACAGTCTGAGCACTGATGGAGGGATTGTGCGTTCCTGGTGTAACTCGGGCAGTTGTTGTTGCCATCCTGTACCTGTCCCGCAGGTGTGATGTTCGGATGTCCCAATCCTGTGCAGGTGTTGTTACACGTGGTCTGCCACTGCGAGGACGATCAGCTGTCCGTCCTGTCTCCCTGTAGCGCTGTCTTAGGCGTCTCACAGTATGGACATTGCAATTTATTGCCCTGGCCACATCTGCAGTCCTCATGCCTCCTTGCAGCATGCCTAAGGCACGTTCACGCAGATGAGCAGGGACCCTGGGCATCTTTCTTTTGGTGTTTTCAGAGTCAGTAGAAAGGCCTCTTTAGTGTCCTAAGTTTTCATAACTGTGACCATAATTGCCTACCGTCTGTAAGCTGTTAGTGTCTTAACGACCGTTCCACAGGTGCATGTTCATTAATTGTTTATGGTTCATTGAACAAGAATGGGAAAACCCTTTACAATGAAGATCTGTGAAGTTATTTGGATTTTTACGAATGATCTTTGAAAGACGGGGTCCTGAAAACGAGACGTTTCCTTTTTGCTGAGTTTATAATACTAAACGGTTACAACAGATTTCTGTTTGCTGCACTCATGAATTATTAACACAGTACTTATTAGGCTGCGTTTATATAATAAATCACAAAACTGATCCCTGATCATGTTTCATGGGTTCCATTGCAATTTGATTGCAATATATTGATCTGTTGACATGTTGTGATGTCTCTCCTGTCCTCAGGTTCAAAGACAAAGGAGGGAATGGACGCAGGAGTAAACAAAGGTAAGACACACACACACATTCTTGTGGGATCTGATTGATTGATTTATTAACTGACTGATTGATCTCTGTGTGTCAGTTGCTAACCGCGACCAGGCAAACATCGTTGGGGACCCCACTGCTGCCGGAGCTGACCTCTCGCAGGGTGGCATGGAGAACACCGGACAGGCGGTGAGTTACCATGACAACAATTGAAAGAGTGATTGATCAATTAGTGACTGACAGATCAATGTGAACAAGAATATACAAGTGATCAATAACTGGTAAGGAATAGCAGATTAGGACCATTGACATGTTAATAACCAGACACCAAACTTGACATTATCATTCAGGTAGCCTCTGAAAGCCCAGGCTTCTGGCATCGTGAGACTATCAATCAGGTGACACAGCACACTTTTGAAATGATTACAACAGAATGAGAAATACAACAAGGTTGAGCAACAACATGACTGCAGCATCAACAAGCATAACAGTGTCTAAATCCTTCAGTTGGGCTCAGACAGTAGTGCTTTCGCCATAAGAACAGTCTGCTGCTTGACCACAGTGGTTCAGAGGTCCAGGCAGATTAAGTTTGATGGTAGGCCTATAACTCACTCCACATTCCCAATATGAAGAGGTCTGTATTTTTCTGTTGTGTTGTGATTCGTGTGTGTTTGCAGGTGTGTTTTACTTTGTGTGTTAGCACCGTTCTGAGTGTGGGAGCCAGGTTCGATGTCCTACTGTTGTGATCCTGCTATGCTGTTGTGTTGCTATGCTATTGTGTGTGCTGAGAGTGTGCTTACGTTGCAATTGTAGCAGTGTTGTGTTGGCGTTGTGTTGCTAACCCTTTGTTGTTATTGTTGTGTTTGTTTCCTCTACGTTCCGTTGGTAGGAGGAGCCTCAGCCCGTATACGAGGTGCCTATTGGGCAGGAGAGAGAAGGGGGGGTTCAGAGGTTATAGGTCATGGCGGGGTGGCTGGCTAGGGAATGCTGCATGATTCAGCCTAACATAGATCATCCCTAAGTGCATATATCATTCTTAAGGGGGCTTTCAAACACTGACTGCCTAGTGGGATGTTAGGACCTGGGGTTACATTCTAAACCTGTTTTAACCCTCTCCTAAACCTCTCCATCACCATGTCTAACTGTGCTCTACTTCAGCTAGGTGTAATATAGATAACTCTGCATCTCTGGTGTAGCGTATGGACATGCACTTACTCTGAATGGATCCCTCTGGTTAGGGTGCACAGAAAAAGAGTGTAACAGAGTTTGCTCCTGTGCCATGCTAACAACTGCCGAAAAAAATACGGTCTTTGGTTGGTTGGGGCAACATTACTTCAGGTGTCAAGGAGGGTGCCATCACATCTACTCTGCTAGCTATGGCATGCTAACCTGCGCCTCATTAGACACTTCAGCCCAGAGACTGGGACTGAGTGTCCCTGTATCATACTTAACCCTGTCATAAGCATGACATAAGGGATAATATGCTTGATGTAGCTGTAACCTACTGGGTTTGAAGCCAGGGCGTATGCACACCGCACTATTGCGCTAGCCCAACGCGCTAAAGCCTAGGTACCAGGTCTAGGAGCCAACACAAGTCTTCAGGTCTTAGGCAAGGTTAATCATCACATGAACATGGTTCACTGCTTGAGACCCTAGACCTCTCATGTCATCCCACCTTCATATTCTTCCTTCCCTACTCTTATGTAAACTCTCTCTCTCTCTCTGTAGGCGGAATATGGAGGAATGGAGCAGGGAGGAGGAGGAGAGGCAAGTGACAACGAACCACAAGTTTTATGTTACTTTATTTATGCATAAGATGGTGATATCATGACATGCTTGTTGATACTCACTCTCTCTCTCTCTCCCTCCCTCACTCTCAGGGCTCTCAGGGCGGCTACTAGTCATTCCAGGGATCTCTTCTCCCCAGCCTTCCGTTTGGTTGCTCGCTACCCTCACCCTGCTGTTCCAGACTTCCAGATGTTCTACTTATTTTTTTGTGACTTTATGGAACCAAAACCAATACAGACTCTTCCAGATACCCCCTTTGCCCTCCCTGATACCCTTTGTTGCCCCTAACAGACCCCTTCTGGCCCCCCTCTCCTGTATAGCGCCCCGCCTTTGTGTCGTTGTTGTCATGTTGTTGGCCCTGTTATTGTTATGTTCTCCCTATCGCCACCCAGTACTCTATCAAGAGACCTGCCCACACACACACACAGCAAAAATACACACATATGCACACAAACACAAATGCACACGTGCACAAGCGCACACACACACACACACACACACACAGACACACACACACACAGGGTAGATAAAAGCTGTGATGATTATTCAGGATTACAGAACCACAGAGAGATTTATCGTAGTTTGGATGCTTGTGTGTGTGTGTGTGTGTGTGTGTGTGTGTGTGTCTGTTAGACGTGTCAGGTAGTAGGCCAGTTCAGGGGTGTTCTGTCCATGAGATGCTGCTGTAGGGACATGTGCAATGAATTAGAGAGAGAGTTTACGTGTGTGTTAAAGTGTGTTTGGTCATACATGTAACAGGGTCATATTGTTACAAAACCGATTAACTAGCCGGCTTATATTGTTGCACTTGTTAAGTCTAGGTGTCTTAGGCCAGGTTAACTGGTCTGTAACCTGATGTAATGTGTGCATCAATATGAGAAGGAAGTGTATGTGACCAGGTGTTGAATGTACGTGCGCCCAGGAGACAGCCACCTTACCTTAAGTCCAGGGCCAGCTCCTTCTTGACCTCTTGATCAGCCAGTCCGAGTGGATTATAATTTTTTTCAGATGGTGAAATAAATATGTACAAAAACAAAACAAGAAAAAGGCATCCCCAAATAAAGAAGTTAACTAACACAAAGAAACAAACAACTAAAGAGGTTAACTAACACAAAGAAACAACCAACTAAAGAGGTTAACTAACACAAAGAAGCAAACAAAAGGCCGGCAGAGAGGCTTCTGGCCTGATGTTCTTTTCGAGGCTTAGCTCAGCACCTAGACCTGCCAGCTCCCACCCGGGGGTGGAGTACAGCTGTATCCTGGATAGTGTGTTGCCTAACTGTGTGTTAACACTACACTACCCAGCATATCAAAACAAACAAAACAATAATTTGCAATACACATGTACTGTTAGTGTGTGTGAGAGGAAGAACGCTTCTGCCACCACTGGGAATCACATAACAGCATAAGATATCAATATACGCAATACACTACAGGGGTTTTGGTCTAGCCTGGGTTTAGTCTGGGTCTAGATATGGCCTGGGTCGACTGGCAGGGTTGGAAGGGAGAAAAGCAGAAAGTTATTTAGTGATGATTACTTGTGAAAATATGTTGTTGTCATAGTAATACCAAGCAATAGTCAGACAGACAGGTAGAGTAGAGGAGCATCACACATAGGGAACGCTAGGAATGTATACTCAAATCGATTTTTGATTCCCACAAAAAATTGTCAATTTTCTACTGTCATTGGTCAACTGCTCCTGTTGTCAACCATCTCAGCCACTCAGAGGCTTCCTCTGCCCTGTCACTCAGTGTGTCCCGCCCTTCCCTGTGTCAGCAAGTAACGTTGGAGACTAAAACAGGTCTGCCCTGTGCAGGTACAAAGTGTCTGTGTGTGTGTGTCTGTTACATATACAGCAGGTCAGTCCAGCATCAGTGTCTGTATTATAGAGCAGGTATGTGTGTATTATTACTTTGAGGTCAATGGAAACTGATTACTGCATGTTGCCTTATCCAGCACTCTTATATTCACACATCCTACACACACACACACACACACATGTACCCACACAAACCCACAATCCATACACACAGTTCACTCATCAAGCACACACAATTAATACACAAACACACTCACACCATGTTTAAGTTGGCATCGAAGCAGACTTGCTGATTTTATAAACAGTACCAGTGAATTAAAGACAGTTTTGTTGAAATCCAAACTTTGGTGCCCAGTCTTCATTTTTCCTTTTGAGTTATTACTTATTATGCAGTTTATAACAGTATGTATGGCCTACAATATGTTACCATGGAGATACTGTGATACCATCCTGGATATTTTCTAAATTTTAGCAATGTTTGCTGTGTGTGTGTGTGTTTCTTTAACTATCCTTGTGGGTACCAGAAGTCCTCACAAGGATAGTATAACAAGGAAAAGTAGGTGGTGGGGACATAGTGCAGGTGCCCACAAGGAAAAATGCAATTTTAGGCTTAGGGGTTAGGTTTAGGGTTAGGATTATGGTTAGGCTAAGGTTTAAGGTTAGGGTTAGATGTAGGGTTAGGGGTTAGGTTTAGGGTTAGAATTTAGGTTAGGATTATGGTTAGGCTAAGGTTTAAGGTTAGGGTTAGATGTAGGCTTAGGGGTTAGGTTTAGGTTTAGAATTTAGGTTAGGATTATGGTTAGGCTAAGGTTTAAGGTTAGGGTTAGATGTAGGCTTAGGGGTTAGGTTTAGGTTTAGGGTTAGAATTAAGGTTAAGATTATGGTTAGGCTAAGGTTTAAGGTTAGGGTTAGATGTAGGGTTAGGGGTTAGGTTTAGGGTTAGAATTAAGGTTAGGATTATGGTTAGGCTAAGGTTTAAGGTTAGGGTTAGATGTAGGGTTAGGGGTTAGGTTTAGGGTTAGAATTAAGGTTAGGGTTAGGATAAGGGTTAATGTTAGGATTAGAGCTAGGGTTAGTGGATAGTTAGTTTAAATGTTACGATAGTCTGTAAAACATCTACAGGTGGACTATCCAAATTAAGTGTTACCCATCTAGGTAACCAGCATGTTTCCTTCTTACTTCTACCTACACCGGTTGATGGATTACACCATTCCGTTGGCCGCTCTCTTGCTCAAAGCCCTGTTCGGTGACACAGAATAGCCAATGCCTATGGCCACTTTCTAGGGGCGCAGTCCAAGAGAATCAAGCATGCTTTGCAAGAAACACTATGCTCATATGCCTCGGACAGTTAACTGGGACACACTCTCTGCTCCCCTAGCAGTGTGCATGACGCTGGCACATTATCAACTTCTGAGAGCCTGCTTTCCGCATCTAACCAGACTGACTCAAGAGACAAATTGTTTGAAGCGACAACTCTGAGTGTTTTTGGAGACTCCATCCCTACATGGTGATAAATGCACCACTAGGGATGGAAGAGCTGGCACACCCTGTCAAATAAAATACGATTTTATTAGTCACATGCGCCGAGTACAACAGTGAAATGCTTACTTGCGAGCCCCTAACCAACAGTGCAGTTCAAAAAATATGGATAAGAATAAGAGATAAAAGTAACAAGTAATTATAGAGCAGCAGTAAAAAATAACAATATATACAGGGGGGTGCCGGTACAGAGTCAATGTGCGGGGGCACCGGTTAGTTGGGGTAGTATGTACATGTACAGTAGGTAGAGTTAAGGGTGATGACCTACGCATTTTGTCTCCCCTATGCCTGGTACCCCTCACTCTAAGCAGAGTGATGTTACAGGCTTATACCTCATCTTCGAGCCCCTCGATGACCAGGGGTGCCCTGTTTAGCAGAGATGACTTTTCTGCCTTACAACCAGTCCTGGTAGCCACCGTTACGCAGGGATCTTCTGACCCAAGTGTACGCAGAGATTTGCCATCCTCACCCAGTAGCCATGGCCCGTGGGAGGATGAATCTGAATGTGACAAGCCTGCCACTCAAGAGCATTGACAATCTGCCTGAATGTCTATCATCCCGTAACACATCTTTCCTTCCTCTCCTTCCTCTCTCCACTCCAGGGTTCACTCTGGGCTGGCCTAGGGAAAGAGTGTGAGCATGCGTACACGTGTGTGTGTCTGCGTGCGTGTGTGTCTGTGTGTGTGTGTGTGTTTGTGTGTGTCTGCGTGTGTTTGTGAGGTTAGTGCCGATGAGTCAGATCCTAGAATTGAATTGTCTGTTCTCTATGAGTCAAACTGTGATGATGACAATGCCCCCACCCTGGCCTGGGGCACCTCTCAACCACACCACCATGTGTCTGTGTATGTTTGTGTAAGTGTGTGTGACTGGTTTTGCCAGTGCAACTGGTATCTAACGAGTGTTTGCGTGTTTTGTCCCCCTGCAGCAAATAATGCGTACGGACAGTAAGTACAACCTGGGTCTGGACCTGCGGACGGCTGCGTACGTCAACGCCATCAAGAAGGTGTTCAAGGTCTACAACGAGGCCGGCATCACTGTCACATAATCACCCTATCAAAGTCAGACCCCTCCCATACTGCCCTGCTATTGGTTCCACTGCTTCTGGTCCATGAGACGGCTTTAAACTGGCTAACAAGGCTGGCTATACAACTGCTAACCAGTGAAGGCTCCTCAGATTAGGAAGGGGAGGACTATCCTACTCTGTGAATTTCAGAAAAATAAATGTAAAAAGTTATCCTTTTTAGATAAAACTATACAAAATATATTCAGGTCACCAAATACCTGATTAAAACAGAATAGCATCTTCTAGGGTAGCACCACGGTATAGCCAGAGGACAGCTATTTTCCTTCCCTCCTCTGGCTACATTGAATTCAATACAAAACCTATGTGGCTCATGCTCCTCATCCCCTTTCATAGACCTACAGTACATGGTAATTATGATGAATTCGGAGGACGTCCTCCACCCAATCAAAGCTATTGCAGTATGAACTGACATGTTGTCCCTCCAAGCAAAGGATCAGAAAATGTACCTAGTACGACGCATGTGTGATTTAGAAGCCTGCGGAGTGGGTGACATTGTTGGATATATTGAGATAGTGAATAGTGATATTTTAGCATTTTTAGGATGTTATTAAATGCAAATGAGTTTCTTCAATCTACAGGAGATGGAGCAGGTAGATTATATATTGTTTTCTTGGTTTTAGAACGATTTCATTTTGTAGCATTAGGGCCATTTATTTAAATTTGCCCTGCTAACTTCACTACTAGAGTGCAGTTTTTTCCACCAGAATGGCTAGATAACGCTAACAACAATGTAGTGAATTTTTTGTTGAAGAAGCCCTTTCATTGCCCACATCAGATTCTGCATATTCAAACTGTGCAACACAATAGAAGGTTGGATTAACAGGGATACTGCATTTTTGGGCATGTAAGAGTTGGCTTTTAGGGGGCATGTTGCTTCTTCCCGCAATGATTGAGTTGTGAATTCCAAGATGCTGTTCTGCACACCACTGTTCTCCTGTGCCGCTCAAATAAAATACGATTTTATTAGTCACATGCGCCGAGTACAACAGTGAAATGCTTACTTGCGAGCCCCTAACCAACAGTGCAGTTCAAAAAATATGGATAAGAATAAGAGATAAAAGTAACAAGTAATTATAGAGCAGCAGTAAAAATAACAATATATACAGGGGGTGCCAGTACAGAGTCAGTCAATGTGGGGGCACGGTTAGTTGGGGTAGTATGACATGTACAGTAGGTAGAGTTAAGGGTGATGCCCTACGCTTTTTGTCTCCCCTATGCCTGGTACCCCTCACTCTAAGCAGAGTGATGTTACAGGCTTATACCTCATCTTCGAGCCCCTCGATGACCAGGGGTGCCCTGTTTAGCAGAGATGACTTTTCTGCCTTACAACCAGTCCTGGTAGCCACCGTTACGCAGGGATCTTCTGACCCAAGTGTACGCAGAGATTTGCCATCCTCACCCAGTAGCCATGGCCCGTGGGAGGATGAATCTGAATGTGACAAGCCTGCCACTCAAGAGCATTGACAATCTGCCTGAATGTCTATCATCCCGTAGCAGTCACATCTGTAATCATGAAGTGCTTTAAAAGGCTTGTCATGGCACAAATGAACACCATCATCCTTGACACCCTGGACCCACCCTAACTCGCATACCGCCCCAACAGATCCACAGATGACACAAACTCAATTGCGCTTCACACTGCTACAACAGGAGTTCCCTGACCCTGGTGTCCCGTACACAACAGGAGTTCCCTGACCCTTTTGTCCCGTATACAACAGGAGTTCCCTGACCCTGGTGTCCCGTATACAACAGGAGTTCCCTGACCCTGGTGTCCCGTATACAACAGGAGTTCCCTGACCCTGGTGTCCCGTATACAACAGGAGTTCCCTGACCCTTTTGTCCCGTATACAACAGGAGTTCCCTGACCCTTTTGTCCCGCATACAACAGGAGTTCCCTGACCCTGGTGTCCCGTGATACAACAGGAGTTCCTGACCCTGGTGTCCCGTATACAACAGGAGTTCCCTGACCCTGGTGTCCCGTATACAACAGGAGTTCCCTGACCCTGGTGTCCCGTATACAACAGGAGTTCCCTGACGATGGTGTCCCGTATACAACAGGAGTTCCCAGACCCTGGTGTCCCATATACAACAGGAGTTCGCTGACCCTGGTGTCCCGTATACAACAGGAGTTCCCTGACACGGGTGCAGAATACACAGAGTTTCTGTCTCTCCATATTGACTAATACCATTCAATTAAATAATGAAAAAATGAAAAAGTTGTGTCTAGTGATGTGTTAATGCCAAGTGCCAGGGCTCTCTCCATTTAGAGACATCAATATCAAGCCTGTCTCCATCTTGCAAGTCTCCAAGTGCTGGCTCCGTAGATGCATCCGTGAACACATACAGTACACAGTCACTGTTCTATTACCAATGGCAGTTAGGATAGTGTCACGACTTCCGCTGAAGTCGGTTCCTCTACTTGTTCGGGCCGCGTTCGGCGGTCAACGTCACCGGCATTCTAGCCATCGCCAATCCACTTTTCATTTTCCATTTGTTTTGTCTTGTTTTCACACACACCTGGTTTTCTTTTTCATTCATTACTGTTGTGTATTTAACCCTTTGTTCCCCCCATGTCTGTGTGGGGAATTGTTTGTTCAGCATGCCGGTTTACGGCGGGAAATTATGTTTGCACCCGTGCTTTGTGCAGCCGGTTTATTGGAAAGTGTATTTTTACCAACCTGGTTCAAGTGTCCTCCCTGTTCCATTTACAGGAATGCTCACAGAGGGCATGTCTGCGTGATGCTAAGGGTCCTCTTGCTGGCCTTCTCTATGTTACATGTTAGGCTGCAAACAAGATATCTCTCGAATAACTGCATCAGCCAATCCTTGTAAACAATATACTTCCTCATCTTATGAGGTGGTGTTGACTGGAAGGGCCTGTGACAGGGCGATAGAATAGACAGCCAAGTGTTGAATTGCATTTTGTTATAAAGAAAGGACAAAGCTTTTTGATAATGCACTTCACAACCAAAATGACTACTGCTTGTATCTGTTAGGCTGTGTAATGAACCTACTAGTTTATCAAACCGGGCATAACATACATTACCGTTGTTGATGAAACTGTCTGTGTTATCAGGGCAGTAACTTGGGTCAAGCAAATTCTAGGTCATCACTAGTTACCACAGCCAACCACAATGTCATGAAGCCTGTCTGTTTCTACAATTTCTCTTCTTAAAATGTGATTTTAAACCTAACCCTAATCTTAAACACACTGCTAACCAAATGCCTAACCTTAATTTAAGACCAAAAAGCAAATTTTTGTTTTACATTTTTTTCAAGATATAGACAATTCTGACTTTATAGGTGTGGTAACTAATGGAAACACTAATTCTATGCTTTACAGATGTAGACTGACTGTAGCTCCAGATTGGATTAGATTCAGGCTGGTGACACCGTTACAGGTTGTTGCTCCTAGTTCACTGTATTAGTCAGACTCAGACATAAGTTAGCTACCACCATAGCTGCATCCATTATTTTGTTTTGCACTAAACAATACAGAATACACCTGTATGCGCTACGAACTAACATGCAAATATGACTTGTAGGCTAACGTTAGCTAGCCTGCCTCGCTTTATAAAAATATGGTTACCTCCATAACCAGCAATAACGTTATTTAACGGCGTTAGCTAAGTTATACCAGAGGTCATTATATTTCAGTATCTCTGGTTGTACTGACCACTACCGGTCGTTGCAGACCAAGCTAAGCGTTACTGCTGCATAATTGGGGACGACGAACTCCAAGCACCAATTCTGCATACTAGCTAGGGTCCTTCAGCAGGGCATGTCAACCATAGAACTTTGGCTGTGGAGTCATGGTCAATCTGTATAGGGCCCGTGGTCCTTTGAATGCTTTGGGGCTATGAAACAATGGAGCCCCATTCAATGAAGGGAAGCGAAGTGGGCGGAGGGGTGATTTGCACATGGAGCTTGGCAAATGGGGGCATGATTTGTTGACATAATTGTAATCCAAACCCAACTTTAATTTACTCTATGACACACTGAGGTTCTAAACTCAGTTTTAGACAAGATTGACTTTGATGTTCCCATTTACACAGTCTTGTCCCATCGCTGCAACTCCCGTACGGACTCGGGAGAGGCAAAGGTCAAGAGCCATGCGTCCTCTGAAACACGACCCTGCCAAGCCACACCAATGGGTCAGAGGAAACACCATACTACTGGCAACCCCAGTCAGTGTGCATGTGCCCGCCACAAAGAGTCACTAGAGTGCTAAGGGAGAAGAACATTTAGGCCGGCCAAATCCTCCCCTAACCCGGACGACGCTGGGCCAATTGTGCGCTGCCTCATGCATCTCCCGGTCGTGGCCGGCTGTGACAGCCCGGGATCGAATCCGGGTCTGTAGTGACGCCTATAGCACTGCACCTCTCGGGAGGCCCCTTTGTAGTCAATTTTGATATTAGAATAATGTTTCTGACTCATATCGATGCCGCCCAAGCTGTTTTCAAAGAGTTACTTTTTAGGGACAGTCACTCTTTAATCAAATGGTTTCCTGGCTTATAAGTAAGCATTTCACTCTAAAGTCATTTTTTTCCGCACGTGACAACCACAATTTGATTTGATCTGATCCAGAGTGCCAGTGCCCCTTCTACACTCACTGTTTGGAAAAACAGTCGATGCGCTTTTGAGAAGTAGTGTGACCTAAACAGATAATTCCTTAATAAGGCAGGAAAATTTGCAGACTGTGCAAGGGGTGTGTAGACTTTCACTAGCGACTGGAAAAGAGTAATCCAGGGACTCACCTCTCAGGCAGGGTGACTCTCATTTTTCTCTGTTCTCCATTTTCTCACAGAACCGTCAGGGATTTAGTTTTAGTGAATCCACTCAGGTTTCAGTCTGCTGGTCTGCAAGAGCAATATTCAGGTAACTAATGTTGGGCTCACTATTGCGTAAGAGTGAACAAGTAAATAAGAGATAGAATCTCTTCACCTGACATGTAGAATAATCAGACTGGCTGCTATATTGTCATTTGGCTCACAATCAAATGGTGTACAGTACATGAGAGATGGGTTCACCAGTCATAAGGGACGTCATGCAGTTCAAATCCTGTCAGACAAGTCTCATTCTGATAAAGCTAGGCACAGAGGGATTGTGACTGTGAGGACCAACCAAGTTCTGTCACATCCCAAAGGGTCTGACTGTTAGCTACCCAAACATCACCCAAAGGGTCTGACTGTTAGCTTCCCAAACATCACCCAAAGGGTCTGACTGTTGGGTACCCAAACATCGAATCAGATCCTCTCTGTTTATCATTTACCGTCACTGAACAGAACAACTGGACAGCGTCTCTACCCTCAGAATGTTCCAGTTTGTAGGATGAGTGCCAAGTATTTACTGTTGTGTTTTTGGGGACATTACTGTAGTATTTACTAAAGTGTTTTTGTTGCATTATCTTTGACATAGAAGTGGGAAGCCTTCTCCTTGAGGAAACATTCTGCAGAAATACTAAAAGAGCAAATGTTCCATAACCTGTAGTTAGTTAGGTAGGTACGTAGGTAGGTAGGTAGGTAGGTAGGTAGGTCTGTGTTCTGTACAGAGAGTTCAGCGCTTCTGATCTGTTCTGTTCTTTAACCATAGGGAGCACAATACAAGGTCAATACTTGGCATGTAGGTTTCTTACTTAAGTAGGAGCAGTGGTGCGCTAGCACCCCACTCCCGACACTACCAGGTGAAATGCAAGGCGCCAAATTCAAAATCCAAATATTTAATTATTAAACATGCATCAATATACAAGTGTTTCATACTCATCAAAAGCTCTGCTTCTTGGCAATATCACAGCGTTGTCAGATTTCAAAAAGGCTTTACGGCGAAAGCACTACATTTGATTGTTTGAGGGTAGCACCTTCAATATTTTCCATTACCATGAATTCATTAGCCAGCGCGGTCCACCTGTGCCTTACCTTTTGTAGAACTTCTGCTGAGGGCTTCCCAAGTGTCAAACGAAGACAATCCATGGGTATTTGGTTAGAAAAAGTCATTTATTATATCCACAAATCGGTTGGTTGGCGCCTTGTGTTCAGAAAATCCAACGTGAAGAGAACGCGCGTTCATCTAAACCTATAAACTTTTCCTCAACAAAACAAAAAAAATATTCAAATGCATCCTTAGCTATCCTTTTATAAATAAAAGTGATAATATTTCACTTGGATGGTCACCTAAACGTTATATAAGTAAAATAAAGTAGACCGCTCAGCCAAACGTGTGCCCAAAAACGTGCAACCGAAAAAGAGCTCCTCTCACCAAAACCCCTTCCTATTCAACACATTAGTTCCGATTGCTTTGAAACTTTATATATAGACTGCTGACATCCAGTGGAAGCCATAGGTACTACATTCAGTGTCCTGATATAAGGGGTTTTTAATAGGCAGTCTCTCAAAGTGGGCCATAAGCCACCAGAATGACATTTCCGAATGGAATCTTCTCAGTTTTTTGCCTACCAAATGAGTTCTGTTATACTCACAGACATTATGTTAACACTTTTGGAAACCTCAGAGTGTTTCCTATCCAATAGTACTAATTATGTGCATATCCTATTTTATGAGCCTGAGTGGCAAGCATTTTACTTTGGGCACGCCAGACGCTCCAAAACCGTCACCCCAGCTGCCACTCCTAGAGAGGTTAAAGGTGGCAAAAATTGGGATATGGGGGCAGGGTACTGTATATATAGTACGTCTTGACTCCTGACACTTGTTAAATCAAACTTTATTAGAAATGCGTTTCAAAACTCTTGATACATTTTAGAGCACACATTTTGAAACAAAATAAAACATATTGCTGGGGAAATTCACAGGGACCACCACCTTTTACTTTAAGCACCTTTATCATTGGGAAAGTTGTAAACTATAACCAAAGCAAGATAATGATGATTGTGAGCACTTATGAATGCATTTTTCATACAAGCTCAATAAAAAACAAACATTAAAAAGGTAGAAGACACAACATTAAAATAATAAGGTGAGAGGAACAGCAGGCGTTAGCATAATTGTTCATCCAATTTTACATCCCGTAAAGTAATGTTTCTCTTCTGATCTGCCCTGGAATGTTCAGTGGTACCCCTTACCTCCTTCCACCTCTTCCTGTATTTCTCCCTTTATGTCTTCCTCTTTTATGTCGACTCTCTCTCTTTCCCTCTACTCTCCTCTTTCCTTCTCCTTCTCCTCAATGACTAGCGCTGCCATTCTCTCCACAACTTGCTCATTCCCCTCGACATTCCCCTCGACATTCCCCTCGACATTCCCCTCATCACTCCCCTCGACATTCCCCTCGACATTCCCCTCGACATTCCCCTCGACATTCCCCTCATCACTCCCCTCATCACTCCCCTCGACATTCCCTCGACATTCCCTCGACATTCCCTCGACATGCTTTCTCAGGACATTGAAATCCTTTTGGAATATATTTAACATCTCACTATTACCCTGCACCATGATTGTCCCAGTATCATACACATTTATAGTGCCTGCCTTCGTTTTCAGTTGTTTGCCATCTTTAATTGTTTTCCACTGTTCTCCCTCAGGATAGTGTTTCAGTATTTCCTCTTCCCATGTAGAAACCTTTTTTTGTAAAGAAAATGAGGTCGCACATATCCCCTTTTCTTTCATCACGATATAAAGTCTCTGGAATGTCACGCAATTTTTTTTTTTTATACTTTTTTAAATCTTTTTCATCTGTCATCCCCTCAGGGTAGGGGATGAGGGGGGGGGCAAATTGTTCAGTTGTTCTCCCTCTGCCATTTCTCGACGTGGCAACTAGATTTCCTTTGACTGTTCGCTTACTGCCACCTGTAATAAAAATGAATGTTCATGTATTTATTATCTAGGTCACTCATTAAGAACATGTTCTCTTTAAAAGAAATCCCTGGTGAAATATTAGGAGCAGGGCCCTATCTTTCCTTGACTAATATTGGAAGTATTTAATCTGTACTCACTCTGGAGCTATGTGTCCGCTTTCTGATCTCGTCTCTGTCTGTAGAAGATCTGTGTTCGTTCTGTTCTGAAGCCTTTTCCTTTTACAACCTCTGTGTAGCAGGAGATACAGTACTGTGTCCTCTCTTGGAAATTGTCTCCGTGTTTTCAGAGTTGTAAGGACAACTGAAAAGATGACCGCGAAAGAAGTGAAACTGGTGATATTTCCGCTGGTCACCCCCATATATACAGTATGTTAATTTAAGGTGACGTGCCAGACGTTCAGGTTTGGAATGAAAGAAAACGATACTAATCCGAAATGTGTGAGTCAACACAGATTAAACTTCAGGGATGAATGTTGATCGACTGGATATACTTGAAGATACGACGGTTGCCAATGATCAGGTTGCATTGGTGAATTGCCATCTAACTATTTCTCTCTATCCCTCGCTCTCTCTCCCTCTCAGTGTCCGTTCAGGAGAGTTTGGAGAGGAAATTTGGAAAGCAGGGAGGACCAATCCCGGTTGTCCCCACCGCTGACTTCCAGGCCAGAGTTGCTGGAACCTATGTGGAATAGAAATTATGGAAATTATGTAGTGTGCTGGGAGTTTGATAACACATCTTTCCTTCCTCTCCTTCCTCTCTCCACTCCAGGGTTCACTCTGGGCTGGCCTAGGGAAAGAGTGTGAGCATGCGTACACGTGTGTGTGTCTGCGTGCGTGTGTGTCTGTGTGTGTGTGTTTGTGTGTGTCTGCGTGTGTTTGTGAGGTTAGTGCCGATGAGTCAGATCCTAGAATTGAATTGTCTGTTCTCTATGAGTCAAACTGTGATGATGACAATGCCCCCACCCTGGCCTGGGGCACCTCTCAACCACACCACCATGTGTCTGTGTATGTTTGTGTAAGTGTGTGTGACTGGTTTTGCCAGTGTAACTGGTATCTAACGAGTGTTTGCGTGTTTTGTCCCCCTGCAGCAAATAATGCGTACGGCCAGTAAGTACAACCTGGGTCTGGACCTGCGGACGGCTGCGTACGTCAACGCCATCGAGAAGGTGTTCAAGGTCTACAACGAGGCCGGCATCACTGTCGCATAATCACCCTATCAAAGTCAGACCCCTCCCATACTGCCCTGCTATTGGTTCCACTGCTTCTGGTCCATGAGACGGCTTTAAACTGGCTAACAAGGCTGGCTATACAACTGCTAACCAGTGAAGGCTCCTCAGATTAGGAAGGGGAGGACTATCCTACTCTGTGAATTTCAGAAAATTAAATGTAAAAAGTTATCCTTTAGATAAAACTATACAAAATATATTCAGGTCACCAAATACCTGATTAAAACAGAATAGCATCTTCTAGGGTAGCACCACGGTATAGCCAGAGGACAGCTATTTTCCTTCCTCCTCTGGCTACATTGAATTCAATACAAAACCTATGTGGCTCATGCTCCTCATCCCCTTTCATAGACCTACAGTACATGGTAATTATGATGAATTCCGGAGGACGTCCTCCACCCAATCAAAGCTATTGCAGTATGAACTGACATGTTGTCCCTCCAAGCAAAGGATCAGAAAATGTACCTAGTACGACGCATGTGTGATTTAGAAGCCTGCAGAGTGGGTGACATTGTTGGATATATTGAGATAGTGAATAGTGATATTTTAGCATTTTTAGGATGTTATTAAATGCAAATGAGTTTCTTCAATCTACAGGAGACGGAGCAGGTAGATTATATATTGTTTTCTTGGTTTTAGAACGATTTCATTTTGTAGCATTAGGGCCATTTATTTAAATTTGCCCTGCTAACTTCACTACTAGAGTGCAGTTTTTTCCACCAGAATGGCTAGATAACGCTAACAACAATGTAGTGAATTTTTTGTTGAAGAAGCCCTTTCATTGCCCACATCAGATTCTGCATATTCAAACTGTGCAACACAACTAGAAGGTTGGATTAACAGGGATACTGCATTTTTGGGCATGTAAGAGTTGGCTTTTAGGGGGCATGTTGCTTCTTCCCGCAATGATTGCCACCAGCCTGTACCATTGACACCAGGCAGTATGGGGACACCAGGCAGTATGGGGCCATGGACTGCTCACGCCAAATCCTGACTCTCAGCATGCCGCCTCAGGAACCCAGGATTCGTCTGACCAAGCAATGTTTTCCACTCCTCAATTGTCCAGTGTTGGCAATTGTCCAATGTTGGTGATCGCGTGCCCACTGGAGCAGTTTTTAGCTGATAAGAGTGGAACCTGATGTGGTCGTCTGCTGCAATAACCCATCCGTGATGAGGACCAATGAGTTGTGAATTCCAAGATGCTGTTCTGCACACCACTGTTCTCCTGCGCCGCTATTTGCCTGTTTGTGGCCCGCCTATTAGCTTGCACAATTCTTGCCATTCTCCTTTGACCTCTGTCATCAACAAACTGTTTTCGCCCACAGGACTGCCGCTGACTGGATGTTTTTGTTTGTCGCACCATTCTCGGTAAACCCTAGGCACTGTCATGCATGAAAAGCCCAAGAGGCCAGCTGTTTCTGAGATACGGCGTGCCTGGCACCGACGATCATACCACGCGCAGTCGCTTAGGTAATTAGTTTTCCACATTCGAACATTCAATCAAACAGTAACTGAATGCCTCGGTACCTGTCTGCTTGCTTTATATAGCAAGCCACGGTCACGTGACTCACTGTCTGTAGGAGCGAACCATTATTGTGAACGTATAACGAGGTAAACGATGTAAACAAAATGGCTGTATTTAAATGTGTAAATAGTATTATTAACATAATATAATGTATATAATATTGTTTTATGTGTACTGTAGCTCTTTTAACCATATTTAGTAATAATATGGTATTATAATGTTGTATTAGGAGTTGTGTTGACTGTGACTCTTCCCTCCGAGGCCAGAACAGACAGTAAAATGTGTCCAGTTCTCACTAGGTTATGTTTATAGAGGAATATGTCAAATTCTACCTAGCAGAGCTGGCTCTGGCCCTCGACCACCTGCACCATCTGGGCATAGTTTACAGAGACCTCAAACCAGAGATTTATTTTCTGGGACGAAGCAAGGGGACAAGATGAGAGGGAAAGTTCTGCTAACAAGGGCAACTACTAGGAGCTTTCAGAGGTAATTGCACATTATTATGCTTTACTTGCTGAGCACATGGACGTTTCTGCTGTCTTCTCTGGGATGTCTAAATAAATTCTGAATGATTTGATAGCTTCCATCGCATCATCCATTAAAAGTGAGATTAAAAGAGAGGTTGACACAGTACATTTTTTTTCACATGGCAAATGGATGAAACCACAGACGTCAGCTGTCACTTGCAGTTGTTTTCAGGTATGCGGATGATCCGGGCTTTATTCATGAACGTTTCTTGGGCTACTTTGATGTGTCAAGTGGGCGAGATGCGCAGTCTGTGTTTGACTTTGTCAGAGCTGAACTTAATGGAGAAACTTGTTGCCCAAACCTAGGATGTGGCTGTTGTAATGGAATGTACAGTATCTGCTATTTGTATTTACAGCTAAATGCCCTCCTGTTCCCTGATTAAGAGGGGGATGACTACTCCACTACCAGTGTCAACTCTTTACTCAACTGAAGCCATGTCTCATGTGTCCTCTCATCTACTGGCTCACTGAATATTTCCTCTCCAAGCACTGTGAGTAGCCCTGTCAATATTCTCTCATTACTGCATGTAGTTTCAATAACAATCACATTATTCCACATACATGTGATTGTAATCTTTGCTTGGACTAACCCATTCTTAGCTCTTTTGTCTCCATGTGTTTTAAGTTATAGTTTTTTTTTGGTCTTCCCAGTCAAATCCTGTCCTGCCCTCATTGGAAGAGTTGAGCTCTTCTCCAACACCATCCATCCATGACGAGCTTGTCCGGCACTGAATCCTCTGAACATCTCAACCCAGGTCCTGCACTGAAGTCAAGCCTCTGAACACCTTGACTCATGCTTCATACCCTCATTCAAATCACTGCTGTGATCTCTTCCCAACATGGCGTAAGTATCCCTCTCATTCCCATTACTAATTCTATTTTACTATAAATGTCTTTATTAAATGTTTACCGTGGGTCTCCCGTCCTCCTAAATATTTCAAGTCTCCAGCCTCTACTGCTGCTAACCTAGGTTAGGCATAACGCTCTAGTGACCTGCCACACTGCTAGCTTGGCTCTCTGGCCCAGTTCACATAACATTCAGTAGTTTTTGTGCTTACTTACCCAAGTGCCCTCCAAGTTAAAACTCTCTCCCCTTAGGGTAAGAGCAATGATTAAGTTTAAGGTTAGGATAAGGGTTAATGTTAGGATTAGAGCTAGGGTTAGTGGATAGTTAGTTGAAATGTTACAGATAGTCTATCACAACCGTGATACGAGCCCAGGGTGTGTTGCTGGAAAACCCTAGGTTCTAACCACTGTCGTATAGGCAATGTGGACCCAATTGGAAGGTAATCACAAGAGGCAGGTGAGGAGGGACAAAACAGAGTCTTTACTAGATATTCCTCCTGAGCAAACAATGAGGTTCCAGTATAAATGCTGGGTTGAGTAAAGTACAAATCCACACTGGATAGTTGCAGGCAAAAGAGTCCAATGACAAAAGGTACCAAAGAGGCTGGTCAAAAAGTACCACAGAATAAACAAACTAAGAAGGCACCAAAGCATAGGCTAGGCAAGATAACTTCAAGACTGAGCACAGATACAGGCAAAGGAAGGTCCTTAAATATCCACCTGTACACCCTGACTAACTAGGCACAGGTGGTAACCTTGAACCAATAATGAGCAGTGGATTAGGAGGATGATGTAGAAGGTCTTGCGCTCTCAGTCTCCCTCGGCTGGACAGACCGTAGTGTGACATAGTCTGTAAAACATCTACAGGTGGACTATCCAAATTAAGTGTTACCCATCTAGGTAACCAGCATGTTTCCTTCTTACTTCTACCTACACCGGTTGATGGATTACACCATTCCGTTGGCGCTCTCTTGCTCAAAGCCCTGTTCGGTGCCACAGAATAGCCAATGCCTATGGCCACTTTCTAGGGGCGCAGTCCAAGAGAATCAAGCATGCTTTGCAAGAAACACTATGCTCATATGCCTCGGACAGTTAACTGGGACACACTCTCTTCTCCCCTAGCAGTGTGCATGACGCTGGCACATTACCAACTTCTGAGAGCCTGCTTTCCGCATCTAACCAGACTGACTCAAGAGACAAATTGTTTGAAGCGACAACTCTGAGTGTTTTTGGAGACTCCATCCCTACATGGTGATAAATGCACCATTAGGGATGGAAGAGCTGGCACACCCTGTCAAATAAAATACAATTTTATTAGTCACATGCGCCGAGTACAACAGTGAAATGCTTACTTGCGAGCCCCTAACCAACAGTGCAGTTCAAAAAATATGGATAAGAATAAGAGATAAAAGTAACAAGTAATTATAGAGCAGCAGTAAAAAATAACAATATATACAGGGGGGTGCCAGTACAGAGTCAATGTGCGGGGGCACCGGTTAGTTGGGGTAGTATGTACATGTACAGTAGGTAGAGTTAAGGGTGATGCCCTACGCATTTTGTCTCCCCTATGCCTGGTACCCCTCACTCTAAGCAGAGTGATGTTACAGGCTTATACCTCATCTTCGAGCCCCTCGACGACCAGGGGTGCCCTGTTTAGCAGAGATGACTTTTCTGCCTTACAACCAGTCCTGGTAGCCACCGTTACGCAGGGATCTTCTGACCCAAGTGTACGCAGAGATTTGCCATCCTCACCCAGTAGCCATGGCCCGTGGGAGGATGAATCTGAATGTGACAAGCCTGCCACTCAAGAGCATTGACAATCTGCCTGAATGTCTATCATCCCGTAACACATCTTTCCTTCCTCTCCTTCCTCTCTCCACTCCAGGGTTCACTCTGGGCTGGCCTAGGGAAAGAGTGTGAGCATGCGTACACGTGTGTGTGTCTGCGTGCGTGTGTGTCTGTGTGTGTGTGTTTGTGTGTGTCTGCGTGTGTTTGTGAGGTTAGTGCCGATGAGTCAGATCCTAGAATTGAATTGTCTGTTCTCTATGAGTCAAACTGTGATGATGACAATGCCCCCACCCTGGCCTGGGGCACCTCTCAACCACACCACCATGTGTCTGTGTATGTTTGTGTAAGTGTGTGTGACTGGTTTTGCCAGTGTAACTGGTATCTAACGAGTGTTTGCGTGTTTTGTCCCCCTGCAGCAAATAATGCGTACGGCCAGTAAGTACAACCTGGGTCTGGACCTGCGGACGGCTGCGTACGTCAACGCCATCGAGAAGGTGTTCAAGGTCTACAACGAGGCCGGCATCACTGTCGCATAATCACCCTATCAAAGTCAGACCCCTCCCATACTGCCCTGCTATTGGTTCCACTGCTTCTGGTCCATGAGACGGCTTTAAACTGGCTAACAAGGCTGGCTATACAACTGCTAACCAGTGAAGGCTCCTCAGATTAGGAAGGGGAGGACTATCCTACTCTGTGAATTTCAGAAAAATAAATGTAAAAAGTTATCCTTTTTAGATAAAACTATACAAAATATATTCAGGTCACCAAATACCTGATTAAAACAGAATAGCATCTTCTAGGGTAGCACCACGGTATAGCCAGAAGGACAGCTATTTTCCTTCCTCCTCTGGCTACATTGAATTCAATACAAAACCTATGTGGCTCATGCTCCTCATCCCCTTTCATAGACCTACAGTACATGGTAATTATGATGAATTCGGAGGACGTCCTCCACCCAATCAAAGCTATTGCAGTATGAACTGACATGTTGTCCCTCCAAGCAAAGGATCAGAAAATGTACCTAGTACGACGCATGTGTGATTTAGAAGCCTGCGGAGTGGGTGACATTGTTGGATATATTGAGATAGTGAATAGTGATATTTTAGCATTTTTAGGATGTTATTAAATGCAAATGAGTTTCTTCAATCTACAGGAGACGGAGCAGGTAGATTATATATTGTTTTCTTGGTTTTAGAACGATTTCATTTTGTAGCATTAGGGCCATTTATTTAAATTTGCCCTGCTAACTTCACTACTAGAGTGCAGTTTTTTCCACCAGAATGGCTAGATAACGCTAACAACAATGTAGTGAATTTCTTGTTGAAGAAGCCCTTTCATTGCCCACATCAGATTCTGCATATTCAAACTGTGCAACACAACTAGAAGGTTGGATTAACAGGGATACTGCATTTTGGGCATGTAAGAGTTGGCTTTTAGGGGCATGTTGCTTCTTCCGCAATGATTGCCACCAGCCTGTACCATTGACACCAGGCAGTATGGGGACACCAGGCAGTATGGGGCCATGGACTGCTCACGCCAAATCCTGACTCTCAGCATGCCGCCTCAGGAACCCGGGATTCGTCTGACCAAGCAATGTTTTTCCACTCCTCAATTGTCCAGTGTTGGCAATTGTCCAATGTTGGTGAATGCGTGCCCACTGGAGCAGTTTTTAGCTGATAAGAGTGGAACCTGATGTGGTCGTCTGCTGCAATAACCCATCCGTGATGAGGACCAATGAGTTGTGAATTCCAAGATGCTGTTCTGCACACCACTGTTCTCCTGCGCCGCTATTTGCCTGTTTGTGGCCCGCCTATTAGCTTGCACAATTCTTGCCATTCTCCTTTGACCTCTGTCATCAACAAACTGTTTTCGCCCACAGGACTGCCGCTGACTGGATGTTTTTGTTTGTCGCACCATTCTCGGGTAAACCCTAAGCACTGTCATGCATGAAAAGCCCAAGAGGCCAGCTGTTTCTGAGATACGGCGTGCCTGGCACCGACGATCATACCACGCGCAGTCGCTTAGGTAATTAGTTTTCCACATTCGAACATTCAATCAAACAGTAACTGAATGCCTCGGTACCTGTCTGCTTGCTTTATATAGCAAGCCACGGTCACGTGACTCACTGTCTGTAGGAGCGAACCATTATTGTGAGCATTATAACGAGGTAAACGATGTAAACAAAATGGCTGTATTTAAATGTGTAAATAGTATTATTAACATAATATAATGTATATAATATTGTTTTATGTGTACTGTAGCTCTTTTAACCATATTTAGTAATAATATGGTATTATAATGTTGTATTAGGAGTTGTGTTGACTGTGACTCTTCCCTCCGAGGCCAGAACAGACAGTAAAATGTGTCCAGTTCTCACTAGGTTATGTTTATAGAGGAATATGTCAAATTCTACCTAGCAGAGCTGGCTCTGGCCCTCGACCACCTGCACCATCTGGGCATAGTTTACAGAGACCTCAAACCAGAGATTTATTTTCTGGGACGAAGCAAGGGGACAAGATGAGAGGGAAAGTTCTGCTAACAAGGGCAACTACTAGGAGCTTTCAGAGGTAATTGCACATTATTATGCTTTACTTGCTGAGCACATGGACGTTTCTGCTGTCTTCTCTGGGATGTCTAAATAAATTCTGAATGATTTGATAGCTTCCATCGCATCATCCATTAAAAGTGAGATTAAAAGAGAGGTTGACACAGTACATTTTTTCACATGGCAAATGGATGAAACCACAGACGTCAGCTGTCACTTGCAGTTGTTTTCAGGTATGCGGATGATCCGGGCTTTATTCATGAACGTTTCTTGGGCTACTTTGATGTGTCAAGTGGGCGAGATGCGCAGTCTGTGTTTGACTTTGTCAGAGCTGAACTTAATGGAGAAACTTGTTGCCCAAACCTAGGATGTGGCTGTTGTAATGGAATGTACAGTATCTGCTATTTGTATTTACAGCTAAATGCCCTCCTGTTCCCTGATTAAGAGGGGATGACTACTCCACTACCAGTGTCAACTCTTTACTCAACTGAAGCCATGTCTCATGTGTCCTCTCATCTACTGGCTCACTGAATATTTCCTCTCCAAGCACTGTGAGTAGCCCTGTCAATATTCTCTCATTACTGCATGTAGTTTCAATAACAATCACATTATTCCACATACATGTGATTGTAATCTTTGCTTGGACTAACCCATTCTTAGCTCTTTTGTCTCCATGTGTTTTAAGTTATAGTTTTTGGTCTTCCCAGTCAAATCCTGTCCTGCCCTCATTGGAAGAGTTGAGCTCTTCTCCAACACCATCCATCCATGACGAGCTTGTCCGGCACTGAATCCTCTGAACATCTCAACCCAGGTCCTGCACTGAAGTCAAGCCTCTGAACACCTTGACTCATGCTTCATACCCTCATTCAAATCACTGCTGTGATCTCTTCCCAACATGGCGTAAGTATCCCTCTCATTCCCATTACTAATTCTATTTTACTATAAATGTCTTTATTAAATGTTTACCGTGGGTCTCCGTCCTCCTAAATATTTCAAGTCTCCAGCCTCTACTGCTGCTAACCTAGGTTAGGCATAACGCTCTAGTGACCTGCCACACTGCTAGCTTGGCTCTCTGGCCCAGTTCACATAACATTCAGTAGTTTTTGTGCTTACTTACCCAAGTGCCCTCCAAGTTAAAACTCTCTCCCCTTAGGGTAAGAGCAATGATTAAGTTTAAGGTTAGGATAAGGGTTAATGTTAGGATTAGAGCTAGGGTTAGTGGATAGTTAGTTGAAATGTTACAGATAGTCTATCACAACCGTGATACGAGCCCAGGGTGTGTTGCTGGAAAACCCTAGGTTCTAACCACTGTCGTATAGGCAATGTGGACCCAATTGGAAGGTAATCACAAGAGGCAGGTGAGGAGGGACAAAACAGAGTCTTTACTAGATATTCCTCCTGAGCAAACAATGAGGTTCCAGTATAAATGCTGGGTTGAGTAAAGTACAAATCCACACTGGATAGTTGCAGGCAAAAGAGTCCAATGACAAAAGGTACCAAAGAGGCTGGTCAAAAAGTACCACAGAATAAACAAACTAAGAAGGCACCAAAGCATAGGCTAGGCAAGATAACTTCAAGACTGAGCACAGATACAGGCAAAGGAAGGTCCTTAAATATCCACCTGTACACCCTGACTAACTAGGCACAGGTGGTAACCTTGAACCAATAATGAGCAGTGGATTAGGAGGATGATGTAGAAGGTCTTGCGCTCTCAGTCTCCCTCGGCTGGACAGACCGTAGTGTGACATAGTCTGTAAAACATCTACAGGTGGACTATCCAAATTAAGTGTTACCCATCTAGGTAACCAGCATGTTTCCTTCTTACTTCTACCTACACCGGTTGATGGATTACACCATTCCGTTGGCGCTCTCTTGCTCAAAGCCCTGTTCGGTGCCACAGAATAGCCAATGCCTATGGCCACTTTCTAGGGGCGCAGTCCAAGAGAATCAAGCATGCTTTGCAAGAAACACTATGCTCATATGCCTCGGACAGTTAACTGGGACACACTCTCTTCTCCCCTAGCAGTGTGCATGACGCTGGCACATTACCAACTTCTGAGAGCCTGCTTTCCGCATCTAACCAGACTGACTCAAGAGACAAATTGTTTGAAGCGACAACTCTGAGTGTTTTTGGAGACTCCATCCCTACATGGTGATAAATGCACCATTAGGGATGGAAGAGCTGGCACACCCTGTCAAATAAAAATACAATTTTATTAGTCACATGCGCCGAGTACAACAGTGAAATGCTTACTTGCAGCCCCTAACCAACAGTGCAGTTCAAAAATATGGATAAGAATAAGAGATAAAAGTAACAAGTAATTATAGAGCAGCAGTAAAAAATAACAATATATACAGGGGGGTGCCAGTACAGAGTCAATGTGCGGGGGCACCGGTTAGTTGGGGTAGTATGTACATGTACAGTAGGTAGAGTTAAGGGTGATGCCCTACGCATTTTGTCTCCCCTATGCCTGGTACCCCTCACTCTAAGCAGAGTGATGTTACAGGCTTATACCTCATCTTCGAGCCCCTCGACGACCAGGGGTGCCCTGTTTAGCAGAGATGACTTTTCTGCCTTACAACCAGTCCTGGTAGCCACCGTTACAGGGATCTTCTGACCCAAGTGTACGCAGAGATTTGCCATCCTCACCCAGTAGCCATGGCCCGTGGGAGGATGAATCTGAATGTGACAAGCCTGCCACTCAAGAGCATTGACAATCTGCCTGAATGTCTATCATCCCGTAACACATCTTTCCTTCCTCTCCTTCCTCTCTCCACTCCAGGAGTTCACTCTGGGCTGGCCTAGGAAAGAGTGTGAGCATGCGTACACGTGTGTGTGTCTGCGTGCGTGTGTGTCTGTGTGTGTGTGTTTGTGTGTGTCTGCGTGTGTTTGTGAGGTTAGTGCCGATGGAGTCAGATCCTAGAATTGAATTGTCTGTTCTCTATGAGTCAAACTGTGATGATGACAATGCCCCCACCCTGGCCTGGGGCACCTCTCAACCACACCACCATGTGTCTGTGTATGTTTGTGTAAGTGTGTGTGACTGGTTTTGCCAGTGTAACTGGTATCTAACGAGTGTTTGCGTGTTTTGTCCCCCTGCAGCAAATAATGCGTCACGGCCAGTAAGTACAACCTGGGTCTGGACCTGCGGACGGCTGCGTCGTCAACGCCATCGAGAAGGTGTTCAAGGTCTACAACGAGGCCGGCATCACTGTCGCATAATCACCCTATCAAAGTCAGACCCCTCCCATACTGCCCTGCTATTGGTTCCACTGCTTCTGGTCCATGAGACGGCTTTAAACTGGCTAACAAGGCTGGCTATACAACTGCTAACCAGTGAAGGCTCCTCAGATTAGGAAGGGGAGGACTATCCTACTCTGTGAATTTCAGAAAAATAAATGTAAAGTTATCCTTTTAGATAAAACTATACAAAATATATTCAGGTCACCAAATACCTGATTAAAACAGAATAGCATCTTCTAGGGTAGCACCACGGTATAGCCAGAGGACAGCTATTTTCCTTCCTCCTCTGGCTACATTGAATTCAATACAAAACCTATGTGGCTCATGCTCCTCATCCCCTTTCATAGACCTACAGTACATGGTAATTATGATGAATTCGGAGGACGTCCTCCACCCAATCAAAGCTATTGCAGTATGAACTGACATGTTGTCCCTCCAAGCAAAGGATCAGAAAATGTACCTAGTACGACGCATGTGTGATTTAGAAGCCTGCGGAGTGGGTGACATTGTTGGATATATTGAGATAGTGAATAGTGATATTTTAGCATTTTTAGGATGTTATTAAATGCAAATGAGTTTCTTCAATCTACAGGAGACGGAGCAGGTAGATTATATATTGTTTTCTTGGTTTTAGAACGATTTCATTTTTGTAGCATTAGGGCCATTTATTTAAATTTGCCCTGCTAACTTCACTACTAGAGTGCAGTTTTTTCCACCAGAATGGCTAGATAACGCTAACAACAATGTAGTGAATTTCTTGTTGAAGAAGCCCTTTCATTGCCCACATCAGATTCTGCATATTCAAACTGTGCAACACAACTAGAAGGTTGGATTAACAGGGATACTGCATTTTTGGGCATGTAAGAGTTGGCTTTTAGGGGGCATGTTGCTTCTTCCCGCAATGATTGCCACCAGCCTGTACCATTGACACCAGGCAGTATGGGGACACCAGGCAGTATGGGGCCATGGACTGCTCACGCCAAATCCTGACTCTCAGCATGCCGCCTCAGGAACCCGGGATTCGTCTGACCAAGCAATGTTTTTCCACTCCTCAATTGTCCAGTGTTGGCAATTGTCCAATGTTGGTGAATGCGTGCCCACTGGAGCAGTTTTTAGCTGATAAGAGTGGAACCTGATGTGGTCGTCTGCTGCAATAACCCATCCGTGATGAGGACCAATGAGTTGTGAATTCCAAGATGCTGTTCTGCACACCACTGTTCTCCTGCGCCGCTATTTGCCTGTTTGTGGCCCGCCTATTAGCTTGCACAATTCTTGCCATTCTCCTTTGACCTCTGTCATCAACAAACTGTTTTCGCCCACAGGACTGCCGCTGACTGGATGTTTTTGTTTGTCGCACCATTCTCGGGTAAACCCTAAGCACTGTCATGCATGAAAAGCCCAAGAGGCCAGCTGTTTCTGAGATACGGCGTGCCTGGCACCGACGATCATACCACGCGCAGTCGCTTAGGTAATTAGTTTTCCACATTCGAACATTCAATCAAACAGTAACTGAATGCCTCGGTACCTGTCTGCTTGCTTTATATAGCAAGCCACGGTCACGTGACTCACTGTCTGTAGGAGCGAACCATTATTGTGAACGATATACGAGGTAAACGATGTAAACAAAATGGCTGTATTTAAATGTGTAAATAGTATTATTAACATAATATAATGTATATAATATTGTTTTATGTGTACTGTAGCTCTTTTAACCATATTTAGTAATAATATGGTATTATAATGTTGTATTAGGAGTTGTGTTGACTGTGACTCTTCCCTCCGAGGCCAGAACAGACAGTAAAATGTGTCCAGTTCTCACTAGGTTATGTTTATAGAGGAATATGTCAAATTCTACCTAGCAGAGCTGGCTCTGGCCCTCGACCACCTGCACCATCTGGGCATAGTTTACAGAGACCTCAAACCAGAGATTTATTTTCTGGGACGAAGCAAGGGGACAAGATGAGAGGGAAAGTTCTGCTAACAAGGGCAACTACTAGGAGCTTTCAGAGGTAATTGCACATTATTATGCTTTACTTGCTGAGCACATGGACGTTTCTGCTGTCTTCTCTGGGATGTCTAAATAAATTCTGAATGATTTGATAGCTTCCATCGCATCATCCATTAAAAGTGAGATTAAAAGAGAGGTTGACACAGTACATTTTTTCACATGGCAAATGGATGAAACCACAGACGTCAGCTGTCACTTGCAGTTGTTTTCAGGTATGCGGATGATCCGGGCTTTATTCATGAACGTTTCTTGGGCTACTTTGATGTGTCAAGTGGGCGAGATGCGCAGTCTGTGTTTGACTTTGTCAGAGCTGAACTTAATGGAGAAACTTGTTGCCCAAACCTAGGATGTGGCTGTTGTAATGGAATGTACAGTATCTGCTATTTGTATTTACAGCTAAATGCCCTCCTGTTCCCTGATTAAGAGGGGATGACTACTCCACTACCAGTGTCAACTCTTTACTCAACTGAAGCCATGTCTCATGTGTCCTCTCATCTACTGGCTCACTGAATATTTCCTCTCCAAGCACTGTGAGTAGCCCTGTCAATATTCTCTCATTACTGCATGTAGTTTCAATAACAATCACATTATTCCACATACATGTGATTGTAATCTTTGCTTGGACTAACCCATTCTTAGCTCTTTTGTCTCCATGTGTTTTAAGTTATAGTTTTGGTCTTCCCAGTCAAATCCTGTCCTGCCCTCATTGGAAGAGTTGAGCTCTTCTCCAACACCATCCATCCATGACGAGCTTGTCCGGCACTGAATCCTCTGAACATCTCAACCCAGGTCCTGCACTGAAGTCAAGCCTCTGAACACCTTGACTCATGCTTCATACCCTCATTCAAATCACTGCTGTGATCTCTTCCCAACATGGCGTAAGTATCCCTCTCATTCCCATTACTAATTCTATTTTACTATAAATGTCTTTATTAAATGTTTACCGTGGGTCTCCGTCCTCCTAAATATTTCAAGTCTCCAGCCTCTACTGCTGCTAACCTAGGTTAGGCATAACGCTCTAGTGACCTGCCACACTGCTAGCTTGGCTCTCTGGCCCAGTTCACATAACATTCAGTAGTTTTTGTGCTTACTTACCCAAGTGCCCTCCAAGTTAAAACTCTCTCCCCTTAGGGTAAGAGCAATGATTAAGTTTAAGGTTAGGATAAGGGTTAATGTTAGGATTAGAGCTAGGGTTAGTGGATAGTTAGTTGAAATGTTACAGATAGTCTATCACAACCGTGATACGAGCCCAGGGTGTGTTGCTGGAAAACCCTAGGTTCTAACCACTGTCGTATAGGCAATGTGGACCCAATTGGAAGGTAATCACAAGAGGCAGGTGAGGAGGGACAAAACAGAGTCTTTACTAGATATTCCTCCTGAGCAAACAATGAGGTTCCAGTATAAATGCTGGGTTGAGTAAAGTACAAATCCACACTGGATAGTTGCAGGCAAAAGAGTCCAATGACAAAAGGTACCAAAGAGGCTGGTCAAAAAGTACCACAGAATAAACAAACTAAGAAGGCACCAAAGCATAGGCTAGGCAAGATAACTTCAAGACTGAGCACAGATACAGGCAAAGGAAGGTCCTTAAATATCCACCTGTACACCCTGACTAACTAGGCACAGGTGGTAACCTTGAACCAATAATGAGCAGTGGATTAGGAGGATGATGTAGAAGGTCTTGCGCTCTCAGTCTCCCTCGGCTGGACAGACCGTAGTGTGACATAGTCTGTAAAACATCTACAGGTGGACTATCCAAATTAAGTGTTACCCATCTAGGTAACCAGCATGTTTCCTTCTTACTTCTACCTACACCGGTTGATGGATTACACCATTCCGTTGGCCGCTCTCTTGCTCAAAGCCCTGTTCGGTGCCACAGAATAGCCAATGCCTATGGCCACTTTCTAGGGGCGCAGTCCAAGAGAATCAAGCATGCTTTGCAAGAAACACTATGCTCATATGCCTCGGACAGTTAACTGGGACACACTCTCTTCTCCCCTAGCAGTGTGCATGACGCTGGCACATTACCAACTTCTGAGAGCCTGCTTTCGCATCTAACCAGACTGACTCAAGAGACAAATTGTTTGAAGCGACAACTCTGACTGTTTTTGGAGACTCCATCCCTACATGGTGATAAATGCACCATTAGGGATGGAAGAGCTGGCACACCCTGTCAAATAAAATACAATTTTATTAGTCACATGCGCCGAGTACAACAGTGAAATGCTTACTTGCGAGCCCCTAACCAACAGTGCAGTTCAAAAAATATGGATAAGAATAAGAGATAAAAGTAACAAGTAATTATAGAGCAGCAGTAAAAATAACAATATATACAGGGGGGTGCCAGTACAGAGTCAATGTGCGGGGGCACCGGTTAGTTGGGGTAGTATGTACATGTACAGTAGGTAGAGTTAAGGGTGATGCCCTACGCATTTTGTCTCCCCTATGCCTGGTACCCCTCACTCTAAGCAGAGTGATGTTACAGGCTTATACCTCATCTTCGAGCCCCTCGACGACCAGGGGTGCCCTGTTTAGCAGAGATGACTTTTCTGCCTTACAACCAGTCCTGGTAGCCACCGTTACGCAGGGATCTTCTGACCCAAGTGTACGCAGAGATTTGCCATCCTCACCCAGTAGCCATGGCCCGTGGGAGGATGAATCTGAATGTGACAAGCCTGCCACTCAAGAGCATTGACAATCTGCCTGAATGTCTATCATCCCGTAACACATCTTTCCTTCCTCTCCTTCCTCTCTCCACTCCAGGGTTCACTCTGGGCTGGCCTAGGAAAGAGTGTGAGCATGCGTACACGTGTGTGTGTCTGCGTGCGTGTGTGTCTGTGTGTGTGTTTGTGTGTGTCTGCGTGTGTTTGTGAGGTTAGTGCCGATGAGTCAGATCCTAGAATTGAATTGTCTGTTCTCTATGAGTCAAACTGTGATGATGACAATGCCCCCACCTGGCCTGGGGCACCTCTCAACCACACCACCATGTGTCTGTGTATGTTTGTGTAAGTGTGTGTGACTGGTTTTGCCAGTGTAACTGGTATCTAACGAGTGTTTGCGTGTTTTGTCCCCCTGCAGCAAATAATGCGTCACGGCCAGTAAGTACAACCTGGGTCTGGACCTGCGGGCGGCTGCGTGTCAACGCCATCGAGAAGGTGTTCAAGGTCTACAACGAGGCCGGCATCACTGTCGCATAATCACCCTATCAAAGTCAGACCCCTCCCATACTGCCCTGCTATTGGTTCCACTGCTTCTGGTCCATGAGACGGCTTTAAACTGGCTAACAAGGCTGGCTATACAACTGCTAACCAGTGAAGGCTCCTCAGATTAGGAAGGGGAGGACTATCCTACTCTGTGAATTTCAGAAAAATAAATGTAAAAAGTTATCCTTTTAGATAAAACTATACAAAATATATTCAGGTCACCAAATACCTGATTAAAACAGAATAGCATCTTCTAGGAGTAGCACCACGGTATAGCCAGAGGACAGCTATTTTCCTTCCTCCTCTGGCTACATTGAATTCAATACAAAACCTATGTGGCTCATGCTCCTCATCCCCTTTCATAGACCTACAGTACATGGTAATTATGATGAATTCGGAGGACGTCCTCCACCCAATCAAAGCTATTGCAGTATGAACTGACATGTTGTCCCTCCAAGCAAAGGATCAGAAAATGTACCTAGTAATGACGCATGTGTGATTTAGAAGCCTGCGGAGTGGGTGACATTGTTGGATATATTGAGATAGTGAATAGTGATATTTTAGCATTTTTAGGATGTTATTAAATGCAAATGAGTTTCTTCAATCTACAGGAGACGGAGCAGGTAGATTATATATTGTTTTCTTGGTTTTAGAACGATTTCATTTTGTAGCATTAGGGCCATTTATTTAAATTTGCCCTGCTAACTTCACTACTAGAGTGCAGTTTTTCCACCAGAATGGCTAGATAACGCTAACAACAATGTAGTGAATTTCTTGTTGAAGAAGCCCTTTCATTGCCCACATCAGATTCTGCATATTCAAACTGTGCAACACAACTAGAAGGTTGGATTAACAGGGATACTGCATTTTGGGCATGTAAGAGTTGGCTTTAGGGGGCATGTTGCTTCTTCCCGCAATGATTGCCACCAGCCTGTACCATTGACACCAGGCAGTATGGGGACACCAGGCAGTATGGGGCCATGGACTGCTCACGCCAAATCCTGACTCTCAGCATGCCGCCTCAGGAACCCGGGATTCGTCTGACCAAGCAATGTTTTTCCACTCCTCAATTGTCCAGTGTTGGCAATTGTCCAATGTTGGTGAATGCGTGCCCACTGGAGCAGTTTTTAGCTGATAAGAGTGGAACCTGATGTGGTCGTCTGCTGCAATAACCCATCCGTGATGAGGACCAATGAGTTGTGAATTCCAAGATGCTGTTCTGCACACCACTGTTCTCCTGCGCCGCTATTTGCCTGTTTGTGGCCCGCCTATTAGCTTGCACAATTCTTGCCATTCTCCTTTGACCTCTGTCATCAACAAACTGTTTTCGCCCACAGGACTGCCGCTGACTGGATGTTTTTGTTTGTCGCACCATTCTCGGGTAAACCCTAAGCACTGTCATGCATGAAAAGCCCAAGAGGCCAGCTGTTTCTGAGATACGGCGTGCCTGGCACCGGCGATCATACCACGCAGCGCAGTCGCTTAGGTAATTAGTTTTCCACATTCGAACATTCAATCAAACAGTAACTGAATGCCTCGGTACCTGTCTGCTTGCTTTATATAGCAAGCCACGGTCACGTGACTCACTGTCTGTAGGAGCGAACCATTATTGTGAACGTATAACGAGGTAAACGATGTAAACAAAATGGCTGTATTTAAATGTGTAAATAGTATTATTAACATAATATAATGTATATAATATTGTTTTATGTGTACTGTAGCTCTTTTAACCATATTTAGTAATAATATGGTATTATAATGTTGTATTAGGAGTTGTGTTGACTGTGACTCTTCCCTCCGAGGCCAGAACAGACAGTAAAATGTGTCCAGTTCTCACTAGGTTATGTTTATAGAGGAATATGTCAAATTCTACCTAGCAGAGCTGGCTCTGGCCCTCGACCACCTGCACCATCTGGGCATAGTTTACAGAGACCTCAAACCAGAGATTTATTTTCTGGGACGAAGCAAGGGGACAAGATGAGAGGGAAAGTTCTGCTAACAAGGGCAACTACTAGGAGCTTTCAGAGGTAATTGCACATTATTATGCTTTACTTGCTGAGCACATGGACGTTTCTGCTGTCTTCTCTGGGATGTCTAAATAAATTCTGAATGATTTGATAGCTTCCATCGCATCATCCATTAAAAGTGAGATTAAAAGAGAGGTTGACACAGTACATTTTTTCACATGGCAAATGGATGAAACCACAGACGTCAGCTGTCACTTGCAGTTGTTTTCAGGTATGCGGATGATCCGGGCTTTATTCATGAACGTTTCTTGGGCTACTTTGATGTGTCAAGTGGGCGAGATCAGTCTGTGTTTGACTTTGTCAGAGCTGAACTTAATGGAGAAACTTGTTGCCCAAACCTAGGATGTGGCTGTTGTAATGGAATGTACAGTATCTGCTATTTGTATTTACAGCTAAATGCCCTCCTGTTCCCTGATTAAGAGGGGATGACTACTCCACTACCAGTGTCAACTCTTTACTCAACTGAAGCCATGTCTCATGTGTCCTCTCATCTACTGGCTCACTGAATATTTCCTCTCCAAGCACTGTGAGTAGCCCTGTCAATATTCTCTCATTACTGCATGTAGTTTCAATAACAATCACATTATTCCACATACATGTGATTGTAATCCTTGCTTGGACTAACCCATTCTTAGCTCTTTTGTCTCACTGTGTTTTAAGTTATAGTTTTTGGTCTTCCCAGTCAAATCCTGTCCTGCCCTCATTGGAAGAGTTGAGCTCTTCTCCAACACCATCCATCCATGACGAGCTTGTCCGGCACTGAATCCTCTGAACATCTCAACCCAGGTCCTGCACTGAAGTCAAGCCTCTGAACACCTTGACTCATGCTTCATACCCTCATTCAAATCACTGCTGTGATCTCTTCCCAACATGGCGTATGTATCCCTCTCATTCCCATTACTAATTCTATTTTACTATAAATGTCTTTATTAAATGTTTACCGTGGGTCTCCCGTCCTCCTAAATATTTCAAGTCTCCAGCCTCCACTGCTGCTAACCTAGGTTAGGCATAACGCTCTAGTGACCTGCCACACTGCTAGCTTGGCTCTCTGGCCCAGTTCACATAACATTCAGTAGTTTTTGTGCTTACTTACCCAAGTGCCCTCCAAGTTAAAACTCTCTCCCCTTAGGGTAAGAGCAATGATTAAGTTTAAGGTTAGGATAAGGGTTAATGTTAGGATTAGAGCTAGGGTTAGTGGATAGTTAGTTGAAATGTTACAGATAGTCTATCACAACCGTGATACGAGCCCAGGGTGTGTTGCTGGAAAACCCTAGGTTCTAACCACTGTCGTATAGGCAATGTGGACCCAATTGGAAGGTAATCACAAGAGGCAGGTGAGGAGGGACAAAACAGAGTCTTTACTAGATATTCCTCCTGAGCAAACAATGAGGTTCCAGTATAAATGCTGGGTTGAGTAAAGTACAAATCCACACAGGATAGTTGCAGGCAAAAGAGTCCAATGACAAAAGGTACCAAAGAGGCTGGTCAAAAGTACCACAGAATAAACAAACTAAGAAGGCACCAAAGCATAGGCTAGGCAAGATAACTTCAAGACTGAGCACAGATACAGGCAAAGGAAGGTCCTTAAATATCCACCTGTACACCCTGACTAACTAGGCACAGGTGGTAACCTTGAACCAATAATGAGCAGTGGATTAGGAGGATGATGTAGAAGGTCTTGCGCTCTCAGTCTCCCTCGGCTGGACAGACCGTAGTGTGACATAGTCTGTAAAACATCTACAGGTGGACTATCCAAATTAAGTGTTACCCATCTAGGTAACCAGCATGTTTCCTTCTTACTTCTACCTACACCGGTTGATGGATTACACCATTCCGTTGGCCGCTCTCTTGCTCAAAGCCCTGTTCGGTGCCACAGAATAGCCAATGCCTATGGCCACTTTCTAGGGGCGCAGTCCAAGAGAATCAAGCATGCTTTGCAAGAAACACTATGCTCATATGCCTCGGACAGTTAACTGGGACACACTCTCTTCTCCCCTAGCAGTGTGCATGACGCTGGCACATTACCAACTTCTGAGAGCCTGCTTTCCGCATCTAACCAGACTGACTCAAGAGACAAATTGTTTGAAGCGACAACTCTGACTGTTTTTGGAGACTCCATCCCTACATGGTGATAAATGCACCATTAGGGATGGAAGAGCTGGCACACCCTGTCAAATAAAATACAATTTTATTAGTCACATGCGCCGAGTACAACAGTGAAATGCTTACTTACGAGCCCCTAACCAACAGTGCAGTTCAAAAAATATGGATAAGAATAAGAGATAAAAGTAACAAGTAATTATAGAGCAGCAGTAAAAAATAACAATATATACAGGGGGGTGCCAGTACAGAGTCAATGTGCGGGGGCACCGGTTAGTTGGGGTAGTATGTACATGTACAGTAGGTAGAGTTAAGGGTGATGCCCTACGCATTTTGTCTCCCCTATGCCTGGTACCCCTCACTCTAAGCAGAGTGATGTTACAGGCTTATACCTCATCTTCGAGCCCCTCGACGACCAGGGGTGCCCTGTTTAGCAGAGATGACTTTTCTGCCTTACAACCAGTCCTGGTAGCCACCGTTACGCAGGGATCTTCTGACCCAAGTGTACGCAGAGATTTGCCATCCTCACCCAGCAGCCATGGCCCGTGGGAGGATGAATCTGAATGTGACAAGCCTGCCACTCAAGAGCATTGACAATCTGCCTGAATGTCTATCATCCCGTAACACATCTTTCCTTCCTCTCCTTCCTCTCTCCACTCCAGGGTTCACTCTGGGCTGGCCTAGGGAAAGAGTGTGAGCATGCGTACACGTGTGTGTGTCTGCGTGCGTGTGTGTCTGTGTGTGTGTGTTTGTGTGTGTCTGCGTGTGTTTGTGAGGTTAGTGCCGATGAGTCAGATCCTAGAATTGAATTGTCTGTTCTCTATGAGTCAAACTGTGATGATGACAATGCCCCCACCCTGGCCTGGGGCACCTCTCAACCACACCACCATGTGTCTGTGTATGTTTGTGTAAGTGTGTGTGACTGGTTTTGCCAGTGTAACTGGTATCTAACGAGTGTTTGCGTGTTTTGTCCCCCTGCAGCAAATAATGCGTACGGCCAGTAAGTACAACCTGGGTCTGGACCTGCGGACGGCTGCGTACGTCAACGCCATCGAGAAGGTGTTCAAGGTCTACAACGAGGCCGGCATCACTGTCGCATAATCACCCTATCAAAGTCAGACCCCTCCCATACTGCCCTGCTATTGGTTCCACTGCTTCTGGTCCATGAGACGGCTTTAAACTGGCTAACAAGGCTGGCTATACAACTGCTAACCAGTGAAGGCTCCTCCAGATTAGGAAGGGAGGACTATCCTACTCTGTGAATTTCAGAAAATTAAATGTAAAAAGTTATCCTTTTTAGATAAAACTATACAAAATATATTCAGGTCACCAAATACCTGATTAAAACAGAATAGCATCTTCTAGGGTAGCACCACGGTATAGCCAGAGGACAGCTATTTTCCTTCCTCCTCTGGCTACATTGAATTCAATACAAAACCTATGTGGCTCATGCTCCTCATCCCCTTTCATAGACCTACAGTACATGGTAATTATGATGAATTCCGGAGGACGTCCTCCACCCAATCAAAGCTATTGCAGTATGAACTGACATGTTGTCCCTCCAAGCAAAGGATCAGAAAATGTACCTAGTACGACGCATGTGTGATTTAGAAGCCTGCGGAGTGGGTGACATTGTTGGATATATTGAGATAGTGAATAGTGATATTTTAGCATTTTTAGGATGTTATTAAATGCAAATGAGTTTCTTCAATCTACAGGAGACGGAGCAGGTAGATTATATATTGTTTTCTTGGTTTTAGAACGATTTCATTTTGTAGCATTAGGGCCATTTATTTAAATTTGCCCTGCTAACTTCACTACTAGAGTGCAGTTTTCCACCAGAATGGCTAGATAACGCTAACAACAATGTAGTGAATTTTTTGTTGAAGAAGCCCTTTCATTGCCCACATCAGATTCTGCATATTCAAACTGTGCAACACAACTAGAAGGTTGGATTAACAGGGATACTGCATTTTTGGGCATGTAAGAGTTGGCTTTTAGGGGGCATGTTGCTTCTTCCCGCAATGATTGCCACCAGCCTGTACCATTGACACCAGGCAGTATGGGGACACCAGGCAGTATGGGGCCATGGACTGCTCACGCCAAATCCTGACTCTCAGCATGCCGCCTCAGGAACCCGGGATTCGTCTGACCAAGCAATGTTTTTCCACTCCTCAATTGTCCAGTGTTGGCAATTGTCCAATGTTGGTGATCGCGTGCCCACTGGAGCAGTTTTTAGCTGATAAGAGTGGAACCTGATGTGGTCGTCTGCTGCAATAACCCATCCGTGATGAGGACCAATGAGTTGTGAATTCCAAGATGCTGTTCTGCACACCACTGTTCTCCTGCGCCGCTATTTGCCTGTTTGTGGCCCGCCTATTAGCTTGCACAATTCTTGCCATTCTCCTTTGACCTCTGTCATCAACAAACTGTTTTCGCCCACAGGACTGCCGCTGACTGGATGTTTTTGTTTGTCGCACCATTCTCGGGTAAACCCTAGGCACTGTCATGCATGAAAAGCCCAAGAGGCCAGCTGTTTCTGAGATACGGCGTGCCTGGCACCGACGATCATACCACAGCGCAGTCGCTTAGGTAATTAGTTTTCCACATTCGAACATTCAATCAAACAGTAACTGAATGCCTCGGTACCTGTCTGCTTGCTTTATATAGCAAGCCACGGTCACGTGACTCACTGTCTGTAGGAGCGAACCATTATTGTGAACGTATAACGAGGTAAACGATGTAAACAAAATGGCTGTATTTAAATGTGTAAATAGTATTATTAACATAATATAATGTATATAATATTGTTTTATGTGTGCTGTAGCTCTTTTAACCATATTTAGTAATAATATGGTATTATAATGTTGTATTAGGAGTTGTGTTGACTGTGACTCTTCCCTCCGAGGCCAGAACAGACAGTAAAATGTGTCCAGTTCTCACTAGGTTATGTTTATAGAGGAATATGTCAAATTCTACCTAGCAGAGCTGGCTCTGGCCCTCGACCACCTGCACCATCTGGGCATAGTTTACAGAGACCTCAAACCAGAGATTTATTTTCTGGGACGAAGCAAGGGGACAAGATGAGAGGGAAAGTTCTGCTAACAAGGGCAACTACTAGGAGCTTTCAGAGGTAATTGCACATTATTATGCTTTACTTGCTGAGCACATGGACGTTTCTGCTGTCTTCTCTGGGATGTCTAAATAAATTCTGAATGATTTGATAGCTTCCATCGCATCATCCATTAAAAGTGAGATTAAAAGAGAGGTTGACACAGTACATTTTTTTCACATGGCAAATGGATGAAACCACAGACGTCAGCTGTCACTTGCAGTTGTTTTCAGGTATGCGGATGATCCGGGCTTTATTCATGAACGTTTCTTGGGCTACTTTGATGTGTCAAGTGGGCGAGATCGCAGATCTGTGTTTGACTTTGTCAGAGCTGAACTTAATGGAGAAACTTGTTGCCCAAACCTAGGATGTGGCTGTTGTAATGGAATGTACAGTATCTGCTATTTGTATTTACAGCTAAATGCCCTCCTGTTCCCTGATTAAGAGGGTGGATGACTACTCCACTACCAGTGTCAACTCTTTACTCAACTGAAGCCATGTCTCATGTGTCCTCTCATCTACTGGCTCACTGAATATTTCCTCTCCAAGCACTGTGAGTAGCCCTGTCAATATTCTCTCATTACTGCATGTAGTTTCAATAACAATCACATTATTCCACATACATGTGATTGTAATCCTTGCTTGGACTAACCCATTCTTAGCTCTTTTGTCTCACTGTGTTTTAAGTTATAGTTTTTGGTCTTCCCAGTCAAATCCTGTCCTGCCCTCATTGGAAGAGTTGAGCTCTTCTCCAACACCATCCATCCATGACGAGCTTGTCCGGCACTGAATCCTCTGAACATCTCAACCCAGGTCCTGCACTGAAGTCAAGCCTCTGAACACCTTGACTCATGCTTCATACCCTCATTCAAATCACTGCTGTGATCTCTTCCCAACATGGCGTATGTATCCCTCTCATTCCCATTACTAATTCTATTTTACTATAAATGTCTTTATTAAATGTTTACCGTGGGTCTCCGTCCTCCTAAATATTTCAAGTCTCCAGCCTCCACTGCTGCTAACCTAGGTTAGGCATAACGCTCTAGTGACCTGCCACACTGCTAGCTTGGCTCTCTGGCCCAGTTCACATAACATTCAGTAGTTTTTGTGCTTACTTACCCAAGTGCCCTCCAAGTTAAAACTCTCTCCCTTAGGGTAAGAGCAATGATTAAGTTTAAGGTTAGGATAAGGGTTAATGTTAGGATTAGAGCTAGGGTTAGTGGATAGTTAGTTGAAATGTTACAGATAGTCTATCACAACCGTGATACGAGCCCAGGGTGTGTTGCTGGAAAACCCTAGGTTCTAACCACTGTCGTATAGGCAATGTGGACCCAATTGGAAGGTAATCACAAGAGGCAGGTGAGGAGGGACAAAACAGAGTCTTTACTAGATATTCCTCCTGAGCAAACAATGAGGTTCCAGTATAAATGCTGGGTTGAGTAAAGTACAAATCCACACAGGATAGTTGCAGGCAAAAGAGTCCAATGACAAAAGGTACCAAAGAGGCTGGTCAAAAGTACCACAGAATAAACAAACTAAGAAGGCACCAAAGCATAGGCTAGGCAAGATAACTTCAAGACTGAGCACAGATACAGGCAAAGGAAGGTCCTTAAATATCCACCTGTACACCCTGACTAACTAGGCACAGGTGGTAACCTTGAACCAATAATGAGCAGTGGATTAGGAGGATGATGTAGAAGGTCTTGCGCTCTCAGTCTCCCTCGGCTGGACAGACCGTAGTGTGACATAGTCTGTAAAACATCTACAGGTGGACTATCCAAATTAAGTGTTACCCATCTAGGTAACCAGCATGTTTCCTTCTTACTTCTACCTACACCGGTTGATGGATTACACCATTCCGTTGGCCGCTCTCTTGCTCAAAGCCCTGTTCGGTGCCACAGAATAGCCAATGCCTATGGCCACTTTCTAGGGGCGCAGTCCAAGAGAATCAAGCATGCTTTGCAAGAAACACTATGCTCATATGCCTCGGACAGTTAACTGGGACACACTCTCTTCTCCCCTAGCAGTGTGCATGACGCTGGCACATTACCAACTTCTGAGAGCCTGCTTTCCGCATCTAACCAGACTGACTCAAGAGACAAATTGTTTGAAGCGACAACTCTGACTGTTTTTGGAGACTCCATCCCTACATGGTGATAAATGCACCATTAGGGATGGAAGAGCTGGCACACCCTGTCAAATAAAATACAATTTTATTAGTCACATGCGCCGAGTACAACAGTGAAATGCTTACTTACGAGCCCCTAACCAACAGTGCAGTTCAAAAAATATGGATAAGAATAAGAGATAAAAGTAACAAGTAATTATAGAGCAGCAGTAAAAAAATAACAATATATACAGGGGGTGCCAGTACAGAGTCAGTAATGCGGGGCACCGGTTAGTTGGGGTAGTATGTACATGTACAGTAGGTAGAGTTAAGGGTGATGCCCTCGCATTTTGTCTCCCCTATGCCTGGTACCCCTCACTCTAAGCAGAGTGATGTTACAGGCTTATACCTCATCTTGAGCCCCTCGGCGACCAGTGGTGCCCTGTTTAGCAGAGATGACTTTTCTGCCTTACAACCAGTCCTGGTAGCCACCGTTACGCAGGGATCTTCTGACCCAAGTGTACGCAGAGATTTGCCATCCTCACCCAGCAGCCATGGCCCGTGGGAGGATGAATCTGAATGTGACAAGCCTGCCACTCAAGAGCATTGACAATCTGCCTGAATGTCTATCATCCCGTAACACATCTTTCCTTCCTCTCCTTCCTCTCTCCACTCCAGGGTTCACTCTGGGCTGGCCTAGGGAAAGAGTGTGAGCATGCGTACTGCGTGTGTGTGTCTGCGTGCGTGTGTGTCTGTGTGTGTGTGTTTGTGTGTGTCTGCGTGTGTTTGTGAGGTTAGTGCCGATGGAGTCAGATCCTAGAATTGAATTGTCTGTTCTCTATGAGTCAAACTGTGATGATGACAATGCCCCCACCCTGGCCTGGGGCACCTCTCAACCACACCACCATGTGTCTGTGTATGTTTGTGTAAGTGTGTGTGACTGGTTTTGCCAGTGTAACTGGTATCTAACGAGTGTTTGCGTGTTTTGTCCCCCTGCAGCAAATAATGCGTACGGCCAGTAAGTACAACCTGGGTCTGGACCTGCGGACGGCTGCGTACGTCAACGCCATCGAGAAGGTGTTCAAGGTCTACAACGAGGCCGGCATCACTGTCGCATAATCACCCTATCAAAGTCAGACCCCTCCCATACTGCCCTGCTATTGGTTCCACTGCTTCTGGTCCATGAGACGGCTTTAAACTGGCTAACAAGGCTGGCTATACAACTGCTAACCAGTGAAGGCTCCTCAGATTAGGAAGGGGAGGACTATCCTACTCTGTGAATTTCAGAAAATTAAATGTAAAAAGTTATCCTTTTTAGATAAAACTATACAAAATATATTCAGGTCACCAAATACCTGATTAAAACAGAATAGCATCTTCTAGGGTAGCACCACGGTATAGCCAGAGGACAGCTATTTTCCTTCCTCCTCTGGCTACATTGAATTCAATACAAAACCTATGTGGCTCATGCTCCTCATCCCCTTTCATAGACCTACAGTACATGGTAATTATGATGAATTCCGGAGGACGTCCTCCACCCAATCAAAGCTATTGCAGTATGAACTGACATGTTGTCCCTCCAAGCAAAGGATCAGAAAATGTACCTAGTACGGACGCATGTGTGATTTAGAAGCCTGCGGAGTGGGTGACATTGTTGGATATATTGAGATAGTGAATAGTGATATTTTAGCATTTTTAGGATGTTATTAAATGCAAATGAGTTTCTTCAATCTACAGGAGACGGAGCAGGTAGATTATATATTGTTTTCTTGGTTTTAGAACGATTTCATTTTGTAGCATTAGGGCCATTTATTTAAATTTGCCCTGCTAACTTCACTACTAGAGTGCAGTTTTTTCCACCAGAATGGCTAGATAACGCTAACAACAATGTAGTGAATTTTTTGTTGAAGAAGCCCTTTCATTGCCCACATCAGATTCTGCATATTCAAACTGTGCAACACAACTAGAAGGTTGGATTAACAGGGATACTGCATTTTTGGGCATGTAAGAGTTGGCTTTTAGGGGGCATGTTGCTTCTTCCCGCAATGATTGCCACCAGCCTCTACCATTGACACCAGGCAGTATGGGGACACCAGGCAGTATGGGGCCATGGACTGCTCATGCCAAATCCTGACTCTCAGCATGCCGCCTCAGGAACCCGGGATTCGTCTGACCAAGCAATGTTTTTCCACTCCTCAATTGTCCAGTGTTGGCAATTGTCCAATGTTGGTGATCGCGTGCCCACTGGAGCAGTTTTAGCTGATAAGAGTGGAACCTGATGTGGTCGTCTGCTGCAATAACCCATCCGTGATGAGGACCAATGAGTTGTGAATTCCAAGATGCTGTTCTGCACACCACTGTTCTCCTGCGCCGCTATTTGCCTGTTTGTGGCCCGCCTATTAGCTTGCACAATTCTTGCCATTCTCCTTTGACCTCTGTCATCAACAAACTGTTTTCGCCCACAGGACTGCCGCTGACTGGATGTTTTTGTTTGTCGCACCATTCTCGGGTAAACCCTAGGCACTGTCATGCATGAAAAGCCCAAGAGGCCAGCTGTTTCTGAGATACGGCGTGCCTGGCACCGACGATCATACCACGCGCAGTCGCTTAGGTAATTAGTTTTCCACATTCGAACATTCAATCAAACAGTAACTGAATGCCTCGGTACCTGTCTGCTTGCTTTATATAGCAAGCCACGGTCACGTGACTCACTGTCTGTAGGAGCGAACCATTATTGTGAACGATAACGAGGTAAACGATGTAAACAAAATGGCTGTATTTAAATGTGTAAATAGTATTATTAACATAATATAATGTATATAATATTGTTTTATGTGTGCTGTAGCTCTTTTAACCATATTTAGTAATAATATGGTATTATAATGTTGTATTAGGAGTTGTGTTGACTGTGACTCTTCCCTCCGAGGCCAGAACAGACAGTAAAATGTGTCCAGTTCTCACTAGGTTATGTTTATAGAGGAATATGTCAAATTCTACCTAGCAGAGCTGGCTCTGGCCCTCGACCACCTGCACCATCTGGGCATAGTTTACAGAGACCTCAAACCAGAGATTTATTTTCTGGGACGAAGCAAGGGACAAGATGAGAGGGAAAGTTCTGCTAACAAGGGCAACTACTAGGAGCTTTCAGAGGTAATTGCACATTATTATGCTTTACTTGCTGAGCACATGGACGTTTCTGCTGTCTTCTCTGGGATGTCTAAATAAATTCTGAATGATTTGATAGCTTCCATCGCATCATCCATTAAAAGTGAGATTAAAAGAGAGGTTGACACAGTACATTTTTTCACATGGCAAATGGATGAAACCACAGACGTCAGCTGTCACTTGCAGTTGTTTTCAGGTATGCGGATGATCCGGGCTTTATTCATGAACGTTTCTTGGGCTACTTTGATGTGTCAAGTGGGCGAGATGCGCAGTCTGTGTTTGACTTTGTCAGAGCTGAACTTAATGGAGAAACTTGTTGCCCAAACCTAGGATGTGGCTGTTGTAATGGAATGTACAGTATCTGCTATTTGTATTTACAGCTAAATGCCCTCTTGTTCCCTGATTAAGAGGGGATGACTACTCCACTACCAGTGTCAACTCTTTACTCAACTGAAGCCATGTCTCATGTGTCCTCTCATCTACTGGCTCACTGAATATTTCCTCTCCAAGCACTGTGAGTAGCCCTGTCAATATTCTCTCATTACTGCATGTAGTTTCAATAACAATCACATTATTCCACATACATGTGATTGTAATCTTTGCTTGGACTAACCCATTCTTAGCTCTTTTGTCTCCATGTGTTTTAAGTTATAGTTTTTTTGGTCTTCCCAGTCAAATCCTGTCCTGCCCTCATTGGAAGAGTTGAGCTCTTCTCCAACACCATCCATCCATGACGAGCTTGTCCGGCACTGAATCCTCTGAACATCTCAACCCAGGTCCTGCACTGAAGTCAAGCCTCTGAACACCTTGACTCATGCTTCATACCCTCATTCAAATCACTGCTGTGATCTCTTCCCAACATGGCGTAAGTATCCCTCTCATTCCCATTACTAATTCTATTTTACTATAAATGTCTTTATTAAATGTTTACCGTGGGTCTCCCGTCCTCCTAAATATTTCAAGTCTCCAGCCTCTACTGCTGCTAACCTAGGTTAGGCATAACGCTCTAGTGACCTGCCACACTGCTAGCTTGGCTCTCTGGCCCAGTTCACATAACATTCAGTAGTTTTTGTGCTTACTTACCCAAGTGCCCTCCAAGTTAAAACTCTCTCCCTTAGGGTAAGAGCAATGATTAAGTTTAAGGTTAGGATAAGGGTTAATGTTAGGATTAGAGCTAGGGTTAGTGGATAGTTAGTTGAAATGTTACAGATAGTCTATCACAACCGTGATACGAGCCCAGGGTGTGTTGCTGGAAAACCCTAGGTTCTAACCACTGTCGTATAGGCAATGTGGACCCAATTGGAAGGTAATCACAAGAGGCAGGTGAGGAGGGACAAAACAGAGTCTTTACTAGATATTCCTCCTGAGCAAACAATGAGGTTCCAGTATAAATGCTGGGTTGAGTAAAGTACAAATCCACACTGGATAGTTGCAGGCAAAAGAGTCCAATGACAAAAGGTACCAAAGAGGCTGGTCAAAAAGTACCACAGAATAAACAAACTAAGAAGGCACCAAAGCATAGGCTAGGCAAGATAACTTCAAGACTGAGCACAGATACAGGCAAAGGAAGGTCCTTAAATATCCACCTGTACACCCTGACTAACTAGGCACAGGTGGTAACCTTGAACCAATAATGAGCAGTGGATTAGGAGGATGATGTAGAAGGTCTTGCGCTCTCAGTCTCCCTCGGCTGGACAGACCGTAGTGTGACATAGTCTGTAAAACATCTACAGGTGGACTATCCAAATTAAGTGTTACCCATCTAGGTAACCAGCATGTTTCCTTCTTACTTCTACCTACACCGGTTGATGGATTACACCATTCCGTTGGCCGCTCTCTTGCTCAAAGCCCTGTTCGGTGCCACAGAATAGCCAATGCCTATGGCCACTTTCTAGGGGCGCAGTCCAAGAGAATCAAGCATGCTTTGCAAGAAACACTATGCTCATATGCCTCGGACAGTTAACTGGGACACACTCTTTTCTCCCCTAGCAGTGTGCATGACGCTGGCACATTACCAACTTCTGAGAGCCTGCTTTCCGCATCTAACCAGACTGACTCAAGAGACAAATTGTTTGAAGCGACAACTCTGACTGTTTTTGGAGACTCCATCCCTACATGGTGATAAATGCACCATTAGGGATGGAAGAGCTGGCACACCCTGTCAAATAAAATACAATTTTATTAGTCACATGCGCCGAGTACAACAGTGAAATGCTTACTTACGAGCCCCTAACCAACAGTGCAGTTCAAAAAATATGGATAAGAATAAGAGATAAAAGTAACAAGTAATTATAGAGCAGCAGTAAAAAAATAACAATATATACAGGGGGGTGCCAGTACAGAGTCAATGTGCGGGGGCACCGGTTAGTTGGGGTAGTATGTACATGTACAGTAGGTAGAGTTAAGGGTGATGCCCTACGCATTTTGTCTCCCCTATGCCTGGTACCCCTCACTCTAAGCAGAGTGATGTTACAGGCTTATACCTCATCTTCGAGCCCCTCGATGACCAGGGGTGCCCTGTTTAGCAGAGATGACTTTTCTGCCTTACAACCAGTCCTGGTAGCCACCGTTACGCAGGGATCTTCTGACCCAAGTGTACGCAGAGATTTGCCATCCTCACCCAGCAGCCATGGCCCGTGGGAGGATGAATCTGAATGTGACAAGCCTGCCACTCAAGAGCATTGACAATCTGCCTGAATGTCTATCATCCCAGTAACACATCTTTCCTTCCTCTCCTTCCTCTCTCCACTCCAGGAGTTCACTCTGGGCTGGCCTAGGAAAGAGTGTGAGCATGCGCACACGTGTGTGTGTCTGCGTGCGTGTGTGTCTGTGTGTGTGTGTTTGTGTGTGTCTGCGTGTGTTTGTGAGGTTAGTGCCGATGGAGTCAGATCCTAGAATTGAATTGTCTGTTCTCTATGAGTCAAACTGTGATGATGACAATGCCCCCACCCTGGCCTGGGGCACCTCTCAACCACACCACCATGTGTCTGTGTATGTTTGTGTAAGTGTGTGTGACTGGTTTTGCCAGTGTAACTGGTATCTAACGAGTGTTTGCGTGTTTTGTCCCCTGCAGCAAATAATGCGTCACGGCCAGTAAGTACAACCTGGGTCTGGACCTGCGGACGGCCGCGCACGTCAACGCCATCGAGAAGGTGTTCAAGGTCTACAACGAGGCCGGCATCACTGTCGCATAATCACCCTATCAAAGTCAGACCCCTCCCATACTGCCCTGCTATTGGTTCCACTGCTTCTGGTCCATGAGACGGCTTTAAACTGGCTAACAAGGCTGGCTATACAACTGCTAACCAGTGAAGGCTCCTCAGATTAGGAAGGGGAGGACTATCCTACTCTGTGAATTTCAGAAAAATAAATGTAAAAAGTTATCCTTTTTAGATAAAACTATACAAAATATATTCAGGTCACCAAATACCTGAATAAAAACAGAATAGCATCTTCTAGGGTAGCACCACGGTATAGCCAGAGGACAGCTATTTTCCTTCCTCCTCTGGCTACATTGAATTCAATACAAAACCTATGTGGCTCATGCTCCTCATCCCCTTTCATAGACCTACAGTACATGGTAATTATGATGAATTCCGGAGGACGTCCTCCACCCAATCAAAGCTATTGCAGTATGAACTGACATGTTGTCCCTCCAAGCAAAGGATCAGAAAATGTACCTAGTACGACGCATGTGTGATTTAGAAGCCTGCGGAGTGGGTGACATTGTTGGATATATTGAGATAGTGAATAGTGATATTTTAGCATTTTTAGGATGTTATTAAATGCAAATGAGTTTCTTCAATCTACAGGAGACGGAGCAGGTAGATTATATATTGTTTTCTTGGTTTTAGAACGATTTCATTTTGTAGCATTAGGGCCATTTATTTAAATTTGCCCTGCTAACTTCACTACTAGAGTGCAGTTTTTTCCACCAGAATGGCTAGATAACGCTAACAACAATGTAGTGAATTTTTGTTGAAGAAGCCCTTTCATTGCCCACATCAGATTCTGCATATTCAAACTGTGCAACACAACTAGAAGGTTGGATTAACAGGGATACTGCATTTTTGGGCATGTAAGAGTTGGCTTTTAGGGGGCATGTTGCTTCTTCCCGCAATGATTGCCACCAGCCTGTACCATTGACACCAGGCAGTATGGGGACACCAGGCAGTATGGGGCCATGGACTGCTCACGCCAAATCCTGACTCTCAGCATGCCGCCTCAGGAACCCGGGATTCGTCTGACCAAGCAATGTTTTTCCACTCCTCAATTGTCCAGTGTTGGCAATTGTCCAATGTTGGTGATCGCGTGCCCACTGGAGCAGTTTTTAGCTGATAAGAGTGGAACCTGATGTGGTCGTCTGCTGCAATAACCCATCCGTGATGAGGACCAATGAGTTGTGAATTCCAAGATGCTGTTCTGCACACCACTGTTCTCCTGCGCCGCTATTTGCCTGTTTGTGGCCCGCCTATTAGCTTGCACAATTCTTGCCATTCTCCTTTGACCTCTGTCATCAACAAACTGTTTTCGCCACAGGACTGCCGCTGACTGGATGTTTTTGTTTGTCGCACCATTCTCGGGTAAACCCTAGGCACTGTCATGCATGAAAAGCCCAAGAGGCCAGCTGTTTCTGAGATACGGCGTGCCTGGCACCGACGATCATACCACGCGCAGTCGCTTAGGTAATTAGTTTTCCACATTCGAACATTCAATCAAACAGTAACTGAATGCCTCGGTACCTGTCTGCTTGCTTTATATAGCAAGCCACGGTCACGTGACTCACTGTCTGTAGGAGCGAACCATTATTGTGAACGTATAACGAGGTAAACGATGTAAACAAAATGGCTGTATTTAAATGTGTAAATAGTATTATTAACATAATATAATGTATATAATATTGTTTTATGTGTACTGTAGCTCTTTTAACCATATTTAGTAATAATATGGTATTAGAATGTTGTATTAGGAGTTGTGTTGACTGTGACTCTTCCCTCCGAGGCCAGAACAGACAGTAAAATGTGTCCAGTTCTCACTAGGTTATGTTTATAGAGGAATATGTCAAATTCTACCTAGCAGAGCTGGCTCTGGCCCTCGACCACCTGCACCATCTGGGCATAGTTTACAGAGACCTCAAACCAGAGATTTATTTTCTGGGACGAAGCAAGGGGACAAGATGAGAGGGAAAGTTCTGCTAACAAGGGCAACTACTAGGAGCTTTCAGAGGTAATTGCACATTATTATGCTTTACTTGCTGAGCACATGGACGTTTCTGCTGTCTTCTCTGGGATGTCTAAATAAATTCTGAATGATTTGATAGCTTCCATCGCATCATCCATTAAAAGTGAGATTAAAAGAGAGGTTGACACAGTACATTTTTTTCACATGGCAAATGGATGAAACCACAGACGTCAGCTGTCACTTGCAGTTGTTTTCAGGTATGCGGATGATCCGGGCTTTATTCATGAACGTTTCTTGGGCTACTTTGATGTGTCAAGTGGGCGAGATGCGCAGTCTGTGTTTGACTTTGTCGGAGCTGAACTTAATGGAGAAACTTGTTGCCCAAACCTAGGATGTGGCTGTTGTAATGGAATGTACAGTATCTGCTATTTGTATTTACAGCTAAATGCCCTCCTGTTCCCTGATTAAGAAGGGGATGACTACTCCACTTCCAGTGGCAACTCTTTACTGATCTGAAGCCATGTCTCATGTGTCCTCTCATCTACTGGCTCACTGAATATTTCCTCTCCAAGCACTGTGAGTAGCCCTGTCAATATTCTCTCATTACTGCATGTAGTTTCAATAACAATCACATTATTCCACATACATGTGATTGTAATCCTTGCTTGGACTAACCCATTCTTAGCTCTTTTGTCTCACTGTGTTTTAAGTTATAGTTTTTTTGGTCTTCCCAGTCAAATCCTGTCCTGCCCTCATTGGAAGAGTTGAGCTCTTCTCCAACACCATCCATCCATGACGAGCTTGTCCGGCACTGAATCCTCTGAACATCTCAACCCAGGTCCTGCACTGAAGTCAAGCCTCTGAACACCTTGACTCATGCTTCATACCCTCATTCAAATCACTGCTGTGATCTCTTCCCAACATGGCGTAAGTATCCCTCTCATTCCCATTACTAATTCTATTTTACTATAAATGTCTTTATTAAATGTTTACCGTGGGTCTCCCGTCCTCCTAAATATTTCAAGTCTCCAGCCTCCACTGCTGCTAACCTAGGTTAGGCATAACGCTCTAGTGACCTGCCACACTGCTAGCTTGGCTCTCTGGCCCAGTTCACATAACATTCAGTAGTTTTTGTGCTTACTTACCCAAGTGCCCTCCAAGTTAAAACTCTCTCCCCTTAGGGTAAGGGCAATGATTACATTTAGGGTTAGGATAAGGGTTAATGTTAGGATTAGAGCTAGGGTTAGTGGATAGTTAGTTGAAATGTTACGCATAGTCTGTTTAACATCTACAGGTGGACTATCCAAATTAAGTGTTACCCATCTAGGTAACCAGCATGTTTCCTTCTTATTCTACCTACACCGGTTGATGGATTACACCATTCCGTTGGCCACTCTCTCGCGCAAAGCCCTGTTCGGTGACACAGAATAGCCAATGCCTATGGCCACTTTCTAGGGGCGCAGTCCAAGAGAATCAAGCATGCTTTGCAAGAAACACTATGCTCATATGCCTCGGACAGTTACCTGGGACACACTCTCTGCTCCCCTAGCAGTGTGCATGATGCTGGCACATTATCAACTTCTGAGAGCCTGCTTTCCGCATCTAACCAGACTGACTCAAGAGACAAATTGTTTGAAGCGACAACTCTGAGTGTTTTTGAAGACTCCATCCCTACATGGTGATAAATGCACCATTAGGGATGGAAGAGCTGGCACACCCTGTCAAATAAAATAAAATTTTATTAGTCACATGCGCCGAGTACAACAGGTGTAGACCTTACAGGGAAATGCTTACTTACGAGCCCCTAACCAACAGTGCAGTTAAAAAAATATGGATAAGAATAAGAGATAAAAGTAACAAGTAATTAAAGAGCAGCAGTAAAAAAATAACAATATATACAGGGGGGTGCCAGTACAGAGTCAAAGTGCGGGGGCACCGGTTAGTTGGGGTAGTATGTACATGTACAGTAGGTAGAGTTAAGGGTGATGCCCTATGCATTTTGTCTCCCCTATGCCTGGTACCCCTCACTCTAAGCAGAGTGATGTTACAGGCTTATACCTCATCTTCGAGCCCCTCGACGACCAGGGGTGCCCTGTTTAGCAGAGATGACTTTTCTGCCTTACAACCAGTCCTGGTAGCCACCGTTACGTAGGGATCTTCTGACCCAAGTGTACGCAGAGATTTGCCATCCTCACCCTGTAGCCATGGCCCGTGGGAGGATGAATCTGAATGTGACAAGCCTGCCACTCAAGATCATTGACGATCTGCCTGAATGACTATCCCTGACCCTGGTGTCCCATATACAACAGGAGTTCCCTCACCCTGGTGTCCCGTACACAGCAGGAGTTCCCTGACACGGGTGCAGAATACACAGGTGTCTCTCCATATTGACTAATTCAATTAAATAATAAAAAAAAGAAAAAGTTGTGTCTAGTAATGTGTTAATGCCAAGTGCCAGGGCTCTCTCCATTTAGAGACATCAATATCAAGCCCGTCTGTCAGTCTGGACTCCATCTTGCAGGTCTCCAAGTGCTGGCTCCGTAGATGCATCTGTGAACACATACAGTACACATACAGTCACTGTTCTATTACCAATGGCAGTTAGGATAGTGTCACGACTTCCGCTGAAGTCGGTTCCTCTATTTGTTCGGGCCGCGTTCGGCGGTCGATGTCACCGGTCTTCTAGCCATCGCCGATTCACTTTTCATTTTCCATTTGTTTTGTCTTGTTTTCACACACACCTGGTTTTAATTTTCATTCATTACTGTTGTGTATTTAACCCTTTGTTCCCCCCATGTCTGTGTGGGGAATTGTTTGTTCAGCATGCCGGTTTACGGCGGGAAATTACGTTTGCACCCGTGCTTTGTGCAGCCGGTTTATTGGAAAGTGTATTTTGTACTTCGTGCTGCCTTAATTAGTTTTGGGCATTTGTTTTTGTGACGCGGTTGCATTCCGTTTGTATTTGCCTCAGTAAAATACTTAGTGGTTGTGATTAGCCTGTGAAGTGAACTAAAATGGGAAACGCAGCAATCAGGCTGGTTAGACCAGGCTAGGTTATGAAGGTAAATTGGAACAAAACTCGAAACTGTTTTGACCTTTGACCAGGTCAAATGTCACCAGCATGATTCAAGTGTCCTCCCTGTTCCATTTACAAGAATGCTCACAGAGAGGGCATGTCTGCGTGATGCTAAGGGTCCTCTTGCTGGCCTTCTCTATGTTACATGTTAGGCTGCAAACAAGATATCTCTCGAATAACTGCATCAGCCAATCCTTGTAAACAATATACTTCCTCATCTTATGAGGTGGTGTTGACTGGGAGGGCCTGTGACAGGGTGATAGAATAGACAGCCAAGTGATGAATTGCATTTTGTTATAAAGAAAGGACAAAGCTTTTTGATAATGCACTTCACAACCAAAATGACTACTGCTTGTATCTGTTAGGCTGTGTAATGAACCTACTAGTTTATCAAACCGGGCATAACATACATTACCGTTGTTGATGAAACTGTCTGTGTTATCAGGGCAGTAACTTGGGTCAAGCTAATTCTAGGTCATCACTAGTTACCACAGCCAACCACAATGTCATGAAGCCTGTCTGTTTCTACAATTTCTCTTCTTAAAATGTGATTTTAAACCTAACCCTAATCTTAAACACACTGCTAACCAAATGCCTAACCTTAATTTAAGACCAAAAAGCAAATTTTTGTTTTACATTTTTTTCAAGATATAGACAATTCTGACTTTATAGGTGTGGTAACTAATGGAAACACTAATTCTATGCTTTACAGATGTAGACTGACTGTAGCTCCAGATTGGATTAGATTCAGGCTGGTGACACCGTTACGGGTTGTTGTTCCTAGTTCACTGTATTAGTCAGACTCAGACATAAATTAGCTACCACCATAGCTGCATCCATTGTTTTGTTTTGCACTAAACAATACAGAATACACCTGTATTCCCCACGAACTAACATGCAAATATGACTTGTAGGCTAACGTTAGCTAGCCTGCCTCGCTTTATAAAAATATGGTTACCTCCATAACCAGCAATAACGTTATTTAACGGCGTTAGCTAAGTTATACCAGAGGTCATTATATTTCAGTATCTCTGGTTGTACTGACCACTACCGGTCGTTGCAGACCAAGCTAGCGTTACTGCTGCATAATTGGGGGACGACGAACTCCAAGCACCAATTCTGCATACTAGCAAGGGTCCTTCAGCAGGGCATGTCAACCATAGAACTTTGGCTGTGGAGTCATGGTCAATCTGTATAGGGCCCGTGGTCCTTTGAATGCTTTGGGGCTATGAAACAATGGAGCCCCATTCAATGAAGGGAAGCGAAGTGGGCGGAGGGGTGATATGCACATGGAGCTTGGCAAATGGGGGCATGATTTGTTGACATAATTGTAATCCAAACCCAACTTTAATTTACTAGTTTCTAAACTCAGTTTTAGACGAGACTGACTTCATGACCAAAATGTTCCCATTTACATTTGTATTTTTTAATATTAGTCCTTTTACCCCCAATTGTTAGTTAGTCTTGTCCCATCGCTGCAACTCCCGTACGGATATAGGAGAGGCCAAGGTCGAGAGCCATGCGTCCTCTGAAACACCTCTCAGGCAGGGGGACACACACACAAGTTTTGTCATTTTTCTCTGTTCTCTATTTTCTCATAGAACCATCAGATTTCTAGTTGAAGTGAATCCACTCAAGTTTCAGTCTGCTGGTCTGCAAGAGCAGTATTCAGGTAACTAATGTTGTCCTCACTATTCCTTAAGAGTGAACAAGGAAAAAAGAGACAGCATCTCTTCACCTTAAGTTGACATGTAGAATCAGTGGCGGATTTAGACATAGGCAACATGGGCAGCCGCCCAGGGCGGCATTTTTTTAATTTTTTATTTCATCTTTATTTAACCAGGTAGGCTAGTTGAGAAAAAGTTCTCATTTACAACTGCGATCTGGCCAAGATAAAGCAAAGCAGTTCGACACATACAATAGCACAGAGTTACACATGGAATAAACAAACATACAGTCAAGAATACAGTATAAAAAAGTCTATATACAGTGTGTGCAAATGAGGTAAGATCAGGGAGGTAAGGCATGGCGGCGAAATAATTACAATATAGCAGTTAAACACTGTAATGGTAGATGTGCAGAAGATGAATGTGCAAGTAGGGATACTGGGGTGCAAAGGAGCAAGATAAATAAATAAATACAGTATGGGGATGAGGTAGTTGGATGGGATATTTATAGATGGGCTATGTACAGATGATCTGTGAGCTGCTCTAACAGCTGGTGCTTAAAGCTAGTGAGGGAGATATGAGTCTCCAGCTTCAGTGATGTTTGCAGTTCATTCCAGTCATTGGCAGCAGATAACTGGAAGGAAAGGTGACCAAAGGAGGAATTGGCTTTGGGGGTGACCAGTAAGATATACATGCTGGAGCGCGTGCTACGGATGGGTGCTGCTATGGTGACCAGTGAGCTGAGATAAGGCGGGGCTTAACCTAGCAAAGACTTGTAGATGACCTGGAGCCAGTGGGTTTGGCGACGAGTATGAAGCGAGGGCCAGCCAACAAGAGCGTACAGGTCGCAGTGGTGGGCAGTATATGGGGCTTTGTGACAAAACGGATGGCACTGTGATAGACTGCATCCAATTTGTTGAGTAAAGTGTTGGAGGCTATTTTGTAAATGACATCGCCAAAGTCGAGGATCGGTAGGATAGTCAGTTTTACGAGGGTATGTTTGGCAGCATGAGTGAAGGATGCTTTGTTGCGAAATAGGAAACCAATTCTAGATTTAATTTGGGATTGGAAATGCTTAATGTGAGTCTGGAAGGAGAGTTTACAGTCTAACCAGACACCTAGGTATTTGTAGTTGTCCACATATTCTAAGTCAGAACCGTCCAGAGTAGTGATGCTGGACGGGCGGGCAGGTGCGGGCAGCGATCGGTTGAAGAGCATGCATTTAGTTTTACTTGCATTTAAGAGCAGTTGGAGGCCACGGAAGGAGAGTTGTATGGCATTGAAGCTCGTCTGGAGGTTAGTTAACACAGTGTCCAAAGAAGGGCCAGAAGTATACAGAATGGTGTTGTCTGCTTAGAGGTGGATCAGAGAATCACCATCAGCAAGAGCGACATCATTGATGTATACAGAGAAGAGAGTCGGCCCGAGAATTGAACCCTGTGGCACCACCATAGAGACTGCCAGATGTCCGGACAACAGGCCCTCACTGAACTCTATATGAGAAGTAGTTGGTGAACCAGGCGAGGCAATCATTTGAGAAACCAAGGCTGTTGAGTCTGCAAATAAGAATGTGGTGATTGGCAGGGTCGAAAGCCTTGGCCAGGTCGATGAATACGGCTGCACAGTAATGTCTCTTATCGATGCCGATTATGATATCATTGAGTGGGGCCTTGAGTGTGGCTGAGGTGCACCCATGACCAGCTCTGAAACCAGATTGCATAGCGGAGAAGGTACAGTGGGATTCGAAATGGTCGGTAATGTGTTTATTAACTTGGCTTTCGAAGACCTTAGAAAGGCAGGGTAGGATAGATATAGGTCTGTAGCAGTTTGGGTCTAGAGTGTCTCCCCCTTTGAAGAGGGGGATGACCTCGGCAGCTTTCCAATCTTTAGGAATCTCAGACGATACGAAAGAGAGGTTGAACAGGCTAGTAATAGGGGTTGCAACAATTTCGGCTGATAATTTTAGAAAGAGGTTCTAGATTGTCTAGCCTGGCAGATTTGTAGGGGTCCAGATTTTGCAGCTCTTTCAGAACATCAGCTATCTGGATTTGGGTGAAGGAGAAATGGGGGAGGCTTGGGCGAGTTGCTGTGGGGGGTGCAGGGTAGCCAGGTGGAAAGCATGGCCAGCCGTAGAAAAATGCTTATTGAAATTCGGGGGCGCCCGCACAAAACCAAAAAAACACAATATAAAAAATACACTCAAAAGATTTGCTCTATATATCTTTTCCCCAATGGTGATATTTGCGTGAACGGTTTTCAGAGAGGACGCCCTGATTCTAGTTTGTGAGCTAGACAGGCTACTGCCTGGGAAGGTCTCCCACTCAGAAGTACGAGATGGGGAGGGGGCGGGGGTAGGTTGACCTCCGGTCTCCCCACTGGAAGCCCGAGGTAGGGGGAGCAGGGAATCTAATATATATATATATATATATATATATAGTTTTAAATGTTATGATTTATTTGTGTTGTTCCAGAGTGAGGGGTACCAGGCATAGCTAATTCTGATAAAGCTAGGCACAGAGAGAGTGTGACTGTGAGGACCAACCAAGTTCTGTCACATCCCAAAGGGTCTGACTGTTAGGTACCCAAACATCATCCAAAGGGTCTGACTGTTAGCTACCCAAACATCACCCAAAGCATCTGACTGTTAGGTACCCAAACATCACGCAAAGGGTCTGACTGTTAGGTACCCAAACATCACCCAAAGGGTCTGACTTTTAGATACCCAAACATCAAATCCGATCATCTGTTTAACATTTACCGTCACTGAACAGAACTGGACAGCGTTCCTACACTCAGAATGTTCCAGTTTGTAGGCTGAGTGCCAACTCCACACATAAAAAAATATAGTGTACTAATATTCACTGTAGTGTTTTTGCAGATATTACTGTAGTATTCATTGTAGTGTTCTGGCTCGTGGTGGCCCAATGACCTATTATGACGCTTCATGTTGGTGTTTCCTTAATTTTGGCAGTTACCTGTATGTCTGGATCACATGTTGGTCCTATGATGGAAATAGTTCTGCTGCAGGGTAGCACTGACCTGACAGAGAAAGAGACAATACCCCTCTCTCTCCTTTAGACGTCATTCACTCTTGCCCTAAAAACACATCATTGGGTAAGCCTCTGTAGTGGGTCTGTGTTTGTTTCCTGTGTACTGGCTCTGTTTGATTGTGTTGGACTACATCCAGGTCCCATAGCTACTTAGTTGTATCAGGCTCCAACTGCCAAACACCAGGGTTGTTTAACTCACCGGTGAGAGACAGCGATGATAAGGGGTTGTAAACCGCAGTAGGGATTATTCATCATCAGTTTCATCCAACAGTCCCAGTTGTTTATCCAAAGTGTTGTATCTGCTCTGTGGGTGTTTCTGGGGATTGAAATTGATCTCATTGGTCGGTCTCTCACAGGCCATAACCAGCCAGAGCTCCGGGAGGGGAAACAATGGTCCTTCCAACAGAGGCTGAGGGGTAATCTCAGAGCTAACAGCACTTATAGGGTAAACCTGGGTTTGCAGCAGTAACAGGCACCTAATCGTACGTAAATACTGTGGGGTGGTACAGAGAAGGACTGCCACCCACAGTTAGCCAAGATGGTTGTTAGTGCCTGTCCTTCCTGCTTGATCCAAATCCTGTAGATGAGTTGCCCAGCTGGCACAAGTGTATAAGGTTGGCTCTGTGTGTGCGCCCAGAGTTTGGCATGGTGTATGAACATGAATCTTAAGAGAGGGAGGGCCACCCTCCATGATATAATTGGCTGTGTGTGTGTGTGTGTGTGTGTGTGTGTGTGTGTGTGTGTGTGTGTGTGTGTGTGTGTGTGTGTGTGTGTGTGTGTGTGTGTGTGTGTGTGTGTGTGTGTGTGTGTGTGTGTGTGTGTGTGTGTGTGTGTGTGTGTGTGTGTGTGTGTGTGTGTGTGTGTGTGTGTGTGTGTGTGTGTGCGTTTGTTTGTTTGTGTCAATAAGGGATTGAGACACAGTCATGCATGAATTTGAGCCAATAGACTTGCCATTTGGATTATATGTAATATTCTGTATGAGATTGATTTCACTCTGTTTCAATGTAACAGAACGTGTTTGGGTATGAAGTGAGTTAGATTCCAGTCGGTCTAACAGGGAGTATAAAGGGTTGAAGGAGGGGGAAAGGAGAGTGGAGATGTAAGGAGGAAAAAGGGGGAAGGGAGGAGGGCAGTGGAGAATTGAGGGGACCTGTCTCTTCACAACTCTATAGGCTCAGAGGGATTTCTGCTAGATGTTCTGTTCCTTGTCTGGCCTTCTGAGCTGTTCTACTAGAATGTGTGTGTGTGGTACATATTGAAAGCCACAGAAATAAATCAGACACTAACCTTTTCCTCCATCCATTCACCATAAATCCCCCTGGACATAAGAGAAGAGTGGCTGGTTCAGGGAGAGACATTGGGGAAAAGAGAGAGAGCTCTGTGTCTCTGTTCACAAAATGTGCTACACTCTCAGAAATAAAGGTTTAGACTTGTTATTAAAGGGGTACAAATGCGTGTCACTGTAGTGGTACCCTGTAAGGTACGTTCTTTAATTATAGGTACATTTATTGTACCCTTGCAGTTCGTACCTTAAAGTGGCGCTCCAGTCTCCTTTTCACCTCATTTAAACACCTGATTTACTTAATTAGGGAGCGGCAGCAGTGTTCGAAGTTTTGGAGAGTCTGGCGTGCCCAAAGTAAAAAGTTGTTTGATTTGTTTGGACAAAGTTGATAGGTATATTTTTTGTCTTGTATAATGGACGAGTGGACGGTGGATTTTCTATAAAGCAACCAAACGGAGCTTTATAGATATAAAGAGGGACTTTTTTGAACAAAAGGAACATTGATTGTCTTGCTTGGACACTTCGGATTGCCCTTAGCAGAAGATCTTCAAAGGTAAGCGATTTATTTGATCTCTTTTTATGTGTTTTGTGACACCCGAGAGAGCGAATAAAGTGCAGTGGGCTAAATCAGGTTCACACAGTGTTTCTTGGTAGTCTACTTTGAAACAAAAGTATGCACCTCACACATGGTTATGGCTTAACAAAAAAGGCACCTGTCAGAGTTGAAATGTGTTACATTTTGAGTTTGCATCCCAATATTTAACTTCATATAAAAACAAATTGACATAGAAACATCAGATTTACAGTGGGTTTTCAAAATACATATGTATTAATTATGAAAAATATTAATACAATTCCACCCATGAGGTCACTAGATGGTGATTTGGTCATTTGACTAAAGAAAATGGTTTTAAACAGATTCATTTTAAAAGTAGAATGTTAATGCAAATTTTCATGGGTGCCAATAATTTGGACCTAACTGTATTAGTTTAAAATATAATTTACCAAAATGTATTGGCATACAATACTGTAGCTCAAGATTTATTTTTGGCTCATCTTTATCAAGGGTGCCAATTATTTTGGAGGTGACTGCACACACACACACAAACGCAGGATGCTTCAACACAAGTGTGGTTCCTGAGTTAATTAAGCAATTAACATCCCTCATGCTTAAGGTCTTGCATAAAAATGCTGGGCAGGTAATTATTTTGGCTACGCCCCCCATATAATGACAATGCCCCTATCCACATGGCACGAGTGGCCACGGAATGGTTTGATGAACATGAAAATTATGTAACCCATATGCCATGGCCGTCTCAGTCAGAGTTCAACCCAATTGAACACTTATGGGAGATTCTGGTGATGGAATGATGGAATTTCTTGTGGGAAAATGGTGTTGCATCCCTCCAATAGAGTTCCAGTGTCACGCCCTGATCCGTTTTCACCTGTCCTTCTCTCCACCCCCTCCAGGTGTCACTCATCATCCCTGGTGTATTTATCCCTGTGTTCTGTCTCTGTGCCAATTTGTCTTGTTTGCCAAGTCAACCAGCATTTATCTCCTAGCTCTTATTTGTCCCAGTCCCTGTTTTTCCTAGTCCTCCTGGTTTTGACCCTTGCCTGTCCTGACACCGAACCTGCCTGCCTGACCATTCTTCCTGACCTCGAGCCTGCCTAACGCCCTGTACTGTTGGGACTCTGACCTGGTTTATGAACTCTCGCCTGTACCCGACCTGCCTTTTGGCTACACCTTGTGTTATAATAAATATCGGAGCTCAACCATCTGCCTCCTGTGTCTGCATATGGGTCTCGCCTTGTGCCCTTATATCCCAATACTTGTAGAATATATGACAAGGTGCATTGAAGCTGTTCTGGCTCGTGGTGGCCCAACGACTTGTTAAGACACTTGCTAATGCTGTTTCCTGCAGGTAAAACTTTATTTGATTGTCCCCTTCTATAAATCAATCGGATGTTTAATTAAGTATTCACAAACTGTTCAACTATTTATGCTATATGTAAATAAAATAATGACGTCCCAAACAGAGTCCCATGCGAGCAGTTTCGACATCCTCCCAGCATTCAAAGCTCTTGCAGCATGAACTGACATGTTGTCCACCCAGTCAAAGGATCAGAGAAAGAATCTAGTACTGAAAGCATAAGCTACAGCTAGCTAGCATTGCACTGCAGTGCATGAAATGTGAGTAGTTGACTCAAAGAGAGAGAAAGACAATAGTTGAACAGTTTTAAACAAATTAAGTCCTTCAAAATGAAGGCGGAGCAAGAGAGAGCGAGAGGTAGCAAATGCAGCTAGCTAGCTTAGCCTACCCAAGCACCCGGAGAGAGGGATACTATGTTAGCTAGCTGGCTACAACTATCCAACACTGGAACCCTTCCAAGTCCAGTGCAAATGTTGTGCATTGAAGTCAACGAGCGAAGGGAAAAGGTCAGAGGAGGAGAGCGCGTAGATGCAAGAAGGAATACAACGAGCTGTTTGTATCTGGCTATGAAACTGAACTGTTTGCATGTGATCAGGGGTGTATTCATTCCGCCGATTCTGTTGAAAAACGTTTCCTAAGCGGAAGCAAACGGAACGAAACAGGGATAAACATAACTGATTTTGTCCAATAGAAACTCTCGTTTTCAACTGTTGGACTAATGATTACACCCTAGATCAGCTAGATGCAGGCAACAGTGTGCAATAATCATCCTCACTCCTCTTTAAAAAAAATGGCATTGACCGCCACTGGTTGACTTGGTTATTGTTGTGAGCATGGTTGTGTATCAGCCATACAGGGACAGAGTCCTTTGAAGGTGCATCCTAAAAAAGGACTGTATGAATAAACATGGCGTGGCAACATTAACAACAAGTGAGTTGGCTAAATCCAAAACGAGTTGGCTAAATCCAAAACAAACTGGCACTGTCTGGCATAAAGGTTATATGGAACATGCTGTCAGTCTGTTCAGTGACGTATGATAAGGACAGAGATCTGATCTGATCTATGGTTCTCTCCTGTTTATGTCATAATAAAACACACACTTTGGGACAGCCCAGTAGCGGACTAGAAGGATAAAACCCAACTATAGAACTGCTACGGTCAGCCATCTGTCAGGAAAAAATAATAATTATGGTCCATAGTGCTGGCAGGGAGGTCTTGCCACAGGGAGAGAGGCATGAAAGAAAGGAGAGAAGGGGAGAGAGGAGAGAATTGCTGAGAGACAGGAGAGGAGAGTTCTGGAGAGATAGGGATTACCAACGAGAGTTTTATCAGAATTATTGTTAATCCAACTCTAATCCTTCTACAGCATTATACCCACCTAAACATCTAACAATTGGACAGCCCCAAGAGCACTTGACAGAGCTGACAACAGGTGGTAGCTAAAGTGCTTTGTCGAGAGAGAGAGAGAGAGAGAGAGAGAGAGAGAGAGAGAGAGAGAGAGAGAGAGAGAGAGAGAGAGAGAGAGAATACCCAAATAAAATGGTTTGATAGTGAATGTAACACTGCCAGGAAAAAAAACTTGAGGCAAATGTCAAAATCCCCACGGACCAGGATGAACGTGTAAAATATCACATGGCCCTATAACAATACAAAAAGTTGTCTACAAGATACAAATGCTATCTACATTTCTCATCAGCTTGAAGAAATTGAAGCGACCAATAAACCAAAATGAATTCTGGGAACAACTTAATGTCACATAATAGAGGAGTAAGTTGGAAGAATATGCAGCACCTGGGCTCCTCATAAAAAAAGAAATCAAGATCCTCCTCTATGTGGCAGGGTAGCCTAGTGGTTAGAGCGTTGGACTAGTAACTGGCTAGTTAAGTCTTCGTCCAGCCTGGAACAAAAGAGGGTGTGGTTTCCATCCAACCATTTCATGCAGATGAATTACCTGACGCATGAAAAAAAGTAATAACCGAGCTGATGGAAATAGGATATGCTGGCACAATTTTATAAATGCCAACAATTTGTTCAGTCGACATGGTTTAATCGTTGTGTCGGTAAACATGCAATAAATGGTGGTGGAAACGCACGTCATATGTTGTGTGGTCTTCCACTACGACTTGGAAAACCAAGCAGTTTATTAAGCTACAGATAAAATAAGTTATGAACTTCACAGGGTGGTGAAAGTGCACGTAATGAGCTTGATGCTCCTTTCATTAAATATCTTATTCTGGTGAATGATGGTCGATGCTTGGCTGACAAAAACTAAAAACGCTCTTATCCATAATAATCTCAATGCAGTTAGCCTACCCGCACTGTATCTGCAAGCTGTTGGCTAGGGCACACATCCCAAGACTAGAGTGAGCATGTTTTCTATATAGAACGCAACAGTTTGTGATAAAACCACCAGTAGAGTTGAAATGTAACCACAAAAGCTATTTTACACAGCCTTTTATCCACAATCGGTCAGTATGATGGGAACACATCTGGTGGCAAAACGCACATGGTCATGAAAATTTGTTGCAAGTTAGATGGAAACCTAGCTACTGATGCAATTTTACTGTTGTTTGAGTTGCTTTGTGTATCACCAGATTATTTTCAGATGATTTTACTGGAACATTGCTGACTGCATCCAAGTTTGACATAGGCATTTCAAAGAGCTGTCAGTCAAGGCGAGCTCATGAATATACGTTCAAAAGTTTGGGGTCACTTAGAAATGTCCTTGTTTTTGAAAGAACAGCACATGTTTTGTCCATTAAAATAAAATGATCAGAAATATAGTTTAGACATTGTTAATGTTGTAAATGACTATTGCAGCTGGAAACGGCTGATTTATGGAATATCTACATAGGCCCATTATCAGCAACCATCACTCCTGTGTTCCAATGACACATTGTGTTAGTTTATCATTTTAAAAGGTTAATTGAAAACACTTTTGCAATTATGTTAGCACAGATGAAAACTGTTGTTCTGATTAAATAAAACGTATTCTTTAGACTAGTTGAGCATCTGGAGCATCAGCATTTGTGGGTTTGATTGCAGGCTCAAAATGGCCAGAAACAAAGAACTTTCTTCTGGAACTCGTCAGTCTATTCTTGTTCTGAGAAATGAAGGCTATTCCATGCGAGAAGTTGCCAGGAAACTGAAGATCTCGTACTACTCCCTTCACAGAACAGCGCAAACTGGCTCTAACCAGAATAGAAAGAGGAGTGGGAGGCCCCGGTGCACAACTGAGCAAGAGGACAAGTACATTAGAGTGTCTGGTTTGAGAAACAGACATCTCGCAAGTCCTCAACTGGCAACTTCATTAAATAGTACGACATCCCAAAAAAACACTGGGCATAGGAACTCTGCCTAGAAAAAAAATAAAGAGCATTTCTAACCAAAACAATTGAATGGGTGATATTTTAGTCATTCAAAATGCAATTGTACATAGGAATCAGAATGACTGTTCGGGACCTTTCAAATCTGTCTCAAAGTGGACTCCATTATTGTTACGTCTGCTCCAGCGCTTAACGTCACCGGTCTACTAACCACCAGTCCTGGCTACCCATCTTTACGTACACCTGGCAGCCATAAATATGCACACCTGTGCCCTATCAGTCACAGCTGGACTTAATTACTACCTTCATTACTTACCATTTATCATGCGCTCTGTTATGTCAGTCATCAGGTAGTATTAGTGTTTCCATGTCAGACGCTTATCATTTCTAACTGGGGGTCCACGAGAGCAGAGGGATAGCCATGTGATCATCCGTCTCCTGGGTTAGGTGTGAGTATTCCATCTACAGTAGTATCGATTTCACTGGTTGGCTGTCCTTCGTTTTGTTTCTTCAGCTCTAGTGAACTCCAGTGCTACAGGGAATTTTATTGACCAGGCCCTCGCCTCCTACCTTAACATCCCCTCATACCCGCTCTCCTCGTCCAGTTCAAGCACTCGATAGTCAACCACTAGGATCCGGGACACACACACACCGGAATTCCATACATCAAGAAAGGCTTTCTTTCCGCATCAGTGCACCCGTACACAAGATCATGCTCGGCCTCAAATGGCTTCAACGTCAAAACCCCGCCATCTCATGGCCGATGATGAAAATCACCGTCTGGACACCCAAATGCCGGAAGACCTGCTATTCCTATCCTTGCGGTTCCATGTCGGTTGAGAGTCCTGTGGTTGCCTTTCAGCCCAACATCCTGGAGGTATACCAGAATCTTCACAAGTTTTTTTGTTTTCCCCCAAGACCCATGCTACCAGTCTTCCTCGTCGCCCCTGGGACTGTGCCGTTGACCTCTGCGCAGCCGCATCTACCCCACCGTCAGTGGCTGAAACCAAGGCTATGAATAGTACATCCAGAATGCACTTCAGCAGTGTTTCATTCGCACGTCCACCTCCCTTACGTCGGAAGGCTTCTTCTTCGTGTCCAAGAAGGACGGAGGGTTGCGCCTGTGCTTTGATTACAGAAATCTGAATTCCATCACCACGAAGTACCGCTACCCTCTCCCGTTGGTGCCGGCCACGATCGAACAACTCCGCGGGGACCAGTTTTTTTTTGTTAACCTCTTACGGATCCTATCCCGTGAGCAGGCTCGTTTTCGAAGCAAACAAAGCGCGGCAAATTCAAAATATAAATTCGTAATATTTAACATTAATCATTCATCAATATACAAGTGTTGCATAGTCATCAAAAGCTCTGATTCTTGGCAATAGCACAGCGTTGTCAGATTTCAAAAAGGCTTTACGGCAAAAGCACAACATTTGATTGTTTGAGGATAGCACCCCACATATTTTCCACATTAGCATAAATTCATATCCAGCGCGGGTCTCACAAAACCCATATAAGAGCTAAAATAAATCGCTTACCTTTTGAAGAACTTCTGCTGAGGGCTACCCAAGTGTCCAAACAAGAGAATCCATGGTTCTTTTGTTAGAAAAAGTCATTTATTATATCCATATCCATGCAACCTGTGTCCTATTTCATCAGCCATTCAAAGTGAGCAAAGGTCAAAAGAAAAATGATTTCCGGACAGATATTTCTCAGGTTTTTGCCTGCTATATCAGTTCTGTTATACCCACAGACATTATTTAAACGGTTTTACAAACTTCAGAGTGTTTCCTATCCAATAGTACTAATTATGTGCATATCCTAGTTTCTGGGCCTGAGTGGCCCTAAGGAGTTAACCAAGTTGTACCTATGGAGTGCCTAAAATTTGATCCGCATCTGGGAGTGGGATGAATGGAAGACAGCCTTCAGCACGATGTCTGGTTACTACGAGTACTTGGTGATGCCTTTTGGATTAGTCAATGCTCCACCAGTGTTCCAGGTATTCGTCAACGAGGTGTTCCGGGACATGCTTGGATGCAAGTTGGTTGTGTATATCGACTACATCCTGGTCTACTCTGCTACCTTGGAGGATCACATCGCTCACATCAGAGTAGTCCTGATACGCCTCCTGGTTAACCAACTGTACGTCAAAGTGGAGAAGTGCCAATTTCATTAGGAGGATGTCTCCTTTTTGGATTACCAGATCGGCGCGTAAGGAGTCATGGATGAGATGAAAATGGATGTTGTCATGTCATGGCCAGTCCCAACCACTATAAAGGGGTTACAACAGTTTGGGATTTGCTAACTTCTACCGCCGATTCATCAAGAACTTTAGCTCGATCACCTCAAGGGTGGTCCCCGGAAGTTGGGGTGGAATCCTGCAGCTGATAAAGCCTTCCGTCTACTGAAGGGAAGTTTCAATTCCACCCCATTACTTAAACATCCAGATGCTACGCTACCCTTTGTGGTGGAGGTGGACACTTCAGAAGTAGGTGTAGGGGCCCAGGACCCATTTCTTATCATCACCAACCAATCAGAAACCATGGAGTACATATGGACAGCGAGGCGACTGAACCCGCGCCAAGCGGACACTTTTTTTCACCAGATTCAAATTCATGCTGACATGTTGCCCAGGTAAAAATAAAATATATATATGTAATTGAAGACATCGACGATTCAGGAGACGTATTTCTTGAGTGCACCCACAATTCTGTCCTCTCGAGTCGTAGCCCCCGTGCTCTGGGACTTAGATGTGGACATTTGCCAAGCCCTGGAGAGGGAACCTGCTACCAGTCCTCCTGAGCGCACCTACAGTACAGTATATTCAGAAAGTATTTAGACCCCTTGACTTTTCCCACATTTTTTTAACTCAATGAACACACAATAACCCCATAATGACAAAGCAAAAACAGTTGACATTTTTGCACATTTATAATAAAAATATGACATAAGTATTCGTACCCTTTACTCAGTACTTTGTTGAAGCACCTTTGGCAGCGATTACAGCCTCGAGTCTTCTTGGGTATGACACACCTGTATTTGGAGTGTCTCCCATTTTTCTCTGCAGATCCTCTCAAGCTCTGTCAGGTTGGATGGGGAGTATTGATGCACAGCAATTGTCAGGTCTCTCCAGAGATGTTCGATCGAGGTTCAAGTCCGAGCTCTGGCTGTCTTGTCCCAAATGCAGCCAGTCCTGCATTGACTTGGCTGTGTGCTTAGGGTCGTTGTCTTGTTGGATGGTGAATCGTCGCCCCAGTTTGTGGTCCTGAGCGATCTGAAGCAGATTTCCATCAAGGATCTCTGTACTTTGCCTTGATCCGGACTAGTCTCCTAGTCCCTGCCACTGAAAAACATCCCCCCCAGCATGATGCTGCCACCACCATGCTTCACCGTAGGTATGGTGCCAGGTTTCATCCAGACGTGACGCTTGGCATTCAATCTTGGTTTCGTCAGACCAGAGAATCTTGTTTCTCATGGTCTTAGAGTCCTTTATGTGCCTTTTGGCAAACTCCAAGCGGGCTGTCATGTGCCTTTTACTGAGGAGTGGCTTCTGTCTGGCCACTCTACCATGAAGGCCATGATTGGTGGAGTGCTCTAGGGATGTTTGTCCTTCTGGAGGTTTCTCCCATCTTCATAGAGGAACTCTGTCAGAGTGAACATAGGGTTCTTGGTCACCTCTCTGACCAAGGCCCTTCTCCCCAGATTGCTCAGTTTGGCCGGGCAGCCAGCTCTAGGAAGAGTCTTGGTGATTCCAAACTTCTTCCATTTAAGAATGACGGAAGCCACTGTTCTTGGGGACCTTCAATGCTGTGCCTCAACACAATCCTGTTTCAGCTCTTTGGACAATTCCTTCGACCTCATGGCTTGGTTTTAGCTCTGAAATGCACAGTCAACTGTGGGACCTTAGACAGGTGTGTGCCTTTCCAAATCATGTCCAATCAATTGAATTTACCATAGGTGGACTTCAATCAAGTTTTAGAAACATCAAGGATGATCAACAGAAACAGAATGCACCTGAGCTCAATTTTGAGTCTCATATCAAAGGGGATCTGAATACTTATTTTTTAAATAAAATTTGCAAACATTTCTATAAACCTGTTTTTGCTTTGTCATTATAGGGTATTGATGAGAAAAGACATTCAAATCCATTTTAGAATAAGGCTGTAATGTAACAAAATGTGGAAAAAGTAATGCCTGAATACTTTCCTAATGCACTGTGTGTATCATACATACATCTTTATTATTTCCCCCTAACAGTACCAGCCCTCCCCTAATTGGAGTAAACTAATGGACACCAAAACAGGCTTTTACTGTATACACATTTTACAGAGTATGTTTTTACATTAGTTATCGTGTGTTTAGTCCCATCATTCAGCTACCCTTAACTCCTCTGAAGACCATCCAGTTTTGATTTGCCATATATATATATACACACACACACACACACACACACTTTTTCAAATATGCTATGATGTTTCAAAAAAGTTATGGACACGGTACATTTTACAGGGCAGAACTTAACGTGTACCTTGTTGTTCCACGAAATTAGTACCTATTTGATATGTTAAGTAGAAATTATGCACCAATATTGAATTTTAAAAGCTTGTTATTTGAAATAAAGTGGCCTTTAATATAGATCATATGTAGAAGTCAAATCTGATTTTCAATTTGAATAAAAACTTCCTAAAGTGCCAGAATTAGGCATTTTGACATGTCACGCCTTGCACCCTGTGACTATTAGGAAGATTTTAACTCGCTAAATCATCTGTTCACCTACTCTGCGTCACAAAGACACAGCGGTTGGAACCAAAAATCTCAAATTTGGACTCATCAGAACAAAGGACAGATTTTCACTGGTCTAATGCCCATTGCTCGTGTATCTTTGCCCAAGCAAGTCTCTTCTTATAGGTGTCCTCTAGTAGTGGTTTCTTTGCCGCAATTCGACCATGAATTCAACCAATTCGCCTGATTCACGCAGTCTCCTCTGAACAGTTGATGTTGAGATGTGTTCGTTACTTGAACTCTGAAGTATTTATTTGAGCTGGAATCTGAGGCTGGTAACTAATAAACATCTCCTCTGCAGCAGAGGTAACTCTGGGTCTTCCTTACCTGTGGCGGTCTTCAGGAGAGCCAGTTTCATCTTAGCGCTTGATGGTTTTTGCGACTGCACTTGAAGAAACTTTCAAAGTTCTTCACATTTTCCAGATTGACTGACCTTCATGTCTTAAAGTAATGATGGACTGCTTATTTGAGCTGTTCTTGCCATAATATGGACCATCTTCTGTATTCCACCCCTACCTTCGTCGTCACAACACAATTGATTGGCTCAAACGCATTAAGGAAAGACATTTCACAAATTAACTTAAGTCACACCTGTTAATTGAAATGCATTCCAGGTGACTAACTCATGAAGCTGGTTGAGAGAATGTGACACTGTAATTAAGGCAAAGGGTGGCTACTTTGAAGAATCTCATATTTTGATTTGTTTAACACTTTTTTTGGTTACTACATGATTCCATATGTGTCATTTCATAGTTGTCTTCACTACTTTTGTAGAAATGTAGAATGTAGAAAATAGTAAAAATACAAACCCTGTAATGAGTAGGTGTCCAAGCTTTTTACTGGTACTGTATATATTTTAAAGTGGTGTTGGCTTGCACGCCACAGGAATGGACCTTGGAGGGTCCTCTTCACCATGAGCCAGGTTGAACTCAGCCGAGAGAATGAGATTACTGTTTGGAGACAGATGTGGCCTTGGGAGACCTGGGTACAGAGATAAGCTACTCTGAGTCACAGAAAGTGTGCAGTACATGCTCTACCATTGTCTGCCCTTGGGGGCACAAAGCATCTGGTTATAGTGAGAGAGAGTTAATGTTCCCATGTCTTCCAACTGTCCATCAGGCAGTATGAGGTCATCCCAGCCCCTCTTGCTGTGCCAGAAGTCCTGTACAAGAACAGTCGCCCGGGTAGTGAAAGGGAGGATGTTGTCTAAGTGACCCTAAATGACCCTCTGGGTCGGTTCCTCTTCTCTCCGGACATGTCGATGTTTGTAGCCGAGGGTGTCTGGCTGACAGCACCAATACAGGCCCAGAGTTGGTTCTTGTGAATTGATGGTTGTCTGGGAGAGCCATTGCTTACTGCTCCCTGACCTCGCTTCTGGAGGACGGTGTTCCAGAGAGGGTATGCCTGACCTCAAACCCCCCGTTTAAGAGGCAGCAGCACAGCCTGTCCATCAACGAAACTGCTTCCATCTCCATGGGTTGACTTGAGACAGTTGTCAACATAGAATGCGTGCTCGACTGACTCCTGAACAGCCGTGTTGCCATCATTGTAGGCCCAAGCATTTCTTTGGAGGGCATAAATGGCATAGCAGGGACTACACATCATTCCAAAGGGTAACCTGCCATTCATAGGTGCTGGGCTCTGCTTCCTGTTCCAAATCCCTGCAATTGAACTTGAGGAGTGACTTGTCAGAGGGGAAAAGGCACAACTGGTGAAACATGACTTTGATGTCGCCGCTTATAGCCACTGTGTTGCCAAAACCTAAGGAGCAGTCCGGCCAAGGTTTGCTCCTGGTAGTAGGCATTCATTCAGGATCTGACCATTGTGCTAATGGGAGCAGTTGAACACCAGTCTGCATTTGCCACTGTGTTGCTCAACTAGGTGGTGGAGCAGGTATCAGGATTCTTCTTCAGCATCAGGAGTAGGTTTGGTGACACAGCCCGAGGTTACCAGCGCCTGGATCTCCTGATGGGGGACTTCGGCCAGCCTTGGATTCTTCAACAACCGCCCCGTAGTGCTACGAATGAGAGGCATCACTGCTTGTTTCGTAGCATGCAGCTGTGGGCTCTTGGTCACCCAGAGCAGAGGCGTTGCATTTCTCTGGACTCCTCCACCAAGATCATTGTGGTCTTCTCCAGGAGATTCAAGACATGCTGACCTCATTTGGAACGTGTGACTTGGAGGAATGTGTCCACTTGCCATAGCTTCTCTACATTCTTCAGGAGTTCAGTAGCTGGGTAGTGAATAGGCATTGTTGGATGTCTGTGTGGCATCAGGCTTGCCGGGACCTGCACAGCCTTACCAAGCAAGGTGTGAACAGTGATAGGGCCTCCCAGAGGACCAGTACGGACTGGCGTGATGGGGACCAGCAGGTGTGGATGGTCAGACCGTGTGCCCTGTGGTTCTGTGGCAAGTTTTTCACCTCTTCTGAAGCATGTCAGAAGGGAGGTGTGCTCCGGTAGGCTGAGACTGTCTGCTGTGAAAGCATTGTGTACTTGATACCGGGTACCACAGTCTCCTTCAGGGGATATGGTGAAGGACTCGGAGTACATATTGATGTATAGTTAAGGCTCAGTACCTCGGGTTAGAGGGTGAACCAAAGGCAGTAGCAGGGAGAATGGAATGTTCAGACCTACCGTCAAGAATGGCATGTCTCCTCACCATGACGTAGGATGACTGATCACTTTTAACATCACTTGTGGTGAGCGGTTTGGGTGATCAAGATAGAGGACCCTGTCTCAGCTTTGTTAGTGCTGACCTTAAGGACGCTCCTGTGGTCATGTAGCACGGTGAGGTGTAACTCCTTGCAAGTGTTGTGTAGCTTTATAGGGTGCATTCCTTTGGGGAGTGTTTTTACCCACACCTCCAGCATCGGCCTTTAACTGACCGTCTCCCTTGAGAGCTGCTTGAACTCAGAACATGAGCCTAGGAAGTGTTCTTCCCCTTCACAGTAAGGACAATATAATTTAAACTTGGGCTTGTTCCGGTTTGATTGTTGCTGCTTACGAGGAGAGTTGTAACTGGCTTGTTTGTATTCACGTTCACTGGCCAGGAACAAGTTGGTGGTACCCAGACTAACCTCCCACTTGTCCTGGTAGAGAACAGAGGCTGTATGGGAGAGTCTTTTGGCCCTTGACTTCACCTGCAACCAGTCAGACCAGTTTGGCCTACTCCATCTCCTAAGATACCAGGAGTCAAGTAGTTCTCAATAAATCCATCACGGTATGCAGGTGGCAGTTTACCCAGCAACCCATCTACCACGCTTGAGCGCAGCACCCTGGGGTTAGGGTTCTCCATTCCAGTCAGATGCTGAGGGGAAGGACAGGAGGATAGCTGTGATGCTGGAGAGCCAGGGCAAGACTGGTGGGTGTGGCCCAGAAAGTTGAGACGTGTTTTGGGTTTGGACCCCACGTCTAGTCGGCTGACGCAGGGGCTGGTTCGGAAACTTGCTGAGAGTTGAAGGCAGAAGTGGGGTTTGGACCCCAATCATCTGTGGACGAGTTGGTTTCGGGCTGGCTGTAGGAAGAGACCGATAAGGTGATGTAACAGATCCTGTGATCCATCCGGATCTTGAATCTGACTCTACCTGATCCGGATTTTGTACCTGTGACTCACCCTCTGACTCTTGACTGGCAGAGGAGAATGACAACATGACATGTTGTGGTGCCATGTCTGCTCCTGTAAGCCCGTCCTCCCACTGTTTGTTTTTTTGCACATTTTTGGGGAAGCCTGGCTTCCCTTGGCGTCCATGAATACACACCACCGCTCCCTGGGCGAATTGTTTATCCTTATGTTTATGTTTATATATTGTTTATCGGAGGTGACGAGCATGTTATAGCCGTGGCCCATCTTCCTTGTGGCTTCTAATCTCTAACATAAATGGTTGTAGTGTCCATCTGTCAACAGACTGTGGGATGCGGCGACTAACGAGGAACTTAGATTCGGTACGTAGATTTTCGTCAATGATTATTTGGACAAATCACAATTTTGCAGGTGCTCGCATCTTTAGAATTTTGGAAGGGAAGGGGATATAGACTCTCCTGAAACTTGCAGAGTTTCCCGTTTAGGGGAAGTTAGTATCTTTCTCTTAAAGGGTAGGAAGCATGATTTTTTTTTTTGTAACAACACAGTGTGGTCAAAGACTTAATAACTTAGTTGTAGTCACGATTTGGTTACCTATAACTACAAACATAGTTATGTTTTTTTTAAATATTTTTTTACATATTTATTAACTTATTTCTGGATATCTTTGGAACTACCCACAATGCACTATTTTTCAACATCATATGGAGGATCTACTCTATGCTACCAAGTTAATATGCTAGCTCAGTAGCTAGCTCAAGCTGGCTAACGTTAGCCACACCTTATGCTCTTCACATACTTTGTGGCTGGGTTATCTAGTGGGAAACTGTTAGCACTGCAGGCTCTTGTGCCTTCTTGCCGTGGGCTCAAAATGGAAGAGATAATCTTACCTGCTTGCTCTAATTGTGTAACAGTGGTACCTTGTCTGTTCTTCTTTTTTGTTTTCTGCATGTTCTCTGTGAAGTAGGCTTCGGGAGTTTTGTAACTCTGGCTTAGTGCGAGTGTGCTAGCTGATTGACATCTGGAATCTATCTATTTTGGATTTGTCTCACTATAGCTATTGGATTTTCCCTGACTCTTACCATCGGATGGGCCCCAGCCATCAACCTGTAAGTCTCTGCTCTTTTGATCTGTGGTTATGTTTTAGTTGTGTTGTGTTACTTGTGGTCTAACTGGTCTCCAGTAGTAGGGCTCTAACATGCCGACCATAGCCGTGCTGGTTGGCTAGGCTGGCTAGGCTAATAGCTAACTTTAGTTGGATAAATAGCTAACGTTAGCTGGCTGGCTAGCTTTAATTTTAAAAAAATTGTTAGAAAATTGTCTATTTTTTTGCTAGCTAGCTTGCTGGCTAAGACACGTTAGCAGCAGTGGCAGCCGGTGCTGTTTAAGATGAGAGAGGACGGTTATTATTTTTAAGAGCATGGCCTTATTTCTATTACAGCATATTAGATGACTGTCATTCATATTCCATATACCCAGCTCAATGTAACATCGATAGGTTTAGGCTACTACATGATACTAAAATGTTTCCAATACCCATCATGTGGCTGCTACAACCTAGCCTACGAATTAAAGTTTATAACGTAGGTCCACAGGTCAAGAGACAAATTGGAGTAATCAAGGTGACAGACAGTGACACATTCAATACCACCTTGCACATTCTTTCCTGCATCTAGCTGATCTAGGGTGTAACCATTAGTCCAAACAGTTGAAATGGAGAGTTTCTATTTGACAAATTCAGGTAGGTTTATCCCCATTTCGTTCGGTTTGCTTCCGTTTAAGAAACGTTCCTCAACAGAATCAGTGGAATGAATACACCCCTGATCACCCGCACACACAGTTCACTTTCATAGAAGCCACATACAAACAGTATCTTCACTTTGCTCATAATTCCTTCTCGCATCTACACGCTCTCATCCTCTCACCTTTTCCCTTCACTTGTGGGCTTCAGTGTACAACACAACAGCCGTCTATGACCAGACTAAAAAACCTTTCCAAGCCAAACCTTTATACCATAACCGCTAACCACTACATTGTTTTCACCATATTAGCTAACGTCATAGTCAACATAGCTACTATAACTAACGCATTAGTATCTTGCTTATTGATCGGTGCCTTCAAATCTTTGGTATGACTTACTACCATATATGGGCATACACATGTATAAGGGCAGCCGAGCCAATTATCTCATTTCAAGATGGCTGAGACCTACATTCCAGTTAGTGTTGTGAAGAATAAACAAAATAAACACAGAATACGTTGATACACACCAAAAGCCAGGACTCCACAGATCATGAGTATATCTTATTTGTTATTTGATATGGTAGAAATTGTGTTTTTATACTGAACAAATAGCATTTAGGGATTGCAAATATGTAATAGCACTGGAATTATCTAATTTACAGAAATATGCCACTTTGGAGAGGTTTAGGGACACTTGGAAACGTCCCGTGACCACACCTGACACCACTTACTAATACACCTGCCCATTTCTAATTGTTAGGTCTATCAATCCCATTTTTTTCTGATATTGTTCACATTTTGTGGATGCCATCTGAAGTGTTTCCAGCTCTAGTCATCAATAATTCACTTATAGCTTGTCAATGTATATACTGACAATCACAAGTCTAGCTTTCTTGAGATTAATAGAGGTGTGCCCCAGGGTTCCATTTTAGCTCCTGTGTTGTTCTCAATTTTTATTAATGATTTTGGATTTTTTTTATTTTACCTTTATTTAACCAGGTAGGCTAGTTGAGAACAAGTTCTCATTTACAACTGTGACCTGGCCAAGATAAAGCAAAGCAGTGCGACAAAAACAACAGAGTTACACATGGGATAGACAAACGTACAGTCAATAACACAATAGAAAATGGGATGCAACAAGCAAAGTTACATTTATATGCAGATGATACAGTTATATATATTAATGTGCTCCTTCTTTGGTTCAGGCTGTTGAAGAGCTCCAGACTGATTTTCAGTCACTGCAGGCCTCCCTGTATGGTCTCAAACTGGTATTGAATGTACAAACCTGACCTTTACTAGAGCTAGAACTCTGCCAGAGAACGTTAACATTGTCACATCTGGTGGCTTATCCATTGAAAAAGTGTCATCCGACAAATACTTAGGTATTTGGTTGGATGACAAGTTGTCCTTTAAAGTTCATGTTGATAATCTTGTGACAGAGCTTAAATAGATTTTTTCTTGCTTTCCGCTTATGGCTAGAAAGAAGCTTGTTCAGGCCACTTTTCTCTCTGTAATTGATTATGGTGACTTGTTGTATATGCATGCAACCTCCTCCGTCTTACAGAGACTGGACTCTGTTTATTATGGCTCCTTGCGCTTTATTACAAATGCCAAGTCACTCACCCACCATTGCACCAAATGGTAGATTGGACCTCACTTTGTATGCGCAGAAAGAAACATTTGTATGTGTTCATCTACAAAGCCCTTTTGGGTAAACTCCCTCTTTACTTCTGTAGTCTGGTCTCCTTCACCCCCAGCAGTTACCATACCCAGTCTGCTAGGTGGTTGCTACTTAAAGGCCCCAGGACATTCACAGTATGAGGTAAGACTGCCTTCTCTTCTTGTGCACCAGACGCATGGAATAGTCTATAATCCATGCTTCATCTAGATATGTTAGTGCCACTGAATTAATTTAAAATGATGATGGAAGACTGTTATAGAGGAGTGTAAAGGCTTTTTTTAGGCTGGATCATGTTGTATGTTTTAATTATGTAATGTATGGATTGTTGCTGCCTTCTTGGCAAGGTATCCCTTGAAAAAGAGACTGAGTCTCAATGGGCTTTTCCTGGTTAAATAAAGTTTACTTTTTTTTTTATCAAAATGAAAGATGACTTTTAAAAAAATATATTAAAAAAAGTTATTTTGTGTGTGCTTGATCTTGTGTATTCTGAGATATGTAACTCCTATCTTCTGATCATTTCCTCATAATCTCCAAGATGTATATTTGGAAAGAAGACCGCGTTTTTTGCATGTCAGAATCATGTAATTACACATTAATAGCAGTTAATTTTGGATGTTTATTTAGGTGGAAATCTACATTTAGGAAACACCTTTCCTGTAGAAACCCTGCTTCTTAAAATACCTTTTCTGATGGGGATAGAGAGATAACAATTGGAGAGATACAGAGAGAGAAAAAAGTAAAGTGACAGAAATAGATAAATAAATAAACGTAAACTGAGGATGTCATGCTTTAGGTTCAGGCAGGGGATTCTATGGGTAAAAATAAACTGCAGTTTCTATATTTCTCTCCTCCTCCCTTCTCTCATCCTCCTATTTTTAGATCAAGACATTTCTCATTCAGAGAGCAATGTGTACCAGTCTGCCACAGGAGCACACGTGCAGGCTCCGGCACGTGCACTAACACTCACACCCACAGTGCTCACCGATGTAGGCACCACTAGAGAGGGAAGGATGGAGGGAAAGAGATGGAGAGAGGGAGCAGAGACAGAGAAGGGGGAGTAGAGACAGAGAAGGGGGAGTAAGGGATGAAGAGAGGGAAGGAGGTAGAGGGAGAAAGAGGAGAGGATGAGAAAAAGAGGTGACTCATTGAAACGACTCAGAGAGAAGCATAAAGAAAGAACAAGATCAATAGAGACAAAGGGATGGAAAGAGTGAGATTGAATTGCTGCAGCTGGTTAATCAAACAGATTAATATTCCTTTGAGGAGAGGAGACACATGGGAATGCAGTTACATTCAGGTGGCACACACACTAATGCACGCATACACACACGCATTAATACTCTTATTGAAGGTTATTGTTTCCTTTCCAGGAACCACTACAGCTAACTGTCAATCCCAATTTAACTATACCAAACATTATGTTAATAGTCGTGACGGTGTGTGCATGCTTTCTTGTGTGCATGAGAGAGAGAGAGACAGAGAGAGAGAGAGAGAGAGAGAGAGAGAGATTGTTGCTTTAAGTTTCTATGCTGACCTCTTCTGGTTGATTGGCAGACTGCAGCTTCATTCTCATTGGCCAGAGCTGGTCAGGACCTGTGGAACAGTCAGTCAGACCACTATCAGTTTCACTATGTAGTGTTGTACTCCATGAAGCCTCATTCATACCGGATGTAAGTATGCAATGCAAGAACACAATTAGCTATGCAAAAGGGCAACACTTGGCTGACATTTTGGGTTGCATACTTTCGCATCGTTTTGCCATAGCTGCGGGAAGACGTTTTGAGTTTGGGGTGCTCTTCATAATAAAGCATTGCATGCTTCTACAGTATCATCGCATTTGCATAGTAGCATACTGTTGAGCAGAGGTATTTTTAGAATTTGCACAGCTCCTTTTTTTGGCATTGCATTTTATTAAACGCATTTCATGCAACTCCACTTCATTTACATAACTGGAGACTTTAGCAGAATTTTTTTTATACTACACATATGACAGAAATCAGTGTCTATTCTGACAAATGCAACAAATAGCCCAGGCCAATGAAAAGAGGGGAGACACACAGATTGTACAATATTAGGAGGAAAGATGTAGATTTTAAAGGCTGGAGTAGGCTATAGGCTACTAAATTAACTTTCCAGTGGCACTCAGTCATTCAATGATAAAGACAGCATGAATATGCCTAGGCTACTCACCAGTGATGGCCAACTCGGATGTGCTCATTCCAATAGCCTATGTCAAGATAAGGTACTTTGAAAAACAGAGCTGTTGGCTCCTCAGGATGAAGGGGAGGACCATCCTCCTCAGTGAATTTCATTTTTTTTAAATTGTAAAACATTTAAAAAGTTATCCTTGTTAGATAAAACGATACTAATTATAATCACAGCACCAAATAATTGATTAAAACACTATTTTGCAAAGGTCTACAGTAGCCTCAACAGCACTCTGTAGGGTAGCACCATGGTGTAGCCGGAGGACAACTAGCTTCCATCCTCCTCTAGGTACATTGACTTCAATACAAAACCTAGGAGGCTAATGGTTCTCACCCCCATAGATTTACACAGTAATTATGACAACTTCCGGAGGACGTCCTCCAACCTATCAGAGCTCTTGCAGCATGAACTGACATGTCCAACCAATCTAGGGGGGCAGGTAGCCTAGCGGTAAGAGCGTTGGACTAGTAACCGAACAGTTGCTAGATTGAATCCCTGAGCTGACAAGGTAAAAATCTGTCGTTCTGCCCCTGAACAAGGCAGTTAACCCACTGTTCCCAGGCAGTCATTGAAAATAAGATTTTTTTTTAACTGACTTGCCTAGTTAAATAAAAGAGAACTTTTTTTTAAATCAAAGCCATCTCTACTGCATCTGATCTGGCAGACTCACTAAACACAAATGCTTTGTTTGTAAATGATGTCGGAGTGTTGGAGTGCAACCCCAATTTAGTACTGAAAACAAACAGTGCATAAAATGTGGTGAGTAGTTGAATCAGAGAGAAAGACAATAGTTGACAAATTAATTTCTTCCAAAATGAAGGAGAAACAAGAGAGAGAGATCCTCATTTATTTTCACTGACTTAGCTAGCAAATGCAGCTAGCTAGTTTAGCCTATTGAAACACCCTTCTCAAACAGAAGGATGGTATGTTAGCTAGCTGGCTATGACTTTCCAACAAAACACTGGAACTCTTCCAAGCTAAGCTTTTGGTTTTACTCATTTATTACCACCGGTCAGTGGTGGAAAAAGTACACAATTTTCATACTTGAGTAAAAATAAAGATACATTAATAGAACATTTCTCAAGTAAAAGTGAGTCACCCAGTAAAATCTACTTGAGTAAAAGTAAAAAAGTATTTGGTTTATAATATACTTAAGTATATTTTAGCAATTAAAATTACTTTTGATACTTCAGTATTAAAAGTAAAAGTATAAAAAATTTCAAATTCATTATATTAAGCAAACCAGACAGCACAATTGTTTTTGTTTTTAAAATGTACAGATTGCCAGGGGCACACTCCAACACTCAGACAATTTACAAACAAAGCATTTGTGTTTAGTGAGTCTGACAGATCAGATGCAATAGAGATGACCAGGCATTTTCTCTTTTAAGTGCGTAAATTAGACCATTTTCCTGTACTGCTAAGCATTCAAAATGTCACGAATACTTTTGGGTGTCAGGGAAAATGTATGGAGTAGGAAGTACATTATTTGCTTTATGAATGTAGTGAAGTAAAAAAAGTTGTCAAATATACATTGTAAAGTGCAGACAGTGGTGTACTTAAGTAAAACAAAACTTTCAAGTACTACTTAACTCGTTTTTTGGGGTATCTGTACTTTACTATTTATATTTTTACTTCACTACATTCCTAAAGAAAATAATGTACTTTTTACTCCATAAAGTTTCCCTGACACCCAAAAGTATTCATTACATTTTGAATGTTTAGCAGGACAATAAAATTATCCAGTTCACATTATCAAGACAACATCCCTGGTCATCCCTACTACCTGATCTGGTAGATTCACTAAACACAAATGCTTCATTTGAAAATTATGTCTGAGTGTTGGAGTGTGCCCCTAACCTTCCGTTAATAAAAATAAATTAAAAGGTGCAGTCTGGCTTGCTTAATATAAGGAATTTTAAATTATTTTTATAGTTTTACTTTTGATACTTAAATACATTTACTTTCGATCAGGGGGGAGTGATCAGTGGTGTATTCATTACGCTGATTCTGTTAAAACGTTTCTTAAAACGGAAGCAGATGAAACAAAGTGGATAAACATACCTGAATTTGTCCAATAGAAACTCAATTGCAACTGTTGGACTAATGATTACACCCTATATCAGCTAGATGCAGGCAAGAGTGTGCAAGGCGGTATTGAATGTCACTGTCACCTCAAATTTGTCTCTCGATCTGTGTGCACCTACTTTATAAACTATCATTCATTGGCTGTTGTAGCAACCTCATGATGGGTATAGGTAGAATTTGAGTATCATGTAGTAGCCTAAATTTATCACTGTTACATTGAACTTGGTGAATGGAGAATGAATGAGTTATTAAATATGCTGTAATAGAAATAAAGGCCATGCTCATGAAAAAAAATCTAAATTGGCCTCCCTCATCTCAAACGTCACTTAGTGCCACTAGTTGGCTCAATATTGAAGTTGTTGAAAAGACATTTGGTAGCTTCTACAGACAGATTAGTCTTCTTTTTTCAACAGTAGGCATCATTTGATTTCCAAACTATGTTGTTCCCTCCATTGCAAAATGCCTATTGTAGCTGCTGTTCACTCACAGAAGCAGTGAACAAAAATAGAAACTAGAAGCATAGAAATACAAACCATAGAACAGACATTTCCATTTAAGTCAGGTTTGGTAGCCATAGCATGTGTACCCATGAATTGACCTGTCAAATCAAATAAAAAGTGTATTGGTGGTGTACAGAGTTCAGTAGATGTTATAGTGGGTAGCAAAATGCTTTTGTTACTAGCTCCTAACAGTGCAGTAAAATGTCAAACAAGTACAAAAATAAAAATCAAGAAACTACAAAATTGTCTGAAAGAATCCAATTAACTACCCAAATAACCGTATATCAGTAATCCAAATGCAATCTAAGAATTATATGTTCAGCAGTAGGTATACACTGAGTGTACAAAACATTAGCAACACCTTCCTACTATTGAGTTGCACCCCTTTTGCCCTCAGAACAGCCTCAATTCGTCAGGGCATGGACTCTACAAGGTGTCGAAAGCGTTCCACAGGGATGCTGGCCCTTGTTGACTCCAATTCTTCATAGTTGTGTAAAGTTGGCTGGATGTCCATTCTTGATACACACGGGAAACTGTTGAGCATGAAAAACCCAGCAGCATTGCAGTTCTTGACACAAACAGGTACGCCTGGCACCTACTACCATACCCCATTCAAAGGCACTGGTCTTACCCATTCACCTTCTGAATGGCACACATACACAATCCATATCTCAATTGTTGCAAGGCTTAAATCCTTCTTTAGCATGTCTCCTCCCCTTCATCTACACTGATTGAAGTGGATTTAACAAGTGACATCAATAAGGGATCATAGCTTTCACCTGGTCAGTCCATGTCATGGAAAGAGCATGTTTTGCACACTTAGTGTATTAGAGTGTCAAGAATCCTGTATACAAATATGCAGTGTGTATAAGCAGTGTGACAAACATGCAATGTACAGTAGTTGATACAGGCAACTACTAAAATAAAGGAAACAATGAGCCGACAGAGCCACAAGAACAGCTTAAATTGTCATGCCTGCTTCAGCTCCCCCTCCCTGGCGCCAGGCTGCCCATAGTTTTTTTCCCTTATCAATCTACACACAATTCCCCAAATGACAAAGCAAAAACAGTTTTGAAATTGTTGCCAAATTATTTTAAATAAAAATCTGAAATATTACAATTGGACTCTTCGTAACTCTGTAAGGCCGTCATTGTAAATAAGAATTTGTTCTTCACTTAACTTTATTTTTGTAATTGACATAAGTATTCAGACCCTTTACTCAGTACTTTGTTGAAGCACCTTTGGCAGCAATTACAGCCTGGAGTCTTCTTTGATATGACGCTACAAGCTTGGCACACCTGTATTTGGGGAGTTTCTCCTATTCTTCTCTGCCGATCCTCTAAAGCTCTGTCAGGTTGGATGAGGAGCATTGCTGCACAGTGATTTTCAGGTCTCTCCAGAGATGTTCGACTGGGTTCAAGTCCGGGTCTGGCTGGGCCACTCAGACATTCAGAGACTTGTCCCGAAGCCACTTCTGCGTTGTCTTGGCTGTGTGCTTAGGGTCGTTGTCTTGTTGGAAGGTAACCCGTCGCCCCAACCTGCTCAGGAACTGACTTTCATCAAGGATCTCTCTGTATTTTGTTCATCTTTGCCTCGATCCTGACTAGTCTCCCAGTCCGTGCAGCTGAAAAACATTCCCACAGCATGATGCGGCCACCACCATGCTTCACCGTAGGGATGGAGCCAGGTTTACTCCAGACGTGACGCTTGGCATTCAGGCCAAAGTGTTCAATCTTGGTATCATCAGACCAAAGAATCTTGTTTCTCATGGTCTGAGTCTTTAGGTGCCTTTTGGCAAGCAGGCTGTCATGTGCCTTTTACTGAGGAGTGGCTTCTGTCTGGCCATTCTACCATAAAGGTCTAATTGGTGGAGTGCTGCAGAGATGGTTGTCCTTGTGGAAGGTTCTCCCATCTCCACAGAGGAACTCTAGAGCTCTGTCAGAGTGGTGGCCGCATCATGCTGTGGGAATGTTTTTTAGTGGCAGGGACTTTGGAGACTAGGACCAAGGTCCTTCTCCCCGATTGCTCAGTTTGGCCGGGCGGCCAGCTCTACGAAGAGTCTTGGTGGTTCCAAACTTCTTCCATTTAAGAATGATGGAGGCCACTGTGTTCTTGGGACCTTCAATGCTGCAGAAATTTTTTTGGTACCCTTCCCCAGATGTTTGCCTCTGTGTCGGCGCTCTATGGACAATTCCTTCGACCTCATGGCTTAGTTTTTGCTCTGACATGCACTGTCAACTGTGGGACCTTATATAGACAGGTGTGTGCCTTTCCAACTCATGTCCAATCAATTGAATTTACAACAGGTGGACTTCAATCATGTTGTAGAAACATCTCAATGATGATCAATGGAAACAGGATGCACCTGACCTCAATTTCGAGTCTCATCTCGACTCTTTTTTAGAGTACCAGACGCGCGCAGCAAATTGGAGATTCAACTCGCGCATAGCACCCGCCGTGTTTTCTTTCCCCCGCCACGCGCCCTGTTTGTTAGTCTGGTCGCAATAAGAGAATTGTACCAAATCAAGTCTATGAAAGGTTGGAATACTTTCTTTCTTGACAGCATTGTATTTACACATATGGTAAAAGTCACTAACAATATATAATTAGAAAGAACACACAAAGGGCCTTTATTCTTGGAGGGCTCAAGTGACGAGGAGGAATCTGAACGCGGTTCGCTAGAAGAGTCCGGTGTTTCAGCCTATGTAAAGGTGCCTGTTGTATTTCTTTGCAGCGCATACATCATTTCAGATTTGCGAAAATGATAACATCTTAAATCTAATGCAAAGGCATTTTAAAAGCACTGCCTCTATAGCTGATACCGGGCACTCGTTCATTCTTCATCTCACAGGCTTCTAAACTCCCGACTCAATTTAATGCCAAGATGTTAATATTTATTTTTGATGATACTTCTGTAATGCTTTTTGTGACGTGTATCATAATTACAGTTACACTCTATCAGGTTGCGTGATCCTCGTAATGTTACGTGGAAAATGCAATTAATGGGACGCAGAATTAAATGTATATCACACTCGTGCAAATGCGACCAGTTCTTTTTCGTATTTGCATTACATTACTTTCACTAGCAAATGCGAGTGAACTGCTGGCACTTTAGAGCCCACTGAATGTCCATCTTATTTTCGCTAACGTTAGCTTGAAACAATTAGTGTTTACCTTTCCACAACACACGGAGTCGAAAATGGATTTGTCGAGAATCGGGAATCGGGATGTTAGATTTACTCAGTGGATACATTTTTGTATACAATTAAAGCCGCAATTTCTGAGGCTGGTAACTCTAATAAACCTCTCCTCTGCACCAGAGGTAACTCTGGGTCTTCCATTCCTGTGGCGGTCCTCATGAGAGCCAGTTTCATCATAGAGCTTGATGGTTTTTTGCGACTGCACTTAAAGAAACTTTCAAAGTTCTTGAAATGTTCCGCATTGACTGACCTTCATGTCTTAAAGTAATAATGGACTGTCGTTTCTCTTTGCTTATTTGAGATGTTTATGTCATAATATAGAGTTGGTGTTTTACCAAATAGGGCTATCTTCTGTATACCACCCCTACCTTGTCACAAAACAACTCTAAAGAAGACAGAATGACCCACCAAACAAGGACCAAGTAGCGAAAGAGCCGGGATTTCTGGACATGGGAGGAAATCCTGACTGGAGAGAGGGACCCTGGAGGAAGGCTGAGGAGGATCGCCGTCCCAGGGATGAATGGGAGTTATTTGAGGCAGAGCGGGAGAAGTACAAGGGAACACGGCTGGCGAGGAAACCCATGAGGCAGCCCCAAAAAAAATTTTGGTGTGCGTTCCGGAGTGAGCGTGGCACTGGTCAGGCACCGGGTCATGTAGTAAAGCGCACAGTGTCTCCAGTGCTCGTTCAGAGACCGGTATGGACTGTCCTTGCTCCACGCATCAGGCCCCCTGTGCGCATCGCGAGTCCAGCTCGGCCTGTTCCTGCTCCCCGCACCAGATTCCAGGTGCGCATCGCGATCCCAGCACGGCCTGTCCCTGCTCCACACACCAGATTCCCAGTGCGCATCGCGAGCCCAGCACGGCCTGTTCCTGCTCCCCGCACCAGATTCCCAGTGCGCATCACAAGCCCAGCACGGCCTGATCCTGCTCCCCGCACCAGAATCCCAGTGCGCATCGTGAGCCCAGCACGGCCTGATCCTGCTCCCCGCACCAGAATCCCAGTGCGCATCGCGAGCCCAGCACGGCCTGTTCCTGCTCCCCGCACCAGAATCCCAGTGTGTTTAACACTTTCCATATGTGTTATTTCCTAGTTTTAATGTCTTCACTATTATTCTACAATGTAGAAAATAGTAAAAATAAACAAAAACCCTTGAATGAGTAGGTGTTCTAAAACTTTTGACCGGTAGTGTAATACATTTGCAAAAAAAATGTCATTATGTGGTATTGTGTGTACATTATTTAATCAATTTTAGAAAAAGCCTAACGTAACGAAATGTGGAAAAAGTCAAGGGGTCTGAATGCTTTCCGAAGGCACTGTATGTACATATAGGTAGGGATCTCAATTGGGTTAAGATTCTATTTATATGGCGGCAACTCAACAAGCTGTTTGATATTTGGTGAGCGTGCTGCCCAAATTGTTGCTCTCTGGTGTAGTATTCTGAATGATTTTATTGACAGGAGACAGGAGTAATAACATTAACAACACCTCCAGCACCCCTACTTTGCGCAGCTATGGGCAAAACTGTGCAGGGAAGCAATTTTGCATAGCTAATTGCTCAGGTACAGTATCAATAAGGCTTAAATGCCATGATACCCAGCCTCCTCCCTTCACATAGAAAGCAGCCAATGAGAAGACAGAGCCAGATGAGTGGTTACGCCCCATTAAGAGAGCAGTGGTAATAACTTTATTGCAAAAATACAGGATCCCTCTTTCCCTCGTTCGCCAAGCAATGATACCCAGTACCAACACACACAAACACCCTACACGCACACAAACACATACAACACTCTCTCTAAAAACGACTCCCAGCCCTCTTTCATCCTCACATCATCTCTATTTCACACACATACAGTACATCATTTTATCTCCTCTCTACATACTTTCATTCATCATCGCTCTCTTTCTTCCACTCTCTCTTTGCATTGAATTTCCATTGACTGTTCCCAGCATAGTATACAGCCCTCAAATTCAACTCTGGACCTCGAAGCCAGTTCCACTGCATCTTTTCATTGTTCCCCTCTAATCAGGGACTGATTTAGACCTGGGACACCAGGTGTGTGCAATTCATTATCAGTCAGAACAGAAAACCAGCAGACTCCGGACCTCGTAGGGTAAGAGTTGAATATCCCTGGTATACAGTATCCCTTCTTACTACATAGTGAACCACTTCAGTACTATGTATGTATATGGTGCGAATCGGAAATCACACCCTATTCCCTATGTAGGGCTCTGGCCAAAAGTAGTGTGTTTGTACATAGGGAGACGGGTGCCATTTGGGATCGAGCCTATGACTTAGTACAGAGTTCAACAGCAGCATTTAATCACGTATCTTCTTTACTTAAATTCGTAAATAAAGCGTCCATTCGTGGGCGTGTCCACTTCCTGCTTCCTATCTGTCAGGTCAGAGGTCAAGGGTCAGGAGGGAAGGTTGATTTGCATAGCAGACTCATGCGCTACAGTTGGCTACATTCTCCAACATCCACAACACAAACAACAGCAACAAAATAATCAAATTAATAAATACATTTTTTTTTAAATCACAATGTTAAAGACAGACAGAGAGCTGTGTCTTTGTCTAAGTGCCAACCTTTGGTTTAGATACAACAATCATTTATCAGTTCTGTCTAGATCTCGTTCTGCACTGGCCATTGGTCTCCAAATAGGGATTAGTTATAATGTATTAAATGTATGTACTTATGTATGTACATACATATTATATGTACATATGTCATAACATGTTCAGCAGGTTAAATCATATAACATTTTCAAGACATGTCAGCGTTATTCAGTTAGGGGTAAGTCAGAGAAATAACCCTGTTATATCTGGAGGATGAGAGACATTGCCATGATGGCATGGCCTTAAAATATATCTCTAATACCTACAGTACACATATATATATATATATATATATATATATATATATATATATATATATATATAAGTATATTTATAATATAGTGTTTCACCATTCATATCTGAGTAACATCAGGGTCAGAGCTGAACTGAAAGGTCCAGAAGAAGATAGAGAATCTCAGTAACTAAGAACCAATCATGTTAACCTGAGGCCTCAAATAAATTAGATTACATTTGCCCTTCATCAAGTACACTTCAGCAAGTACCGTTCAGCTAGTACACTTCCTAAGTACCTTTCAGCAAATAAACTTCCCAAATTACAATTTAGTTCCCTTATACTCGCACTATCAAAGCTCTCTCTCTCTCTCACGTTACATCAGGTGTGCAAAAGTTTGTTCCATTTAGCTACCGTTACCTGTAAAAAAAAAAAAAGAGAAAAAGGAAGGTAGTTTCTCCCGATAGAAATGGGAGAGCAGCGTTAGCCGTTACAACGGTCAGTCAGGTGACCTCCAGCTGGACACTTGTGAAGGTCACTCAATCCAGGACCAGGAGTCACCACTAAAGTTATCAATATCTTCATTATTATCATTATTAATATGAACATTCCATAAGGTCTTAATAACATACAGGTTTCATATATCGTTTTTCTGTACATGACTTTAGTTATTATTAGAGTTCAGTCTATACGTAGCTATGTAGGCACGTACGCACTAGTCCTGGGGTTCCCTTGGAAACAACATATCCAGGTGTGCTGTGCTGTCATCAGACAGGAAATGCCCATAAAGAAAAAGGAAGAAGCCGTGGCTTATCGGTAAACCCCCTTCCCCTGTGGATCTTTCAGTCACCTAAAGGTTCCAGAGCCCCTCTGATTGTGGCAGATAAAGCAGGGAGATCATAGGCTAAACCAGGCTAGCTAATCTACTCCCTCCTTTATAGACCCAAAGAGGCGAAGGCTAGCAGGATAATGTTCAGAGTCAAACTATATTAGGAGGCTAACAGGCTAGCAGGTCGCAAGCTAGCTAGCTAGCTAGAAGTGTAATTAGGTGAGTTTGTTGTTTTGGGTTTCAGAGTAATTCCTGCTGAGGGGGACTAAGAATGACTGCATAGACTGAATAGTTGAAAAAGGGTGGGGGGTGCGAGATGAGGGTAGAGGGAGGTTAGTAGACCACTGAGGGACGGACGTGGGGAGAGGTGTGTGTTTGGGGTTGGGGGGTCCTAGACCAACCCCCTATCGTGGCGATGGGTGAGGTGCAGGGTTGCCTTGGAAGATGCCTGTAGCGGTGTGGAGGGTTAGGACCCCGGATGTCTGCCCTGGGAGCTGCCTTTAGCGGTGTCGAGGGTAAGGACCGGCAAATAGCTGTCCTGGGAGGTGCCTTTAGTGGTGTGGAGTATTAGGAACCCAAAGAGCTGCCCTGGGAGGTCCCTGTAGCTGTGTGGAGGGTAAGGACCCCATAGAGCTGCCCTGAAGGTGCCTGTAGAACTGTGGAGGGTTAGGACCCTAGAAGGCTGCCCTGGGAGGTCCCCGTAGCGGTGTGGGGGGTAAGGACCCTAGAGGTCCAACGTGGGATGTGCTTGTAGCGGTGTGGCGTGTTAGGAACCCAGTGAGCTCCCCTACGAGTTTCCTGTAGTGGTGTGGAGGGTAAGGACCCCACCGAGCTGCCCTGGGAGGTGCCTGTAGCTGTGTGGAGGGTAAGGACCCCATAGAGCTGCCCTGAAGGTGCCTGTAGAACTGTGGAGGGTTAGGACCCTAGAAGGCTGCCCTGGGAGGTCCCCGTAGCGGTGTGGGGGGTAAGGACCCTAGAGGTCCAACGTGGGATGTGCTTGTAGCGGTGTGGCGTGTTAGGAACCCAGTGAGCTCCCCTACGAGTTTCCTGTAGTGGTGTGGAGGGTAAGGACCCCACCGAGCTGCCCTGGGAGGTGCCTGTAGCGTAGATGCATATGGAGGCACGTCAGTGGTCTGAAGACCACTGTTTTAAGTGGTCTGAAGTCAGCTTCACGCCCGTCAGACACCAGAAACTCCCTGCGCCATTGGGCATCTCCTGCAGGGGGAGGGACAACACAGTGACGGACAGGCCCAGAGGTGAAGGGTAAGGGGTCATGAAAGGACTGGGTGATGATAATTCTGATAATGATTATGATTATGTAGACGAAGATAATGAAGTTGAAGATGATGATGACTAAGATGAAAATGATGATGATGAAGATACATTTTATGATGAAGATGGCGATGACGAAGATGATGATGGTGTAACAATACAGGGTCTCAGAGGCGATTAGGTAAGTAAGCAGAGGCACTGACATCTGTCTGCTTCACCTTCAGAAGGAGAGAGAGAAACGGGGGAGAGAGAGAGAGAGACGGGGGATAGAGAGAGAGAGAGACGGGGGAGAGAGAGAGAGAGACGAGGGAGAGAGAGAGACGGGGGAGAGAGAGAGAGAGAGACCGGGGAGAGAGAGAGAGAGAGACGGGGGATAGAGAGAGAGAGAACAGCAGTGTGATGGTAGTGCAGATGAGAATTGGAGGTGAAAACAGAGATGCAGCTCTACAACATGACCACTGGAGTGCAGCAGTGCATGTGTGTGTGTCAGTGGAGGCTTCTGAGGGGAGGACGGCTCATAATAATGTCTGGAACAGGGGAGCAAAGGGAATGGCATCAAACACCTGGAAACCATGTGTTTGATGTATTTGATGCCCTTCCACTCCAGCCATTACCACGAGCCCTTCCTCCCAGATTAAGGTGCCACCAACCTCCGGTGGTGTTTGCGTATGATAAACTCACAAAGCTGCGTGCTGCGGTGAGACGGTGGCGACGCGGGTTGATGACTGTGCCGCTCAGACTACGGACCATTGTGCTGCTGCTGTCAGTCCGGTACACACTCCTCTCCATGATGGTGTTGGGAGTGAAGGAGCAGGCTGGGCCTCTTACCCCACACTGCAACCTCCCGGCCGGGCTGCCACCTAATCACACGCAGGAGAAAAGCTGGAGGTCAGGGATCATACACACTATATACACACATAGCTTCATTCACACACTAGACACACAGCTACTGTACATACACACACACTTTAAACATAAACACACAACTACAATATCTACAGTACATACCTCTACTTCCTGCCTGGAGACTGGCCCGGTACAGGAAGTCCAGCTCTGATAACTCTGCCTCCTCAGGGTCACAGGGTTCATGCTGTGCAGGGGCAGGCTGGGAGTTGTATTTTCTGTGGGAGAGGTGTGCCTTAATGGGGAGGCAGCGATCTGGAGGTGTGTCATATGGCGTAACCACGGCATCTGGGCGGTCCAAGCTCCAGGAGGACAAATGACTTGTGATGGTGTTGAAGGTTGAAACTTGATTGGGCCAATCAGAAGAGGTGGTGGGCAGAGAGGGGTGGGGATGACTGCGGGATGAGGGGGTAGGTGGAGGGTCAGACTGTTTGTGTGGGGGCTCAGGGTTTGTATACATGTGTGGGGAGTCAGTGTTTGAATGTGGGGGTTGTGTGTGTTGGGGGTCAGAGTGTGAATGTGTGTGTGAGGGGGTAGTGTGTGTGTCTGATATATCCCAGAGTCTGAGAGGTAGAGAGGGAAGAGAGATGGCCAGGTGTCTGCCTAGAGGTCTCACACACACCCCACCAACCTGTAACAACTCCTCCAGCCTTATCCCCTGTCTTTCCTCACCCCTCCTCAACCGCTCCCCCTCCTCAACTTTCCCCACATCCTCCCTCCTGACCCGTTCTCTCCCCTCTCCCCCGCTAAAAAGGCTGTCTCTCCCCTCCTCAACCTGTGCTGCGGGGTTGTTGGTGGGAGGGGGTTGGAGGGATGAGTGGAGAGGGGTGAGGTTGGGGGAGGGTCTGTAGGAGAGAGGGGGCTGGCCAGAGCCCAGGGCTGCATCCTGGTAGGCTGGCCGGACCTCTTCCCCCTCCTGATTGGGCGTCAGCAGTACTTGGAGCGGGCCAGGCTGTTCACTGATTGGGCGACAGGAGAGAAGGGGCAGGTCAGAGATGCTCAACAGCCATTCACAATCAGAGTAAATAAAGGATAAAACAAAAACACACTTCAAATGAAATATGGTGAAATAAAATCTAATGTCAGGCTCATGACTGTAATGTACGAGTCATAAAACTATTCGCCACTTAATCATCAACACACCAGTCAGCAAGCACACACACAAAATCCCCCCCCCACATTAACTCTCTACATCTCCGCTGGCTCAGTAATTACCCAGCAGCCTTTGCAGCAGTCGCTCATTAATCACAGCTCAACGTTGATCAATAGAAGAGGAGAGGAAAACATTATAATAAGGGAATAAAGAATAAATGAGAGAGCAGTTAAGAACGAGAGGAGGAGAGGAAGAGAGGACTGAAGAATGAGAGGAAAGCATTAGTCTCCTCTTCTCATCTTCCCCTATTGACTACATATACAGTATACCTCCCATCCAACACAGCACCAGCCCCTCACGAACAGACAGGCAGGCAGAAAGGCAAACAGACCTACAGCCCACTCCTAGACAGGTCTGGACCAGATATCTCACCATCAACACAACAAGTACCAGTACAAACCAGTAAAGACCAACATTGACCAACACAGACAAAAACAGACCAACTATCTCAGAGCAGAAACACTTTCCATTCCACTGCACTACACACAGAGGAGTTAGGGGTATTTTTTGGACAGGCAGAGCTGGGACACACACAGAAGGGTCTTGGGGTGGGTTTTGGGGACACACAGGGGACAGTTATGGTACCTGCGATGCCCCTGTGGACGGGCGCTTCTTGTCTCCTGCTCCATATCCTGATCCTGTGTGATTGGTTCCCAAGTGCTCCTCATGCACGCAGCTACAGCCAATCCACTATGAGCATTAGCCTCATGCAAGGGGCTGAGCACAGCTGAGAATGTTAACGAGAGAGCAGGAGGACAGAGAGAGAGAGAGATGGAAAGAGCGAGAGACGGAGAGAGACAGAACAGAGAGAGAGCGAGAGATGGAAAGAGTGAGAGATGAAAAGAGTGAGAGAAGAGAGAGTTGGAAGTGGACATGAGAAAGAGAGTTGGAAATAAAGAAAGAGAGGAACAAAATATAAAGAGAGGGGAAAGAGGGATGGAGGAAAGAGGCAGAAAAAAGAGAAGCAGAGTAGAGGAGTGGTTATGAGGGGGCCAGCATGCAAACAGCTCCTTTATGCGTGTGTATGTGTGTGTGTGCGTGGGTGCGTGTGTGTGCGTGCGTGCGTGTCGGTTAGTCAATGACAGAGAGATGAGGGTTTTCAAGAGAGAGCAGAGCTGGGGTCGTGAGGTCAGGGGAAGACGCTGGCCTTCAGAACAGATCTAGTATCAGCTTGTGCAGCGTTTAACCCTAGTGAACGCGCCCCTGCTGTCTGAGCTGTTAGTGGGTTAGGAGAAGATGCAGAGACACACAGCAGGAGAGCAACCATCAAATCTGGGGTACGTTCAGAGACGACAAGCAGGTTCCCAATGAGTCGTATCAATGTTGACTTGTACTGTGCAAGAAGCGCAGTGCGGTTCCTCTCCTGTTGTTTGCTGTGATGTGTTACGTGGAACCAGGCAGATTGAGGTGGTTAGTATTAGCTTAAAGCACTGACATTACTATGGAACGCTAAAACCATTGAATCGCATAGAAATAATACCACCGATTTACCCGCAGGTTATGTGTGTCTGGTTGTCTGTCGTTCAACTTCTTCAACACACACACAGGGACACACGCCCCTACTGATTCAGCAAATCAATTAAAACCACCCAGTGATGGTGTGTCAGTGCTGGGCCAAAACAAAAGCCTGCACCCACTGTAGACCTCCAGGACCAGGGAGTCGAGAACACTTGTCTATTCGCGCACACACACACACACACACACACACACACACACACACACACACACACACACACACACACACACACACACACACACACACAAACACACAGAAGGTAACCATAAACACACCCAAAGCCACTAAACAAAAGTATTTCCTCTCATGTCCTGACAAGACAAAAGGACGGGACGGACAGACAGCCACCCTAGGAGGAAGGTGTAAGGAACAGACAGTCATGGTGACGCCCGCCCCGCCCTGCCCTCACCCTGGTGTTGCAGCTGGTCTAAGTCCATGTATTTGGAGGGTCTGGGGTTGAACCCCACGGCAGCTTCTCTCTCAGCCTCTTTCCTCCTCTGCTGCTCCTGCTGCCTCGCTCTCCTCACTACCTCCTCCTGAAGCTCATCCAGCTCGCTACGGCCGGCGCCTGCACACACACACACACCGTATGCAAACACACAACACACAGCACCCGCACACACGCACGGGGAGGTGGGAGAAACAAACTTTAGAGTCTAAATACTGTACAAACATACACTCTACCGCTCTGACACCGTTACATAACACACACACATATATACACACGCACCCAGGTTGTTGTTGCTGCCCCAGCTAGGTGCTGGCAGCTCCTGCAGGATGGCACTGGTGCTCTTGGACTTGGGCACCGAGCGCCACGACGGACCAGACATCAACACACGCTTCTGACCTACCTCCCTGAGAGAGAGGGAGGGGGAAAGAGAGAGAAACTCTGTGAGACGGCAACAAGGACAAGACGTATTGCGCTGCCATGGTGTGTGTGTGTGTGTACCTGTCAGGGCTGCTGCTGTTCCTCTCACTGCTCTCGTAGCCACTCTCCATCCTCTGGATCAGACGAGGCTGAAGCTCCACCCCTCTCAACGGGGGAGGAGGAAGGGGGCAGCCCGTACCATTGCCTAGCAACCCAGGCATCCCTGCCACACTGGCCAACCCCTCAGTGTGTCCCCTCAAGCCCGCTACACCCCAGGCCAGCTCTCCTGTCCCCTGCAGATCAGGCGTGTTAGTTGGACAGTGTGGATGGAGCTTTGGCGGTAGACGGGGCCCGGGCAGGGTGCTGTAGCCCAGCGGAGAGCCTCTCTGGCGGGTGAAGATGCTGTCGATGTTCAGGGCCTCCCTCCGTGGCCTCCAGGCTGGCCGGTAACATCGACCACCAGAAGAACTGGAGAGTCAAACATTTAGCAGGTAACACTGTAAAAGGTTAACTTACTGTAACAAGCTAGGAGAACAAACATTACTGCAACACTTGTTGTATAAGCCTACTGTGTAACATTCACATGGACTTGGACTATATGGAAGTACAGTGCCTTCGGGAAAGTATTCAGATCTCTTGACTTCTTCCACATTTTGTTACGTTACAGCCTTATTCTAAAATTGATTAAATATGATTTTCCTCATTAATCTAGACACAATACTCAATAATGACAAAGCAAAAAACATTTTAAAACATTTTAGCAAATTTATTAAAAATAAAAACTGAAATATCACTTTTACATAAGTATTCAGACCCTTTACTCAGTACTTTGTTGAAGCAAGTTCAATCTTGGTTTCATCAGACCAGAGAATCTTGTTTCTCATGGTCTGAGAGTCTTTAGGTGCCTTTTGGCAAACTCCAAGCGGGCTGTCATGTGCCTTTTACTATGGAGTGGCTTCCGTCTGGCCCCTCTACCATAAAGGCCTGATTGGTGGAGTGCTGCAGAGATGGTTGTCCTTCTGGAAGGTTCTCCCATCTCCACAGAGGAACTCTAGAGCTCAGTCAGAGTGATCTTCGGATTTTGGTCACCTCCCTAACCAAGGCCCTTCGCTTTGTCATTATGGAGCATTGTGTGTAGATTGTTGAGATGTTTTATTTATTTAATCCATTTTAGAATAAGGCTGTAACGTAACAAAATGTGTAAAAAGTCAAGGGGTCTGAATACTTTCCAAAGGCACTGTATATGTCAGTATAAATGTGTGTTTCTGTTCAGTAGCACCCACCTAGACTTGGACTCGCTGCTAGTGCTCTCATCCTCCCAGTGAGGCCCCACGGCCCCTGCCTCAGAACCCAGCACAGACCCCCCTATACCCGAGGAAGAGGAAGAGGACATGGGACGGGAGGAAGAGGAGGAGGAGACGGGATAGGAGGAACAGGTAGAGGAGGGGGGATGGGAGGAAGAGGAGGAGAAAGGATGGGAGGAAGAGCATGACGACATGGGACGACGAGAGGAGAGGAGGAACACAGCTGTCTCTTTATAGTCCCCCTGCTGCAGGGTAGGGGAGGGGGCAGGGGGCTCTGTTACTGAGTCTGATAGAGATAGAGAGAGGGATGGAGAGAAAGACAGAAATAGAGAGAGAGGGTGGTTAGATTGTTTTTGTGTTTACGGTTCTCCAACTCTGATCCTGGAGGATTATAGAGTGTGCAGGCTATTGTTTTAGCACAGCACTAACACACCTGATCCAATTGATCAACTAATCATTAGCTGAATCAGATATGTTACTGAAGTAGTATTGTAACATTATGTAATTCACCTGTTGCGTCTGCGCTGTGTAGGGGCGTGCCGTTGTCATGTTTACCGACCACTGTGGTCTGCGATTCGTTGGACAGGTGGCTGCCTGTTGACTGGTGGAGAGGGCGATTTCGAGATGCTCGGTGGCTAGAGCTGTCTGAAGAATCTGTACGGGTATCACTGGATATGGAGGGCTCCCGCCCTGAGAGAGAGAGAAAGACGGACAGACAGAAAATGAGAAGGGAGAGAGAGGTTTGGTTTAGGGTACGTGTCAAGGTTAAGGAGTTTTGGGGTGAGGGCCAGGGTTTAGAGGTCAGGGGTTAAAGGTTACCAGAGTCCTCGCTGTCATAGCCAGCCTTGCTGCAGTGCAGCAGGTCCAGCTGGGGGTTAGAGAAGGAGGGGTTGTCCTGCGATACCACCGGCGTCCCCCGGGGGTCAGCATAGAGCAGCAATAGAGGCTGGTAGTGACCCTTTATACACCGCGCCACCACGTCCTTCCACTTAGGACCAATCTATCGAGATAACACACACAAACACACACTACTAACCAACATATCTAATGTTGTGCCCTTGAGCAAGGCACTTAGCTTCAAAAAATAGCTCGCCATTCAGGGAAGATGAATTTCCGTTCTAACCAAATGGACAATAAAGTATATATTCATTATATTCATTAATAATATCCTTTATACAGCTACATTCTAGATAAAACACATATCAACTATCTAACTAACTAATTCACTCAGTCACTGACTCACCTCTTTGACATGAGCGTCGTCGAAGTACATCCACTTGCGTATCTTAGTCTGGAAGAAGAATGTGGAGTAGTGTTTACCATAGTAACACACCATACCAACCAGGTACAGCTCAGCCTGACGAGCCCTCTCCTCTGTCACACGGTAGAACAACTAGGGGAGAGGGAGAGGGAGAGGGAGAGGGAGAGGGAGAGGGAGAGGGAGAGAGAGAGAGAGAGAGAGAGAGAGAGAGAGAGAGAGAGAGAGAAATCAGATGAACTAGAGGGTAAAAGAAGAGCAGGTATGTTGTCTGGGCAATCGAAAGAAATCAAGACCACTGAGCTAAAGCCTCTGCTAAGGTTAATCATTGTGTGTAAGTGTGTGTGTCTTACATCCCCCAGGCGTAGACAGGTGCCCAGGCTGTGAATGACGTCCTCAGCCAGGTCAGAGTGGTCTGAGTCCCACACCAGGCCGATGGACACTATCTCTGGAGAGTTCATCAACACACGGCGGATACGCAACACCTCCCCACAGTTACTCTGCAGGGTTGGAAGTGAGGCAGAGGAAAACAGAAAATAATACCATCATTAAAAGAGAAGAAGAATGGTTTGACGTGATTATTAAGGAATCTGAGGAACCTTATTTGGAATCTGGGAGAGAGAAGTGTTTGCCCAGTAGCCTTCTGTTCTGTTGAGTTCAGAACCATGTGTTCTAGACCCTTCCTCTGACTCACGACCCACCACAGAGCTGGCAGAACACACACACACAGAAACGAACACACAAACGCACACACCAGGGCTGGCAAAGCCGGCTTGAAAACAGCCTGAGAACACCCTGGCAACCAGAGAGAGTGCCAGAACACACACACACACTCCCTTCGTGGGTAGCGGGTTGGACCGGGCTGGCACCGGTACTGACAGGAAGGGATTATGCCAGGACGACCTGGTCCTGAGAAAGGGACACACACACTCTCATAGCAATACACACAACTCATCTGAAAAACACACTCAACAGGGCACACACTCTGAATGGGACCGGGAGAAGAGCATGGGGCCATGGGATAAACACGGGACATAGCATAGGGTCAAAGCTATCACAGGCAGTATTGTAGAAGTATAGCCTCACAATAACAAGATAATGGCGATGTGACTAGCAGGGAGACTGGGGACTGGAGGGCTGGGGGGTTGTAGAAGGGGCCAGCTGCCAGGCTCTGCCCAGAGAAGAGGCCCTTTGTGTGGGTACTCCAGCAGAGAGGGGCAGGGTGTGTGGAGCAGCACTGGATCTATTCACCGCCTCACACCAACAGCTCTTTACCATGAGACGGCAGCACAAAGCACACATACACACAAACACACACCTGCACGCAAGCCATTACAAAGAGCTGTCAATGTGTGTTCATCAATGCGTGAGTGTGTTTGTGTGCATGCATGCGCACGTGTGTGTGTGTGTGTGTGTGTGTGTGTGTGTACACTCACTGGGCAGTTGCGTAGGTCTCCCATGTTGCTGGCGTTGCGGAGCAGCTCTCCAAACATGTCGGGGGTGGGCTTCTCTCTGCACTCTAACATCCTCACCGCCTGGTTACTGCAGCAAGTACACACACACAGGTCCTCAAGAACACACACTGGACTAAACTATACACACACACACACACAGGTCCTCAAGAACACACACTGGACTAAACTATACACACACATACACAGGTCCTCAAGAACACACACTGGACTAAACTATACACACACACACGTCCTCAAGAACACACCCTGAACTAAACTATACACACACACACACAGGTCCTCAAGAACACACACTGGACTAAACTATACACACACACACACACACACACACACACACACACAGGTCCTCAAGAACACACACTGGACTAAACTATACACACACATACACACACGTCCTCAAGAACACACACTGGACTAAACTATACACACACATACACACAGGTCCTCAAGAACACACACTGATTTAAACTATACACACACACACAGAGGTCCTCAAGAACACACACTGATCTAAACTATACACACACACACAGAGGTCCTCAAGAACACACACTGAACTAAACTATACACACACACACACAGGTCCTCAAGAACACACACTGGACTAAACTATACACACACATACACACAGGTCCTCAAGAACACACACTGGACTAAACTATACACACACAGACACACGTGTCCTCAAGAACACACACTGAACTAAACTATACACACACACACACAGGTCCTCAAGAACACACACTGGACTAAACTATACACACACACAGGTCCTCAAGAACACACACTGGACTAAACTATACACACACATACACAGGTCCTCAAGAACACACACTGGACTAAACTATACACACACACAGGTCCTCAAGAACACACACTGGACTAAACTATACACACACACACACAGGTCCTCAAGAACACACACTGGACTAAACTATACACACACACACACAGGTCCTCAAGAACACACACTGGACTAAACTATACACACACACACACACAGGTCCTCAAGAACACACACTGGACTAAACTATACACACACACAGGTCCTCAAGAACACACACTGGACTAAACTATACACACACACACACACACACAGGTCCTCAAGAACACACACTGGACTAAACTATACACACACACAGGTCCTCAAGAACACACACTGGACTAAACTATACACACACACACTTCCTGAAGAACACACACTGGACACACAGATATGTCCGGTCTCACCAGAGGGATGTGGTGGAGATATAGTGAACCATCTGAATGAAGGGGAGAGGGTCCGACGTGGCGCCGCAACTATTACACACACACTGGAAATAAAAACACATCGATTTATATTATAAAGACAGACAGAGACATTCTGTTCTCTTATCCACAAAGGGCCCGGCATGAGTGCAGGCTTTTGCTTCAGTCAAAACAGTGACACAACTGATGTGCATCCCCAGTCCTCGGGGGTCTGAGTGTCTGCTGGTCTGCTGGTCTTCTGTCCTGACACTTTTTGATCCATTTATGTGACTTTATGCCAATAGATTATCCCTATGAATGTGTTATGGAAATGGTTTGGTATATGTATGTCCCACCTGTTCGAACAGCGTCATGGCGAACTTCTGGTGTGGTATACAGTGTTTAGCTGTACAGATGTCCTCTCTGGTCTCGGCGCTGATGTGGAAATGGATACGCATCAGTAGGTTCTCCTGAAACACAAAAACACACACAGAGTTACACAGATTGCGTGTGCATTTTATAAGACCTACTGGATGTTCTGACTGAACACATTTACTACCAATCGATCAAGTAGTACCTGACACACACGTACACAGGCGCAAACATACACACACACACACACACACACACGCAAACTGTGGAGGCGAGGAGAGGATCTAACTCCGCTGTGTAGGGGAGGGACACCTATCCCGTTAGCTCTGTCTCTGTCCCCACCCTCCCCTTCTTTCTCGCTCTCTCTCTCCTCCGTCCCTCTCCCGGTTTCTCCCCTCCTCCTCCCACTCTCTTCCTCTTCTCCCCTCCTCTATCCTGATCACTCCAACTCTTATTAGCTTAAAAGCAATTATCTGTATCGATGTTTACACACTGGGATAAACACACACGGCTCCGGTATAATCCTAGAGAGAGGGACGGAGTGGGCTTAGCTAAATGGCTAATGCTAGCAGAGCTGGGCTGTGAGTCTTAATAGAGGCAGAAGGACACAAAATAGACAGGCGTTAGATGGACCGCCCTCCTCCTGCAGGAATTTGTTCCAGCCCTGCTCAAACGCATCTTATTTAGCTAATCAAGTAGAATTAGATGGTGTTAGAGCAGGGCTGGAGTGAAAGCACGCACACGAAGTAGCTCCCCATCAGGAGGGTTGGCGGGTGAGTGAGTGAGTGTGCGTGTGTGTTTGCGTGCGTGTGTGTGTGTTAGGCTTACGAAGCATTCTGCTGCATCGTCCATGATCCCCAGCTGGAAACGCTGTTCGTCCTGGAAGGTCTTGGCCAGCGCACTCCGCAACACGTCCGACGGCAACACACGCTCACTGCTGAACTGGAACTGGGCAAAGATACTCTACACACACACACACACACACACTAAAACTGAACAAATTGCAGCTTTAACAGAGTAGAACATACCATAATACAACTCCGTCCAAGTGGTTGCATCTTGGTTGGACGTCTACCATGGTGTGAGGATAGAGGAGGAGTATTACAACAGTACTACAACTATTACCTCTTCCCTCATTGTTTCACTATAGCCAAACTGGGACGCCCCTTTAAGGCTAGAGAGGTGTGTGTGTGTTTGTGTGTGTGTGTGTGTGTCACGGTGGCTCTGCTGACTGCAGCAATGCGCCAAGGAGAGTAGAGGGGGACTATACCCTACAGAGGGGGGGAAGGAAAGAGAAAGGAAAGAGGGGAGATATAGAGATGGGGAGGAGGGAGGTGTGTGTGTGATTGAGCTGAGGGGAAAATTCCTAAGCATCACTCTACTACAGCAAGAGAGGACAGGAGAAATCGACACCACTACCATATTCATCTCTCCCTCCCCCGGTCTCTCCCCCGCTATGTTCCTCTCTCTGGCTGAATTTAGACAGGCAGCCCAACTCAGATTTTTTTTGCACTAATTTGTACTGATGTGAAAAGGTCTGATGTAATCGGTCAAAAGACCAATTAGTGGAAAAATGATCAGAATTGGGCTGCCTGTGTAAACTCTCTTCTACCAGTGCGGAAGGAGGGCCAAGGGATGGTGAACATTGTGTCGCAAGTTAGGGGTGATAAAACACCTGATGTCTAATCAGCAGACAGAATCTGTTCAACTCACAGCAGTTATCTTTACTATAGCCTCACATGTACACCAACCATACTTCTTCACCTACAAGCTAGTGTATGTGTGTGAGCGTGTGTGTGTGTGTGTGTGTGTGTGTGTGTGTGTGTGTGTGTGTGTGTGTGTGTGTGTGTGTGTGTGTGTGTGTGTGTGTGCGTGCGTGCGTGCGTGCGTGCGTGCGTGCGTGCGTGCATGTTAGTGCACCCCAGCGTGGGTTCTGCTGTCTCAGCTCTTTCAGTCAGCCAATTAATTACAGAGGCTCAGGAGACACTAACAAATAAATACACCACTACACACACACACTTATACACACACATAGTACACACCAACAACACTACATTATACTATGCACACACCAACACTGCAACAAAAAACAATGTACTCAGACTGGCACACATCCCTACACACCCTAATACATTTCCCTACACACCATCATTAGAACGCATTACTATATACACCATACGAAATACACACTGTTATGTGTACTGATACCCAGCATCAATAATACACCCACAGTATACTGTAGAACACACACAGTCATACGTGCTGCATAATACATAAGAGTTTAGGGACTAAACACACAATAGATATAACAGGTAAATACGAAAAATCAAATCAAATGTTATTTGTCACATGCTTCATAAACAACAGGTGTAGACTAACAGTGAAATGCTTACGGGCCCTTCCCAACAATGCAGAAATAAAAATATATATATTCAGAATAACACAAGGAATAAATACACAATGAGTAACGGTAACTTGGCTATATACACGGGGTACCAGTACTGTTTCAATGTGCAAGGGTTCAAGGTAATTGAGGTAGATATGTACATATACAGTACCAGTCAAAAGTTTGGACAAGCCTACTCCTTCAAGGGGTTTTCTTTATTTTTACTATTTTCTACATTGTAGAATAATAGTGAAGAATTCAAAATTATGAAATAAAACATATGGAATCATGTAGTAACCAAAAAAGATATAAACAAATCAAAATATATTTTATTTTTGAGATTCTTCAAAGTAGCCACCCTTTGCCGTGATGACAGCTTTGCACGCTCTTGGCATTCTCTCAACTAGCTTCATGAGGAATACTTTTCTTTTCCAACAGTCTTGAAGGAGTTCCCACATATGCTGAGCACTTGTTGGCTGCTTTTCTCATCCCAAACCATCTCAATTGGGTTGAGGTCAGGTGATTGTGGAGGCCATGTCATCTGATGCAGCACTCCATCACTCTCCTTCTTGGTCAAATAGCCCTTACACAGCCTGGAGGTGTGTTTTGGGTCATTGTCCTGTTGAAAAACAAATGATAGTCCCACTAAGTGCAAACCAGATGGGATGGCATATCGCTACAGAATGCTGTAGTAGCCGTGCTGGTTAAGTGTGCCTTGAATTCGTTATAAATCACAGACAGTGTCACCAGCAAAGCACCCCCACATCATCACACCTCCTCCATGCTTCACGGTGGGAACCACACATGCAGAGATCATCCGTTCACCTACTCTGCATCTCACAAACACACGGCGGTTGGAACCAAAAATCTCAAATTTGGAGTCATCAGACCAAAAGACAGATTTCCACCGGTCTAATGTCCATTGCTCTTTCTTGGCCCAAGTAAGTCTCTTCATCTTATTGGTGTCCTTTAGTAGTGTTTTTTTTTGCAGCAATTCAACCATGAAGGCCTGATTCACGCAGTCTCCTCTGACCAGTTGATGTTGAGATGTGTCTGTTACTTGAACTCTGTGAAGCATTTATTTTGGCTGCAATTTCTGAGGCTGGTAACTCTATGAACTTATCCTCTGCAGCAGAGGTAACTCTAGGTCTTCCTTTCCTGTGGCGGTCCTCATGAGAGCCAGTTTCATAATAGCGCTTGATGGTTTTTGCGACTGCACTTGAAGAAACTTTCAAAGTTCTTGAAATGTTCTGTATTGACTGACCTTCATGTCTTAAAGTAATGATGGACTGTTGTTTCTCTTTGCTTATTTGAGCTGTTCTTGCCATAATATGGACGTGGTCTTTTACCAAATAGGGCTATCTTCTGTCTAAAACCCCTACCTTGTCACAACACATCTGATTGGCTCAAACACATTAAGAAGGAAGAAATTCCACAAATTAACTTTTAACAAAGGCACACCTGTTAATTGAAATGCATTCCAGGTGACAACCTCATGAAGGGGGGCTAATATGCTCCCTCTAATTCTCTCTCTCTCTTTCTCTCTTTCTCTCTTTTTCTCTTTCACTCTTTCTCTCTTTCTCTCTTCTCTTGGAGGACCTGAGCCCAAGGACCATGCCTCAGGACTACCTGGCCTGATGACTCCTTGCTGTCCCCAGTCCACTTGGTTGTGCTGCTGCTCCAGTTTCAACTGCGGCATTGGAACCCTGACCTGTTCACCGGACGTGCTACCTGTCCCCGACCTGCTGTTTTTAACTCTGAATGATCGGCTATGAAAAGCCAACTGACATTTACTCCTGAGGTGCTGACCTGTTGCCTGCTGGTCATCTATGAATGTTTGAACATCTTGGCCATGTTCTGTTATAATCTCCACCCGGCACAGCCAGAAGAGGAGTGGCCACCCCTCAGAGCCTGGTCCTCTCTAGGTTTCTTCCTAGGTTCCTGCCTTTCTAGGGAGTTTTTCCTAACCACCGTACTTCTACATCTGCATTGTTTGCTGTTTGGGGTTTTAGGCTGGGTTTCTGTACAGCAATTTGTGACATCGGCTGATGTAAAAAAGGGCTTTATAAATACATTTGATTGATTGATTAATTGATTGAGAGAATGCCAAGAGTGTGCAAAGCTTTCATCAAGGCAAAGGGTGGCTACTTTGAAGAATCTCAAATGTAAAATACTTTTTGGTTACTACATGATTCCATATGTGTTATTTCATAGTTTTGATGTCTTCACTATTATTCTACAATGTAGAAAATAGTAAAAAAAAATAATAATAATTAGTAGGTGTGTCCAAACTTTTGACTGGTACTGTACGTAGGTAGGGATAAAGTGACTAGGCAACGGGATAGATAATAAACAGTAACAGCAGCATATGTGATGAGTCAGAAGAGTTAGTTTGATTCCAGGTTTCTTGGCTTAGTGATGAGCTTGGAGGGCACTCTGAGCTGTAGTTGATGAACAGCATTCTCACAGAGGTGTTCCTTTAGTCCAGATGTGAAAGGGCAGTGAGGAGTGCAATAAAGATTCCGTCATCTGTGGATCTGTTGGGCTGGTATGCGAATTGGAGTGGGTCCAGGGTGTCTGGGATGATGGTGGTGATGTGAGCCATGACCAGCCTTTTAAAGCATTTCATGGCTACAGATGTGAGTGCTACGGGGCAACAGTCCTTTAGACTTGTCCTCTTTGGGCACAGGGACTATAGTGGTCCGCTTGAAACATGTCTATTTTACAGACTGGCTCAGGGAGAGGTTGAAAATGTCAGTTAAGACGCTTGCCAGCTGGTCAGCGCATGCTCTAAGCTACATACAGTATGGGCTACATCAGCTACGGTCATCAAAATATTAAACGTTTTTTAAAACAATTCTATTCAGGTATTGAATGAATTATAGCACATAAAAACAATTCTTGACACGGACAAATAATGAATGGATTTCAGGTATTTTGGTGGGAATTCAGGTATTATTGAAAAATGATTGTAAAATGTCCCCGTTTTTTATATATACACTGCTCAAAAAAATAAAGGGAACACTTAAACAACACAATGTAACTCCAAGTCAATCACACTTCTGTGAAATCAAACTGTCCACTTAGGAAGCAACACTGATTGACAATAAATTTCACATGCTGTTGTGCAAATGGAATAGACAACAGGTGGAAATTATAGGCAATTAGCAAGACACCCCCAATAAAGGAGTGGTTCTGAAGGTGGTGACCACAGACCACTTCTCAGTTCCTATGCTTCCTGGCTGATGTTTTGGTCACTTTTGAATGCTGGCGGTGCTTTCACTCTAGTGGTAGCATGAGACGGAGTCTACAACCCACACATGTGGCTCAGGTAGTGCAGCTCATCCAGGATGGCACATCAATGCGAGCTGTGGCAAGAAGGTTTGCTGTGTCTGTCAGCGTAGTGTCCAGAGCATGGAGGCGCTACCAGGAGACAGGCCAGTACATCAGGAGACGTGGAGGAGGCCGTAGGAGGGCAACAACCCAGCAGCAGGACCACTACCTCCGCCTTTGTGCAAGGAGGAGCACTGCCAGAGCCCTGCTAAATGACCTCCAGCAGGCCACAAATGTGCATGTGTCTGCTCAAACGGTCAGAAACAGACTCCATGAGGGTGGTATGAGGGCCCAACGTCCACAGGTGGGGGTTGTGCTTACAGCCCAACACCGTGCAGGACGTTTGGCATTTGCCAGAGAACACCAAGATTGGCAAATTCGCCACTGGCGCCCTGTGCTCTTCACAGATGAAAGCAGGTTCACACTGAGCACGTGACAGGCGTGACAGAGTCTGGAGACGCCGTGGAGAACGTTCTGCTGCCTGCAACATCCTCCAGCATGACCGGTTTGGCGGTGGGTCAGTCATGGTGTAGGGTGGCATTTCTTTGGGGGGCCGCACAGCCCTCCATGTGCTCGCCAGAGGTAGCCTGACTGCCATTAGGTACCGAGATGAGATCCTCAGACCCCTTGTGAGACCATATGCTGGTGCGGTTGGCCCTGGGTTCCTCCTAATGCAAGACAATGCTAGACCTCATGTGGCTGGAGTGTGTCAGCAGTTCCTGCAAGAGGAAGGCATTGATGCTAAGGACTGGCCCGTCCGTTCCCCAGACCTGAATCCAATTGAGCACATCTGGGACATCATGTCTCGCTCCATCCACCAACGCCACGTTGCACCACAGACTGTCCAGGAGTTGGCGGATGCTTTAGTCCAGGTCTGGGAGGAGATCCCTCAGGAGACCATCCGCCACCTCATCAGGAGCATGCCCAGGCGTTGTAGGGAGGTCATTCAGGCATGTGGAGGCCACACACACTACTGAGCCTCATTTTGACTTGTTTTAAGGACATTACATCAAAGTTGGATCAGCCTGTAGTGTGGTTTTCCACTTTAATTTTGAGTGTGACTCCAAATCCAGACCTCCATGGGTTGATAAATTTGATTTCCATTGATCATTTTTGTGTGATTTTGTTGTCAGCACATTCAACTATGTAAAGAAAAAAAGTATTTAATAAGATTATTTCATTCATTCAGATCTATGATGTGTTATTTTAGTGTTCCCCTTTATTTTTTTGAGCAGTGTATATATATATATACATTTTCTAATGGAATCAGGTATTTATTTTATTTATTTATGTATTAGATTTACATAAAGGGGTGGACCAGGGCTGCAATAAAACAAGGTCCTCTGTCTAGGCCTACCGGCACTCACCTGTCTAGAATGCCTCATGAATTACTGTTGTTGTCACGTTCTGTTGAATAACTCAACAAGTGTGCCAATAGCAGTATACCCTCGGACTAAAAATCAACATGCTTGGCTCTAGATTACGCCTATCTATACATACTACACATCGTTTGCGAGATCAGACATAATATCACTATAATATCACTATAATTGGAAGTTGCTTTCATTTCCATTGAGCCCATTTCAGCCATTACATGCTGTATTTGACAGGTCATTACAAACACTTCCATGGTCGTAACATTAACGGGGAAAAACGACAGTCACAAGCAAGAGTGTGAAAGAGTTGCAGGAGTTAAATGAAAGCAATAAATGCAGCGAGATTTGAGTGACTGACAAGGGGATTTTGCACCCCTCATACACAGGAAATAGACAGCTGTAAAAGACAGATCCTCAGGTGGGCGGGGCATGCGCGTTGCTAGGTGCATAGAGAATTCACAGAGCCGCACCTACCTTGAGGGCACAGAAGATGCAAGAGTCTTCCATACACTTGTGAGTGGTCAGCTGGCGGAAACTTCTACGGAAGATATCCAGATGCCACAGAACCTAAGGCGAAAACATGCGTGTTATATATTAACATTTTTATATATTGTATATATTTACATTTTGAAGAGGAGGCATGTAACCTAGAGGTCAGACCAGCAACCGAAGGGTTGACGGTTCGAATCCAATGTGGTAAACATCTGGTGGGATGCGAGTCGGGGATTGTGACAGCAAAAAGAGAATCATAAAAAGTATTCAAATTAAGACGTTCAACCGTTTTCAAAAAGTGAGTGTGAAAGGAGGGAAAAGGGAGGAAGGCGACAGTGCATGCTGACGCTAGTGCTTGCCCTCTTCCTCCATCCCTCCTTAGATTATTTATTTATGATTAATCAGCTCCCAGCTGTGAAACATCACTACAGCGGACAGAGAGAGGACATAATACACCTCCATCCCTCTCTCTCTCTATCTATCCTCCCTCCCTCTCTCACCCACTGTCTATTTCTCTCTCTCTCTCTCTCTCTCTCTCTCTCTCTCTCTCTCTCTCTCACCATCTCCTCACCCAGGCATTGCTCCCCAGGGACTCAGAGAGTGAGATATCACTGAGAATGACAGTCTAGCACAGCTAAAGTTTGGGGTCACTTAGAAATGTCCTTGTTTTTGAAAGAAAAGCAAATTTTCTGTCCATTAAAATAACATAAAATTGATCAGAAATACAGTGTAGACACTGTTAATGTTGTAAATGACTATTGTAGCTGGAAACGGCAGATTTTTTATGGAATATCTACATAGGCGTACAGAGGCCCATTATCAGCAACCATCACTCCTGTGTTCCAATGGCACGTTGTGTTAGCTAATCTAAGTTTATAATTTTAAAAGGCTAATTGATCATTAAAAAACCATTTTGCAATTATGTTAGCACAGCTGAAAACTGTTGTTCTGATTAAAGAAGCAATAAAACATTCTTTAGACTAGTTGAGTATCTGGAGCATCAGCATTTGTGTGTTCGATTACAGGCTCAAAATGGACAGAAACAAAGAACTTTGTTCTGAAACTCGTCAGTCTATTCTTGTTCTGAGAAATTAAGGCAATTCCATGCCAGAAATTGCCAAGAAACTGAAGATCTCGTACAACACTGTGTACTACTCCCCTCACAGAACAGCGCAAACTGGCTCTAACCAGAATAGAGTAGAGGAGTGGGAGGCCCCAGTGCACAACTGAGCAAGAGGACAAGTACACCAGTCTCAACGTCAACAGTGAAGAGGCGACTCCGGGATGCTGGCCTTCTAGGCAGTTTTCTAATGATCAATTAGCCTTTTAAAATTATAAACTTTGATTAGCTAACAGAACGTGCCATTGGAACACAGGAGTGATGGTTACTGATAATGGGCCTCTGTACGCCTATGTAGGTGTTCTATAAAAAATCTGCCGTTTCCAGCTACAATAGTCATTTACAACATTAACAACATTAACAACTGACCAGGTGAATCCAGGTGAAAGCTATGATCCCTTATTGATGTCAGTCAGTGTAGATGAAGGGGAGGAGTCAGGTTAAAGAAGGATTTTTAAGCCTTGAGACAATTGAGACATGGATTGTGTATGTGTGCCATTCAGAGGGTGAATGGACAAGACAAAAGATTTAAGTGCTTTTAAACAGGGTATGGTAGGAGGTGACAGGTGCACCGGTTTGAGTGTGTCAAGAACTGCAACGCTGCTGGGTTTTCCACGCTCAACAGTTTCTCGTGTGCATCAAGAATGGTCCACCACCCAAAGGACATCCAGCCAACTTGACACAACTGTGGGGACCATTGGAGTCAACATGGGCCAGCATCCCTGTGAACGCTTTTCGACCCCTTGTAGTCGATGTCCCGATAAATTGAGAATGTTCTGTACACTCAGTGTATGTATGTGTGCGTGTGTGTGTGTACCTGCAGGGCACTGTTTAAAAAGCAGCTGTTCTGTCCAGGTTCGTTGCTCAGGCCTTTACTCGGGGCGAAAGAAGTCATAGTCCGCGGGGTCGTGATCAGGCCCTGTAGCCCTCCACCGGGACTTCCCGCTGCCACCGCCCGACGCAAAGTAGTTCCTCTTCCACGACATCACTTTCTGCTGGGCGCTTCCATCACCACAGAAACACAGGGAGGGGGCGGGGCATGAGATGGAACAACGTGTTCTAAGTTACTCCCATTAGAGAGAGAGCGGGATTGAGAGATAAATAAAGAGAATAGGTCAAAAGATGGGGAGAGAGAGCTGCGGTCTCTTTCAGGAATCTTTAAGTCTTGACTGGCAGGTGTCCACAGTCCTTTACTTCCACACTCCTTTAATTAACTGTTCTGATGATATTCTGTGTCCAGTGTCTTCTATTCCTCAGTGTCTCCTGGCTCTTCTTTTCTCTCACGCTGCCTGCAAGAGACAAGCCACACAACACAATCACCACAGGGTGAGCCAGATCTCTAATAAAACACACACTCACAGCGTACAGGCCTACTACATCGCCGCAACATTTTACCTCTGCAAAACTGCACTGAAGTCTCCAATGAATACCATAATACTCGCAATATTGTAGCCTGCAAATTGTCCTGGAAGTAAGAGAATAACACTGAGTATAGCACTGTGTTGCACTGTAGACAGATTTGTGTCAGACAGTACAGTAGTGATAAGCTGTCTGTTTTGTCATTATTAGAACAGTTTTATCTGAGCCTTTTTTTGGAGCAGTATTACACACAGTGTGTGACTGTCAGCACACATGCCTGAATGGTTGTGTGTGTACAGTCACTGTCTGTGTCTGTGCATTGTTGCTGCCACTTTGTGTGTGTGTTTTTTTGGTTTTACTATCCTTGTGACCAGAAGTCCTCACAAGGATAGTAAAACAAGGAAAATTCGGACAAGTGGGGACATTTTGCCGGTCCCCACAAGGAAAAAAGGCTATTCTAATCTTAGGGGTTAGTTTTAGGGTTAGGGTTACAACTAGGATTAGGGGTTAGGTTTAGGGCTAGGTTTAGGGTTAGGGTTACAACTAGGGTTAGGGGTTAGGTTTAGGGCTAGGTTTAGGGTTAGGGTTGCAACTAGGGTTAGGGGTTAGGTTTAGGGTTAGGGTTAGGTTTAGGGCTAGATTTAGGGTTAGGGCTACAACTAGGGTTAGGGGTTAGGTTTAGGGCTAGGTTTAGGGTTAGGGGTTAAGGTTAAGGTTAAGGTTAAGGATAGGGTTAGGTTAAGGGTTGTGGTTAGGGTTAGAGTTAGGTTAAGGGTTACGGGTTAGGGAAAATAGGATTTTGAAAGGAAATCAACTGTTTGTACCCCACAAGGATAGTAAAACAAACGTGTGTGTGTTGCGTGTGTGTGTTGCGTAACAGACTGGTCAGTAGTGGAGCCGCAGTGCACTCCCTCCCCCCCGTTGCCGTGCTGCCATAGCGACCCCTTGGCGACGGTCCAGAGGGCACAGCGATGCTGCGGTGTACGGGTGGTGTGTGTGTATGTGTAAGATGGCGTGGGCTGTTTCTATAGCGATGGCTACAGCAGGACACAGTCATGGGCATTAAAAGAGATGCAGTGTGTACCCTCCGGACAGTCACTCTGCTGTGCATACGGTTAATAACACTACATCATCTACAGGACATCAACACCTAACCAATGTTTGTCTATGTTGATTGGAGCAAGGAGCATATGCCTCTCTGCTACTGTAATTATACTGTATTATTTTGGGTGAAAATGAGAGAGGAACACGGTGGGGGTGGGGGGTCATAACAGGGAAATGTACAGAGGAGCAGAGGGAGGGGGGAGAGAGAAATCCTCTCTTACATAACCCCTCTCCCCTGGTGACCATGAGAAGCACGGCCTGCTGTAAACAACCCTCCAATCAACAGCCTGCTCACGACGTCCTGATCCCACAGCACTGGACAGCCTAAAACACACACACATGCACAGAGAGAGAGAGAGCGAGAGAGAAAGAGAAAGAGAGAGACAAACTAGAGATGGATTTATACTGGATCTGTGTGACGTTCATGTCCCCATTGACATTTTACTCAAAAGAACAACAACATCCAGTACTGAACTGATGTGATATTGTGTGTGTGCGTATGTCTGTTTTCTCGGCTAGTTACCATGGAAATAGGCCAAGCTGCAGGCACGTGGGGGAAAAGCCGAACCATGTGTTTCAGCACACTAGTCTGCACTGGTCCAACGCACACACACACACACACACACACACACGGCCAGAGCCTGAACCTGGTGGTGATGGTGGTGATGGTAGTGATGGTGGTGATGTGTATTGACGGTTGAGAGTTCCTGGCAGCCAGGGTGAGTCAGAGTATTACTAATATTCAATCAAACTCTAAGACCCTGTGGTCCTACACCATGAACACGCAATGCCCTACTCTACACCACCCATATTGGTCACTACACCATTGATGTGTTCCAGTTCTCCCCCTCTCCCTCTTTTTCCCCTCCTTCTCACTGTAGTAGTGGGTAGAGGCTGGTGACACCACAGCCCAGCACAGTGAAAGACAATCTACTGTCCGCACACACAATGGCCTCCCTTACAGCTGGCTGCCCCACACACACACAACCACCACCAACAACAAAAACAACAACAAAGATAACAACAACAACAACCAATGGTCACTCAGGCGGGTCACTAGAATAACAAATAACACTAATTAGCAACTGAGAGTTGCATTTTATTGTAAAGTGTTAAAGCCTGTCTCTATTTTTATCCCCCTTTCCTGCCCTCCCTCTCTCTCTGGCTCTCCTCCCATACTGCTTTCAGGCCGGGATCCAATCCAATCAGCGCTAGATCCCTGTTACAGCTCCCTTGACATTTAAAGATCATTTCTGATTGAGCCGACATTTGAAGTGTTTAGCGTGAATGCGGTCTCCGCGGAACATTGCCTTTAAAAGGTGCATAGTCAAGTACTAAACATAACAGTGAACAAAATACACAGAGCCTGATCCAAGTCTAAATGTCTTACTGTTTAAAATACATGTGTTTACATTTTCTAACATGACCATTATCTTACTTTCTGAGTTTCTCTCAACAAGAATGCATTCAACCAAAATGTGTCTACTTCCTTTAACCCGAACCCTCTGAATCACAGCGATGCAGGGGACTGTGTTAAGCAAGGTCTACAGCACGAGGAGTAGTTGTTGGGGGTTAAATGCCTTGCTCAATGGCAGAACAGCAGATCTTTCCTCCTTGCCAGCTCTGGGATTTCGAACTAGCAACCTTTTGGTTACTGACCGAACACTCTTAACCGCTAGGCTACCTGTCGCCAGAAGAGGGAGCGTTCCAGAAAAAATGTGCATGCTTGATTGAAAGCCTTTTCAATATGCAGGTGGGTCTATGAGGTAGTGCAGGGGGTCCGTGGCCGGATCTCAAAATATTACAACATATTTTCAGTACCAGTCAAAAGTTTGGACACACCTACTCATTCAAGGGTTTTTCTTTATTTTACTATTTTCTACATTGTAGAATAATAGTGAAGACATCAAACTATGAAATAACACATATGGAATCATGTAGTAACCAAAAAAGTGTTTTAGATTCTTCAAAGTAGCCACCCTTTGCCTTGATGACAGCTTTGCACACTCTTGGCATTCTCTCAACCAGCAATTCAATTAACAGGTATGCCCTGTTAAAAGTTAATTTGCGTAATTTCATTCCTTCTTAATGCGTTTGAGCCAATCAGTTGTGTTGTGACAAAGTAGGGGTGGACAAAAAGAAAACCTCTTGGCAAATAGTACCCGCAAAACACCAGTCTCAACGTCAACAGTGAAGAGGCGACTCTGGGATGCTGGCCTTCTAGGCAGAGTTGCTAAGAAAAAGCCATATCTCAGACTGGCCAATAAAAATAAAAGATTAAGATGGGCAAAAGAACACAGACACTGGACAGAGGAACTCTGCCTAGAAGGCCAGCATCCCGGAGTCGCCTCTTCACTGTTGATGTTGAGACTGGTGTTTTGCGGGTACTATTTGCCAAGAGGTTTTCTTTTTGTCCACCCCTACCTTAATGAAGCTGCCAATTGAGGAATTGTGAGGTGTCTGTTTCTCTAACTAGACACTCTAATGTACTTGTCCTCTTGCTCAGTTGTGCACCTGGGCCTCCCACTCCTCTAATCTATTCTGGTTAGAGCCAGTTTGCGCAGTTCTGTGAAGGGAGTAGTACACAGCGTTGAACGAGATCTTCAGTTTCTTGGCAATTTCTGGCATGGAATAGCCTTAATTTCTCAGAACAAGAATAGACTGATGAGTTTCAGAAAAGTTCTTTGTTTCTGTCCATTTTGAGCCTGTAATCGGACCCACAAATGCTGATGCTCCAGATACTCAACTAGCCTAAAGAAGGCCAGTTTTATTGTTTCTTTAATCAGAACAACAGTTTTCAGCTATGCTAACATAATTGCAAAAGGGTTTTCTAATGATCAATTAGCCTTTTAAAATGATAAACTTGGATTAGCTAACACAACGTGCCATTGGAACACAGGAGTGATGGTTGCTGATAATGGGCCACTGTACGCCTATGTAGATATTCCATAAAAAATCTTCCGTTTCCAGCTACAATAGTAATTTACAACATTAACAATGTCTACACTGTATTTCTGATCAATTTTATGTTATTTTAATGGACAAAAAAGTGATTTTCTTTAAAAAATATGTACATTTCTAAGTGACCCCAAACTTTTGAATTGTAGTGTATATACAGTTGAAGTCGGAAGTTTACATACACCTTAGCCAAAAACATTTCAACTCAGTTTTTCACAATTCCTGACATTTAATCCTAGTAAAAATTCCCTAAGTTAGGTCAGTTAGGATCACCACTTTATTTTAAGAATGTAAAATGTCAGAATAATAGTAGAGAGAAGGATTTATTTAAGCTTTTATTTCTTTCATTGGTAGCTTTGTCTTTAAATTGTTTCACTTGGGTCAAACGTTTCGGGTAGCCTTCCACAAGCTTCCCACAATAAGTTGGGTGAATTTTGGCCCATTCCTCCTGACAGAGCTGGTGTAACTGAGTCAGGTTTGTAGGCCTCCTTGCTCGCAAACGCTTTTTCAGTTCTGCCCACAAATGTTCTATAGGACTGAGGTCAGGGCTTTGTGATGGCCACTCCAATACCTTGACTTTGTTGTCCTTAAGCCATTTTGCCACAATGTTGGGAGTATGCTTGGGGTCATTGTCCATTTGGAAGACCCATTTGCGACCAAGCTTTAACTTCCTGACTGATGTCTTGAGATGTTGCTTCAATATATCCACATAATTTTCCTTCCTCATGATGCCATTTATTTTGTGAAGTGCACCAGACCCTCCTGCAGCAAAGCACCCCCACAACATGACGCTGCCACCCCCCGTGCTTCACGGTTGGGATGGTGTTCTTCGGCTAGCAAGCCTCCCTCTTTTTTCCTCCAAACATAACAATGGTCATTATGGCCAAACAGTTCTATTTTTGTTTCATCAGACCAGAGGACATTTCTCCAAAAAGTACGATCTTTGTCCCCATGTGCAGTTGCAAACCGTAGTCTGGCTTTTTTATGGCAGTTTTGGAGCAGTGGCTTCTTCCTTGCTGAGCTGCCTTTCAGATTATGTCGATATAGGACTTGTTTTACTGTGGATATAGATACTTTTGTACCTGTTTCCTCCAGCATCTTCACAAGGTCCTTTGGTCTTGTTCTGGGATTGATTTGCACTTTTCACACCAAAGTACGTTCATCTCTAGGACACAGAACGCGTCTCCTTCCTGAGCAGTATGACGGCTGTGTGGTCCCATGGTGTTCATACTTGCGTACTATTGTTTGTTCAGATGAACGTGGTACCTTCAGGCGTTTGGAAATTGATCCCAAGGATGAACCAGACTTGTGAAGGTCTACAATACTTTTTCTGTGGTATTGGCTGATTTCTTTTTATTTTCCCATGATGTCAAGCAAAGAGGCACTGAGTTGTTTGAAGGTAGGCCTTAAATTACATCCACAGGTACACCTCCAATTGACTCAAATGATGTAAATTAGCCTATCAGAAGCTTCTAAAGTCATGAAGCTTAAACAGCTTAAAAATTCATTTTCTGGAATTTTTAAGCTGTTTAAAGGCACAGTCAACTTAGTGTTTGTAAACTTTTGTCACGACTTTTGCCGAAGTCGGTGCCTCTCCTTGTTCGGGCGGCGTTTGGCGGTCGACGTCGCCGGTCTTCTAGCCATCATCGATCCATTTTTCATTTTCCATATGTTTTGTCTTGTCTTCCCACACACCTGGTTTCAATTCCATTCATTACATGTTGTGTATTTAACCCTCTGTTTCCCACATGTCCTTGTCCGGAATTGTTTGTATTGTTAGTGTGTGTTGCACGTTATGTATACTGGTGCGCTACGGGTATTTTGTGCCCATTTATTCTCGTGTTGTTTTGTACCGTTATATGGTCATATTAAACAACTACGTTTTGTACTAAGTGTTGCTCTCCTGCGCTTGACTTCTGTGCCACCAGTTACGCAACCCTAACAGGAGTGGTTGAAAAACTAGTTTTAATGACTCCAACCTAAGTGTATGTAAACTTCCGACTTCAACTGTATATTTATTTAAAAATATATATATGAATATGAATAATATTCCTAACAACAGATTAAAATACTTTTGGCCAAGGGATCCGTGGAATAAGTTTAAAGTGTGTAATACAATACAATACAATTTATATTAAATATCTGCAATCACAATTCTTACATCTACAATTCTTAACCCTGGGCAACATGGGCCTGGGAGGCTTACAGGGATATTGGTATCCACAGTACTACATCAATTATCAATTTATAAACTCAATACAACATGTATTTGACATAAAAGCACTGTTATTTAAGCTTAAAACTGCAAAGTGTTCTCTCTGCCTTATGGTAAAATGTACAGATTTGCAGGATATTATACTATATGGCCAAAAGTATGTGGGCACCTGCTCTTCAAACATCTCATTCCAAAATTATGGGTATTAATACGGAGTTGGTCCCCCCATTTGCTGCTATAACAGCCTCCACTCTTCTGGGAAGGCTTTCCACTAGATGTTGGAAAATTACTGCGGGGACTTGCTTCCATTCAACCACAAGAGCATTAGTGAGGTCGGGCACTGATGTTGGGAGATTAGGCCTGGCTCGCAATCGGCGGTGCAATTCATCCCAAAGGTGTTCTATGGGGTTGAGGTCAGGGCTCTGTGCAGGCCAGTCAAGTTCTTCCACTCCGATCTCAATAAACCATTTCTGTATGGACCTTGCTTTGTGCAATTGTCATGCTGAAAAAGGAAAGTTGTTGCCACAAATTTGGAAGCACAGAATTGTCTAGAATGCCATGGTATGCTGTAGCGTTGAGATTTCCCTTCACTGGAGGGAAGGGGCCTAGCCCGAACCATGAAAAACAGCCCCAGAGCATTATTCCTCCTCCACCAAACTTTACAGACAGGTAGCGTTCTCCTGGCATCCGCCAAACACAGGTTAATCTGTTGGACTGCCAGATGGTGAAGCGTGACTAATCTCATCACTCCAGAGAACGCGTTTCCACTGCTCCAGAGTCCAATGGCGGCGAGCTTTACACCACTCCGACGCTTGACATTGCACATGGTGATCTTAGGCTTGTGTGCGGCTGCTCAGCCATGGAAACCCATTTCGTAAAGCTCCCAACAAACAGTTATTGTGCTGATGTTGCTTCCAGAGGCAATTTGGAACTCAGTAGTGATTGTTGCAACCGAGGACAGACAATTTTTGCGCGTTACACACTTCAGCACTCAACGGTCCCATTCTGTGAGCTTGTGTGGCCTACCACTTCACGGCTGAGCCTTTGTTTCTCCTAGACGTTTCCACTTCACAATAACAGCACTTAAAATTGAACCAGGGCAGCTCTAGCAGGGCAGAAATGTGAAAAACTGACTTGTTGGAAAGGCAGCATCTTATGACGGTGCCACTTTGAAAGTCACTGAGCTCTTCAGTACGGGCCATTCTACTGCCAATGTTTGTCTATGGAGATTGAATAACTGTGTGCTCGATTTTATACAAATCCACTAATTTGAAGGGGCTTTCACATACCTTTGTATATACAGTGTATGATTAAAGTTGCAACAACAGAAAATCTCTCTGCCCCAAGAAAGAATATATAGAATTGCAGGAAATTGGCTTGAAAACTGCAACATTTTCTCTCCAAATGCCAAGATGCGGGCCTTTTAAATGTTCTTTCTCTGGGCCCGAGACTTGAGGCACGTTCCTCTGCCTAGGCGTTGCTGATACATGCCAGATCTTACAACACCTGGATAGGTATTTTAAGTATCAGCTAACCACATCATATGTTATAGCGATATGTCAGTCGATGACACAGTCGATGACACAGTCGATGACGTGGCATGCAACCATTGGTTTATGCACGCAACGTCTAAGCAGTGGAGCGTGACCATGATTTGTCCAGCCATGCACTGCAGACATCATAGTAAAAATCCTTGTGGGCTATTTATTTTGCACTTGAGTTGTGTTCTGATTATGAGAGGGTTCCTGATGAATTTGCTATCA